>OU015496.1:151798206-151823206 GCA_907164885.2 Dolomedes plantarius | reverse complement strand
CAAGATAAATAAGCCTTTTTATTAATGTTTTACATATGAGGCGGTGAAAGGCAAAGTGGTGTAAGTCACATTTTCAACTTTTTTTATTTGAGGGCAAAAATGTAATCTCCATGTTCAATTTATAGTGGAATTGCAAATAATTATTATTTGAAATATTTTAATAATTCTTATAAATTATAATTTGTTCAATTTATAGTGGAATTTTTTGTAGTTTTTGCGGTTTAAACACTTACACCACTTGACTTACTGACTTACACCACTTTGCCTTTCCCGGCCTCATATGTATCTAGAGTTTCCCTGGACATACGTTTAGAGGCAAGTACCCCTCTGGGCAGATTACCTTATAGAAGAGGCTTGCACAACATACGGTCCGCCAACACTCCCTCTGTGCACTCACACACACACAGACATATATATATATATATATATATATATATATATATATATATATATATATATATATATATATATATATATATAGTGACGTAACTAGCCATTCCTGTGCAAAAATTTGCCTTCGGGCCCCTTAATTAGGTTTGGGAAAATATTAAAACAAATATAGCATTCTGGGTCCCCATTCCAAGTGGGTCCTGGGCTGTTTGCTCTCTGTTTAACGACTTTCAAGAGACCGTGAAAAATCGTCCTTAAGGGGAGTGGTCACTTTTACGTACCTTTAAAAGTATCATTTTTAGACCATGTTCAATTGCATGTACTACTCATGATTTTTGCTTGATTTGCATGAAATCTTTTGGGTAACTGCCTAGAATACTGTTTATTATATATGCAATATTTCAAGGTAATTAAAAAAATAAAATTTTTTTTATGCATAAAAAGTGAATAATTTTTTTAAATCGAACATTTTGCAGTCAACTACTGTGCGCATTCTGTCAAAATAAATTATTAAGGTACAGGAATAATTGTTTACTATATGTGACTACAATATTTCAGGCAACAATATCCACCAACAATATTATAAAATATATTAAAAAAAATTAGTACATGCTATTTTTAATTAGAAATTTCAAAAATGACTGAATAAAAGCTTGTAAAAAAATTCTTAAAAAAAATAAAATATGTTAAGGTTAAAAAATGTTGGTGTATTTTGTTAACTGAAGTATTGTAATCACATATAGTTAACAATTATTACTGTACGTTTATAATTTACTTTGACAGAATGCGCACAGTAGTTGACTGCAAAATGTTCGGTTTAAAAAAAAAAAATTCTCTTTTTATGCATAAAAAATAATTTTATTTTTTTAATTACCTTGAAATATTGCATATATAATAAATAGTATTATAGGCAGTTATTCAAGAAATTTCGTGTAAATCAAGCAAAAAAAAATGAGTAGTACATACAATCGAACATAGGTCTAAAAATGATACTTTTAAAGGTACGTAAAAGTGACCACTCCCCTTAAGTAGAGATCGCCCTTAAACAGAATTTGTGAAAAATAACATTTCCCATAATGTCGGAGGGGCCGGGACTGAAAAATATCGTCTTTAAATAGATATCGTCGTTAAATAGAGCGTCGTTAAACAGAGAGCCAACTGTATATATATTACATATATATATATATATTATATATATATATATATTATATATATATATATATATATATATATATATATATATATATATATATATATATATATATATATATATATATATATATATATATATATATATATATATATATATATGGAATTATTTTTTCCTAATATACTTACGAAAGTTCTCAAAAGAGTTTATTCTCAGGATTTACGAAACTTTAATGAAAAATTCTTTTTGAAGGGCAAAAGAGTTATTTTTTTTCATTGGGATTTTAACATCTCACCAAATATTTTCAGATTTTTTACTCCAAATAAAAACTTCCGAAGACGGTTCCACGAAACTGGGTATAAGAAATGCTGCACAAAATTTTATAGATGTACCTCGCAAGTAATGTTAGATTTTGCTTTTAAAGATGGTAGATCCGGAAAAGTAGACTGACTACAGATGTCGAGCAGGTTACGTAACAGACAGTACAGTGTAAACATGTTGTACCTGGCGTTGTAACCACTTTAGAAAGCGGGTATTTTAGAAGCTGTATTGTGTGTTTTAAGCATAGAAAACAAAATAAAATGAGTTTATTTATTCATCTTTTGAGAATTATGTGTCTACGTCAGAGTTTCCCAAAGTGTGTTCCGCGGAACCCTGGGGTTCCGCCAAAAAATTTAGAGGCAGTCTGACGGCCAAGCCATATTTTATTTACCCTCAAAATGATTTTTATAATCACTATTATTTGTATTTATACAGAATATTTTAAATATTTTTTGTTTCATTCAATAAAATCTAAGTATTAAAACAATATTTGTTTCATTCAGTATCGCATTAAATTTAGGGGAGGAAGGGGGTCTATCGATCAAAAATGTAGATTGTATTTACTAAATCACAAAGATTCAGCAAACCACTGTATCAGTTTATATCAGTTTCCCGAAGTGGCGGAATTCTGGGGATCTGCCAAAAAATTTAAGGGGTTCCGCGAGACAGTCTGATGGCCAAGCCACAATTTATGTTATTACCTTTATATTTTTGTTCACCCTCATATTCTTGTTTTGATAATCACTATTATTCGCTTTTATAAAGGATTTTTGAATTATTATTTGGTTAATTCAATAAAATATAAATAATTTTTTATTAAATATCACATGAAATTTAGTGGGGGGGGGGGAAGAAGGGGTCTATTACTAAAAAAAATGCAGAGGGTTCCGTGTGCTTTGAAAAATGTTCTGAGGGTCCCGCGATCAAAAATGTTTGGGACACACTGGTCTACGTTATTAACTAATCAGGCATTAGACCTATATTACACTATCAAAGTTCTTTGACAAAGATCTTTAATGAAAGTTATTTAAATCTTTGATAAAAGTTATACATAAAAGAAATGCTATGACCTCAAAATACTCCTATTACACTAGCAAAGTTCTTTGACAAAGATCTTTTATAAAAGTTATTTCTATCAAAGGGGACTAAACCCTTAAAATTCGAGCTCTCAAAAAAGATTTATTGGTGTATACCTAGGGCTTAAGGGGAACAACTATAGAAAACTTCAGCTTCCTAAGCCCTATGGTTCCGGAGATACAGTGGGATTTTTTGGAGGGGAGGGGCTAAACCTCTCAAAATTCGAGCTTTTAAAAAAGAGTTATTGGTCTGTACCTAGAGCTTTAGAGGAAACCCAATAGAAAATTTCAGCTTCCTAGGTCCTATGGTTCCAGAGATACAATGAGATTTTTTTAGAGGGGAGGGCGCTAAACCCTTTAAAATTCAAGCTCTTAAAAAAGATTTATTGGTGTGTACCTAGGGCTTAAGGGGAACCCCAATACAAAATTTCAGCTTCCTAGGCCCTATGGTTCCAGAAATACAATGGGTGTTTTTTAGACGGGGAGGGGGTTAAGGCCTTTTTAATCCCCTTAAAATTTGTATTTTTCAAAAATATCTTTTAATGGGCACCTAGGGGAACTACCATACGAAATTTCAGCTTCCTAGTCCCTATGGTTCCATAGATAAGTGGGTGTTTTTAGAGGCGGGGTGGGTGGGGTTAAACCCCTTTTAACCCCCTTAAAATTTGTATTTTTCAAAAATATCTTTTAATGCACACCTAAGGGAACTACCATACGAAATTTCAGCTTCCTAGGCCCTATGGTTCCATAGATACAGTAGGTGTTTTTTAGAGGCAGAGAGGATTAAGCCCCTTTTAACCCCCTTAAAATTTGTATTTTTCAAAAATATTTTTTAAGGGCACCTAGGGGAACCACCATACGAAATTTGAGCTTCCTAGGCCCTATGGTTCCAGTGATACAATGGGTGTTTTTTAGAGGGGGAGGGGGTTAAGCCCCTTTTTACCCCCTTAAAATTTGTATTTTTCAAAAATATCTTTTAATGGGCACCTAGGGGAACCACCATATGAAATTTCAGCTTCCTAGGCCCTATGGTTCCAGAGATACAGTGGGTGTTTTTTAGAGGCCGAGGGGACTAAACCCTTTAAAATTCAAATTTTAACCTCCTTAAAATTTGTATTTTTTGAAAATATTTCTTACTGGGCACGTGAACTTAGGAGTAACCCTCATGCAAAATTTCAGCATCCTAAGAATTTTGATTCGAAAGATCCGCGTTTCTTTTAACATACTCATTTTGAATATTTTTCGTGTGTTTCTGTTTTGTCATTAGTACTCAATTTAGAATTAGAGCTAAAATTATTTCGAATCGAAATCTTGTTCTTCATCTGCCGCGTTTTCCACACATTTGCATTTTTTTAACATGCTATTGCTCGAAATGTTGTTTATAACATCTGGGCACCGAAATCTTTTATAAAACTTTGACAAAGAGCCCAACTTTTATAAAAGAACTTTTATAAAAGTTTTCTTTTATCAAAGTTAGGTATTACACTGTCGTATTTCTCGCCAAACTTCTTTTATAAAAGTTCTTTGCCAAAGAAATTTGATAGTGTAATATGGGCCTTGGAGCAGGGTTTTCCAAATTTTTCTTGCGATGGAACACTTTGTAAATCCTGATATATTAACGGAACACCTTGTTTATTTTGTAGGGTATGTAATAACACATAATCAGTAACATGAAAAAAATGAAAAACATTTATTTATTTATTATTTAATAATTATGCATGAATACTTAATTTTTTAGACATTTTAGACCATTAATCCGTCAAACATGTTTGAATTTCTTGTAGCCGTTGCAGGATACAAAACAATTCGAGGTTTTCTCAGAACACCCATAACTTTCGGGGGAACTCCAGTGTTCCGCGGAACAGAATTTGAGAAACCCTGCATTAGAGCATGGTTTGAATTCTCCAGCGGGTCACAGCTGATATGATGGAGGTAATACGTCATATGATCGAAGATTCAGAGTTTTTTTCGTAATTTAAGAATAAAAGAAAATTTGAAATATTTCATTTCAAGTTAGTTGAAGCCAGTACAGGAAAAAAAAACTAATGGAAAGAATAACGCGTCATTAAAAGTGGGTTTTGAAAGACAACGTCTACGAAACCGTACATACATTGAAACGTTCTCTGACCTTGAGCTAACAGCATCCCTCCAATTACCTGAACGCTGTTAAAATTCCTGCTTGTTTTCATTCGTTAACGTGTGGAATTTTCAGCTTATTTTATTCAGAGACAAAATTATTATTCAGAGCTTGATGGAATATCAGGAATCATTCATATTTTCGAGTTTGAAGTATACAGTCGAACCCCGTTATAACGAACTTCAAGGGATCAAAGGTGTTGTTCGCTATATCCGAACCGTTAAGAAAAATGTTACAGTTCTCAAAATGTATAACTCATGAGTTGTTATGTGTGTTCAATAATGATGTATTAAAAAATGATAAAATCTATTCAAAATGATCATTAATGAATCAAATTGACTAAAATCGATTACATTAAACTGACAAAATACAAATTAAATTAACTAAAAAGGAAGACAAATGGAAATAAATTCATTTGGCATTCAATAGTTGCTCACTGTTTTGATACAGAAATAATCGGTAATCTTCTGCTGACGTGATGCCGATTTCAAAAACATTTTATGAATTTCTTTGTCCAATACATCAAATGACTCCAAAACTCTTTCGTCCACTGTTTGTGTAGACAAAAACTTATTAATGACACGCATCGCTGCTGTAGCATCTGAGAGGGTGTGTATTTAGTCAATTATTCTCTTCTCTTCATCAGCATCAGATGCAGAATCTTCGATTACAGAATGATTCATTTTAATTTCTTCTATCAGTCAGATTTTCACATATAATGGCTTCATCATCACATGTTTCGAACAATTGCGTGTCACAATTTGAGAATGATGAAATTTTGTGCTTTTCTATCCACATCGCGATAGGTAAATCTTCCTCATCTTCTTCTTCAACATTCTTAAAAAGTTCAAAAAAAAAATCAGTAGTCGACTGAAAAAAAGGTTCTTTATAGCTGATTCTTAAGATTTCGGAGGTTTGCTATAAAAGGATAAATTAGCATTGAATACAATAGGAAAACGACGGGACCAAAATTTTCGTTCGTTATATCCGTGAGTTCGTTATATACCGGGTTCGCTTTAACGGAGTTCGACTGTATTAAAATCAGATCGCTAAGTTTCAGAATTACGCTTTGAGCCTTATTTTTTCTTCCAGTGATGAAATAAAACTCTAAAATAGAGGTTACGAAACTTTGAAAGTCCAAGGCCCGTTTTATTAAAGATATGTTTTTGCAAACTGTCTGGTTTAAATTATTAGTTTTTCGACAGTGTTCTGGGGACGACTGTTTCAGAATTATTTACCCGCAGCTCTAAGACCAGGGAAAAAAGGTCGGTAGGGTTACTACAACACGAGTCTTAATACCTGAAAAATTCCTAATTAATTAATCGGGCATGAATGAAATAGTCAAATTATTTTCTATTTCAAAATTTACGATTATTTTTTCATATTTTATCCCCTTTTTATTAAATCTGAATTGAAAGACAATTTTCTAACGTTAAATTCAGGGTCAAAATTAGGAATTAACTTAGCACTTACTTTAGTTTGCAAACTGAATATTAGCAAAAAGAAAAAAAAATATTATTGAATGATTTAAAATCAATTATCGTTTGATCTGATTTTTTATTATTTATTTATTTATTTATTTATTTATTTTTTTGGGGGGGGACATAACATTTTCTGCTAACACAAAGGTTCAAAAAATCCCCAAACACAGTCATCGGGTCTAGAATTAAAGATATTCATTAAAACAGAGTTTTACGAATATTCAAAAGAAATTTCACCGGTATATAGGCTTTTCGTACGATTTTCTGCTTTTGACCACCACATGGCTTGGTTTCTGAAGGTAATCTCAATTGACACCTCGGCTCCCCCGCTTTCGCGTATCAGTCCATGAATCACTGAAGACCAGCCGCTACGTAGCAATACCTGAATACGCAGTCGAGGGTTAATGTCCCAGGTTCGGTGACATTTTTCATGGCTGTGGAACTCGAGGATACCGGATATACAGTATAGATCTGCAATCCACACAAGGCACCCCCAAGCCCCCCTGGTTTCTGAAGGTAGACTACATGTTATTTGATCTGCGACATGTTGGACCATACATTTATTCATTTATGCCGCGGACGAAAAACAAAAAATATTGTCAATCGCAAAACAATAGAATAGATTGTTATTCAAGTTCCGCTAATATATGTGTATAATCAGTATAGCAATGTACCCGCAGCTCTAAGACCAGGGAAAAAAGGTCGGTAGGGTTACCACAATACGAGTCTTAATATCTGGAAAATTCCTAATTAATTAATCGGGAATTAATCGGGAATACACAAGAGGAATTTGTAAATTATAATTCCATACGAATTAATTTTAATATGCTATTGTTTTCTCTTTACATTCTTTACATTTTCTTTCTTTTTTCTTTCATTAATAGATGTGATCTGTCTATCTATCTATCTACAGTGAAACTTCTCTACGGTAGTCACTAATGGTTCCGATAAAAGTGGTCGTTTTGAGGGGTGGCCGGCTAGAGAAGTTTCACTGTATCTATCTACCTACCTACCTACCCCCTTCTCTCTCTCTCTCTGTGTGTGTGTGTATGTATATATATATATATATATATATATATATATATATATATATATATATATATATATATATATATAATATATATATAATTCATTCCTGGAGTGTTCCCTTCATTCCTGGGAGTGTTTGGCTATCACTGTAAGTCCTCAGATACATCTGTTTATAAAGATTGTACTGAAATGTTACCCGCCCACATTTTTTACGTACAATTGCAACTAAATTGCCTTAAGAGTCGAACTTCTGATTTCGATTTACTTTATCGGTTCATTAAGCAATCAAGCCACGCGACGACCTCCCCTTACTGACCGATAAAGACAGATGGAAATAGTTAATCATGATACATATCCTATGCATGCCAGCATCGAGCAAATTCACCAGTTTCTTGAAGGGGTCTGAATCCATTTTTAAAAATTGATATTTATAAAATTCCTCGCAAGATGGCTTTCAGAAGTTGTCTACGGTGTTTCTTTGTTCAATTTTTGTTAAACAAGAAAATTAGACAAAAATTTTAAAAAAAGAAATATTTTTTTGGAAACTTTGCTCCGAAAACAATGTTTATTAGTCCTTTAAAGCGATTGAAACTTTTATAGACAAAATTCTATAACCCCTAAAAATAAATTATTCTGTAAACCTTCCTGTGTGCGAAAGTGAAAACATTATGCTAATAGAGATATTGGATTCTCTGATATACATAAAAAATGACCACGCTTTAAACTTTGAAATTAAATTTTATTACAACAAAATTGCAAATTATTCAGTTATTTTCTATACGCATAATAAATTTTATATAAAGACATATTTGACAGAACTGTCACGAAATGTGCGTAAATTAAGATTTTATTTTATACAAAACTTTTTAAATATAAAACTTTGTGTCCCCTTTATCTAGTACAGAGTTTCCCAAAGTGTTCCCGAAGTGTGAACTCTGGGGTTCCGCCAAAAAATTTAGGGATTCCCCGAGACAGTTTGACAGCCAAGCCACATTTTATTTGCCTTCATATGTTTGTCTTATAATCCCTATTATTTGTCTGTATGAAGAATTTTTTTAATGATTTTTTGTTTCATTGAATCAAATCAAAGTATTAAAACAATATTTGTTTCATTCAATATCACATTCAACTTAGGGGAGGAAGGGGTCTATTAATCAAAAAATGTTGAAGGTTCTGTGAACTTTGAAAAATGTTTTGAGGTTTCCGCGTTCAAAAAAGCTAGTACTTTCAAGTACCGCCTTCCTCATAACAGAGGGCCCACAAATGAACCTTTAGCCCGTCTGCACACGGAGCAACCCAAAAGAAACTGATAACTGACTCAAATCACAAACCAGTCCGTGATGAGTCGTAACCTATGTAATTGAATGGAGCCACGCACACGGCGCAACTGGTTACAAACCCGTCGGACGGGTTTGTATGAGCTGTGTCTAGGTCGGATATGGGCACGTTAAATTCGTACACCAGATAGTCCCTTTATGAGGTTGGAGAGGGTGGGAGAAGGTGCGATCCCTCCTGCTGTCGCACCTGGGGGTGCTCAGTCAAAATTGAGGTGGCACCTGGCTAAATCGGACTGCGACCCCTGTGGTGCCATTATAAACCGTAGCCGCACCCCTGAGCCCGCTAGCCTATATGGACCTGGAATGGAATACTTATGGCCAGTGGACATTAAAAACAACAACAGCAACAATAGGAATTATAGAAACAGAACTACCGGTTCTGAAAATACAACAAAAACTAAACGTGCTTTAAATCACGAATTTCAAGTTTTTCCGGAACTAAATTTCAGATTGCTTAAATTTTTCTTATATACATAACAGTACTTTTTTTTTATTATAAAGATACTGTAGCGTCACGCGAGTATGGGGATATTTTCACAAGACCCCCTCAGTGTGCATGAACTCAGCTGCGTGCTTATCGAAAAACCATTTTAGAGTTCCCAGCGATTTCGGAACACATGTGAAATTTTCTCGCCTGAAAGTTAAGCCCAGGCATATCGGTTTCCCGAGCAAGATGTGAGAATATCTGTTTTGAAAAACAGAAGCGTCTCCCATCGCCTCATAAAACTGTCTTTCGTAGCAATAGCTCATTGCGAGTTCGACACTATAGCGCAATAAAGATGGCCGAAATATTCGTTGATAAAAAAGACTGTCACCAGCTAATCCGCACGGCCCCTGTTTTCGAACGGAGTTGCCTTCTGAGGAATTCCAAGACATGCCGACAAAGAAAAGGGCCACGAAATATAGTCACAGACTTGGTGTTTTTCGAGAGATTTCCCCCCCCCATGTAATAGAGCATATAGATTGGTGCAGAGTTCTCTGCCTGCAGATCCCCGACTCCTGTCATCACATTAGTCACGGTAACATTAGACACGGTAACATTAGACACGGTATTTAGAACCACCCCCCCATTCCCGCCCCCAAGGTTTCTTTGATGTGGTGTCTCCCCCGACCCCGCTCGACACCATTTGACCCGCTGACCCCCCCACCCTTTTTTTGATGGACCGTCAGAGGAGGCGATCCACGCATAGTACAGAGTACAGAGTGAACATAAATCACTGGATTCCCCAAGGCACAGGCAGAGAACTCTGCACCCATGTATATGCACCATAACAGCCAGGCGAGATGGTCGTATGTTTTTTAAGCTCCTGTGAGAGGCTAACCGGGTCTCGGAGCGTATTGTTAAATTGCTTTGCACTTAAGTTAAAATTCATTTGGTTCTGCAGAACTAGTTTAATGTTAATTTGTTTTGTTTATTTGTTATTAAATCTATTAAGTTTTTTGTTAACCTCTGGCCTTATCATTTACAACTCGGACTCTGTTTTTCTTGGCCACGATTTTATTAATTTTAAAAAGCCTCTGAGAAAAGCCTATGATGCCACAATACATTTGAGAGAAAGTAATTCATTTGAAAGGGCACGTAAACACAAGAAATAAAATTTTGCCCATCGGAAACCCCTAGCCAACAAAGTATTTAATTTCACTGATTTTTGAACAAAAATTCAAGTTTGTAATATGAATGTTCTCTACTTACAATTAATGCACTCCATAAAACGTTAAATCAAAGTCAGGATGACGCTGGTTTGGAGCTTGATTTCTCCTATTCATATACCTGCAGTGTTACTCTACAGACCCATTCCATTTTTGTTTTTTTGATGGGGCGTAGCATCACTATAATCGCATAATGGTCGCTAGTTATGGGAAATTTTCAGCTTAAGTAATACGTCATTTCTGTTGTAGCGGTCGCATATTTACTTCAACTACAACCGACTGACGTCAGCTTGGGAAGCGCCAGTCAGACTTTAAAAACTGCTTCACTGCGAACACTAACAGCACTTCATTCTGAGCGTTCTGTGAAGAATGTTTGGAGTGTGAAAACGTAGCTACTTACGGCCTGTTTAAACTTTTGTATCATGCTATGGTAATTTCGTTCACTAAGGTTTTGTAATAAATAAAGGAATTAATTTGCTTTATCGATTCGGAGTCAATGGGAAGTTATTTAACCTCCACACTGTTACTGAAATTTCTCACAACCTCCCCGAAACACTTTAACTCCTCCTATCGCAATGGGTTCATAATTCTTACTCAGTTGGAATGGATGACTCCCGCAAATTGGACTTCAAATGATTTTACATCGATTAATATCAACTTTCGGGTTTATTTGCATGTTTTATGCAATCCCGGTCGATATCAGATTTCATTATTATTTGGTTTCGTAGCTGGTTACTAAACTTTTGTTGATCATGAACCTCTTGTAGTATACACACACACACACACACACACACAGATATATATATATATATATATATATTTAAATACACTCTGTCACAAAATATATATGCACCCAGAAGAAATCGAGCTACTATCACAAGACTTGGCAGGAATGTTGTATGGTAAGAGATATGCAAATGATTAAAATTTCGACGCTAATGAGACAAGGGTAAGCGCGCTATGCGCATATGAGATGCGCAGCTGGGAGAGTTTAAAAGCATGATTGATTGTGTCATAGGGTTATTCAAACAAATCTGTCGACTTGGATGGACGGTATTGGAACTAGAGATGCCTCTGAGACGTAACCAGCGACAGTTCGAAAAATTGTCGGACTTTGAGAGGGGGCGTATAGTAGGCCTCACAGAAGCAGGTTGGTCGAACAGGCGTATCGGCCGCCACCTCGGTCGGAGCGATATGGTAATTGCTCGGTGTTGGCAACAATGGATCACGGAAGGGATAGTATACCGTCGCGGAGTGTCAGGGCGTCCCAGAAACACCAATGAGCGCGAGAATCGCGCAATCATAAGAGCGGCCACGTCCGCACCAACAACGTCGCTAGAATCGGTTTGACGCCATTTATCACCTTCCAGACATCCGGTGGTATCAAGGGAAACCCTTCGGAGACGACTGACCGACGACTTCAAACCTTACATGTAAAAAGAAGCCATTCAAAATTACGAAAATGTTGCACTTTGTACATGGGCGCTCCTGCTCAAGGGTTACTTACTACGGGAACACGCTGTCCTTTAGAAACGACAAGCCGAGTTTGAATAGTTAAGCCTTGTCCACATTGAATCAACAACTTTGCGTGACGTCGGCGTTACTCGCGTCGAAATAGTTTTAGCCAATCACAAACCTCCAAGCAATAAGCTACGAAACCGTTGAGATTGGTTAAAATTATTTCGATAGAAGTTACGCAACAACTTTCGGATGCGACGTGAACAAGGCCTAAATATCGTGTTTACTGACCACACAGCCCCGAGGCAGGCTGCCAATCTAGGAGGCGTCACCAATATTTCAAAGTGTTATTGTTATTTTAAAAATCCTACGTAACGAATCGAATTAGGAAGAGAAAAAAATCTAGACTAAAAGTCATCTGTTAAGCTGATGGCTGACAACCGATTAACTTACAGTGGGCGGCAGCAAAACAAATTAGTCAGGGCGTTAACAATAATTTCGCAATCAAATGGCAACACTGTGTTATGGGTGTGTTCTTTTCTGGCACATAGTCCGTCTGACCAAGCTTGAGGACCCATGAAGCACAATAAATGACAGATTTGATTAAATACGTGCTTTGTTTTTTTTAAGAATATTTATGGCCCACATATATTGGCGAAAATAGATTATTAATAAATCAAATCAAAAATAATGCCCTGAATATAAAATTAGCCTGATTAGCGTAGCTAACGTCTACGTTGTCTCATTAAAATTTAGAAATTTGTGTTCAAATTGGAACGTCACAAATGAATGTCGCCGGATAATCGTTGTAAAATATGTGAAAGACGTATATACGCAGATATATATATATATATATATATATATATATATATATATATATATATATATATATATATATATATATACAGTGCCGTAACTAGGCAGGGGCAACAGGGGCACCCGTAAAGGGCCCACTTGGCAGAGGGGGCCGAAAATGCTGTATTTGTCTTATTAATTTCCTAGACCTAATTAATTAAGGGGCCCAAATGCAAATTCTTCTCCAGGGCACATGAATGGTTAGTTACGGCACTGTATATATATATATATATATATATATATATATATATATATATATATATATGTATGAACATATGCATACATATGTATGAACATAATTTAAACCATGGAAGAGTTGAAGAAGCGTATCATTCAAGCAATTTGTTTAAAACTCCTGATATGCTACGAAACACTTAGAGAGAACTGGATTACCATTTAGACGTTAGTCGTGCTACAAAAGGTGCACACATTGAATTCCATGATACTATGATCGAAACCTACGATCGATATTTAAACTTGTAGAGATGTTCGTTCTATTTAAATAATTTTTTTAAAAATTCTAATGGGTAGTTCCGTAAAATTAAGTCATGATTTTTTACCATGTTTTTATTAACTCGCTTTCTTGTTTGTTTGTTGTTTGTATGTATGTGTGTGTGTGTGTTCGTACAAATCTAGCAATCGATTTTTAACTAACTTCCCGACTAACTACACATTTGAAACTTTTAGAATAGCTCAGAACACGATGACAATGGATAATTTTAATACTTTTAGACATCTTTAGGCAGATTTGAATTCATTTACAGTTAATTTTGTTTTGTAGACTGGTGCAGCCATCTATCGGTCGGGACGGGAACGAAAAGTTAAACGCAAGTTAACTTCCAATCAATTTCATTTTCTTTCAAGTTGATGGGATAATTCATCAAAAAAATTTTAAAAAGTATTTATTAATACATAGAAGTGTCAAGTTTAAATGATTCAACAGAAAATTTAAAAACATGGTATATAAAAATATATATGTTTAATTTGCATTGTTGCACTATAGCTTTAGTTTTATTTGTCCATACAAGGGATACGTTAGTGGCATACACGTTTCCAGGGGTACGTGTGGTGTAAAAGGTTGAGAACCGTTGACATAAGGGGATATATATTAGACGCGGAGCTGATGAATTGGAGAGGGGGGGGGGTATTCTAAGTTGACAACTATCTAGTGAAGAATTATTAACAGCGCAGTCACGTACTAGAGGTTAGGGTCATACTTTTAAAAATATTTAAGTTATTTTTGAAGTATAATAAATGATATTTCAGACGTTAAATATATTTACGCATGGTAAAATCACATTGTAAGATTATCTGCATGGTACTGGCAGCTGTGTGTATGTGGTAGGGTTTAATTTTTTATCTTCATTTTTACGGTAAAACTGTATAAAGGAATGGCGGATGCAACTTCTTCAACGAAGATTCATGAATCTAGGTATACCCACTCGTTGGAATTAAAAAAAAAAACTTTTATTCAAAAAATATTTCAGGTAGTCTCTTCTAACGAAACTACCGCGGGTTATTCACGTACGATTACTTATTGTTGCTTACCTCTTTTTTTTTTGACGCATTTTGGTGCTTTTCTGTTTAACTGTTTACTGCTACTGGGTTTGTTGCGCTGCAGAAGTTATAACTCGCGACGACGCCGGAATTTTGCTTTTTGGAGGATCGCTATTGAGTAACGTAATCCTACGTTAAAAGAATTCGTTAAAAGACTACGTTAAAAGAAGTGTTGGGACATTAAGTGCAAATAAAATGTAGTTATTTTTCATCAGGAATTCGCTAGAAAATTAATCGGTACTTTTCCGTTATAAACACTACACTTGGCTTATTTTTAATCTTGGCGGAATTTAAAAGAGAAAGGTAAAAACTTATCTTGAACTAGTTTAAAAAATTTTAAACCTGTTCAAGCTAATTATTTGCACAATTTCTTTCTTTATGAAGGATACCTTGTTCTTGAAGTAATGTAATAGCTGCCTGCTCATGTTTAGGCGAATTCCATATTTTAAAATCCATTATGTAAAAATACGGTCCGATTTTATGACGTACTCTAAATTCATAACAATTTAAAGTAAGCGTATTTGATCACAGCATTCCATGAAATCTCTCGTTATCTCCATGACCACGAAAATAATTGATCTCATATCGTCTCGTGATCCTTGAATCTCGAGATTTGTATATTTTAATATTGTAATTTGCCAATCATTAGTATCATTATATCGCGTTACTTTTCTCTCGCTGCGGCAATTTTTAAAAATGTGCCAAATTGGCGTGAAAACGATTGTAGTGCTTATAACGGAAAAGTACCAATTAATCTTGCGACACGCTGGTAGTAGTGCACTGCATTAACGGTAAAAATACGCATTATTTCCAACATGTATATACCACCAATAATTTTGCCTGTTAAGTTTTTTAATTAAAAAATTAAAACTCTACGAGAGAAAAATGGCTTCATTTAAATTTATCAAACATTTCCTTATATTCAGATTCACTAAACAACGAAATGATAATTCATTCAATTGCATAACAGAAAATATAATCCGGTTCCATTTTAAGATTAACAAATATTTCAGTTTGCAAAAAGGCATATATAAATAAACAATTTAGTAATTTCATTCGGATATTGGAAGCACGCATGTGTTTTTCTTAACATAATAAACTCGCCAAAAATTGAAAACTTTTAAGTTCCTCTGCCATTGACATAAAAAATGCAGGATATCATTTCGGAGAAACGTATATTTCAGTTCTACAACTAAACACGTGTAAATCTCATTAATATCTTTATTTAATCGAGAGTAAATTCCCTTGCACTTCCGTGTGCAGATAACCCCAACACTCTCTACGAATCCACCTTGGGGAAGTAAATTCTTTCCACCCACCCACTCCGAATCCTCTCCTAATAAAGACTACTCTCTCTTCTTGGTTCTCCGTCTGAGAGCGCGGAGCACCCCTCAGACGATCCCAGCGTACAGTGCTCGGATTTATGAAACGCAGTCGTGTTCTATTTCGAGAATCGTCTGCCAGCAAGGGAGGGATGGCGATTTTATTTTTATTCGCGAAACATGTGCGGTGCTGGGTTTCTTTTTAAAAGGGGCGGTTTCTTTCTCTTTGAAGCGTCAGACGATTTTCGATGCAAGTGTTCGCACGTGTAGTTCTTCCACCTCCTCCACCAGTTCCACTTACAAACTTTGAACTTCAAGAGTTGCCCTACCAAAGCCAAGTTGACGAACGGCTCGAGATCTGTGCTGTGGGCTCTGATCTGGTGTTTTGACTTCCAGTTAATAAGGGGGTGGGCCAGGAAGGGCGAGATTTTGGTCACACGAAAGTCGAATTGGAAGATTTTTTAAAACGCTGTAAGCATTTTAAAAAAATAATTGGATAATCTACTCACATCGATTATCCGTGTGCGGATTATCCGTGCATAAAAAAAAATCTACAATTTTTATCCAAAATAATACCTACATTATTTATTGAAAATTGCTTGCAAATTTCTTCCAATATCTTCTATATATATATAAAAAAAATTCCGTGACTGACTGACTGAAGATAACGCACAGACCAAACCTCTGGACCTAAAGGACTGAAATTTTGCATGGCGATTCTTTTTATAGTGCAGGGGTGCACTAAGAAAGATTTTTTAAAAATTAAATTTTTAAGCTGTTTTTGTAAAAAAAATTTAAGTTTGCATTTAAAATAATAATCTGAGGGTTATAAAATTTATATTACGAGAAAGATCATAAAAATTAAGTTAAAATGAAATCTTTTTCGAATTTTTCCTCCATTTTCTGATTTTTGGGGAATTTTTAAAGATTAATTCTTAGAATTCAATTTATTAAATTCTGATCACGTGATTTCTTTTCTTTTTGTGATACTTTAAATTAATTTTGCGTCACGTGCATAACAACGAAATAAATTGACAAAAAAAAATTTAAATACAGTAAAAGATAAAACTTAACCACTAGACTAATTGAGATGGAAGGTTCTGAAGAATTTAATTCAAATTAGTATGCTTTATGGATATTAAATTAAACCTATATATAAAACTGCAATTTCCGCACAAAATATGCTTCGCCATGACGATAAATAATTCTCAAGGCCAAACTTTAAAATCCGCTGGCGTAGATGCAAGAGAAAATTGTTTCTCGCACGGTCAGTTTTACGTAGCTCGCTCTCGCGTAAGTTCGTGGACGAGCCTGGTAATATTAGTTCCACCCAATGTAGAAACAAAAAAATTATTTTTAAGGAAATCCTCTAAAAAGCAGTTTCATTATTTTTTCATTGTAATTATCCAGAAATGTACTCCGTAGCGAAGCACGGGTATTCAGCTAGTACATATATAAAAAAACGATATTTTCTATTTGTTGAAAAGATTTTTATTCGATAAAAGATGCGATAATGTACTAAAATGAAATTTCTTTAATCGGAAGCATTGCCCAGGAAAAGACTAATGTGAAATCACCGATTTAAGTAGTGTAAAGGCAAGTTTAAAAGAATTTGAAGAGGTTTGATGAAGAAAATCTTCTGGAGTGGTTAGAAAGCGATTTACATGAACCAGGGTTTGAACATATGAGTCACCCTGATATCATAAGTGCTGCTAGCATTCAACCTCGAGAAGAAGTTTAAGATGAAGAGAGTGAAGAAGAGACTGGTGATCTGATCAAAGCACAGCTCTACCTTGTGTCGACACTTTGCTAGATTATATGAGTCAATGGAATAATGAAGTGATATTGTCAATGCAGTGACACCATAGCTGTGAGGAAAATTCGTAGTGATATTAAAAATTTATCAATGATTCAGTAAATCAAAACAAACCAAGATATTTCAGGTAGTCTCTTCTAACGAAACTACCGCGGGTTATTAGCGTAAGATTACTTGCCCAAGCGATACAGACTGGGTTTGGCGCTCTGCTAAAATTATAACTCGCGACGACGGACAATTTTTTTTCTTACCGGAGGACCGTTATTGAGGAACGTAATCCTACGTTAAAACGGATTACATACATAAATAAAACTAATAAAATAGAAAGCAAGTGTAATAATCGATTTTGAAAATACATTAAAATTGAATAGAAATCGGATCGTCCTGGTTTTTCGTTTATTCGTGCTACTCCTCATCTCCATTAATCCGGATAATCTCGAGTACATTCTCCTCTAATTTTTCTTTTTAAGTTTGGGAAGAATTAAAGGTTTTACCTCTGTAAAGAATGAGTTTGGAGGCGGCGCGTCAGTTGAAGTCGAGGATCTTCGATTCCAATGTTAAGCTATGGGAAATTTTCCTTTCGGTATTTATCTAACTACACACGAACGAATGCTTGTTTTTGATTGTTTTCTTTCTATGTAAAGGTATACAGTGATTTCCGCTTATAAGAATCACGTTTGTTATTACTGTTTTTGATTCTTATAAGCGGTTGATTCTTATAACCGAAATTTAGGTTTTTGGACAGAAACACACACACCTATATATACATATATTAGATAATTTACCATAAAATACTCTTTAATTTACATTAACTATCTTTTATTAAAATTATTTTTTATAGTTTTAAAAATAAAACTTAATTTTTAGACCTATAAGTAGATACACATGATTATAGTAAGAGAAGAAAAAAATACAATATTTGTTACAAGTAACAACATACCTGCTTAACAGTTTTAACATTTGAACTACAGGAAGGGAGCAAGAAAAAGTTTTCTACGGTAGTTTGACGTAATGAAGTTTTCAGAAGGCTGTTTATACCTCTTTCAATACTTATAGTCTCAGACGAAGATTTACTCGGACGGGTAAGTTGCCCCCGGGGTCAAGCTAATAGGACAGTGTTGTGGTAAAGCGTTTAAGGGGAAACTATTATGTTATGTCTAATAAAGAAAGGGGTGAATTTTACGACTATATTCCATCCCATCTTATCAATCTTTCTTAAAAAAAAAAGGAAGAACTTCGTGCCTTTTGAGGGTTTAAGTAGCTTTTTTGGAAAAATGAAAGGAAAGACAAGAGTGTAAACTGATTCTTAAAACCAGTGGATTGATTCTTTAAAGCGAAAATTTTAACATGGAAATAATTCATTTGTTTTTGTTTTCGCGATATTGATTCTTATAACCGGTTGATTCTTATAACCAGTGATCGCTATAAGCGGTGGTTACTGTACTTTTAAATGTCGAGCGCGTATTGTTTAAAATTTCAAATTTTTTGATAATTAATTTTTTACAGGGTGTTAAATTATTGATGTCTATCGCAACAAAATTGGGATTCTTTTTTTGGAAAAAAAAGAAACTAGGGTGACTGCTTACGTTAAAAATACCATTTTTTGACTATTTAGGGCAATTTTATTTTTTGCAAGAATCATGTAATTCAATCTTTTTTCTTTTCAAAACCAATTTGATTTTCATTCTACATCGGTTAGAAGCATAGTTATAGCTATTTTAAAAAACATCGTCTGCTACAAAATTGAAGTGACAAACAACTTTAAATGCGTTTTTCTAAGAATAATGTTTTTTAGCACAAATCTATACCGTTTTCAGGATATTTCACATAATAATGCATATAATTTGATAAAATTTTCAGGAAATATTTTAGATGCTATTGTTAATGAGATGTCGTACAATAATTGATGTACAATAAATAGTTTTTTTTTTAATTTGGGGCTGTTTTTATAAGGAAAGGAATGACGAATCGGGGAAAATTTTCATATTGGAACATAAAATTGTCTATATTATTTTCGCATTTTAAAATTTCTCTTAGATTGTAGGTCATTTTGAAGGTAACTGTCATACGTATGATGTGTGAGAAGGAAATTAAAATAGTAGCATTAGAATTTTGTGCAGAGAGATTGGCGTTTTAGCTAAATTTCATTAAAAAATTACTTCAAATTGACCAATTTATTAAAAAGTATGGTATTTACAGGTAAGATTTTGTTTATTTTTTAAGTGCCATTTTACCATAAAAGACCAAAAAATCCTTAAAAAATGAATTAAAAAAATTGGCCCAGAACGTAGGCAGTCACCTTAAAATAAACCGATTTTTAAAAAAATATCCGTATTGTACTTAAAAGATATATTTCAAATGTAGAAAACAGACTTACCAAAAACAGAATTTTTAATCTCTGATTAGAAAAATATTTAATGGAAAACTGCCCATAGTGTAACATAATGATTGAAGATCTGCGAGTTGAACTCGTGTGTCTCCTTATGTTCTCACCTTAAAGGACAACCTTTAAATCTGGGGGACTATTTTAATTCTCAACATTCAGTACTAAATAATATTTATCTATTTCTATCTCTATATAAAAAACAGTTCCGTAACTGACTGACTGACAGATAACGCACAGACCAAACCGCTGGACCTAAAGGGTTGAAAATTTGCATGGCGATTCTTCTTATAGTGTAGGGGTGCACTAAGAAAGATTTAAAAAAAATTCTTCTGATAATTTTTTAAATTAAATTTTTAATCTGTTTTTGTAACATTCTTTAAAGTTTCCATTTAAAATAATAATTTGTAGGTTATAAAATTTATATCACAAGAAAGATCGTAAAAATTCACATAAAATGAAATCTTTTTCGAATCTTTACCTCCATTTTCTGTTTTTTGGTGAATTTTTAAAGATTAATTTTTAGAATTTAATTTATTAAATGCTTATCACGTGATTTCTTTTCTTTTTGTGATACTACTTTAAATTATTTTTGCGTCAAGTGCTTAACAACGAAATAAATTGACAAAAAATATTGAAATACAGTAAGACAAAAAATATTGAAATACAGTAAGATTGAAATACAGCAAGATAAAAATTTAACCACTATACTAATTGAGATGGAAGTTTTTAAAGAATTTAATTCAAATTAGCATGTTTTATGGATATTAAACATACAAATTAATTGCATACATTGACCGGTGTATCTAATTTGAGTATTTTCTTCTCCATTATTTTGTCTATAAAAATATCCGTTACGATTTATATATATATATATATATATATATATATATATATATATATATATATATATTTGGCATAAATTGCATACATTGACCGCTGTATTTAATTTGAATGTACTCTGTAGCAAAGCACGGGTATTCAGCTAGTTATGCATAGATTTGTATTTACAGAATAATTACGAAAGATTCAGTGTTCTATAGATTTTTACCTATTGTCCGCAAGAAGACTGCAAGTACGCAGAATATTCATTACTGGTGTAAACGGAAGTCCAGTTATTGAACGGAAGTCGAATTATTGTTGATAGAAATTCATAAACAACGAAAGGCTGTAAATAATCATCCATGCGTAACGACACAAAAGACAAGGTATTCTAATTTCCACACACCTATAGACAGTTCAAAGATTCAGAACAACATCACAACGCTACTCTAGCACGAAGCTAAAACCAAACGCATCCATCTTACTTCATTTCCGAACTAAATTGTGAAGAAAAACAAACGTTACTACGAGTTGCCATTTCATGAATACCAAACTGTCAAAATTCTAATTATATACAATCACACTGATGGCGCTGACATATAGTAGCGAAAATATAAAACTATAAGTACTTTCAAACGACTGCACTTCAAGAGAGTCAGTGTCATTAAGTTGTATGTTCCCAGTATAAATCCAGCTGCTATTTTCTCTTCGAAAAACCCAGAGAGTTTTTCTATAAAATAAAGTAAATAAATTTAAAAAAATATCTATTCAAAATCAAAATTTCCACATTTTTCATTTAGCTAAAATCCTACCTAAAAATATAAATCAGTCGGCCGTCGACTTTCAAGGCTTTAACGTTAGTGGATATGATTACTAGTGATTGTGCCATCAATTATTAAATACCTTTTTTAAACATTTTGTAGAATAATATGGTTTAAATACCGTTTCTGTATTCCAATATACACTGCTCTTGCACTGCCTGACTCTCTTTCAATGTTAAGTGTGTATGTCACCCTGAAATGTTTATACTAGAGAATATTATATTTATGACACTTATCGTCGTAGTTTAGCGTATTGTGTTGTTGTGGCTTATACCCCTTGACCGATATCAGATCAAGTCCATTAAGGCTATTGGGCAGAGAGTAGTGCGGCTCTGGTTTTAATAGTACCACAAGGGTCGGAGTCCGACTTGGCTAAAAGACCGGTCCCGTAATTTTGAACTGAGTCAAGTGACGAGACCGGAACACTTGACCCGGCACCTTCAGAGGTAAATTTGAGAACTTGGAGGACATTGCAGCCACGACAGATTTTTCGGGCACCAGAAGCAATTAGTGTACACGGCAGCGACGAGCATCGAACTTTCAGATCACTAGCCCGCTGCTCTAGCCAACTGGGCCACCGCGACCCTTAGCGTATTGTTTAACTTATTATAGGTAGATAAAGCATGGTCAATAGCATTAAGAGTTAAAATTGGAAGGCCAAGAGGAATTCCTGTATACCTCCCGCTTTCGCTTAGCCCCCGATCCATCTAATGTACAGGGTGACTGGCTTAATTATTTTGGTCTGGACAGGAACTAATCTCATGAAAAATCGTTTTATCCGTACCTTGCAGCTCTGGATATAATTAGTCAATCAGTGATATCGGTTAAAAATAACAACAAACTTTTTTTTTCCCCCAATGCGGCAGGCACTCTTGAAGAACATCACCATGAACGCCATGGAGTCTTGTTGGTTACATTATTATGAAAGCATCATTAACGTGACCCACTATTGCTCCCTATGAGGGAACAACACGGGAACGTCCTTACTCGGGATTCGAACCCTAGCCCCAAGATGCTAACACCTGTTGATGTTGTTGTTGTTGTTTTTTCTTATGCCTCCTGGCTGGAACGTAGTTCCAGACCAGGTCCATATAGGCTACGGGCTGAAGTGTGCTCCGGGCTGGAGAAAAGCTCCGGTCGCTAACGCCTACACAATGTGAGCGGCTACATCCAAACATAATCTTTCAACAAACTGCAATCGCATTCCCCCGGGCAAGAAGTTGCCCAATTTCCTCAGTTAAATCACGAAATCTCTGTAAAGTGCAATATCCACATAATTACCCCTCACATATATCAGAAACTGTCAAAAGCTGTTACCGGTAACTTTTTGTCCGTATCAGATTAGAAATCTTGAGAGCTTTATTCACAATATCGTTATTCATAAATTTGCTGCAGGTCGGATTTTCTGCACATGCTCTCCTTGAAAACTGGAACCTTAAAAAAGTTGAATCTCTTAACGAGGTCTTTTCGTTCCACTAAAAAATGTCGTGATAAAGAAAAAATTTAAATGGAAAGGCTTAAGTTTTGTATACCTTATTTTTTTAATTTCCAACGGTAGGTCATAAAAATATGAGAGGATATACACAAAATACATAAAGAATTAAAAGAGATATGAGCATAGATCAGCGGTTTCCCACCTTTATGCTATTACGCCTTCCTAAAAATAATAATAATAATAATAATAAAAAAATAAATTTTTTTTTTATTATTCCGCGCCTCCGTAAAAAAAATTACCTCGCCTCCCTATTTTTTGATAGATAAAATAATATAGGCACGTTTTTAAATAATAATAACTTTATTACAAAAAAATGAAAACTACAATTGACAGAATGATAACAAGATTTTGCTACAACAATACGAACATGCATATTTATTTTTACATTAAATTTCTAATTAAACTAAATCTAACGCATCAAAATTTAATGAGAGGGTTGTTGTTGTTTATTGGCACAAAGTTTATCAAATCTTGGGGACAATGTGGAGAGTGCCGCTCCTAATTATTTTTCGACTATTAACCTAGTTCGATATTTGGTTTTCATTGCAGTCAGTGCCTAAAAGTCCGTTTCGCTTAAGTGAGGCGTTACAAACGGTAGAAGCACTTGCATTGCTTTTCAATACAAAGATTCATACTCTCCACTAAGATTCATCCCAAATTGAATTATGATTTCTCTTTGAAACTTTTGTTTTAGTGAGCTATCGCATGACAATTCTATCAATTTTTCTTTTTCGATGGCTGTCTACTCAAATTCGCCTATTTATAGATATTATGGTTTATTCGTTTATTTATAGATATTATGGTATGAACACTGATTTTTCATTAAAAAGTTTTGGCGCCTCCCCTGGCAGTAGTCCGCGCCTCCCAGGTTGGAAATCGCGGGCATAGATACAAATCACACATTAAAAAACATAGAAATAATAGCTGCCCCCGTGGTATAGTGGTTAGCGTCTTCAGCTTCCAAGCAGTGGGTTTGGGATTAAATCCCGAGCAAGGTGTGAACGTTACCGTGATTTCCTCCCCCCCCCCTAGGGAGCAATGCTAGCTCACCTAAAGGGTGCTCCCATAATAAAGTAGCCCAGTGTGATCCAACCCGCAGGGCGCATGCGGCCCACCAATTCATTTTTGTTGGCCCTTGCCCTTCTTACTGGAATAATATTTTAATTTAACATTTGGAAAAAAATCGTTTACCCTACTTACTGCTTTAAGTTTTTAAGACTTAAGATGTAATGACTTAAATGTAAGACTTAAATGTAATGCCGTTACTTAAAATTTAAGTAACGGCCATATTGAAGCTTCACTCTTCGACCGTTATAATTCGTGGCGTGCCTACTTCGATTTTCACTTTCATTCAGAAGATCTTCAGGCAGACCCAGTGGCGTAGCTAGGGGGGTGCGGTGGGTGCGGTCCGCACCGGCCGGCACATATTTTGGGGCGGCATATTTTTATTTAGTATTAGTTGTAAAAAACCACTTGTTCAATTCATAGGTTTACTATTCGATTTCTACAAATTATGAATTACTATATGATTTCGAATATTTTTCCTCTTCGTCAAGTCAATGTAGGGTCGAAAATATTATCTCTAAAACTTTTGATTGACTTAGAAAGGGCGGCAAATTGGAGACCACCCCGGGCGGTAAAAGTTCTAGCTACGCCACTGGGCAGACCCATTCTACCAGACTAAAAAGTGTGATGTCCCTGAATAATTCTGGAAACTGATTTCTAAAGAACGTTTTCCTAAACTGCTTAAATTCTCTCTGCAAATTTTATCGCTATTTGGCAGTACATACGTGTGCGAAAGTGCTTTTTCTGCTCTCAAATTAAATCAAAAACAAGAAATCGAATTTAAAGGGCTTCACTGGAATCGAGCCTGAGACTTTGCCTTACTGAACTTACAGTG
>OU015496.1:151490706-151793206 GCA_907164885.2 Dolomedes plantarius | reverse complement strand
TAGTTTTTTTCGCTCCCAGTGCAACAGGTACTTTGACTTTCGACAATCGCGCAATTTCGCTAAAGATTAATGTGATAGTATTTACATGTATTTCACTCATAATGGTTCTGCAGAAACCACGCACTATGATCTTTTTGAGTATTTTGAATGAAGCTTTTTGTTCACTTTCTCTTTTTGGCAGAGGCCATTTTGGGTTAAAAATAGTGGTGTCTTTGGCCTTTGAAAACCACCGCATAATAGCATTAATATATCCTTCAGACGTCCCTCGGTTGTAGAAGTATGCTTTATTCCGACTATTAAATCGCTTCCACAGGATCTTCCACCTTAATGGTATCATTGTCTAGTGAGAAATGGGGGCGTGAGTACGCAATATTTCTGAACCCACGGTGCAACTGAGAGCGATAAAACCCGAGGTTCACTGCACTTTTAAAAGTAGGTAAAGAAGGGCATGAGGATTGAAACTTCTCACTAATTTTGCCGATGAAATCAAAACATGGAGCTGACTCCCGAGGAACCAACTCTCTGAATCTGGGAATAATCTTAATCGACAATGACATGAAATTCTTTAAGGATGGACGATAAATTCCTCTGTTACCAGCAGGAACCTCTAACCTCAATGGCGTAGCGAGCATAACTGGCGCCCGGGGCACGATACCTTTGTGGCGCCCCCCCCCTGAAAAACATATAGTAATATAATATATAGACCCTATATTGGCGCCCTCGATAAACATATAATAACATAATATATAGACCTTATATTGGCATTCCCCCCCGAAAAGCATATAGTAATATAATATATAGACCTTATGTTGGTGCCCTCCCCTAAAAACATATAGTAATATAATATATAGACCTTATATTGGGGCCCTCCCCTGAAAAACATATAGTAATATAATATATAGACCTTATATTGGCATCCACCTCGAAAACATATAGTAATATAATATATGGATCTTACATTGGCGCCCCTCTGCGAGTGGCGCCCGGGGCATGATAGACCCCCTTGCCCCCCCCCCTTTGCTACGCCACTGTCTAACCTCCATGTTGGGGACTGTTTAGAATAGGGATCTTCAACCCTTTCACGTTCGGGGGGCCACACATCTGTGAAATTAGTAGTTTGGCAGAGGGGAAAAATGTATTATTTGCAAACGAGCTTCAGCCTTTGAGATGATTTCTTGATTTGCTCTTTATAGCACGATGATGAAGGATTAATTCCTTCAAAACACGTCACTGAACTTTTGTGTGTATGGAGTGTTTTAAAAAGTATTTTGTACCTTTATAACCCTTATTAATTAAAAAAGTGTTCTTATTTATTTATTTCTACAAACAACAAAAAAATGGGAGTTGTATGGGGGTAATGTATTTTGTACTTCATATTGCATGAAAAAAATGCAGGAAGACGAGACGCACGTGAGATTCTGGAAGGAAAGAGCCTTGGCATGCTGCTCTCTGTGTTTATTTCGTCTTGAGATTCTGAATACAATTACCAGTTTATTATTTTGATAAGCATATGTGCCTTGGGCTACATTTCCCCGTGCATTCTTGATCTTTTTTTGTGTGAGAGAATTTGCCGTTCTAAGTATTTTTTTCAAATTTATATCAAACTTTCGTTTTGCATGATCAAAATGTTTCGGCGGGCCATGGGTTGAAGACACCTAATTTAGAAGGATCACTACAATTGCCTCTATACTCTTTAGCTGTAATTTTGCTAAGTGCCCCAATGATTGTTGTAAAGGTGTAAACTGGTATGCTATTTGGCTTTTTTTTGGAGGGGGTAGGTAACGGAGATATTTTATTTTGAACTTAAATGTTGTGCTTGCCAAGAAAAACTGCACGAAATACCTCGATGAAATCTGAACACCATGTTTGAGCTCGCTAAGCCTAAATAAATCGATTGTGATAAGAGACTTCAGTTAACTTCTAGGAATTTTGCAGTATGAGGAAGTATTTGTTTGCTTTACTAATCTGTACTAAATGTGCTAGGCAAGTTAATTACTAATTAAGTGTTCTTCATAACATTTAAATTTGTAGGTTGTGCTCACATATGGTCGTAATTTTTTTTCCTGAAAGGGGTTTGTTTACACTTTGTAGCTCTACAGTGTCTTTTGTTTTATTCATTTACTAGCTAAATACCCGTATTCGCTACGGAGTACATTCAAATTAAATACAATGGTCAATGTATGCAATTAATGCCAAAAAATATGTATATATATTAATAATAAATACAACGATCAATGCATGCAATTAATGTAAAAAAAACAAAAACATATTTATAAAATAATCGTAACGGATATTTTTATAGACAAAATAATATAGAAGAAAATATTCAAATTAAATCTAATAGAATATACTAAAGAATATAATACAGTTAATATAGCACAGTTTGAGATAGGGTTTTCGATTTTGAGCAATTTTTTTAAAACCCGGGTTTCGGGTTTGACCGGGTTTTTTTTATTTAAAACCCGGGTTTTCCCGGGTTTACTTAGTTGGTTCCAGGTGGTCAATAGCAAAGAACTAAAATAATAAATAGTTTATTAAAGGCATTTAATTTATTTCAGAATTTCAAATATAAAAAATAACAGTAAATAAATTTAATGTTAATTAACATATACATATATGAATAACGTAAATAAAAGTGGTACAAATACCTCATTTTTTATAAAACTGCCTTAAAACCATCATTGCACTCGACGTATCATCATTGAGTCGGCTTCTGAGTTTATTATAGCTCAGATTCGAAATATTAGAATAATTGAGAAAAAGTAATAAGAAAGAAATTATTTTCCATTTATTTATTTTTGATACTAAGTAAATGCAATTAAATTTCTTATAAATTAAATCTGGAATGTTTAGATAAGATTTTAACATTTACAAAATATAAAATACAATAAATTAGGTATACAACAACTTTCTGACACACATCAAAATATTAGAATAAAATTTAGATTGGTTCAAAATATTAGAATATTTTATTTTAAGCAAAAATATTACCTTATGAATATGAAGTAAATGGTAGTTAATATTTTGTAGCATCCCCTTTAGCTTTAATAACAGTGTACAATCGATCTTTCATACTATATACAAGGTGTTTACAAACATTTCTTTCAATATTAGCCCAAATAGACTTTATACGTGCTACTAACTCAGTTTTACTTGAAGAAGGATTTTCTTGGAGTTTTTTCTTCATTGTACCCCATAAGTTTTCGATGGGGTTAATGTCTGGTGAGTTTGGTGGCCAAGGAAGTACCTTAATTTTACATTGGCGGAACCAATTCTTAGTTGACATCGAGGTATGCGGTGATGCTAAATCTTGTTGAAAGATGAAATCATCTTCAAATAAATCTTCTGATGATGGAATCATGTAATATTCCAAAATTTCTTGATATATCTGAGAGTTAACCTTTTTGTAGACGATGAATAACTTTCCAGGTCCTTCTGCACTCATGCAACTCCAAACCATGACACTAGCAGCAAATTTTACCGAACGTTTAAGGCATTCTTTATCAAATGCTTCTGTTTCATTCTCCAAACTCGAATACATTGATTACCATATGAAACACAAAACATACTTTCATCACTATATAATATTTTTTTCCAATCTTCTTCGCTCCATAAAGGTCTTGATTTACACCAATTCAATCTTATACGCTTTTGTTTTGCAGTCATGAGAGGTTTTGTTTTTGGTACACGAGATTCAAACTTAAATTTATGGAGACGTCTTAATGTTGTCGATTTAGAAACTTAAACTTCTTCTTCTTTCCATCTTGGGTGCAAGAATTGCTTACTTTTAAAACGGTTTTTCTTAACTGTACGCTTCAGTTTCCTGTCATCTCTAGCAGATGTTTTTGGTTTTCGGCCGCCATTTCGGCGATTATTTTGAAATTTCCCATTTTTTGAATATTGTGTTAGTATTTTACTAACGCTTGATTGCGAACAATGTAAATAATTTGCTATATAACATTGATTTTTACCGTGCCGATACAAATCAACCATATGAAGTTTAATAGATTCAGGAATATCACTCACACGACCCATTTTAAGACGAAAAAGGAAACTAACTGCAAAAAGAATACTGATGTTAATTAAAATCAGCTGAATTTAATCAATGATGCCAGCAGTTATGAATTGGTGATAATTAAAGGATAATTAATGGGAAATATTCTAATATTTTGAACCACTTGAATAAATATTCTAATATTTTGACTTTTCAAAATAATTATTTTTTTCAATTAATCTTTTCAAAAATGATATTAATTTTACGATAATAAATAAGTTTAATCAACAATAAGTTCTTAATAAAAATATCGTTTGCATATTTGCATTAAAAGACATTAAATTACCAAACGATGTTTTCAATTTGTAAAAAAATTTAATTATTCTAATATTTTGAATATGAGCTGTAGCAAGGAGACCCATTACAGAAAATGCTCGTTCTGCTTCCACCGAAGTTGGTCGAATTGTTGTTAAAGACCTGTAAAGTTTAGTTTTCAGGTCCGCTTTTTGTTGCTCGAAACAACTCAGTTTCTTTTCTTATGATATATGCACCAGATTTTGATCTTTTATGATTTTCCTTATTATCATACTCCTGCAAAAACATACTAAGCTCATCAGATAAGGACATCTGTTTAGTACAAGCACCATTACTCGTAGCATCACCTTCAATTCCATCTTTAACTCTCACCTCAACTGCTACTTCTGGTTCAGACTCTGAGCCATTATCATTTACGTTGAACAGTCGTTTTATTGAGGTTGTTGCCAGATCAAATATTTTGTTTTTAAAAATTTTACTACCAAACTCATCATATGATTCATTGTCGAAATCGAGATTTTTCAAAAATTTAATGAGATGAGCCAGCTCTGGGTTTCGACGCTCTTTGAATCGAATTTCAAATTTTTGAAGTAGAGCATTCACGATAGGAGTGTTTAGATTTCTTAGCTTATTCACTGTAAATGCTAATACTTTTTCAGAGAGAGTAAGATCGGCATGTTAGCATGTTAGCTCGTTATCGGGTGAGAGATCCAAGTCGAGTGCGTCACTCTAGGACGTTACAAAAACTTCCTTCTATTGCACGCAAAGCGCTTTCTATATGGGTGGGTCCACAGAATATTGTTTAACTACGCAATAGAAAGCAGCGAGAACACAACACAACGAGATATATAACTAGAGTAAACAAACACAAACCACAGAAAGCAGGCATGGTCGTGTAGCTGAAGTATTGCGCAATTCACACGGCATAACGCATGTGCTGCTGGGGATCCCCAACTCATGAACTTGAGTGAAATAGAGCTATGGCGTACGCCGCCGCCAATATATCTCCATCTCACTCCGTCTCATTGCTTTTTTATTCATTTGTTTGAGAGCCGTACCGAGTCCGACTTGTTAAATTCGGTCTTGGTTCTAAATTAAGGAGTATAATTGGTATTCTATTGTATTAGATAAATAACTAATTCCCCGGGTTTACATTAAAAATTCCCCGGCTTTCGGGTTCGTAAAATCTTTGAAAAACCCGGGTTTTCGGGTTCAGGAAAACCCGGGTCAAAATCCCTAGTTTGAGGAACATTTCTTTTACTGTATTTTAATATTTTTTGGGGTAATGTCCAATCGTCTGCCGCATTAGCAAGAAAATAAATTTTTTTTTTTGCCTATTCAGTTGTTATACACGTGACACAAAATTAGTTTAAAGTATCAGAGAAGAAAAGAAACCTCGTGATCAGCATTTAATAATTTTAAAATTCTAAAAATTATTCTTTAAAAATTCATTAAAAATCAGAAAATGGAGGTAAAGATTCGAAAAAGATTTCATTTTATGGGAATTTTTAGGATCTTTTTCGTGATGTAAATTTTATAACCCTCAGATTATTATTTTAAATGCGAACTTAAAAAAATTTTTTAAAAAAAGCTTAAAATTTTAATTTTAAAAAAATCTAAGAAGAATTTTTCAAAAATCTTTCTTAGTGCACCTCTACACTATAAGAAGAATCGCCATACAAAATTTCAGCCCTTTAGTTCCAGTGGTTTGGTCTGTGCGTTATATGTAAGTCAGTCAGCCAGTCAGTCAATCAGTCAGTCAGTTACGGAACTGTTTTATATATATAGATTGAGAAACAGATGTTATACGCGTAGAACGTTTCTTTTTTTTTACTCTGTCTGTTGTTAACGAGATAATGTTTAAGATGTTTAGCTCTATATAACTGAATTTTTAAGATCTACATATTTAGCTATCATGTATGTTACAGTCTTAAGCCAAAAAGCTAAGTTTTTCCCAAAAGATAACTTTTTTTACATTTTTATTTTAGATACAATCAAATCCTGCTATAATTTTTCGACATAAATTAAAATTTAATACCTATTAGTCGCTCTAGAAATGCATAAAATTGTGAAAATTTACTGTAAGTCGGATCGTCAGACAGGATGCCCAAGGCAGATGTTCCGTTTTCCGTCGATTCAAATCAGCCACACTGATTTCCGATGTAACTTTAACGTTAATGTACAGGTATTCCTCGACTTACTACAGCTCGTACTTACGACCGAAATTTTTAAATTAAAAAAAAATATATATATTACTTTTTAAACTCTCAAAAATACTGTTCCTCGAATCTACAGTACATACCTATATGTATTACATAATTATTAAAAAATATGATGCAATATTCTGCAATACAGCAAAAATTTAAGACGCAATAATAAAAATTTTTAATGCAATAGTTTCGATATCCATACGGTAAATCAAATAAACCGTCATTGGCTTCGGAAATGGCTTCAGCTTTTCATTATATTAACAAAGGACTACAACAATTAGAAGCAATGGATCCAAATGAAGAAAGATTTACAAGTGTAAATAGTCGTATTCGGGAAAAATCTGGCTCGCTACCAGACAATATACGAGGAAAAGAAGACGCAAACTGTTCAAACTACCTTGGATAACTCTGTTAAAAAAACTTGCAACATATCCTCTGTCGCAAATTCTGAACCAGTGGATTGCATTAACATAATAAGTAGTGATGACGAAGAATAATTTATTTCTTCTAAATACAATGTATATTAAATTACGTATATATGTATGAAAGTAAAAAAAAATATGTATGTACATATACCAAAAAAAAATTGTTTGAAACTCGATTTAGACCAACTCAACTTAGACCAACTAAGGCCGTCTGCACACGGAGCAACTCAAAAGAAACTGATAACGGACTCGAATCACAAACCATTCCGTGTTGAGTCGTAACCTATGTAATTGAATGGAGCCACGCACGCGGCGCAACTGGTTACAAACCCGGTCGACGGGTTTGTAACCAGTGACCGGGGTTACAAACCCGTCGAGTCAGTTATCAGTTTCTTTTGAGTTGCCCCGTGTGCAGACAGCCTTAGTCGACTTAGACCAACTCGACCAATGGTCTCGGTCCCTATCTCGGTCGTAAGTCGAGGAATATCTGTATTGTATTAGATTTTCGTGTATGCAAAAGAATAAAAAGCCAGGAGCGACTAAGATCTAAATAACCTACGGCTATTTTGTACATAGGCGGTTACAGCATTATCTATTTACCGGAGGATTTCCTCAAAAATATTGAGACAAATGCTTCAAATTTTGCGGCACTCTGATGAAGTACTGTCAGGGTACAACGTTAATATACTTTATTGTTTCCTCTAAAATTTACAAGATTTTCAGTTTTATCTTCTTTTGAATATATAAAGGAGTGTGTGTGCCATCATTAATACAAATCATAGACATCAATGCAAAAAAATCAAAAATCGGTCAGTTAAAGCGCTAAAATGAAAACACCCACAGTAAGGTGCAATCTTTTTCATGAAAGAAGAAAAAAGCATAAGAAGCATAAGCTGAAATAGATATTAGAATATAGAGACAGCCTGATGTCAGAAAAGTCAAAGGATATTCTATCATTCTGTACCCCCTGGTGTCGAACGAAGCTGTCGTACAGAGAACCCAGATAGTTTGATACCCCCCCCGCATTCAGCGGGATTTATCACGCGTTTTCAGTTTAACAAGAAGAAAAATACCCAAACAGGTGTATTTCTACGAAATCATAATTATAATTTTTAAAAAAAACATAATGTAAGAGGCTTAGTTCGAAATTCTTAATATTATCTTCCTTCGAATCGAGCATCCTTACTCGGCGGCTCTTGGTCGTCTGCCTCGTTGTCAAGTCGCTTAATCGGCGGCGTCCGTGAAAGCTGGCAGACGATTATGTCAGGAGGGCTGTCACTCCTGTCCGCGAAAGTAGGTCAGTCGGCGTTGGACAGGTACCTATAATTAAAGTGCAGGCTTGTCGTGTTTAGAGGCCGGAATGGGGGCAACGGCACCTCGGAACCGATAGAGGTTCTTTATCAGTTCCCCGAAATGCATGCGCGCTCTCTCGTTATGAACTTATTATCGTCTGACAGACATGAATCGATCACGCCGAATATCTGATATCTTCGAGGAAGGATTCATATTAATAGGTTCTCCATCCGGATTACGGTGCTGAAATGCTCTGATCTGATCGCCTTGCCTTTACGTAAGACCTACATTTGGGAGTGGGGGGGGGGGGGGGGAGGGGGGGTTTGCAGCTTTCCTCGAGAATCCTTAGGAGTTATTAATTTGAGTTTTAATCCGACCAAATGCGCTTGGGGGGTAGGGCGTGCACCAGGTTTATTTATTTATTTATTTTTTTAATTATCAACTTTGTCGTAGCTTGAGATGGAAATGACTCTTTTTCTTCCATAGAATTCTCCATGAAAGGCCTCAGGCTTATAAGGCATATGCAGAACTGTAAACAAATAACCTGCGCACATCGTCTGAGCATATTTCATGGTGGAAAAAAAAAGACATGCGTAGTTGGAATCTGACTGTGGCATAGGACATTAGGTCTTTAACTGGCTATTCAAAATGATGTCGAATCAGAAAAGCGAGATGGTTATGTTATTTTCTTCGGTTAGTTTTTAAATCCAATATTAAAAGTAAATAGTTTTTAAGTAACTAAGAAACTAAGTATAAATTTAATGTTTTTCCCTTCTAAATGATCAGCATAAGATATCCAGGAAAGGAAGGAAAATATGTGAATATCCTCTCAATTGGCACTACCCATTGTCAAGTTAGAATGAAAGAAATTTTTGATGAACGTCCGAGTCTAGCCGATTGTATGTTTACCCCACCGTGGGGTCAGTAGTCCATGCGTTATTGATTTGTTATTTACCTAACTATTACAAATTTAGACGGATCTTTGAACACTACTCCCTGAATAGCAATGTTCGATGTTCGATCGGAGAAAATTAGGGAGGGGTGAGGATGTTGCGCAAACTGAGTTTGTTTTACTCAAATCCAAAGCACTCTCTCTCTCTCTTTCTCAAAGTTTATTTGCGATCTACTTAGCTAAAACTTTATTCATTCTCCCGAGAGGCAGTTCCACCAAAGATTCGTTCCTTTATATTCATTCACTCTCGCGCCCACATGTTTAACTTGGTCGAAGTTCGCATAGACTCGACGCTTTTGAAGAGGGGGTCATTCCACCTCGAGGAAATGGGAGCGTCGAGTAGAGAAACTTATTAAATTTTCATTTTGAAAACAACTTCTGACAATAAAATACATTACGTAACTACAAATCTGAACATTAAATGCCTGCCAAGTTTACGATGATACTAAAATAATAATTCCCGCTGAGGAAAGAACAACTACACAATTTTCGCTGTAGATCACTAATGAATGAGTTCCAGAAGCGAAGAATTTATTAGAATAAGCTTTGTTGCAGAAATATCCGCTTGCGTTTCAATTGAAGTTACATTATATCTATATATATAAAACAGTTCTGCAACTGACTGACTCACTGACTGACTGATTGACTGACTGACATACAACGCACAGACCAAACTGCTAGACCCAAAGGGCTGAAATTTTGCATAGCGATTCTTCTTATAGTGTAGGGGTGCATTAAGAAATATTTTTTAAAAATTCTTCTTAGATTTTTTAAAAATTAAATTTTTAAGCTGTTTTAGTAACTTTTTTCAAGTTTTCCTTTAAAATAATAATTTGAGGGTTATGAAATTTATATCACGAGAAAGATCATAAAAATTCCTTTAAAATGAAATCTTTTTCGAATCTTTACCTCCATTTTTTGCGTTTTGATGAACTTTTAAAGATTAAATTTTAGAATTTAATTTATTAAAAATGCTGATCACGTGATTTCATTTTCTGGTACTTTAAATAAATTTATCGTCGCGTGCATAACAACGAAATAGACAAAAGAATTATTTTTTTTCTTGCTAATGCGGCAGACGATTGGGCATTATCCAAAAAAATATTAAAATAGAATAAAAGATATATTCTTCAAACTGTACTATAGTAACTGTACTATATTCTTTAGTATGTCCTATTAGATTTAATTTGAATATTTTCTTCTACATTATTTTGTCTATAAAAGTATCTCTTGCGATTTTTTTTATAAATATATATATATATATATATATATATATATATATATATATATATATATATATATATATATATATATATATATATATATATATATATATATATATATATATATATATATTACATCAATTGTATACATTGATCGTCGTATTTATTATACATATATCTATATATATATATATTTATTTTTTTTTGGGCATTAATTGCATACATTGACCGTTGTATTTAATTTGAATGTACTCCGTAGCGAAGTGCGGGTTTTCAGCTAGTATATATATATATATATATATATATATATATATATATATATATATATATATATATATATATATATATATATATATATGTGTGTGTGTGTGTGTGTGTGTGTGTGTGTGTACGTACGTATGTATAATATGCATCACAGTTTAACAGAGCATGGCTTATGATTTCAGTCGAGAGTAGGAAGAGCGTAGAGTGTTGAAGTATTCGAAAGGATAAATTTTGCTTTCTATTTTGGGATGTTGTTATTTGTGGGATCTTCTCCCTTATCGGATAAAAGTATATTCAGAGATTTTCAGTAAAACGTGTGCAAAACCTAGTTGGTCAGTCATACAGATTTTACAGAAGGATTCACCGAAAGAATTTTCTTTACTTTGTTCGGAGAAAAGATCAGGGGAGTTTCTTCATTGATGATTGAAAGGATTCGACGTAAAATTGAAAAAAATAGTGTTCAAATTAGTTATGTATTTATATATACCTACACGGTGAGATAGGCCCAACTTTTCATTGCAGAGTGACTCAAAATATATGCTAAAACATTTGGCGTCATAGCGGTAACGAAAAAAAAAAGCAGTGAGTTCAGATCAGGAAGGAGTTATAAGTCCTCTTTGTATTATTTGGTGTGCATTATGCATTAATTAACTCTATTAAGGGGTGATAGGAAACTTTAAAAAAAAAGATTTTTTGAAAAAAAATATATGTTAAACTAGAAGGTTTTCTTAACATTTTAAATCAAACTGCGTGAAAAAATTCCAATTATTTCTGGAGGTATGGCCGAAAATGTGGTTTGACTAATATGCAAGCAAACTGTTTAAAGGTAACTTTAAATTTATTTTTATCAAAATGTATTTTTTTTTAGTATTGCGAGCAGGATATTTTCTGAACTTGTTAATATTTTTGGGGGGAAATTTTTAGGAGAGTTCTATCATATGAATATTTAAAACCTATTCCTAAATTTCCATCATTTAGGGCATAAACTGAAGAATTTCCCCCTTCATTCTGGGATAGCTAAATGCAACTACATATTAAAAATATAGAAAGAGGCTTTAAAACATGATAATTTAGCTAGGGGTTAATAACATATTTATGAAGTGTATTTATGTACAAAAATTGTTTATTTTGGTTATTATTTTGTGAATAATGTTGCGCGCAAGCTATGATTATCAAAATTTTCACTGACAATAAGGCTCTGTTTCGACTTTGTGTATAAAAATATTCCTTAATGGTATGTCTTCAAAAGTATTTTCTAAAAAAGACAAAACTCAGAGCTATAAAAAGCAATAAAAAGTAAACATTTAGTTGAAAGACATCAAGAGATACAAAATATTTATCTAATTATGTAAAAAGTTTATGTAATTTTTTTTCACTTACTGACACTTTAAGAATCCTAAGACCCATTAAGGTATATAGCTGGGAAAACAGAAATTCAATTTCTATAGCCGTTTGATTTTATTTAAAGGTTTTCCGATATAAAAGTATAAGATGTAATAAAGTATAAGATGTAAAAGTATAAATAAGTTGACAATTAAATAGAGGTAAAAAAATAAAAGAATAGTTATAAAAAGTGATTTCTTATGGCTGTTCATATTTTTCACCCATTTACAAAACCCATTTACAAAACCCATTTACGTAACCCATTTACGTAACCCATTTACGAAATCCCTTTTTATCCACTATTCATAATCACACGGCAGAATTAGTAATGCATCCTTGGTAAATCTGAATTCTTCCATTCTCCCCCATTCACATCCAATAAACGTTTAAAACTATCACTTGATGATTTGACCCTGAAACCACCTGTTACTTTGTGTTTTGTTTTCAACCGTTAGAGCCTTGATCTTTTACCTTCACTTGCATCCCAATTTGATTGACGCCAGTATGAAATAAACAGGTGTGGCTGCAGAATCTCGCAGTAAACGGCACCTGCGTCAACAGATGGCGCTATGTGCCTCTGTTTGAAAAATATGATTCATATCTGTACTATCAATCATGGTTAAGACCATGCCTTTGATTTTTGTTCGTTTTCTGTCGTAGATCTGAATCATAACTTCAATGGAATATGATAGAACATAAATACTCTTTTGGCAATACTTTTGGATTTCAAGTTTAATTTAAGAGTATGTATTGCAGAGTTCGAACTGTTTGATGTAAATTTATATCAAATCGAATTATTTAATTTTGAAATATGCTTTAAATTTTCAAATTAATCAAATTTTATGCTTTAAATAATGGCATACTTTCGATATTTTTAATAATAATTTTTCATAGGTTAAAATCATGTCTTATGATATTGCTAAATAAAGTGTCAAACAGTGTTACAATGAAAATTCCTTCAGTAAAAGACTATACTTACATTCCTTCCATTTGTTTCTACCTATATGTGGGAGACTGGGTTTTCAAATCTGGATATTTAAAATAATTTGTCAAAATTTACTTATAGATGTTTCTTTTTTATTTGATAATTTCCTAATTTTTAAAATTTTGTCTCTACCAAAAATTTTAGTTGGGGGTCAAGGGATTTTTTACTTAAAGGAAGTGGGTTGCAGTCGAAAAATTGCAGGGGTCGCGGATTGTGTGAAGTAAATTTATATCATATCGAATCATTTAATTTAAAAATATGCTTTAAATTTTCTATAATACCATATTTTCGATATTTTAATAATAATTTTTCATATGTTAAAATCATGTGTTATGATATTGCTAAATAAAGTGTCAAACAGTGTTACAATGAAAATTCCTTCAGTAAAAGACTATACTTACATTCCTTCCATTTGTTTCTACCTATATGTGGGAGACTGGGTTTTCAAATCTGGATATTTAAAATAGTTTGTGAAAATTTGTTTATAGATGTTCCGTTTTTATTTGATAATTTCCTAATTTTAAAAATTTTATCTCTACCAAAAATTTTAGTTGAGGGGGTCAAGTGATTTTTTATTTAAAGGAAGTGGGTTGCAGTCGGAAACAGTTTGCGCACCATTGGGCTATAATAGTACAAAAGTTTTTTAATTAAATTTCCTTCATCCTATTTAATAGAACAGGGGAATAATAAGAAGGGGTTCAGTGCAGTCACAAGTCTGCTTGATAAAAACAGAAACCGACTACAAACAGCTAATCGCGATGATTTAAAAATGCTGCTCACACAAATAGCGCCGAACATTAATAAATTAACTGCGGCGTACCAAGTTCTCCCTTCTCATTAGCATTAGTTTTAATGTTAGTCTTAATTTTTACTTTTAAATTATCCTTCATAATCTTCATAATGCTATTGTTGCTATGGTTGGTTTTATTAAATAATTTTATAATGTGAAGCTTCAAGGTGTCTTATTTACAACCTCTTTCTTTACTATGTTGAAGGGTTATACGGTGAAATATAAATGCTTAAAAGGAGGCGTATTCGTCACTGAATCTCTGTTCGCTTAAGAAGGAAAATTTTTAAGGGGGCGCTGAGTGATTTGTCTCCTGAAAAGGGGGACGGTACTCCTAATAAGTTTGGGAACCCCTGGTCTAGCTGAACACGTAGGAGACGTTCATTTTTCTCAAACTCACTGGAAGACGAAATAAATTAGTACGTAAATTTCTACCTCCCCAAAGAACAGAGAGATGGAATAAACAATATTTTCCCTTTGATGAGTGTTAAATAACTTGCAAATTCAGAACAAAATAATTTCTTAGTTTATAAGAATATTTAATAAGCATTATATTACAACGTATTTATAACATTTTCAATGGTTTGGTTTTGGAGCGCTACGGTCATTGTTTGCTACACGAGGGATAATTAGACCGGGACCTACTGCTTAAAGCCGATTCCGAACGGCTACAAACATCCATGCCAATTGTGGGACTCGAACCCACAGACTCTGGTACCGAAGGGTAGCGCCCTAGCCATTAACGGCCATCGCCCTGTCCAACACTTTCAATGACATTCCGTCTTTTAGTACCTTCAAAAACAAGTATTCACTGAAAACTCTTAAGTTCTGTCTTCAGCGGTGAGTTGATTATTGGGCAAGATGTATGAACTTCGTTTTTGTTTGATGCCCAGAGATTGGTTCGATCTGGTGACAGCTAAAAAACAGCCCAAAATTATCAATGTACATTATCGAAATTCATAGATGGTAATTTTATTTTTCTTGAAGAATGCTTGATTAAAGCAAATTCGTAAATAAAATTGCATCCTTGAGTGACGCAAAATTTTTCAGTATTTTCTAAAATAACTTCATAAGAAACATTACGAAATAAGTCTTTTATGGGCAACGCTAACGAGAATTTAATAAAAAATGGTTTTGTGCTAACAGATTTTCTTTTTAATCTGTAAGCAAAATCCATTTAGTTAGGTCTAGTAATCAAAATTCTAGTTATCTTAATTTGGTATTCCTTCATTTCTTTTCATACACGCACACATTTATCTATATACAGGGTGATTTTTTTTAAACTGACACTACTCAGAAACATCTGTAGCGCTATCTGTCAGTCGCAATTCCACCAAAATTGATAGAGGGACTTATATTAGGACGACATGGGAAAGAGTTTCCGTGGAAAAAAAAAATAGTTCCAAAAGTCGCTGATAGGGGAAGATATGGCGCTGTTGTTGTCGGCGCATCCGAGTATTTGCATAAAAGGTAAGTAAAACACCAAAATACAAATTTTTGACTATGTAGTCGACAGCAGAGCCAGTATTTCGGGATATGAAGATAGTGAATGAAAACCGAAAAAGTTGTAAGCAGACAAATGATTAACAAAGAAATTTCACTGCCACACCACTTTATGCAGCAAATTCACTTCTCCCTCCTTCAATGTGACCGCAGTCCTGGTGGATGACGCATTGCATCCTGAACACTACGTTCTCAACGGCCAAGCGTAACATGTCACCAGGAATATTCATATGGATATATTCATATCCTCCGGATTCCAGGAATATTCATATCCTCCGGGATATGTTGTCCTTTAGGGCTGCAAAGTTCGAGACTCCACCAAGATACACCTTAGACTTTAAATAACCCCACAGAAAAATGTCACATGGATTAGGTCCGGGGAGCGAGGTGGCCATGCAAGTGGAAAAAAGCGACTGATGACCCTTTCTTCTGTAAAGCGAAGGCGCAGCAGATTCCACACTTTTCAACCCAAAATAATGGCACTGCTGTCTACTACGTAGTCATGAATTTGTATTTTGACGTTTTATTTGCCTTTTATGCAAATTCTCGGGTGCTCCGACAACAACAGCGTCATATCTACCCCTATCGGCGACTTTTGGAATTTTTTTTTTTTTTTTTTTTTGGGGGGGGGGGGGGGCAGAAACTCTTTCCCATGTCGTTCTTAGTCCCTCTATCAATTTTGGTGGAATTCTGGCTGATACATCGTGCTACAGATGGCTGTGGGTAGTGTCAGTTTAAAAAATATCACCCTGTATATAAAACAGTTCCGTAACTGACTGACTGAAGACCAAACCGCTAGACCTAAAGGGCTGACATTTTGCATGGCGATTCTTCTTATGGTGTAGGGGTGCACTAAGAAAGATATTTGAAAAGTTATTAGATTTTTTAAAATTAAATTTTTAAGCTGTTCTTGTAACATTTTTTTAAAGTTTGCATTTAAAATAATAATCTGAGGGTTATAAAATTTATATCACGAGAAAGATCCAAAAAATTCGTTTGAAAAAAGAAATCTTTTTCGAATCTTTACCTCCATTTTCTGATTTTTGGTGAATTTTTAAAGATTAATTTTTAGAATTTAATTTATTAAATGCTGATTACGCGATTTCCTTTCTTTTTGTGATACTTTAGATTAATTTTGCGTCACGTGCATAACAACGAAATAAATTGACAAAAAATATTAAAATCAGTAAAAGATAAAATTTAACCACTAGGTTAACTGAGATGGAAGGTTTTTAAGAATTTAATTCAAATTAATTAAGAATTTAATTCAAATTAATTAAGAATTTAATTCAAATTAATTAAGAATTTAATTCTCTACAAGGCAATTTCGTTATTTTTTCATTGCAATTATCCTAAAATGTACTCCGCAGCGAAGCACGGGTATTCAGCTAGTATTTATATGTATGTATGCCTACGTACGTGCTCTTAAGTAAATTTATTAATTTTGTGTGCTTTTCATACCTCAATCTGTTTTCCCCTCACGTGCGTACCTTGCTGCCTGTTCCAGAGGCAGGAAAAGAATTGCAAGGAAATCATTTTAAGTGCCCTTGAGCTTGGATGTTCCTGGTTCCGGAACCCTGGTTATCTTACAAAACTACCAAAAAGGTGTTTACCGAGAGGGGTCCCTTCTTTGATCTAGGTAGGCCCCGTGGCGGGGGTGCCACAGTTCGATGAGTAAATAAAGCTTATTTAGAGCGATTAGTTAAGGCATTTTTTTAAAATCTCCAACCCTTATCTTTACATTTTATTTCAGTCTCTCTACTAATTTCCCATTCTTCTCCCGAATGGCGAACTTTTAAAAAAAGAAAGAAAGAAGAAAAGAAAAAAAAAAACGAGCAGTGCATTCGAAATCAGAAAAGATGCGAAGGGGGGATGCCTGAAAATCGTTTGGCAGCGAAGACATTCCGACGTGATGTCATGTGCTTGGCATCCCCCGAAGGTATTTACAGACACCATGTGCTTGTTCTCTTCATTCTATTCCGGTGCGCGGCTTGTGTGTATCTTTTATTTATTTATTTTATTATTATTATTTTTTTTCCCATTCCTTCAGATGGCTCGATTGCACGAATTAGTAGTAACCTTTACGGTTGGTTCTTCCTGGATAGGAACGGTGGAAGGGAGGCGAGGAACTTTTGGGGCCGTTTCTGTCGTTTGAATATTTAATGGACACAGGTGGTCGCTCGGGACATAGATGGCGGACGTATGGCACGTGTGCCAGAGGTGGCACGCGAACTGGCCACTCGTTGTCGGGCGCATCGCGAATTGGCCGGCCAAACCCCGAAGTAGTCGTAATTTTTCGATTATTTCGGGCTTTTGCTAAGTCACTTGGCCAATGCAAGAAGTGGCCATACTTCGGACTTTGACTATAACATATATATATATACACACACACACACACACACATATATATATATATATATATATGAACATGGGATAGGTTAAGTCTTTTATGGAAAGCTCTATTTAGAGTTTACCTGAAGTAATTCCTTTTTACTACAGGTTGTGAATCTTACGTGTATATATATACACTATCTGGCTAAAAGTATTGTGGTACGGACTCGGAGAGTCCTGAGGCTTATATTAATATGATGTTGGTCCTCCTTTTGCATCGATGACAGCCTGCACACTTCTGGGGAGGCTTTCCACCAGTTTTTGACAGGTGTCCATAGGAATTGACTTCCAGGCGTCCACACATAGACAGCCCGCACATATGACAGTCTGCACACTTCTGGGGAGGCTTTCCACCAGTTTTTGACAGGTGTCTATAGGAATTGACTTCCAGGCGTCCACCACAGCTGAAGTGAGTGCTGGCAGTGAGGATGGTCGATTTGGCTGGTTACGTAATATGCGTTCTAATTCGTCCCAAAGGTGTTCAATGGGATTTAGATCGGGGCTCTGAGAAGGCCAGTCCAGTTTTTGAACCCCTATTTCGTCAAACCATGCCTGCGCAAGTCTCAATGTGTGAATGGAGCATTTATCCTGCTGGAAGAGAAATGCGCCTTCCCTGAAATATTGCGATAGAGTTGGGAGAGCAGCATTGTCCAGAATGTCCACATACATCTCAGAGTTCATGTTTCCAACCACAGGAACTAAGGAACCCTGGCCAAACCAAGAAAAAATATCCCCACGCCATGATGCTGCCACCACCAAACTTAACAGTCGGCACAATTCAGTCACGTAAGAAGCGCTTGCCGGGCATCCGCCAAACCCAGACGCGTCCATCGGACTGCCAGATTGTAAAGCGAGATTCATCACTCCAAAGAACATTTTTCCACATGTCTACAGTCCAATGACGGTGATCTTTGCGCCATTGCAATCGACGCTTCGCATTATGGGGAGTGATGTTCGGCTTCTGAGCGGCTGAACGACCATGGAATCCCAGGTTTTTTAACTCTCGAAGAACAGTCCTGCTGCTAGCACTATGCCTGATGAACTTTAGAACTCCTGAGTGATTTCAATCAACGAGGACTTGCGATTTTGTTACACTACCCTTTTCAGAGTTCTGCGGCTGCGTTCACTAATTATTTTCGGCCTACCACTTCGTTTTTCTGCAGTTTTGGGTGGCGACGCCATACGGGTTGACGACGTCGGGAAGGTGGTGTACAGTAGTTAATAATACGACAAACCTTTCGCTTCAATTACTTTACTACGATACGTTAAACATACTATAACTACACAATTGAAGCAAGTACAGCGAGTTAGATTATATACAGTTAGATAGTCAAGATGGCTTCGGGTTCAACGACAGCTCGGGCCTATGAGGCATCTCTGACCAAGAGAGCTGCGTCTCTCTGGCACTCAAAAACAGATCTCTTCTGCATGGACTATTGGGGTCGTCTTTTATACTGTCGGCGAATTCAAAGGGATTTCTCTGGCGTTTGAAGTGCTGGTAAGTGTTCGAAGTTTATGGGATTCTAAATGTCACTATAGTGTCAAAAATCTCAAAAGCCCTCGAACCACTCTGGGATTTATGCGTCCTATAACGTCAGAACCGCACATTACAAGAACTTTATGGCCTCTTATCCTAGAGTTTATGAGACCGCCCAGATCAACAGTTCGCCGATAGATGACATGTTGAGGGGTAGGAACGGGGCATCACATACTTATATAAATACTAATTTCATGTAGTAATTGAGACAGTGTCACAGCGGTTTGACGGTATACAATACACGTTCGTATGCATAAAGTATTTGAAATTTAACAAAAAAAAAATAATCTTGACTTTCGTGGTATCACACTGATGTCCTGGGCATTAATTTGCTTCCTCAAAGCGACATTTTGTAACGCCAAAATAACATCATCAGGATTGAAATCATTTCACTGCAGTTGTTATTACAGTCAAACCTGTTTTTGTGCGGTAGATAGGGACCGCACACACAAAAAAAACCCGCACAAAAATATTCAGAAACTTCATAAATAGCTATAACAAATAATTTTTCACAACGCATTAAAGAAAAAAATTTTTATGCGGTGGAGAGGGACCGCATAAAAAAAGTCTCACTTACAAAAAGTGTCAAAGTTTTAAGAAATAGTGAGAAAGTGCTTTCCAAACAAAATAAATAATTAAATTACACGTGAAAACATTTAAAAAAATTTCTCATTTTAAACATGGAGACATTTTCAAAACGTACATAATTCGATACTACTCGTCGTAGCCCCAAAACGCGCATATTTTTGTGAGGAACTGGTTCGTAATCACTTTCGTCACTTGAAGATTATTAGAGTTGATTTATTTTTTGTTACCTTGTAATCGGTGATAAGTTTTCGCGACGACAGTCGTTTCATCAGCTGCTTGTAAACGTCGCGATAGCCAGATATACACGATCGAAAAGTGATGCCAACACCGTTGAGATTGGCCTAACCTCGCGGCGAACTTACATATGGCGAACAGAATCTCGATACATATTCATATACCGCATAAAAAAATCGCTCAAAAAATAATCGCACAAAAGAAAAAATCGCTTAAAAAAAGACCCCACAAAAACAGGTTTGACTGTACTACATTTTTATACTGATTATCATTTCCAGATCATTATGATATTATTTATTTTAAGGGATTATATCTACCACCAAATTTAACATGACAAAAGTTTTGCAAGCTTTATGTAGGAGAAAGGTTATTACGCTGTAAACCCCAAAAGTATGTTGAGAATTCAAAATATAAATAAACTATTTTTGTTGATTACTTACTCTAAAACTCTCAGTTTCTTTGCATTTAAAGAAAAGCGCTCTACAGAACATCCATATTTAAAAGGATATGATTTTCTTGAAAATTCTGAGAAATTGACAGAAATTTCATTGTAATCGAGCCTGATATGATAGAGTTATAGGCATATTTATAGTATGTCACAGTGCATTCATATAAAATTTTGACGAACGTGATGTGTTCAATTCAAATTCAATGTCTTCCATCTGTGGACTGAAAGTAATTTGGTGACATTGTTTGACAACTGAAGACTGTAAAAATTTTGATGACTGTAAAAATCGTATATTATCGTTAACAATTTTTATGAATGAAACAAAAGTTAACTCTACGATTGAAAAATATATCGTTGTCCTCGTCGTTTTCTTTACAACGTACTCATAAAAAGGCTTTGAATCTCTAAACACGTAGCGATATTTTTAGAGATTTTTAGGAATTTTTTAGAGGATTAATCGTGTGAGGGTCTGAGGTAGCCTTGCGGTAGAACGTCGGGCTTCTCCCATAGGGTGCTCATTTCGAATCGCTATTCTATATCTTCGTGTCTAAGCCGGTTATTGGCAGGTTAAATCTGTAGACTGAAAAGTCCTTTTATGAGGTCAGTGCGTGGGAGAAGGTACGATCCCTCCAGATGTCGCCATTGGGGATGTTCGGTCAAAATGAAAGTGGCACAAGGGGGTGGTGTTGGTTCACCTCTACGGGGCCCCCATTGAAGTCAACCAGGTGCAAATGTCTTTATTGGCAAGTGCCCCGCATTGGCAAACAAACACAAGTCACGTGATTTCACTGGTTTTACTATTAAATTGATGATTTAAATGATGTAATGATTTAAAGAATGACAATTTTTACTTTAAATTTATACTTATGATTTTCGAAACCAAATGTTCTATTCACGTAACTTTTATGTTTATTTTCTTCATAATACTTCAAAACATATTTATTCCACGAACGGGCGTCACAAGTAAATTTCTATCTTGCTTTGCGTGTTTCTAAAACTCTAAGCTTGTTTGCTTACCTTTCAAGTCCATACAACAAAAACGGTTCAGAATAGCGACCGGCTTTAAAAGGATACGGTGACCGTGAAATGTGTAAAACGGAATTGCCAAGTTTCGGTAAAATCGCGCCTCAGATTTTCCTAGCAGACGTGAATTTAGTACGAAATTTAAATCGCCTGAAGCATTTTTTAAAGATAAGTTACTTATCAAAATAACGAGGTATAATTTATTATAAATCCTGAATTGTGAACTGCATGAATACAAATATTCAGTTTTATAAATTTGAATAAATTTCCACTTTGATGCAATTCTAGAATTGGCTTGAATTATTTACAAATAGAGGGCCACGGGTGGTTAAGTTAAACTTTATGATGAAAGTAACGCTTTATATCAATGATAAAGTAGTTAGCAAAACTGTTGCCACTTGACCGACATCAACATCAGAGAAAGTCCCGAATACTATGGGCGATGAAGATGCGGCTCCCGTTTTGACTGGCACCACAAGGTTTGGACTCCGACTTGGCCAAAGGACCAGTCCCGTAATTTTGAACCGAGTCAAGTGACGAATTGGACAAGAACACTTGACCCAGCACCTCCAGAGATAATTTTGAGAACTTGGAGGGCATTGCAGCCACGGCAGATTTTACGCGCACCAGCCGACATTAGCGTACACGACAGTTGATTTGCAAGCGACGGGCATCGAACCAGTGACTTTCAGATCACTAGCCCGCTGCTCTAACCAACTGGACCACTGCGCCCATGCAAAAACTAGTAGAATTTATCAAAAAGGGCAAATGAGAAAAAACTAGTAGAATTTATCAAAAGGGGCAAATGAGAATTAAAATAGTAAATTAATAAAAATGAACAAGAAATAATTTAACAGTAAAATATTAAATTAATCTATATATATATATAACAGTTCTATAACTGACTGACTGACTGACAGATAACGCACAGACCAAACTGCTGGACCTAAAGGGCTGAAAATTCGCATGGCGGTTCTACTTATAGTGTAGGGGTGCACTAAGAAAGATTTTTGAAAAATTATTCTTAGATTTTTTAAAATTAAATTTTTAAGCTGTTTTTGTAATATTCTTTAAAGTTTGCATTTAAAATAATAACTTGAGGGTTATAAAATTTATATCACGGGAAAGATAATAAAAATTCCTTTAAAATGAAATCTTTTTTGAATCTTTACCTCCTTTTTTTTTGATTTTTGGTAAATTTTTAAAGATTAATTTTTAGAATTTAATTTATTAAATGCTGATCACGAGATTTCTTTTCTTTTGTGATACTTTAAATTAATTTTGCGTCACGTGCATAACAACGAAATAAATTGACAACAGAAATATTAAAATACGTGTAACGTCCTCGGTGGAAAATGAGACACACGAGAGACAATTCTATTACACAGAGCTTGTATTAAACAAATAAAAATTTACAGTATGTACAAGGCAGAGAGTCTAGGCTCCTCTGCATATGAGAGGTTCTATAGGAACCAAAATATCTTTTACATTAACAGAGATGTATTTCTCCACTTGTAAAATCGGGAGCCGAGAGAGGAATTTTCAGGCCTTCGGTCCTCACAGCGCCCTTTCGGCCCTGCTTATCGACGGACAGATGCGAGGCTCAATAATCAGCTACCCTCTCTCCTTGCTTCCCAAACACTCTCTCTTTCTTTTCAGCCAGCTGGCTGGGGGGGGGGGTTGCAGGAGCGACCCACGATGGTTTCTTGGAATCGGGAAGAATTCGTAAAGGGGTGGGCTTTTGCTTGGGTGGCCCCTTTTCCCCGAAAAGGGCCAAAACGTAACAACGGTAAAAGATGAAATTTAGCCACTAGACTAATTGAAATGGAAGCACTAAGAAAGATTTTTGAAAAAAAAATTTAAGTTTAGTTTGCATTTAAATAATAATCTGAGGGTTATAAGATTTATATTACGAGAAAGATCGTAAAAAATTACTTTAAAATGAAATTTTTTCGAATTTTTACCTCTATTTTCTGATTTTGAGTGAATTTTTAAAGATTAATTTTTAGAATTGAATTTATTAAATGCTGATCACGTGGTTTTTTTTCTTTTTGTGATACTCTAAATTAACTTTGCGTCGCGCGCATAACAACGAAATAAATTAACAAAAGAAATATTAAAATACGGTAAAAGATAAAATTTAACCACTAGACTAATTGAGATGAGTAAATGAAGTTTTTAAAGAATTTAATTCAAATTAGTATGTTTTATGGAAATTAAACATACAAATTAATTGCATACTTGACCGTTGTATTTAATTTGGCTATTTTCATCTACATTATTTTGCCTATAAAAATACCCGTTACAAGTTTTTTATAAATACATTTTTTGGCTTTATTTTGGCATTAATTGCATACATTGACCTGTGTATTTAATTTGAATGTACTCCGTACCGAAGCACGGGTATTCAGCTAGTAGTCAAGTAAATTAGTAAATTAGTAATATTCATTACAAAGCTAAATCAGGACTGCTTTGTAAAATCAAACCGCACAATCAGAGTTGAAAACTATTTCGAGATTCGCCAGCTTTTGAAACAGATGTAAACATATTTAGTTTTAAAAAGCATGTTAAAACAATAACATTGCTTCCTGAAAAACAAAAAAAAAAGGAAAAAAATTCACGTGTCGGACCAGAATTCGGGTCGTTGAATAAACAACAGATCTTTGCGGATTCCCGTGCTTCAGGTGGCACTAAAAACGAACTATCGGCACTTGTGACATACTTCCCATCTCTGGTGTATCATGTGTTTATGTCGTGACACAGCCGCCGAATGGGAAATGCGTCACACCGTGGCAAAAATTCATCCGAGAACCTATTAACAGACGATTTCGGAGGAATTTCCCGTCAGACAATTTCGGCCGCCAGCACTAAAACTTGGATCTGAGAGCATACGAATTTGTCATGAATAATAAATGTTCTTCCTGCCAGGTTTATATCTAAATCTTTGTATACAAAACTTTATGGTACTTAAGCTTCAAAATATTTATTTTTTTAATTGATTTGAGTTAGAATTTTTTTTTATATAATTATAGATCAACAGGGATATATATATATATATATATATATATATATATATATATATATATATATATATATATATATATATATATATATATATATATATATATATATATAAACTACTGTTTCCTGCTTGCTTTCAGTTGATTCCTGTTTGCCTAACCAATATTAAATTGTGTTCAAATATTTTTTAAGCAGTTGGTGCAAGCATACATGTTTGTATATTTACTGTTATCATATGAATCACTAATCCTTTTGGTAAATTATAAAAATGGACCACGAACTCACGTTTTTATATCTTTATCAGAGTGAATATTTGAAAGCAATTTAAGCTAGTTAGTAAAGTCTACAAGAATCGGTTGCAATCATACCTTGCAGTAACCATATAAAAATTACATTTACCTCCCTGTTGATTACATAAATACATGAAAAACAAGTTCCAGCCCAAAGCACTGAAAAACATTTTAGCTTTAATTTAAACCCTAAATAACTTAAATTTTAAAGCTTTAATACCATAAAGTTTTGTTTGGCTGAATATCCTAAAATATTATTTTTTTTTACTTGAAGTTTTCTAGCTTTCCATGTTTTTTTACATGCCTTCTTCTGGTTACTGTTATTATAGTGACATATTGTGCTGATTCTTCATAATTTTTTTAATTTAGTTGATCTTGGTTGATCTTTTTGATCTTGTTTTCGTCCTGGGTAGAGCCCAGGGGTAGCCCAGGGGTTCGCACAGGGGTAGAGCCCTGGAAGAGGAGAAGGTTCGATTATAGTTTTGAAATAAGTAAATATCAAGCCTACAGCATCTGTTATCTCGAATTGGGCTTTTCCTTAAATTTTTACAGTTTTTAATTATAGATAGTTTAGCAGTTGGACGGTCGCTAAAATTACCAGAGTAAAAGTCAACGATATAGTAAATTTCAGATTTTAAATATTTTTTGTTTTTTGTAATAATCGTGCCATTAACTAAATTAAATTCGTAACCATTTTTTAAAGAATTTTAACATACAGAATAACGGTTCCAAATGTTAATATTTAAAATCAACTGTTACGAATGTATGGACTATGCAAGAATACAATAATGATAAAGAGAAAAATAAACGAGATATACTAATGACGAATTAACATTTTGATATTATCCACATAAAAGTCGGTATCCATAACCGTAGATTTTGGTATCGCTTCGTATTCGTTGTAAAGTTATTCCCCTAAGATGAATCTATCACACCATATCGTAACATTAAATTTACAATTTTATGTATTCAGTTTTATCTTCGTATTCTAAGTTATCAATATTTATTTGATTTTTATCATCATAGAATGTCTCACTATTTATTTTTCAAAGTATTAAAATTAATAGGATATAAGTTATTTATATTTGTAGGAACGTTATATCTATTTAGTTAGTTTACAATATTTCATTGTCTGTTTACGTCCATTTTAATTGTGACAATCAATACCAATACTTTAACGTTGTCGTCACTTTTTATTGAACTTTTTCTTTAAAATAAGCTTGTTGGCTTGAAACAATATACTTGATAACAGAACTGTCTTCTTTCTGTAATGGGGGTGTGACCATTACACCATGAAAACGTGTAGTCAGGATCTTCTTTAACGAAACTTACGTTCTCCCTCACCTTAGATTGATCACCCTTTTGTAGATTGTTGCTCTTCGATAGGCACGGTTATAAAACCAACTGTGCAAGCTTTTACGGACACCGTCTCATCCTCATAAGAACTTGCTGATTCTTAAGGCTGCTATGTACTAAGAAAAAAAAATCGTATTTCCCGTTTCCTCTTCTTGCAGACTCTTGTGGTGGGAGGAGTCCAGTTGACAGTTCGAGAATTCCACCCCCCTTAGGACTGACATTTTGAGGGATTGAAATGGCTCTCTCTCTCTATAGGGGGGTTAAGCGCTGCCCCCAAATTTTTTCTTTAAAATATATTTTTGTCAACTATTTACAGGTACATAAATGCTGATAATCAAATAAAATTGGTATTGTCAGATAGCCTGAACTTTTCTGCAAAGCGCTACAGGATTCATTTTATAAATGTCGTCCACCGAAGGAATTTATGAGCGTTTAAAACACACTATACCAGATTTTTCCCCGAATAATTTAAATTTTAAAATATTAATTGCATTTTTTCAAAAAAACGAAAAATGTACACAAATGTAAAATTCCTTTCTCTATGACGGAGTACAATTTGTTAAAAAAAATCTTTGAATCCAAGTCGGCAATCCGTGGACAAATTTTCTTCATAGGTTAACATTGAGGTGAGCGAATCCAATGGGGTTAGTACATAGCAGCCTGAATTCGAACTGCCTAGGCTGCTGTGCTGACCTCTAAGCCGTCTTGATTTACCGAAATTCCCAGCCTGTTCTATTTTTGCAACTTTAGAATTATTATTTATTATTTGTTTTGTCTTTGGATTGAGTCTTTAACAAAATGGATTTTGATTGTCTTTCATATATCTCTTTAGCAAAAATCGCATTGAGTGCACCAAGAAATCAGGCTTAGAGGTAAACAAAATTATTTACTCAGAGGGAAAGATCCCGGAGTCCATTCTAAGAGAAAGAGACCAAGCCCAGCTGTTTATACAGGCTCTCTTTAGCTGAGGTCCGTCTCATCTCTACACCACACATCGGACTTCACGTTACAGGCACGGCGGGCGCAGTTTCACGCAAGAACGAGGCATTCACAGTTACGCTCTATCCCTCTGATCTGTGCGCCACCCGCATCCTCCTCTCCTCACGCTCCGGGTACCGCACCACCCCCAGGGGCCACCCCTTTGCATCGTCTGCTCTCGTCATTCCGCGCTTCCCAGACAACTAAACGCATCCTCTTATAATGAAACTGAGGCACGCTCCGCTAACTCCGCAGTTCGTTCACTTCCGCGAGTGTTTCGTTCCCCGAGGGGCCCACCGACGAACGAACAGCGAGTGCACTCCGGCCCCATGACTTAGCTATCGTTTTTTGGCTAGGGCGACGAACGCGTGTGTGTGTTGACAGCAACAGTGTTTGGATACGTTTAATAAGCCCTGGTGGATACCCAGCCGGTGAGTCTATAAATTTGATTTTTTTTTTTTTTTTTGTTATTGATACGAATCTACGGTACCCTGCCTACAGCGCGAATTACTCAATAGTTTTCCTTTTTTTTAAATTTTTTAAAAAGAAAATAAGCAATTCTGATCCTAAAATATCGAAGTGCACCAGGATGACCCTGCCGTCCATTGGTTCGTCTGCAAATGCTATAAATCTCCAGAAAATGTAAATAGGGGAACATAATTCACCGTGGGATATATTTGTGTGAATGTTTAGCTTTTTTTTTTTTCTTTTTTTCCTTTTTTTCTTTTTCTTTTAGCGAGGGCATTCTTTTGCATTCTTTAGAGGGGCTGTGTGCAAATTTTCCTGAGGGTGACTTAGTATTATAAGCCATTATATGCCATTTACTTTGAGTTCGGTTGAGACTCTAGGTTCAAAGGAGTCTCATCGTTATACTTAGAAATTAACTGAAGTTGTCCATCTGTATTATAACGTAAACATGAGTGATTTCTGTATATTCCTTTGGTGAAAATAGTTATGACCCTGCCGTCTATTGGTTCGTCTGCAAACGCTATAAATCTCCAGAAAATGTAAACAGGGGAACATATTAATTCACCGTGGGATATAATTGTGTGTTTATCTTCTTTTCCATTTCTTTCTTTTTTTTTCTTTTTCTTTTAGCGAAAGCATTCTTTGGCTTTCTTTAGTGGGGCTGTGCAAACTTTCCTGAGGGTGACTTAGTATTATAAGCCATTATATGCCATTTTCTTTGAGTTCGGATGAGACTCTAGGTTCAAAGGAGTCTCATCGTTATACTTAGCAGAAATTAACTGAAGTTGTCCATCTGTATTATAAATGAAACATGAGTGATTTCTATATATTCCTTTGGTGAACATAGTTATGACCCTGCCGTCGAATGGTTCATCTTCAAACGTTATAAATCCCCAGAAAATGTAAATAGGGGAACATAATTCACTATTGGATATGATTGTGTGAATGTTTAGGTTTTTTCCTTTATTTTCTTCTTTTTTCTCTTTTTTTCTTTTTATTTTAGCGAGGGCATTCTTTGGCATTCTTTAGTGGGGCTGTGTGCAAATTTTCCTGAGGGTGACTTAGTATTATAAGCCATTATATGCCATTTACTTTGAGTTCGGTTGGGACTCTAGGTTCAAAGGAGTCTCATCGTTATACTTAGCAGAAATTAACTGAAATTGTTGTCATCTGTATTATAACGGAAACATGAGTGATTTCGGTATATTCCTTTGATGAAAATAGATATAAAACTACGGGACAAGATGGCTAAATTAAAAGAAAGAAGTCTTTTAATTTAGCCACAAAACCTTATCTAAATGAAGTGCAATTTAAACAATTTTTAAAGATTCACATAATTTGAATTCCGTCACGTGAAAAAAAAGTAGTTATACTCTATATAAGTTTTTCCTCTTCCGAAAATCGCTTTGTACATGACACTTTTCCCGTATTTGTAAAGATCTGGACGTTTTAGCTCTGGTACACTTTCTTGATTCAGCAGTTTCCGTTAAAATATGTGAAACGCCTTTATTTCGAAAATAAATTCACAATATAGATTTTTTTTCATAATGTAGGGGTTAAATTTCATGTATTCAAGTCGTTGAAAATAAACGTTCCGTAGAAAATTTCGTTAAATAGAAGCACGTTATATCCAGACTCTGTTGTATTTTTAGTTTTACCAACTATGGAACCCATAGCTTGCTGATTATAAAGTTCTAAGAGTTTGTCTTTGGAACGTTATTCTGTACGTTAAAATTCTTTAAAAAGTGGCTACAAATTTAATTTAGTTAATGTCACGATTATTACAAAAACAAAAAATATTTAAAATCTGAAATTTACTATATCTTTGAATTTTTCCTCTAGTAGATTTGGAGACCGTCCAACTGCTAAACTATCTATAATTAGAAACTGTAAAATTTTAAGGAAAAGGGCAATTGGTGCAGTTTGTTTATAGACTGAAATATTCCCCGAAGAAAGGAAGCCAAAGATTTGAATTTTCCTGAGTAATATATCCTTGAACCGCTCCCAATTAGTTTTCGATTCTTTTCCGTACTTTTATTCTTCTCTTTTCCAAAAGCTGCTCTCCGAGGAGGATTTTGCTGAGTTGTAAAAAAAAAACCAACCAACCATTCGATGCTATCACACATGAATATATCGATTCAGTTTTGCTATCAACTGAAACATTTTCCAATTCAATATAATCTAAAAAACTGAAATTCAGTTTTAAGCACCTGTACATCACTGCCGGGTTGTCAGTTAATTTTAAGATAAGAAGTTTTAAGACAAAGAAATCGATCCAATTTCGATACTGGCTTGATTATTTTCTCAGTATAACAAACCGAAAAAAAAAATTCAAAATTCACTATTTTATGACTATACAGCCCTATTTTGTTCCCCTATAATATTAGGGGGACTTTCCACCGATTCGTTCATTTATCTATATACCTATATAAAACAGTTCCGTGGCTGAATGACAGATAACGCACTGACAAAACCGCTGGACCTAAAGGGCTGAAATTTTGAATGGCGGTTCGTCTTATAGTGTAGGGGTGCACTAAGAAAGATTTTTGAAAAATTCTTCTTAGATTTTTTAAATTAAATTTTTAAGCTGTTTTTGTAACATTCTTTAAAGTTTGCATTTAAAATAATAATCTGAGGGTTATAAAATTTATATCATAGGAAAGATAATAAAAATTCCTTTAAAATGAAATCTTTTTCGAATCTTTACCTCCATTTTCTGATTTTTGGTAAATTTTTAAACGTTAGTTTTTACAGTTTAATTTATCAAATGCTGATCACGCAGTTTCTTTTCTTTTTGTGATACTTTAAATTAATTTTACGTCACGTTCATAGCAGACATAAATTGACAAAAAAAATATTAAAATACGGTAAAAGATAAAATTTAACCACTAGACTAATTGAGATGAAAGTTTTTTTTATGAATTTAATTAAAATTAGTATGTTTTAGGGATATTAAATGAAACCTATATTCAAAACAGTTCCGTGACTGACTGATAGATCTCGCACAGATCAAACCGCTGGACCTAAAGGGCTGAAATGTTGACACTGCATTCCTATAATGATATGGATGGCCGCTAAGAGAGGATTTTTTGAAATTCCATCCCTAAGGGGGTAAATTGGGACACTCCAATACGTTTGTGTGGAAAATGGTATTCTCTGCGACTATTCTCGGCATCTCTTATTTGTGTAGATCTCCGTTTAAAAAAAAAATGGTTGAGGAAATTTTGATTATTGACGAGGGAAATGTTCCTCAAACTGTTCTATATTAACTGTACTATATTCTTGAGTATGTTCTATTAGATTTAATTTGAATATTTTCTTCTACATTATTTTGTCTATAAAAATATCCGTTACGATTTTCATTGCAATTATCCTTAAATGTACTACGTAGCGAATAACGGGTATTTAGCTAGTTTTTTATAATTGAGAAATTTTAAAATAAAGCGCTAGATGCAGACTGGACTGTTTCTCGAACAAATAAATCTAAAAATATTATTATTGCTTTTTAAACTATGATCTGTTGTACTATTTTAGTTATCTGGACAATTCACATAGTACGTTGGAATTTTATTACGTAACTGAATCAGGTTACATACCGGAAAGCATATTTTCCTACAAACTAATTTTAAAGCCGAAATCCCGTATGTATACATACCCTGTTTGTTTGACCGGTAATTTTGGCAATTTCCGGATTTTTTTATTTACTATGAAATTATAAGATAGTGCGATACATGCCATTTCGACATAGAAAGAAATGTTTCCCAAACTACTGAATTAAATTTTTTTAACGTAAGATTACGTTCCTCCATAACGGTCCTCCGGAAAGCAAAATTTCAGACTCTAAAACCGCCCGTCCGTACCTCGCGAGTTATAATTTTGGCAGCGCTCCAAATCCATGAAGGTAGATGAATGACTAAAAGGCGCGTGGCTTTTAAAATTTTGAATTTTTCTAGATTTAAAGGTGATTGTATAGTATTACTAACCAACTAACCAGAGTTAAATTTTTTACAGGGTACTGACGTCCATAGGTGCAACATAAAAATTGTAAAATATGAAAAAATTGAAAAAAATAATCTAGAAGAGTATTTAAAAAAAAACATGCGCATTGCATCTCAAGAAATATTTTCAATTGCAGAAAAAAGTGTTTCAAAAATGTGAATTTTTGAAACACTTTTTTCTGCAATTGAAAAAATTTTGAAAACTTGAATTTACTAATCCATGATCAGAAAAACAGAAAGAAAAAATTCTCCTCGACACTGTGAGAGAAGATCGGCGATGTGAACTAGTCACCGTCTGCGGTAACTATAGTCACCGCTTGTATCGATTTCACGCCAACTTAACTAAATTTCACATTGTAACTCTGAAGTGAAACTAACATTTCAGACAAAAAAAGGTTCAGCGACTCGTCGGAATGAACTACCACCGGTGCCGAGGATTTAACTTAACGAAATCTGACTTGTCGTGTGACTGGGTTCAATGCTTCCGCGTTTCACAGACCAACAATTTTTTAAATGACACTTTACCACAACGGAGAGGAATCGCTTGGGCACAGGAATATTGATCATCACTTAGCTGAAGCAGAACAAAGACGGAATGTCGTCCGATCCGCAGGCTATCGCCCAGCAACAGTTCAAAGACTATTAGTAAAAGATTCTCCAAGCGTTGCGAGATCCCACGATGTCCGTTTTTCTTGAATCTTGTAGCACGAAACATAAGGGGGATACTCAGCATCATATTTTTAAAACTAGTTGAAAACCCGTACTTCGCTACGGAGTACATACAAATTAAATACAGCGGTCAATGTATGCAATTAAGGCCAAAAATATGTATAAATATATTTATAATAAATACAACGATCAATATATGCAATTGATGTAAAAAAAACGGAAAAGTATATTTATAAAAAAATCGGAACGGATATTTTTATAGATAAAATAATGTAGAAGACAATATTCAAATTAAATCTAATAGGACATACTAAAAAATATAGTACAGTTAATATAGTACAGTTTGAGGAACATATCTTTTACCGTATTTTAATTTTTTTTTTGGATAATGTCCAATCGTCTGCCTCATTAGCAAGACAAACAAATATTTTTTTTGTCTATTTCGTTGTTATGCACGTGACGATAAATTAATTTAAAGTACCAGAAAAAGAAATCACGTAATCAGCATTTAATAAATTAAATTCTAAAAATTAATCTTTAAAAATTCACCAAAAATTAGAAAATGGAGGTAAAGATTCGAAAAAGATTTCATTTTAAAGGAATTTTTATGATCTTTCTCGTGATATAAATTTTATAATCCTCAAATTATTATTTTAAATGCAAACTTAAAAAAAGTTACTAAAACAGCTTAAAAACTTAATTTTAAAACATCTAAGAAGAATTTTTCAAAGATTTTTCTTAGTGCACTCCAACACTATAAGAAGAATCGCCATGCAAAATTTCAGCCCTTTAGGTCCAACGGTTTGATCTGTGCGTTGTCTGTCGGTCAGTCAGTTACGGAATTGTTTTATATATATAGATTGGCTCGCCTAACAGGATATGTATCTCTGGAACCATAAGTCATAGGAAGTTGAAATTTTGCAGGATGGTTTGCTCTTAGGACCTAGGTGCCCACTAAGGAAAAACAAATATTTCAGGTAGTCTCTTCTAACGAAACTACCGCGGGTCATTAACGTAGGATTACTTATCGTTGCTTATCTTTTTTTTTCGCATTTTGGTACTTTTCTGTTTAACTGCTTACTGCTACTAGGTTTGGAGCGCTGCCTAAATTATAACTTTCGAAGCAGGACAATTTTTTTTCTCTCAGGAGGACCAATATTGAGGAATGTAATTCTACGTAAAAACTGACCTTAAAAGGGTTAAAACGAGGTTACCCCCCCCCCCAAATAAAAAAAAATAAATTCGAATGCCCTTAATTATTGTAGGATAGCAACCGGAAGTACTTTTAAACGAAAGTACAATTCAAGAAACGTAAACTTACCAAGTTTCGTCGAAATCGGACCGAAATGGCCGGAGCTGGAATTTTTTGTAAATTCGATTTTCCACAAAAGTGTTCCAATCCATTATGTTTTGCCGTTTTAAAAGATGAATATCACTCATTCACTAGCTGGCTGATCAGTGTATCTCTAGAACTATAAATCCTAGGAAGCTGAAATTCTGCATGGTGGTTCTTTAAGACGCTAGGTGTTCACTTACCAGATTTTTCTGGAAATCAAACTTTTAAGGGGTTATAAAAGGGGTTCTCCAAAATTAAAAAAAAAAATCTAAAACTCCTGTTGAATGTCCCATCACTTTCGTTAAATTATATGATGAAATCCTGTGAGTAATTACAACACGATAAAGCTAAGATTAACTTAAATTAAATTAACCAAATTACATAATTCAGGGGCTCGAGGTAGCCTAGTGACAGCGCGTCGGCTTTCGGCGTGGCAGGTGCCCGGATAGAATCGCTACAAGCGCCATTAAGTACCTCCGTGTCTAGGCCGGATATGGGCACGTTAAATCTGCAGACAGGAGAGTCCTTCTATGAGGTCAGAGAGCGTGGGAGAAGGTACTATCCCTCTTATGTCCCCCTGCGTGGAGGGTGGGGGGAGAATGCTCGGTCAAAATTGAGGTGGCACTTGGCTAAATCGGACCCTCGGTGCCATTATAAAACGGTCGCATCCCTCAGTCTGCTAGCCTATATGGGCCTGGTCTGGTATACTTCCGGCCAGGGGGCATTAGAAACAACAACAACAACAACATAATTCACGCCACTAATGTCTCCCGTAGAGGAGCACGAGTATTCAGCTAGTATCTTTATAAAAATACTTGAACAAGTTAAAGTTTTGTTTAAAAAAACTAAATTTATGTTTCTTTTTCACTGTTAAGCGTCGGAAAAATTTAAAAATAAATTTGTCCAGAATTCCTATTTTTTTCTCCTATTTTTAAACACCTTTAACCCTCTAAAGCAGCTATTCTCAACCTGTGTTCCGCGGACCACTTGTGGTCCGTAGGACGTTTTCATGTGGTCCCCGAAATATTGGCCTTTCGGCCTAGGCTTATACAGGTTTTCACTTATTTTAGTGTATGTGGTCCGCCATTGATTTGGTAAGGCATCTAGTGGTCCTTAGGTATGAAAAGGTCGACAATCACTGCTCTAAAGGATTTGAGATATGTGTTCCAGTCACTTTCTTTATTGCAGCTTGAAAAGCTTTTGCCACTGTCAATTCAACCCTAAAATTTGTTGCTCAAAAAAAAAAAAAAGTCTGAGACGATACATTGTTGATTCTTTTAAATACCAAACTACATAATGAAGTATTTCGTCACAAACGCATTTCAAACTGAAAGCACTTGACGGAGAAACACGCCTCAAACGTTTGGGAGGCTAAAAGGCAAAAGATCTTTTTTTGCGGAGTAATTTTTGCACCCGAGAAAAGATTTTCGTAATATTTAGTGGAAATCAAAAATCCTGAAAACCGATTTAGTCGCCTTAATGTATACGAACGTATACAGTGTGTTCGAAAAATAATTGTGGGGCTTTACATAATTATACTTTCGGAGCAAAGCATTGTAGAGAGATGAAGTGTACATCAAATTGAAGAGAAAATCTCCAACCTGTTCAGCAGACTTCGATGTATGCTCCCGTAGTTGCCCTACAGACGTCAAGGCGATATTCAGCCTCTTCCCATACACGGCAGAGAACATCCGGCATGATAGACGAAACAGCTTCGGTGATCCTTTCTTTTAAATGGTCCAAATTTCGAACTTGAATGGAATACACTTTTTTATTTTTTATTTATTTTATTTTTTTTTAATTTATTTTTTATTACAAAACCTCAAAAATAGAAATCCATGGAGGGTAAGGTCTGAAGACCGTGGGGTTCCAGGTAATCCACCCTTCTCGTCCGACCCACCGCTGAGGAAATTTTTCTTTAAGAAATTCCCGCACGATTGGGGCAAAATGTAGTAGAGGAGCTCCGTCTAACTGGAAAATGGTATTCTCCGGAATTTTCCGGCGCTAGTCCCGGAGTCTGTTGGAGTCTGCACGTAAGCTTTCGCGCGCATAAACTCGGAGTGTTTCTCTTTCATTTAACGCAGGACTCATGTCTGCAACATGATTTGCTGCATAGCTGTAACCATTTGAAACCCCTCTATTCTTTTAAGGACACGCTATATTATACGCGCGCAAACCACTCTCCCTCCATCGCCAACCCGTATAACTAACGTACGCGAATCTGGCAAGAAACGATCATAAAAATCAACAAGCCGTTCACCATTTGTTCGTTATTGGTGAATGCGTTTCTAAAAATAGTTTACCGAATCAGTTGACTCTATGACTGTGTCACACGCATGTTATGTCAGTTGTTGGCTATTATACGAGAAATATTTGAGAGAAAATTCTTGTAAAATTGGACAATTATTTATTCGTTGTTATGCGTGTAAGCTTGATTTTAGTAGATATTTTATAATATTATTTGTATCTATTTATTGCTGAACTTCTTAAGATAAACATAACGATTTTATATGGACAAATATACATAATCTTACATCATTATAAAAGTAGGATCAATGTGCTTAGCGTTTAGTGAACGGGAGTCTAAACTGAATTAGCTACTCATGAAAATTATGGAAAAACGTTGAATTTGAATATCTCCTGGGCATTGAAAAATTCCGTCACTTTAAGTTTGTTTACAGAAAATTCTAAAAGTAAAAACTGTGATTTTAAAATTACGGCTTCTTGCTCTCAGTATTTTTCTAAACATATTAGCACGTACATAGGCGTAACGTGCTTCTAACTTTTTTTTGTGGGGCGGGGGGGGGGGGGGAATGAATTCAGTTGGGGGCTTTATCCGCGCATTGACTGCCTGGCGGTCCTTAAAATATGAAATACTATGATTTTTTTAAAATTGAATAACAGTAGAATTGATGTTTGAGTAGTATTCAAAAGTTATACAATGAGAAAACTAAATATAATATAAATGAAATGAGAAAAAAATGGCATCGAATTTTTGTTATGGATCATATCATTGTTAAAAACTGTGTTAAGGCTAAAGACATAATCGGAATCTTCAGTTTCACAGTTTGAAAAAGCGGGAAAAAACCAACTTTCTTAAAAGTTTTCTACAATTTTCCTATTTTAATTGAACTTCTATTAACGTTTTAATTTATTTCAAGTTAAGTTAGGCCGGGGGGGGGGGGGCACGTCCCCCCCCATCGACGCTACGCCTATGAGCATGTACATATTTTTGAATTCGCTTTTCTGTATTTCTAAATAGTTATTAAAATGCAACATGCATTTTCAAAAAATATATTTTTTTAAATTTAATATTTTGAAAAAAAGTTTCAATTTTTTGGGGGGATTGACGTCTGTTATTTATTGTCTTGCTAAAAATTAACCTCTAAAAACCTTTAAAAATTACAAGCTCTTAATTTTAACATTTACCCTCCCATGTAAAATACTTAAAAATATGCTTTTACTAATCTCCGATTAGAAAAATAAGGCGAAGAGAATTCTCCATATCTAACTATGAGAACTGAAGAGGAGGGTCTGTCAGAATAGGTAGACAGAAACCATGAGCAAGTAGTAATGCGTAAAAGCATTAAATTGCGTTCAATTACGCTGGAGCTCCATCTCTTTTCCTGAGGGAAAGTCATTTTTTGACTTTTTGTGTCTGGTGCCTAGGAGTTAATTTAAACGTAACCCGATTACTACGCCAGATTTGCAATGGAATTTCAATTCTCAACGACTCTTTACAGCGTTTAATCAGGTGTTAACTATAACCAAGCCCCTAAGCACATTGTCAAGTAATCTCCGAATGAAGACAAAGCGTGGTATACTGCAGATTTCCTGTGCTTATGTTGTGATTGAAATAATGGTGGGTTAATTAAATTTAATGGTTGGTTCCGATCCTAAACTATATCTATAGTTCTCGGAGTTATCAAAGCTGAACATTGTGATAATAAAACACACAGTTAAGTCCATAGAGTGTTTATTACAAAGTAATCAGGTAAAATGATTTCGGTATACTTGAAAAGTCTTAATGTTGACATTGAATGGCACCAGTATTACAAATCTATACTCATATATAAAGAGAGAGAGCGGATTTTGTATGTGGAGGGTAATCTCCGGAACCTCTGCACCTATTTGAAAAATTCTTTCACGATTTGAAAGATACATTATTCCAGATGGACATAGGATATATATTATGTATATCTGATCAGTAGAAAGAAAGTTAGGGGCCTAAATGTAATCACCTTTACAACTTTTCCTTTGTCAACCATAGTCAAGTAACCATAGCAACACATCAAACTACATTTTCATTTATTATCAGTAAAACATTTAATATTTTAAAGATTCAAGTGGAGGAGGTATTAATAAATAAAAAAAGGATTTTTGAAATTGGCAACGTTTAAGGGTTTATTGTAGAAAATTACATTTGGAATTACGCTTTTTATTGGACATTTAAGGTACAAAAAAAATTTACAATTTTTTGGCTATCAACTGGAAATTTATTGGTATAATATTACAGAACTTTATTTAACTTATAAACTTTATGTTCTTGAATTTATGTACAACTTTATGCACAATTTGTGTAAATCGAACCTGAATTATTGAACTTTATTCAAAAATCAGTTTGTTTCATTGAAACTGTGAAATTTATTGATTATTTCGAATAGGCCTATGTTTGTTCCTTTATAAGTGAAAAAGTATTGCTTTAATTGAGCTGAAATTTTGTATAGACATAGTTGATAGTTCAGATTAAAACATAGGCATATTATTTTTTGAAAATCGGGCCCCGGAGTTTTTTAATTAATGTTTTAATGATTTTGCCCCTAAAAGTTGCTTATTTCGACAGCTTCCGCGGCTGTCCTCGCTGACAGCGAGACTATGGGGTCGAATCGTACCAAAATCGGCGCGCGGGTGGCCCATGACACGATTCAGAGCCTGACGTAGCCAAATTTTTTAATTTTTAATTTTTAAATAGTTATTAAATTTTTTGTGCCATTTTTGGGGCTTTTTTCGTGTTTTTCTTTGTGTGTGGACTCTGTAGCGGATAGGCTATGGGGCCGAATCGTACCAAAATCGGCACGCGGGTGGCCCCCGGACACAATTCAGTGCCTGACGTTACAGTTTCCAATAAAAATTTCTTTTGCCATCACCAACAACAAATCCAAAGGTCAAACATACAAATATATTGGATTTGACTTACGGGAAGATTGCTTTACTCATGGATAATAATACGTATGTTGATCTCTGTAGGTCAGGAAATACGGAGAATCAATTTATTTTAAAACCTCAGAAAAACGAAAAATGTGGTATACCATGAAGTTTTAAAATAAATTATACCTGCCTAATATCTACTTAAGATAGATAATTGTTCAACCTGGACAAAGTTGGGACAGGCCGCTAGTCTAGCATACAAACGAAATGTCACCGCTGGCATTTCTCAAGCCTCTACCAGACTACAAAAATTTGCGCAACACTACAGCAGTGGGAGGAGGGAGGGCTTATCAGAATGGAGTAGTCATCGTGCATGAAGGAGTGTACCAGAAATTAGTTGTGTTTTTCTAGTGTAGAGGGCGTTAGTCGTCCATGTTTTGTTGTATTTTCAACATTGCTTTGTCTTAAGTAATTTTCTAGCAGTGTTCAGTATTGTCTTTGTTAGAACCACCGAGCATGGCGTCCGTTTAATTGGACGATTGGATAATGAATAAATATAACCAGGAGGAATAATGGCTGTTTTATTTGGAATCTGGTCATCCTTTTTGCCTCAAGGAGTACTTGCTCCTTTCTCATTGGTCTAGGAAAATGTTTTCTATTTCCGGGGATAGTATTGCTCCTGGAACAATACTGTTGTGTTGCGCAGATTTTTGTGGTCTGACACGGGCTTTACAAAGACTCAATTTGTACATCGTCATCTGATTGCAAGAACTAGGTAACCCGATTCGTCAAGTTCTTGAAGATCTCAAATGTCTACTTCTTCCAGTGAGAAAATACTCGTCGTTCAGTTTCTCTAATTATTACACTAGACAACAGATGGCATTAGGTTAGCAGCAAAATGAGTTGTCTAGTTATTGCATTCAATTCTTATGTAATTTAGCTATTAAATAACCAGATATCTCAAAAAAAAATTTTTTTAGTTACTTAGTTCTTGCACTCATGTGACGATATGCTGCATAAACACACAGATGTATGTAATAAAAACGGGGGGGGGGGGGATTTTATATCCTTTTAAAAAAGTTTTACTTTTATTTACGACATTTTGATCACAGCAAATAAAGCAACCAGTCTAATAGGGTAGACAGGGAATGAAAAAAATATCTTAATATGTCTAAAAATGTGTCCAATGTCCATTTGGGACAGTCAAACTGAACAGAAACGTTATTTTAACACTGGGAAATAAATGCACAGTTTTAATTTTCTTTTCCTTCCAAATTATGGAAGTTTTTTCTACGGACATTGAAATCGAGATCAGAATGGGAAAAAAAGATGAATAAAGAGAAAAAACACATTTCGACTACGTGGTTATTTTTTTTTTACTGGAGGGTTTTGCTCTACTATCAACATGATTGCCTAGCAAATAACGTGTGGTTCGTAACGGGGCTCACCAGGGATGATTGTCGCATACGAAGTGGACCGAAAGCAACTAATTTATCCGTATTTTCTGCAGGAGGAATACTGGATTGTTTTTTATCGATTTCATAAAACTTAACCTTTAGCTTACGGGGGCCCATTTTTCCGATTCCCTTTAAAAACGGGAAATTTCATACCCCCTTTTTAAGAATGGCCATTAAGAATTAAGGGGGTTATTTATACACACACACACACACACACACACACATATATATATATATATATATATTTATATATATATATACACATACATACATACATACATATATATATATGTATATATATATATATATATATATATATATATATACATATACATATCTATATATACATATACACACACACACACACACACACATATATATATATATACAGTGGACGCTCGTTAATTCGAACTCGGTTAATTCGAACTTTCGGTTAATTCGAACTAATCCAAAGGCCCCCAAAAACTTGTATTGGAGTTAATGTTAAAAAATCTCATTAATTCGAACTAAATGTTTATCACTTCGGTTAATTCGAACTAAAAATTTGACACAAAAAAATTCTTTTTCCTCGTTTAATGGAGAAAATACACACTGTATTTATTATTTTGTGTGTCAAAATTTCTTTTCTGTGTAAAGAGGCACATGCCTGCATTCCTAGACTATTGCATGTCCGCTAAACGTTAGTAGCTATTGTCCTTCCTATTAGTGCTAAACGGAAAAAGCAATTTTTCTTTATTTGGATCGATTTTCTTAGAATTTCAGAAAAACTAGTCTTTACTACAGATTCTAGGGAGCTGCGTCAGTTATAACTGCAGTGCAGACAAGTTAATGTGATCTAGTTTTTCTTCCTCAGTGTGTGATGTGAAAGTGTAAAAATTCAGGATGTCTAAACGCTGAAAGTACAAAACCCTAATTTTGGAGATAAAGGTAGAAATTTTAAAGAGAGTAGAGAATGGCGAATGTAAAACAAAGTTAGCAGCTGCCTATGGAATTAAAAAAAATATCTTGCCAACTTATTTGAAAAACAAGGAGTCAATTTTAAATTCATGGGAAAAATCAAAATTTGCTAAAGGAAGGAAACCCATGGGAAATGCGTCCCAAGAAGTTCTAGAAAAAGCTCTACTGCTATGGTTCCAGGATGTTAGATTTCGAAATTTTCCGATAAATGGACCCCTAGTGCTGACGAAGGCTGATGAATTGGCAATTCGAATGGGTATTGAAGATTTTAAATGCAGTGATGGATGACTTTCTCGATTTAAGTCAAGGCACAATATTTATTATCAAACTGTATGTGGCCAAAGCTCTGATGTAATCGAAGACGTATGCACTAATTTCGGTAGGAATCTGCCAGGGCTTCTCTCTACTTACCTGCCGAAAGATATTTTTAATGCGGCCATAATGGACTCTATTAAAACTCTGAAAGCATTTATTCAGATGGAACCTTCCTCTGAAAATGAATTGAAATGTTTACTTCAAATCAAGAAGCGGGGTGAACAATGTAGGCATCATAAACAGAACCAAACATCCATTTTACAGTTTTTCCCCAAAGTGTAATTCATATTTTTAATAAAAGTTTACTTTATACTGCATATCTTATGCTTCATTTTATGATTAAGGTAAGTCTGTATTGCTTTTTAATATGTTTAACTTTAGATAACATAGTATAATATATTTTCTGGGGTTATACATACTAGGAGAGTTTCTTCTTCAGTGATACGCATTTAAAGTTATATATTTTCTCTTAACATCGGATAATTCGAACTTCGGATAATTCGAACTTTTTTCTGAGAACCTATGAGTTCGAATTAACGAGCGTCCACTGTATATATATATTTATATTCATTCTTGGGCCCGTAATCTTTGGATACATGCTATCCCACCCAGTAAGGAAAAGGTTAAGTACAAATTTGCGAATCGACTGCTGCATTAATCGCCTGTAAGGGCCCGTTCACATAGAACCCTTCTACATTAGCGTTACCCGTATTAGCATATTTTAAACCTTTCACAGACCTTAACAATTTCGTTTCTAATCGTTTGGAGGTTTGTGATTAGTTGAATAATTCCAATACGTGTAACGCTGAAGCTGACGGGTTCTATGTGAAAAAGGCCCTAATAGCACCAGCGATAGATAAGCATGAACCACGACCATAAACATGATCAAACGCAGAAATAGGCAAGTCACAATGATATTACAGCATTCGCTTGTATTTGTCAAGACTATTTTTCGGCAGTCGAAACTATCCTAGTTAAAGAAGATGAGTCATGTGGGGGAACATGTATTAAAATTTCGATTCGAATTTCCGTAAAGGTGATCTACAGATTTGCAACCTCAGTCCACATAAGGCACCTCTGCTAGAAGAGTATTATATCTCAAAATAGCCATATTTTCAGGAAGAGCTAAAGAAGATATATGTCGAAATTTCATTTGTGTTTTATGAATGCTTATGATAATTTGGGGAAAACTTATTGTTCGAATCACTTCAGAAGGCAAAACTATATACTATTAAAGATGTTTTCAATTTTTAAAGCATGATTTTGAATTTTAATTACAAGATATATAGTAATTTTTCCTAGTAACCTAATTTTGTCAACATGGACTGAAAAGCTTGAGGGAATACTGTCATATCTCTATGCTAATGCACAATCTATCTAAACTTTCAACAATACGAAGAAAAAACCTTGATAACATGAATAGCAGGTTAGAAAAAATACAAATTTATTTTCCAAAAAAACCATTTATTTTACAAATAAAATTTAATGAACATTTTTATAACAGGAACATTTTAATACAACAACATTAGGCACGGACAAAAACCTTATTTTCATTCCTCGCGCATGACCAAGTTCCCCCTCCTAGTTGTGGAAGAGGGTAATAAGCGTCATCTAGGAGATTGTGTTGGCACTAGGCTTATAACATTATTCGAGAATAAGAAGCACTTCTTATAGAGCATTGTGGTGCAATTATCTCAAAATCGAAAATTTCGGAGATGTATCACCCTTCTATCAGAGGTGCGATAACTTTACAACATTCGACTTGTATTTGTGAAAAAGCAATTTTTCGGCAACCAAAACGAACCTTGTAATAGGAGCCGAATAACGGGGAGCATGTATTGAAATATCGATTCAAATTTTGCCCAGCTGTGAGCTACATATTTGCGACATCAATGTTTTTTTAAATATATATATATATATATACAGTGATTTCCGCTTATAAGAATAACGTTTGTTATTACTGTTTTTGATTCTTATAAGCGGTTGATTCTTATAACCTAAATTTAGGTTTTTGGACAGGAACACACACACCTATATATACATATATTAGATAATTTACCATAAAATACTCTTTAATTTACATTAACTATCTTTTATTAAAATTTATTTTTTATAGTTTTAAAAATAAAACTTAATTTTTAGACCTATAAGTAGATACACATGATTATAGTAAGAGAAGAAAAAATACAATATTTGTTACAAGTTACAACATACCTGCTTAACAGTTTTAACATTTCAACTACAGGAACGGAGCAAGAAAAAGTTTTCTACGGTAGTTTGACGTAATGAAGTTTTCAGAAGGCTGTTTATACCTCTTTCAATACTTATAGTCTCAGACGAAGGTTTACTCGGACGGGTAAAGTTGCCCCCGGGTCAAGCTAATAGGACAGTGTTGTGGTAAAGCGTTTAAGGGGAAACTATTATGTTATGTCTAATAAAGAAAGTTGTGAATTTTACGACTATATTCCATCCCATCTTATCAATCTTTCTTAAAAAAAAAATTGAACTTCGTGCCTTTTGAGAGTTTAAGTAGCTTTTTTGGAAAAATGAAAGGAAAGCGAAGAGTGTAAACTGATTCTTAAAACCGGTGGATTGATTCTTTAAAGCGAAAATTTTAACATGGAAATAATTCATTTGTTTTTGTTTTCTCGATATTGATTCTTATAAACGGTTGATTCTTATAACCAGTGATCACTATAAGCGGTGGTTACTGTATATATATATATATATATATATATATATAACCAGTTCAACGGTATTAGCTTTCAGAAGGGAGATACGCGATAACAATGATCAGGTGGATTGAGGGAACTACTAATCAAGAGTTTTTCAATTTTCCCATCATAAGACTTTGCGGATGTTACAACGACATCGAAACGACTTCAATTGAAAGTAAAGAGGCAGGGATAAATGTCCGTCAAAATAAAATGACACACCGAACAGTGTAATTTAAAATAACAACTAAGATTGTCTATGCCCGGATTTCTAACGAATTCTGTTTCATTTCGGCTTCTACTCATTTCACGGGTAAAGTATTTTTGACAAATACGGACCTGTATGACATCGTTATTGCTACATAGAATTACGGGTCCAGTTTTTAGTGTTTTGCAGAACAATTTCGTACCATTTAAGAGGGACAAATAAAACGGCTCGAAATCAGTATTCCTTTCCTCTGAATAATGTACCTTTTCCCAGAAATTCGATAAAAATACAAAAAAAGAAAATCGAATATAAAAAGATCTTTCAGTAACCATAAATAGAAAAAAAGCAACCTGGGCAGGACGGGAGGAGAGTACTCGTTTGGTCGTTTTTTTTCATTTTTCTACTTTTTTTTTTAACATTGTTTGGAAACCGCAACAATACTAGTTTGAGATAAAATCCGACCGTGGACTGGAAAATAAAGAAGAAAAATCAAAAGAAGCTCTCTCTCTCTCTCCGTGAAAGAGACGGAATTCTAAATCTGCTTGCGTAAAACTGAAAGTTCTTTTGTTCTCTGTTGCATATTCGTCTAAGCTCCTAAGTGGATCAGTTAGTCACTGAAAAGTTAATTAAGATTAGGGTAAGTAAAATAGCCTGTTGCATCATAATTGGATGCTAATCTGGGCTGAAAAACTAAAAGGATCGGTTTGGTTTACTTAAATATTTCGCAATGGAGGCTGTCTCGTTAGATGTCGTTATTTTTGCCGTTCACTTAAGGGGGTCTGCGGACCGTACTCCCTTTTCATTGTGAACCATAACCTCTCAGGATCATTTTGAGAACTGCAGACTATAGTTGTAACATATTATTATATATATTATTACTATATTATTATTATTATTATGATTATTATTATTATTATTAATATATATTATTATTTATTATAGTTATCATTGTTTACCCACCTTTTTTATAATGTACAGAAAATTTGCGAATAATGAATATGTAATGAACACCTTTTCAATTCCACAATAAAATCTAAAAACGTGGCTATATGTTTTGAACCAATTAATAGTTCATCACCAGGTGGAGATCACTGGTGTGACAGTCGCGATGAACAATTCACAAATGCGCCTGTAGCTTCCTTTTAAAATTAATTAATTAATTTTAACTAATTATTTTTTAATTAATTAATTTTAACTAATTATTTTTTAATTAATTAATTTTAACTAATTATTTTTTAATTAATTAATTTTAAAAATTAATTACTTCATTGATTCAATTTTGAACATTTCACAGATGTGCATTTGGGAAATGTTCATTGCGGCAATTACACCAATGCTCCACGGCCTGATGAAAAACTGTTCAGTAGTTCGAAAAATGTAGCCACATTTTTAAGTTCACTGTGGAAAGAAGAAGTGTTAATTACAGGTTTCTGTATTAGAGTCAAGGTGTGGGTAATTTTTCCAACCTCAAATCAGGAACTGCATTTTTTTGTGTGTTTGTGTGTATGTGTGTTTGCTTGTGTGCGTGTGTGCATGAAGATACACGTTTAAACACAAAAAGGCGTAGTTTTTAAAATCTAAAATTTTTTTCAGACTGTAGTTTTTTTAATTGGGAATTAAATTATTGATCTTGATCGTAAACAAAACTAAAATTTGTTTTGAAAAATAATTAAAACCAAAGTGTTACTTTAAGTCTTTAAGGCAAATTTGCATTTATACAAATTATTCTTTACTAAAATTTGTACTTTCAGAATCAATAGATAACTATATGAATACGTACATTTCATTCCTATTACATAATTTACAATACTGAATGAATAATTTTGGGGAAAAGTAAATTTTTAAAAAAGATAATGTATTAACAATATCATATATTTTTAACATATAAAAAATAAAATTTTAAAAATAGGAAATTATTAACAGTTTAAATGTTTTAACAGCCTGTTTTTTAATTCAATAATTCAGTATGATATGAATTTACTTCAGACTATCCGTGACCCCTCTAATTTTTTTCACGACCCCTCGGTGGGTCGTGCGCACAACAGATTGCGCACCACAGATCTATAGTTGCATATAACTGCGTATAACTACGACAGCAACAATGTTTCATATTGCCTCCCGAAAAATACCGGCGGTAATTCTTTTCACAATATTTATGTGTTTTAATATTTCCTCCTGATTACAATGATATTCACTGTAAATCATTGTAAAGTCAATATTTTAAAAAAAAAAGGTGATATATCATCTAAATTCTGAATTACACAACACTTCTAACTAGATATCAAACCACCAATGAAAGTGAACGTTAAATACCATACCGGGTTCACAAACGAAAGGATAGATAGATCTCCGATGGTACATGACACAAGATGGGAAAGAAAGAAAAAATAAACAGAGGAAAAAATTTCGCTACTATAGCCAGCTATAAAAAGCGCAATTTCGGGAGAAAAATATCCAAGATGGTAGGCTGCTCCTCAATCCAGACAAAACGTAACAATAAAAAATAAAACAGGAAATACTACCACGCTCAAAATTTTAAATGAAAATTCTCAAACCGTATCAAATTGCATTATATAATTGCATAGACAATAAGAAATATTTCCCAACAAATTATGCAAAGGAAACAGAAATTTATGATTATATATATATATATACTAGCTGAAAACCCGCATTTCGCTACGCAGTACATTCAAATAAATAGAACGGTCAATGTATGCAATTAATGCCAAAAAAAAATAAATATATGTATATATATTTATAATAAATTCGACGATCAATATATACAATTTATGTTAAAAAATACTTTAAAAAAATCGCAAGGGATATTTTTATAGACAAAATAATGTAGAAGAAAATATTCAAATTAAATCTAATAGGACATACTAAAGAATATAGTACAGTTAATATAGTACAGTTTGAGGAACATTTCTTTTACTGTATTTTAATATTGCTTTGGATAATGTCCAATCGTCTGTCGCATTAGCAAGAAAAAAAAATATATCTTTTATCTATTTTGTTGTTAAGCCCACGATAAATTTATTTATTGTACCAGAAAAAGAAATTACGTGATCAACATTTAATAAATTAAATTCTAAAAATTAATCTTTAAAAATTCACCAAAAATCAGAAAATGGAGGGAAAGATTCGAAAAAGATTTCACTTTAAAGGAATTTTTATGATCTTTCTCGTGATATCAATTTATAACCCTCAAGTTATTATTTTAAATGCAAACTTAAAAAAAGTTACTAAAAAAGCTTAGAAATTTAATTTAAAAAAATCTAAGAAGAATTTTTCAAAAATTTTTCTTAGTGTACCCCTACACCATAAGAAGAATCGCCAAATTTCAGCCCTTTAGGTTCAGCGGTTTGGTCTGTGCGTTGTATGTCAGTGAGTCAGTCAGTCAGTTACGGAACTGTTATATCTATATCGATATCTATATATATATCTCTCTCTCTCTCTCTCTCTATATATATATATATATATATATATATATATATATATATATATATATATATATATATATATATATATATATATATATATATATATATATATATATATATATATATATATATATATATAGATAGATAGATAGATTGGCATTTTTCCAAAGATCTGAACATTTCAATTGAAAACGTTACCTTGAAACTCTAATTCCGTCGAATTATATCGAACGCTCTTTAACAATGAAAAACCCCTGTACTTGATAAATAGAAAAAAAATGCACGGCTGAACTTGACAAAAACTTTTAATGAAACACACAAACAACATTAAAAAAAAACATAAAGGGAAATTAAGGGTTTAAAAACCCAATCAAATATACGAGCGTTAATTTTTAAACTAATATGTTTTAATATCAAGTTGCGGCAAAAAATTCCGTTACATAAAAGATTTCGTTCAACGGAATTTCGCTATATGGAGATTCTATTGCATATTAGCGTTAAATGAATATCGGCCACATTTTGAAGTTCCTGCCCTAACGCTCCATAAATCCATACTGTAACCCTCCCTCCTTGAGATTTATTTTGAAGCAGTATAAAATCACTTTCAGGAAATATCTTTTGGCACGTTTGAGTTTTCACTATACTGAGATAAATTTAAAATTTAACGGAATAAAGAATGCAATATTCAAGAGGCATAAATATTTTGTAAATGTACAACAAAAAAAAAGAAGCCACGCTTGGTTGCTTTATTTTAATCTACGAGTGATTGAGTTATTTTTTTCCGAATGACAAGAAAAGTTTAAAAAAATACGAATTGGTTGTCAGTCCTTGTTTAGATTGGAATGATAACAATGCAGCACGAAGTATATTAAAGACTTCCAAAAACAGATTATGACTGCAAGGCAACTCGAATAAAATCACCTTTAATCGGAGAGAATCTGGCGGAAAATCTTGTATGCAGGATCGTTTAGAAGTTGCAGTTTCTAACGTGAATATGCAGTCGAATTTCCATATAACGATATTCCGTTGAGCGACATATTTTATGCAACGGAATTTTCTACTGAAACATAATATGAAGATACAATATCAAACAAATTAACCCCCATAAATCCCCTTTTGATTAAAGCATGTTAAAAACAACATATGTATTTAGTTCCTTCAAACTTCAGATATATATATATACATAACGGTCCACTTTTTATAGTATGCCGGGCCATTTTTGGTTTATCATTGTTTTTATTTATCATGTTTCTTTTTTCCGTGTAGCCCCTAATAATTGGACTTTACGTAGTTAACAATTTTAATGTAAAAATAATTTAGAAAGACATGCTTTATAGAGTTCTCTGATTTTGGGACTCACTTAGATATAACGACCAACTGAGAAGGTTTCTGCAATTTTCCATTAAAGCTATTTTACTATCGGGACAGTAACTCGAGAGTTAATTTAAATACAATAATTGTAACCGATAGGGTTCGATATTAATATCGACATAAGGGAAGGGGGTAAATAGTTGAGTCCTAACATTTCAGCCTAACTTTCCGTATCCAATTTTACCTTTCCCTATCACTTGAGGGCAAATAGAAGGTAGAAACCATCTCTTTAGGGGAGTCAAGAAAGAAATTTCGCTGGATAGCGGGGTATACTGGTGTGTAGTTACACTAAGAGTACAGACAACTACTAAAATGCCTTATCTAACCAAGATTAAGCTTTGAGCGCTGACCCATAAAATAAAAAATATTAGCAAATATGTCGATAAGAAATATCTTTAAAAATATTTTAGTTAACTTTAGGTATTAATATTTAAATTACGACCGTAGCACAAACTATACATGTTGTGGATAATTCCTGTATCTTTGCATCGAATTAAAGCAGATTACATTAGTGAAATCTTCCCTCGCTTCTAATCTCATTAGTTTTTTTTTTCTAACAACAATCAGACCTCCCCAATGCAAGCAAAAAGCTGCATTGTTCAGCTCGTAGGACTTCTAAGGACCTGTTGAAGTAGGAAAAATTTTGCTTTCAGTAGTTTTCTAATCACAGATTAGAAAGTGTGATAGAAAAATGTGATTAGAAAATATATATTAGCGATTTTTTCATTTAAAAATATCTTTAAATGCAGTGTGCCTGTTTTTCAAAATTTTTTTTCACTAGTTTTTTTTCAGACTCCAGTTTTTATCTTATAGCGACAGATATACATGGTTTAACGCTCGGTAAAATATTTAACGTCTGGAAATTTAAAAATTTTACGAATTAAACACACGAAAATTTTTACGAAAAAAACACACCAAAAAAAACCCTGGAATTTAAAAATATGCTTTTGCGAATCTGTGTGTGATAGAAAAATGTGATTCGAAAATATATATTAGCCAATTTTTTTCCCTTTAAAAGATATCTTTAAATGCAGTGTGCCTGTTTTTCAAAAGTTTTTTCACTAATTTTTTTCAGAATCCAGTTTTTATCTTATAGCAACAGATAACGTTCTGTAAAAATTTAACGTCTGGAAATTTTAAAATTTTACGAATTACTATCTCTTTATTTCAACCTCTATCTTTACATGCAAAAAAGGAAAAAAACACACAAAAAACCCCTGGAATTTAAAAATATGCTTCTGCTAATCTGTGTGTCATAAAGGTGATGAGAGGAAATCCATCATACTTCAACATGGTCAGTGAAGATCTTCTATGCCAACTGGTGCATCGCTTAGCGCAAACAGCGCATCGCTTGCGTGCGAGATTCTCTTGTTTACCTCATTTTAAAGGTCACAGAGACGAGCTCATCAACACCTGTCCGCTTATAAATTTACTAATATTGAATACCGCAATCGCCTACACTGAACACGTCTCCGTCCGCGCACACGCAATGTCTCTAACGAAGCATTGTCTCTCTCGGATGTCGGTTATAGAATCCCCGATAAACAAAAGGATAAGATTTGCGCAGCACAAGCAGAGCGTCAAATGGGCCGATAAGAGGGCGTCAAGGGGTGAAAGCGTGTGCCGGATGTGCCTAAGTCAAATTAATGAAGTTGTGTGCTGGGGTCTTATAAAGAAATTGTCCATTCATTAAGTGACGACTTCCGACAATCGAAGAACTAGTCGGGCTTTCGATTTTGAAGTGACTTATTTTTTCCTATGAAAAATTCCTCTTCAAAGTCCTGTTCTGTCCGAAAGGGAAGTCAATAGTTTAGTTACCACCACCTACAAAACTATTGAGGAGTGGTCCCTTTTACTGAATTGCTTTCTTACCAGTGAATTCAACTAGGACCTAACCATGGATTTCCTACTAGGAACGAAACCTGTGTCCAAACCGCTCTTGAATATGCCGGAGACGCACGTTTAGTGGCATTTAGTGGGTCTTGCTACGAAAGTGTAGCTTAGTGGAAAGTGTGGGAAAGTCTGGCATTTTAAATTTCATTCTCGTATCGTTAAACGTATAATAGTTTCCATTGTTTACGTTATTTAAAAACACGGGTAAGTTCTAAAATTTTGTGCGCAGAAATGTGTTGTTCTGAATGTGCCGGGACTATTTCCTGCTTGGATCAGGAACTTAGACCTAAATATTTGGAGACGAACGTGCTACCAGTTAAGCTACCCCCGGCCATGCAAGGAATTCTTATTTTCGATCACTTTTCCTCCTTCACCTATTTTTAAAATTTATTCTGTTTTATTACTATAATTTTTCCATGAGAATAATTTTTTTTCCTCCCGGAGAACTAATATTTTACATAACGATTCATTACGGTTCTTGTTCGGGAGCCACTATAACAATTTTCAACCAGATGCATGGCTCGAACCTTGTAGACGGAGGCACTGAGACGGGGTCTCAGCCAATTAAGATGCTCATGTATGAAATCTTTATGTGAGGAAATCTTATTTTCAATCTCACTTTGCACTAAATGCTCAACGTCTGTATGATACAGAGGACTTCCTCGATGAGAACGAAATCCAGATCCACGTCGACCACATGAATTATAGATACTCTACAACATGTCGCTACCTATGAAGCACTAGATCAGAGGTTCCCAACCTTATTTGGCCTACTGCCCCCTTAAAAAAAATTACTCAGCACCCCCCCTGCAAATTTTCCCTCTTAAGCTAGCAAGCAGAGATGCAGTGACAAATTTACGCCCTTTAATATATATATATATATATATATATATATATATATAACATTAAAAACCCCATACCATTTTAAAATCTAACATTATTCTAAATTCCCTTGGGCGTACGAGCTAAATTTCGCTTTTGATTCTAAGTTCTAATAACCTCGAGAGAAAAAATTAAATGGCTGCCTGTTAAACGAAAACTAAACTGGCGTAGCGTGGGCAGAAAATTAAACGCTTTAGCGCTTTGTCACGCCTTTTCCTAACTTTTAACCAATTAAACCTTACTATGATCACACGACGAGATAAGTTTATATAAGGTTTGGGATCACGTACATGTACGCTTTTTTGATCATGTAACTGCCTTGAGAAGACGTATTCGCCGACGAAATAAAAACTAGTATAATGCTGTAACTTGCTGCGTCGATTATTATCATAGCCACGACTACACCATCATTGCCTGTGATGTGCTGGACGCCCACTCTTTCCTTGGGTTGTCCAGTATGTTACATATATATATATATATATATATATATATATATATATATATATATATATATATATATATATATATATATATATATATATATATATATATAGTGCCCGGTATAAAGGGCTTAAGTCAAAAACAGCGATTTAAACATACCAAGGTATTGGCTTTTATACCAATAGCAGAACAATAATTTCGACTTGAGTCTTTTGTACAAAAAAATGTACTTTTGTATACACAATTGATAGACTTAAGCGTTTTATACAAGTCAAAAGATTTTTTTAAAAATCAATACTAACAAATGTCTAAAAATCACTGGTTTTGACTTAAGGGGGTCCAGGACACAAAATTGTTCGAATTTTCGAAAAAAAATTTACTGCATTAAAATTTTTTTTGTTCTTTTACGATTAAAATGACGTTTAAATCATGTTTCTATCTTAATTAGAACAGGATAAATTATTATTTTTTTTGCATCATTCTAATAGTAGCTAATCGTGATTTAAACCTGTAAGTGCGTTTTACTGCATGATGGTTTTCCCCTATTTCTCGTCTTTAAATTGTTATAAGTCAAGAACCGTTGAAGATAAATGGTTGAAACTTGGAACATGTCTTTTTCAACTATTTTACTTTAATTTTAATTCAGAAAATTTGAAAAATAAGTTACAAAAATAAGTTAAAATTAAAAATAAGTTACATAATTTTTTGTAATTTTTTCTCTAAATATTTTTAATTTCCTTAAAAATTAATATTTCAAAAAATGCTGAATCAAAATTAAAACTTATATATTTCTGTTTAATTAAATGAAAAAAATTTAGAAATTCGACAAATAATATTTCGTGTTATAAAGATTTTAAATTACCCACTTTTATTAAAAAATTTTTTAAAACTTTTTGAAATTTTATGATGTGATTTTGTTTACAAATTATATGGTTGACCATCACAAAAAAAATTTAAAATTTTAACTCAAAAAATAAAAAAAATTTTAAAATGTGTCCCGAACCCCCTTAAACCCTTTATACTGGGCACTATGGATACATTTCTACCTATGTCATTCGACATAGTAAAGAATGATGTTGTAAATAAGACACCTCGAAGCTTGAAATTACACAATTATATATTAAAAGCAGCCATAGTAACATTCGCATGACACACACAAAATGAAGATAACAAAGGATAATATTAAAATCAAAATTACGAAAATCTTTAAAACTAATCCCAATGAGAAGGATGAACTTGGTGAACTGCTATAAGTTAATTAACGTTCGGCACTATTTTTGCCAGCATCATTTTCAAGCCATCGCGATTAGCTATTAGTAGTCTGTTTCTCTTCCTAGTAAGAAGATTTGAGACCACATTGAACCCATGTTCCACTCAATACGAGGAAGGAAATGCAAATAAAAACTTTTCCACTATAGCCCATAATCCAAGATAAAGTATCGGTATATGATATTGCAGCCAGAACTGTTGGTAGCTGAGTTTGAGCGCCCCTTTTATCATGTCTTGGACCAACAGTGCCCCTTGGATTTTCTCAGCGCCCACCAGGGGGCGGTGCCGCCCCAGTTGGGAACCATTGCACTAGATCAGTGGTCTTAACCTTTTTAATAGTCAACACCCCCTGGAATATGAAAATAAACTCTCGCACCCCCTTGAAAAATTGCTTCTATTTTTTATTTAGGAAAAGACCTTTATTGCAAGATAATTTATTTATTGCATAAAAAAATAATACATTTACAATAAATACTAAATTATTACATATAAATATATTTCAGGTAGTCTCTTCTAACAAAGCTACCGCGGGTTATTAACGTAGGATTACTTATCGTTGCTTACCTCTTTTACCATGGTTTTATTAACTCGCTTTCTTGTTTGTTTGTTCGTGTGTGTGTTTGTCTGGTACAAATCTTGAAATCGATTTTAACTAACTTCCCGACTAGCTAGACATTTGAAACTTTAAGAATAGCTCAGAACACGATGACAATGCATTATTTTAATACTTTTAGCCATCTTTAAGCAGAATTGAATCCTTTTTCAGTTAATTTTGTTTTGTAGACTGCTGCAGCCATCTATCGCCCGGGACGGGAGCGAAAAGTTAAAAGCAAGTTAACTTCCAATTAACTTCATTTTCTTTCAAGTTGATGGGATAATTTATCAAAAATTTTTAAAAAGTATTTATTAATACATAGAATTGTCAAGTTTATATGATTCAACAGAAAATTTAAATACATGGTATATAAAAAGTTCTTTTTATCTTGCTTTTCTTTTTGACGCACTATTGGTACATTTTTCTGTTTAATTGTTTACTTCTACTGGGTTTGGCGCGCTGCCAAAATTATAACTCGCGACGCAGGACGGGCACTTTTTTTTTTCTTTCCGGAGGACCGTTATTGAGGAACGTAATCCTACGTTAAAACAATACCTATATTTTTAAAGGCTTATTGTTTGTTCATAATTATCTTTTTAATACGAAGCTCTTTTTTTTTTTTTCTTTTTTTTTTTTGTTTTGGGAAAGAGCCACGCGTAAGTCATCAGATGCCTTTAAGCGATTACTAGCTTTTGCTTTGACGTGCAAAAGTGATGAAAAACTCATTTCGCAAAGGTATGTGATGGCAAATGGTGAAAGTGTCTCTAATGTTGCTTTTACCAATTCTGGATAAAGTTCTAACTGCGTATACCAGAACTGTTGTAAGTCCAGTTTTTCAAATTCCATTTCAATACGTGCCTTAGCTCGTATTGCGATAAGATCGTCGTTTAATAAAACGTTGTCATCCATTGAACTTAGGTCAAACAAAAATGAATTGAGTATCCATCTGTTAATTTTGCTTATATTTTCCGTGGAAAAGTATCCATAAAATAATTCACTCAATTGGTGGAGGTGTAATTTGATTTCAGGTATAATGTTGAGTGGGGGAGAAGAGAATAAGGCGTGTTTCTCATAGGCGGTTAGGTTGTAATTTTCATTAAAATTTTAGAACCTTCTCTCGCACTCCTAGAAATGCTCTCTCGCACCCCCGGTTAAGAACCACTGCACTAGATCATCGTTATCGGAGACTATGTCTTTTCCCATGATCAAAATTTTCCTTGATCTCCTACTGAATAAATGTTTCTATTGTTCTGCCGGTTTAAATTAATGGAAAGCATTCTCAAACAACGTGTTTTACACAAAAATTCCTTTCATTAATTCTCTACGGGTGGCTGTAAGGGAAAATCCAAGCTTTTCCCAACGTTCTGTTGAGGTCGCAATTACCGCAGATTTCAACTGCGCGCCACAGACGTGCAGTTGAGCCGGTTGATGAAATATTTGGCGCTAAAATAGCACTTGTGAATCAAGCGGGTATTTCATAAAAAGAAATTGAAGTAAAGGGTTCGAGCCTAAATCTGTACGTCCTATTTACACATGATAGTAAAATTCTGCAAGCCGCACTTAAAAGAAATTTCGTTTATATGGATAAGATTTCACCTTGATTTTTAAACCCAGATCTGGGTTTTTCTGTGAAATATGGGTGTATGCGTGTTGTTTTTGTAAATATCTCAAAACCTGAGTGTTTCCTTTGTATATTAAAAATGTAGCAAAATAATATTTATATCTCACCATAAGCATATTTAATAACAGTGAGACAGTTTAACGAAAAAAAAAATTAAACAGCTTACAATGACGTATATTTGACATGTATTTGAATGTAAAAGGATTCAAGTGGTGATATACCTCTCTCTTAGAAATACATACCGGAATTCTGGCATTTGCTATGTAATATCAAAGCTGGACTCAACAATCGTAAATATGAAATCTTATAAAATTTCATGACCCATTTCATTATTTTACCTCACTTGCCGCCCACATGGTAGAGTGGTTAGCGTCTTCAGTTTATTTAAAGTACTAGAAAAAGAAATCACCTGATCAGCATTTAATAAATTAAATTCTAAAAATTAAAGGAATTGTTATGATCTTTCTCGTGATACAGATTTTATAACCCTCAAATCATTATTTTAAATGTAAACTTAAAAAAAGTTACTACAACAGCCTAAAAATTTAATTTAAAAAATCTAAGAAGAAATTTTCAAAAATCTTTCTTTGTGCAGCCCTGCACTATAAGAAGAATCGCCATGCAAAATTTCAGCCCTTTAGGTACAGCGGTTTGGTCTGTGCGTTGTATGTCAGTCAGTCGGTCAGTTACGGAACTGTTTTATATACATAGATATACATAATACATATATATATAGATATATATATTTACATACAAAAGAAGTTAGCAACGATAAGTAATCCTACGTTAATAACCCGCGGTAGTTTCGTTAGAAGAGACTACCTGAATTTTTTTTTATTTAAGAAGGGCCCCCGGCTGTCATTCGTATGCCTAGAGCCCGAAAATCTCTAGACGCGGCCCTGATCGGAAGTCATACTTTTGGATTGAGATAAAAACTGTTATCAAGAGAGTCATTTTTTTAAAATCTTTGATTTTTTCCCCTTTAACACAAGGAAAATGCTTTGCCGTAATATTAGCTGATAACATTACGGGTTTGACCATATTCAGTTTCATTTTAGCTGCTTATGACTGATGCTTTAATTCCTAAATTCCGGAGGTAATCCACGTCATCTACAAGAAAAAATTTATAGTATTTATTTACAAGGAACACAGTCCTAACATCATATTTTCTCAGAGCGAGGAAAATCCGAAAGAAATATTTTTCTTCTCTTAATTGCTTCTTCAATAAAGGAGAAAAAATTCGACCCATAAAGCAAAATATACCAGCGACGACGCTGCTAAAAATATACCTGCTCCAAATCACACGAAAACATTAAAATCAGATATTATTTTGAATATCTTTTTTGGGAGAAAACAGCTGATGAAACGTGGTTGACCCATATCCGAATTTCGACAGGAAAAGATCGCTTTCCGTATAGGTAAACTACACGATGAGTCATGCAATGCTGTCAGTTCTTCCGAATTTCAGCTGTAACTGTGGCATTGGACTGATCTAAAACAGTCGCTTACTGCTACAATTAATTCCTCGTACAGTTACAGATGCTCGTCCTTTACAGGTTGATGAAAAAACAACTATACAGTTATGTGAGACTTCCAATGATATCAGTAAACTCTCTCTCTCTCTCTCTCTCTATATATATATATATATATATATATATATATATATATATATATATAACTTCGAAATAAAAGTTATCTGATGGGTTGAAATAAAATAAATATCTATTTTAACGTAGGATTACGTTCCTCAATTACGTTCCTCCCGTATGATAACGGTCCTCCGGAAAGCAAAATTTCAGACGCTAAAACCGTCCGTCGTCGCGAGTTATAATTTTGGTAGCCCGCCAAACCCAGTCTGTATCGTTTGGGCAGGCAGTAAACAGTTAAACAGAAAAGTACCAAAATGAGTCAAAATTTTGAGATATATATATATATATATATACACGTACATATATATAGATACATATATACATAACACATACATATATACATACAAAAAAGGTAAGCAATTCTGCGTTAATAACCCGCGGTAGTTTCATTAGAAGAGACTACCTGAAATTTTTTTGTTTTAAACCATCAGAGAAAATTATAATAGGCATAGTTACATATTTTATTCCTATACTAGGAGTGGCTGGGGGGGGGAGGAGGGTAACAACTGTCCTCTCTATCTATTAATATTTATGCATATGGAAGAAATAGTGAATAGTTAGCAAGATAATCAAGCGTTATATAAAAACATAACAGCAGCACATGTCAGAGTGAATTTACAGATTTGAGCTAGTAATTTAATAGTTGTATGATTAACATATTTTATTTCAAAGTTAAATTTTTACTATTTCTTAATTTAAACTACTTCAGATAGTGTAGTATAAGTTGACATGTAGATCTCAAATCGCGGTGTTAGGCTATGGATAAATTTTCCTCCGAGTATTTTCTAACCACAGATTAGAAAATGCATATTCCTAAATTATGTTTTTTTTGTATCTTAAAGGAGACTTTTAAATAAAGGGCGGAACGTTTTAGAAATTTTGATTGTTATCAGCAGTTAATTTCTTTCAGGGCATCAAATTGTTGATGTTTATAGCAACGAAATTAAAATTGTTTTTTTTTTTTTTGGGGGGGGGAAATTAAATAAAAAGAGCTATAAAAAACGTGCACATTGCGTTTAAAAACTTATTTCCAAAAACGGGAATTTTTTTATAAGGTGACTGCCTACTTTCGGAGCCAATTTTTTTAGAATTTCGTTTTTTTAAGTATTTTTTGGTCCTTTATTGTAAAATAGCATTTGAAAATTAAAAAATAAACAAAATCTTGCCTGTAAATACCATACTTTTTTATAAATTGGTCAATTTGAAGTAATTTTTAATGAAATTTTGCTAAAACGCCTATCATTCTGCACAAAATTCTAATGCAACTAATTTTAATTTCCTTCTCACACATGATACGTATGACAATTACTTTCAAAATGACCTACAATCTAAGAGAAATTTTAAAATGCAAAAATAATACAGACAATTTTATGTTCCAATATGAAATTTTTTTCCGATTCGTCATTTCTTTCCTTATAAAAACAGCCCCAAACGAAAAAACTATTAATTATACATCAATTATTGTGCGTCATTTCATTGACAATAGAATCTAAAACATTTCCTGAAAATTTTATCAAATTATATGCATTATCATGTGAAATATCATGATAACGGTAGAGATTTGTACTCAAAAACATAATTCTGAGAAAAACGCATTTAAAGTTGTTTGTCACTTCAATTTTGTAGCAGACGATGTTTTTCAAAATAGCTATAACTCTGCTTCTAACTGATGTAGAATGAAAATCAAAACGGTTTTGAAAAGAGAAAAGATTGAATTACACCATTCTTGCAAATAATAAAATTGACCAAAATAGTCTAAAAGCCAATGACTTTTACAAGGTAGGCGGTCACCTAAACATCTACCTTCATACGAAAAAGAAAAACAGAATTTAAAAATGTGCATTTTCTAAATCTGTAATTAGAGAGATACCGAGGATGAAAGTTCCCGTGTCTTGACACGGGGATGAAGATTTGCAAAGTCACGCCTCTCAGTTATACAGAATTCAGATAACTGGCATAAAAATGTAAAGTTTAACTTCTATTGTTGAAAAACTTTTTTTTTTCTCAAATACAGTCACAACGTGATTAGCGTTGAAAAGTACTATACTATACTATCTTTACCTGTTTTCATACTCTCCTACTTCACCCGACAATGTCATCATCGTCATCATGTTGATAGCGCTCTATTTAGCATTTTCCCACCGTATTTAACTAATTAATTACGCGTTACAACGGACGGATGAATAATGCCCTTTTCGAGCCTTCATTTTCCATAAACAGTTCCAGGGGTTATCTGCCATTTCCATTCTATTAGAATCGTTTTCCTCTCAGGCACGAAGAATGAAATCTCAGAGCCTCAGTCCCATCTTTTCGTTTCATTACCGGCACTGACCCCTTCGTTTGTTTCCTGCATCGGCGAGGCTTTTGTTGCCGAAGAACAAAAGAACCTCTCTTCTGTTTGCTCGCTTCGAACGTGCACTCTCAAGTTCATCGGGGCCTTGAAGGAGTTAAGTGGACTTGTGACGTCACAATCATTAGAGCACCATCACGGTGCTGTTGAAGAGGTTTCTGAGCGGTAATGCCGACTTGTACGGAAAGTTCCGTCTTCCTTGGTTGGTCCTAAGTTTTCCTCTTCGTCAATTTCCGAGGTGGGGAGGAATGTGAAAATTTCTCCAACGGGGACACTACAACTTTAAGGGGACAAGGGACCTTCAACCCCATTTTTAAAATTTTTCTATATTTTACTCTATCTTACTATTAACAGCTGAAGGTAAACAAATGTTAGTTTGTTAGTAGCAGACACGGGGACGGGCTAATCTCGCGAACCGAGCATAGCAGGATATCGCGACTGGTACCGATATATACGCGGACGGCCGAGACGCGTGCACTGATGCTATCCTCAACTTTCACAACTTTAAACTTTTTTAATTATTCAATTAAAACCGCCGAACTCAATAGAAGAGGAGAGCAGAAAAAGTTGACATTCCGGGTGGGCCAGCTCCTTTCCGTTTCGCAAAGTTCCGTTCACCGAAGTAACGGTGGCTCAGTGGTATCGCTCCTGACGTCTAATCCTAAGGTCCCGGGTTCGAAACCAGCCGCCGTCGGGTGCAAGAACATCTTTTATTTTAATTTGCTCTGCATGCGAGCTGTATGCAAATTTATCTATTATTTATATTTCAGTTCCGGTTCCTAGGTTTATGGAATAATCCTCACACTTCCGGTAGGAATATCGGGAACGTTCCGGAGGTGTATTTTAGGTGATGTTCCCCCGCAATCTGGTCAATAAAATCTGTTCTGATCTACTCTTCGTGTCATTTCCGTATTCCTCGAAATCACCGTGACAATATTTTCATGTTTCCAAAAGGAAAAATTATTAGTTGAGAACGAGTCATTTAATAATTGAAATCCAGAAATAAATTTGAAGTACCAGAACAAATTTTAGTTTTAGGAAAGGAGAAGTTAAAGCCTTTAGAATTTTTTTCTAATTGAATGAGCTTTTCTGTTTAAAATGCAAAATTTGATAACGGAAATTTTAAATAATTATTTTGTTTTTTTAAAAAATCGAATATATTTTTAAAAGTGAATAAACAGTTTTTAATCTTTAAGATATAAAGCCATTTCATTTTAACTCAAAAAAAAAGCAACACATCGGGTTGCCACTCAGCTAGTATACAATACTAGCTGAATACCCGTACTTCGCTACGGTGTACATTCAAATTAAATACAACGGTCAATGTATGCAATTAATGCCAATATATATATATATATATATATATATGTGTGTGTGTGTGTGTGTTTGTTTGTTTGTTTATAATAAATACAACGATCAATGATGTATGCAATTGATGTAAAAAAACAAAAATATATATTTATAAAAAGGTCGTAACGGATATTTTTATAGACAAAATAGTGTAGAAGAAAATATTCAAATTAAATCTAATAGAACATACTAAAGAATATAGTACAGTTAATATAGTACAGTTTGAGGAACATTTCTTTTACTGTATTTTAATATTTTTTTGGATAATGTCCAATCGTCTGCCGCATTAGCAAGAAATTTTTTTTTGTCGATTTCGTTGTTATGCACGTGACGCAAAATTAGTTCAAAGTATCACAAAAAGAAAAGAAACCACGTGATCAGCATTTAATAAATTAAATTCTAAAAATTAATCTTTAAAAATTCACCAAAAATCAGAAAATGGAGGTAAAGATTCGAAAAAGATTTCATTTTAAAGGAATTTTTATGATATTTCTCATGATGTAAATTTTATAACCCTCAGATTATTATTTTAAATGCAAACGTAAAAAAGTTACAGAAACAGCTAAAAAATTTAATTTTAAAAAATCTAAGAATAATTTTTAAAAAAATCTTTCTGAGTGCATCCCTACACTATAAGAAGAATCGCCATGTAAAATTTCAGCCCTTTAAGTCCAACGGTTTGGTCTGTGCGTTATCTGTCATTCAATCAGTCAGTCAGTCAGTCAGTTACAGAACTGTTTTATATATATAGATGAGAATAATTAATATACTGTTATACTACATTAAAGACACTTGCAATTCACAAATAATTATTTTATTTAAGAATAGGACCTGCTTATCAAAACATTCTTGAAAAATGCTAGAATGCGCAATAATTTCCTTCTGATTCCTTCCAAATTTCTCAGAATTATTAATGGTAATTATTGTCATAAAACTGTGTCTCATTCTTTGAAACTAAAAATATTTTTCAAATTTATAAACCATGAAGTAAAGTAAAAACATGCAAAACTTAAAAAAAATAAACAGGAAGACTAAAAGAAATATATTTATAGGTTTAAATTCATACAAAACAAAATGCAGTGCACAATGATGTTAAGATTTATAAACTTATATTAAAAGAATTAAGCTTTTTAAATGATATGAAATGCTCATGGAGCATTTTGAAAAATGCTAGCATTTTTTAAAAAATGTTTGAAAAATAGGCATTATTCTGTCCAAAAAAAATCTTTATTTTGAATTCTAAGAATCTTCAATGTTGTAAAAAATAACATTAATTGTTCTTATTATGTATATAGAGTTTAAAATTGAAAATTAGAAAAATTCGTGGGTGAGGGTCCCTTATCCCCTTAAAAATTGTAAAAAAAAATTGATTTTTAAAAATTTTTACATTAATTGAAACTCGGATGTATCTGAACAATTTGGAACGACACTTTTTGTGATACGACAATTACATCAGGAGATATTAAAAATATTAATATTTTAAATTGTGAACATCCAAACAGTGACTTTTACACAAAATTTCGAATTTAAATTCATTTATCTCAAAATGTGATTTTCTGACTTTGCGCGCATGATATCTCAAAAACTGTTTCAGATAAATGTTTGAAATTTTCTACACACGTTAATGTTAACCTCTACATAAAATGACCTGAAAGCTTAGAGTTATCAGGGGTAATAAAAATTTTACAAAAGGTTTCACGAGAAAAAATTTTTTTACAAAAATTTTCTCATAATACCTTTTGTAAAATTTTTCTCCAACGGGGACACTACAACTTTAAAAATGGTCAAAAAATCGATTTTTTTTATTTTTATATTAATTGAAACTCGGATTTATCCTTAACAATTTGGTACCACTCTTTTTGTAGTACGACAAGTACATCATGAGATATTAAAAATATTAATATTTTAAATTGTGAACATCCAAACAGTGACTTTTACACAAAATTTCGAATTTAAATTCATTTATCTCAAAATGTGATTTTCTGACTTTGCGCGCATGATATCTCAAAAACTGTTTCAGATAAATGTTTGAAATTTTCTACACACGTTAATGTTAACCTCTACATAAAATGACCTGAAAGCTTAGAGTTATCAGGGGTAATAAAAATTTTACAAAAGGTTTCACGAGAAAAAATTTTTTTACAAAAATTTTCTCATAATACCTTTTGTAAAATTTTTCTCCAACGGGGACACTACAACTTTAAAAATGGTCAAAAAATCGATTTTTTTTATTTTTATATTAATTGAAACTCGGATTTATCCTTAACAATTTGGTACCACTCTTTTTGTAGTACGACAAGTACATCATGAGATATTAAAAATATTAATATTTTAAATTGTGAGCATCCAAACAGTGACTTTTACACAAAATTTCGAATTTAAATTTATTTATCTCAAAATATGATTTTCTGACTTTGCGTGCTTGATATCTCAAAAATTTTCTGAGATAAATGTTTGAAATTTTCTACAAACAAATTGGCTTAGCATGAGGTCGTGGAGATGCAGCATCCTCCATACTCTCCGAACTTAGCATCGGCATACTTTTTCTTGTTTCCAAAACTGAAAGATTTGCTGAAGGGAACAAGATTTGGGGATGTCGAAGCCACCAAGAAAACGGTGACGTCCACATTAAAGAGTATTCCAAAAGAGGACTTTAAAAGTTGTTTCCGAAACTTATACAGCCGTGCACAGAAGTGCATTACGGCAGGTGGGAGTTACATCGAAACATATTAAATGGGTATGTATTTCATGTAATATTTTCTGGAGTTATTAGATCAGTCCTGGAAATGAATGGCCGCTCCTTGTAGTTTGAAGTAATGAAGTGTTACGATTTTAAATATAAATTGTTTGGTTTGAAGGTAGATTTCATCGGTGACCGGGATATCGTCGAAGTAATATGTTACTATTTCAAACATAAACTGATTATTATCACTATATATATTTATCAGTGACGACTGGAATAACACTAAAAAAAAAACAGTGCCTTCGTTTTAAGCAGAAACTGCGTCGAGCCACAAGGTCCTGTTATTAGAAATACTCTTTCGCAAACATTTTCTAGCGAAATCGAAGCGGAACAAGTCTCATAAGCGAAACGAGCGGATGTATTCCAAAACGAGAACATCAGAGGAAGTTTGCGGGAAGTTTGCCGTACGAGAACTTGCGAAGGTAATTCCTTCCACGTTACCTTTTTCCTAACATCCTTAATTTTACCTTTGCATTTTTCACCGTATGGATACTGGAAAATGACAGATATTTACTATATTACAAGGGCGCGGGTTTCAGCATACCACTCTATCACTTTATATCAGTTTCCAAAAGTTTGTTCGACGGAACCCTGGGGTTCCACGACATAGTCTGACGGCCAAGCCATAATTTATTTTATTACTCTTATATTTTTGTTTACCCTCATATTCTTGTTTTTATAATCACTATTATTTGTTTCTATGAAGAATTTTTAACGTAGGATTACTTTCCTCCATAACGGTCCTCTGGAAAGCAAAATTTCAGACGCTAAAAACATCCGTCCGTACCTCACGAGTTATAATTTTGGCAACGCTCCAAACCCAGACTGTATCGCTTGGACAAGCAGTAAACAGTTAAACAGAAAAGTACCAAAATGCTTCAAAATTTTGACATATATATATGTATTTATATACATACGTACATATATATAGATACATATATACATAACACATACATACATATATACATACAAAAGAGGTAAGCAACGATAAGTAATCCTACGTTAATAACTCGCGGTAGTTTCGTTAGAAGAGACTACCTGAAATTTTTTAATGATTTTTTTGTTTAATTCAAAAATCTAAGTATTCATAAATTAAAGTAAGTATTAACAAAAATATTCATAAATCTAAGTATTCAAGACAGTCATAAAGTTTAAGTATTAAAACAATATTTGTTTCATTCAATATCACATTCAATTTAGGGGAGGAAGGGACCTATTGATCAAAAAATGTAGAGGGTTCCGTGAACTTTGAAAAATATTTTGAAGGTTCCACGATCAAAAGAGCTTGGGAAACACTGCTTTATATCAAACTAGCTGAAAACCCGCACTTCGCTACGGAGTACATTCAAATGAAATACAACGGTCAATGTATGCAATTAATGCCAAAATATATATATATATATATATAAATATTTATAATAAATGCGACGATCAATGTATACAATTGATGTAATATATATATATATTTATAAAAAATCGTAAGGGATATTTATTTATTTTTTTTGATAATACCCAATCGTCTGCTGCATTAGAAAGAAAAAAATATTTTTTTTGTCTATTTAGTTGTTATACACGTGACGATAAATTTATCTAAAGTACCAGAAAACGAAATCACGTGATCAGCATTTAATAAATTAGATTCTAAAAATTAATCTTTAAGAATTCACCAAAAATCAGAAAATCGAGGTAAAGATTCGAAAAAGATCTCATTTTAAAGGAATTTTTATGCTCTTTCTCGTGATATAAATTTTATAACCCTCAAATTATTATTTTAAATGCAAACTTAAAAAAAGTTACAAAAATAGCTTAAAAATTTAATTTAAAAAAATCTAAGAAGAATTTTTCAAAAATATTTCTTATTGAACCCCTACACCATAAGAAGAATCGCCATGCAAAATTTCAGCACTTTAGGTCTAGCGGTTTGGTCTGCGCGTTGTATGTCAGTGAGTCAGTCAGTGAGTCAGTTACGGAACTGTTTTATATACTATATAGATATGACCAACTGACTATTGCATATCCACCGTGCTACTAGGATGTTATAATTTCAATTTAAGTTCTTCCTTTCGTCTTGAAATGGATTCTTCAAAATTGCTCGTTTTTATAAAACACTTTTGACAGTTTATTTTGACCATTTTCAAGCCTAAATACGAATTCAGATCCACAAGGAATATCGGTAAAATTACTAAATATAGTAGGTAAATAAATGCTGTAAATAAAATACGTAAAGCGAGAGATAAAGTCGTTAGATTTAAGATAAAAACTGGGAAAAAATTGAATGAAGTTTTCCATTATTAGCAATTTTCTTTCGAAACCAGTTTTGATCCAAAAATAAGAAGGTATTCAATTTCTTTTTTACTTGGAAATTGAAATCTAGACGCAGAATTTTCAGGATTTACGGAAAAAGGATTCGAAATAAAAGAAAGTTTAAAGCAAGTGCGGACTGTTGAGCGATTTGTTTTCATGTAATTTGAAAATTTATTTGTTCTTTAAGAAGCTGGCATCATTAGTTTGTAAATTTTTGGTCAATCGTAGAGGTTTTTCAGAGAATGACAGTTGAAAGCCGTGTTTAAAATGCTGACTACCCCTGTTGTATAAGACACTGCAAATGTTAGATTTTTAAATATTTAAATATTTAATTTTTCATATCATACTCCTCCCTCCCCCCCCCCCTCTCCCTTCCGAACCTGCATTTTGATATACAATACAATTAGCTTACCTCTAATTTCTCTTTCAGAACTCATAAATGTTTTCGAAGCATAGACTGATGGCTAAGTGCCATTTGTGATGCCATTTGAAGGGTCCAGGGGTAAAACGACTTTACAGCAATTTTTACGAAAATGAGTTAGCAGCACCATCTTGTAGCTTTCAAGGAGTACTAACAGCACTTGCATTCATATCTGGGGCAGAATCACTTTAAAGCCGTTAAAAATAGAGATAAAGTTTCGGCGTTCCATAGAAAAACCACGTTACTCCAACTTTCAAATTCGTTTTTCTCAAAACGAGGTTTTTGGAGTAAAGTGGTTTTACCCCTGGACCCTTCATTTATGATACGTTTAGTGCCATTTGTGATAATTTTCAAGTTTTTTTCCTTTCCCCGATATATTGTGCAGGGTCTTTATTATGGATAAAGCATTAAATTTTCAAATATTTGGTTGGCAAGTAACAAGCAATTTAGTTTCATGTGCTAAACTAAAAAAATAACGACAAAATTCCATGTCTAATGGCATTTTATGTTTTTTTTAAACTCATGTTATTGTTGTTGTTGTTGTTGTTGTTCCTAATGCCCCCTGGTCGGAAGTTCCAGACCAGGTCCGTATAGGCTTCGGGCTGGGTAGTGTGGCTCCAGTTTATAATAGCACCATAAGGGTCGGAGTCTGACTTGGCTAGGTGCCACCCCAATTCTCATTGAGCATCCCCGGGAATAACATCTGTGGGGATCGTACTGGGGATTGTACCTTCCCCACCCACTGACCTCACAGAAGGACTTTCCGGTATAAAATAACAATTAAACAACAGAACGGGTTTTTTTATATTCTTCGAAAACCCGTTTGTTGAATTAACAGTGAATTTATAATGATACCATAAGGGTCGGAGTCCGATTTAGCCAGGTATTACCTCAATTTTGACCGACCAACACCAGGGCCGACATCTGGAGGGATCGTACCCTTTACCACCCTCTCTGACATCATAGAGGGCTTTTCGATCCACGGATTTAACGTGTCCATATCCAGCCTAGACACGAAGGTATTTAAGGACGCTTGTCGGGATTCGATCCGAGCACCCTCAGTGCCGAAAGCCGATGCGATACCGATAGGCTACCTCGGGATTAAAACTCATACACAACCATAATGCGCAAATGTGCCAAAAATGGAATCGAAATTTTGAAATTTGCAAAACGAAATATTCATCATAAACCCTAATTTCAGATTTTGCGCAAATGAGGAAATTTATGGAATAATCTTTGCTGGAATAATTTGGAACTAAAAGAGCAAACAAGCGCAAATGAGAGAATTTAAAGACCTTTCTACTCTTTTCCTAAAATAAACACTGTTAGAATGGATAAAGCCCGCAATTCCTCGTTAAGTCGGATTCTAAGACTATCATATAGCATTCACAAAAATCGTACAAATCCTACAGCTAGTTTTAATGACCATGAGCTGGTTAAAAAACAAATTTACATCGTTTATAATTCACTTATTCTAAACATTTGTTGTTGTAAACTTATCTTAAAACTTCTTATTCATGGAATATCCGGGAACAAATGTAAATTCTTCAACAAACTCAAATCACATTTCTTTTATGAAAAAAATTTCACACACATTGTTCCAATTTAATCCATGATGCCAGTTACCGTGAAACAAAGACTATACGATATGGGTTCCTGACGTCACAGCGGAGCAAAAATAAAAGCTGCTAGAATATGCCATCCAACAAAAATTTATGATGATATTCAGGTTTTTATCTTATACTGAAACTTTATCAGGAGGAAAAGCATTAAATTTTTTCTCAGTTGCTTGTTCATTTAATAACAGTTTAGACAAACGTTTTGAACTGGAAATCAAACGAAAGTGAACAATTTTTTTTCTTGTCTGCCTTTTGCGTCATTTTGGAAAGCCAATCAGGGTGTCAATGTTTTATGCCAGTGGTAAAATTCTAAGGGCCTGTTCACATAGGAGTCCGTTGAGTAGCGTTAAGGAAAATATGACGTTCAGACGGAAATAAACCAATGATAGGCGTTAAAAATTTCATTGATAATCGTTTGGAGGCCTATGATTGGTTTATTTTCGTCTCAACGTCATCTTTTCCTTAACGCAACGCAACGGACTCCTATGTGAACAGGCCCTAACTACTCAGTTCATTTGCCATTTCCAAGTCCATTTGCCAAGTATACGCTTACAATTTAAACGGTTTGTTTGTTCAAACTTCTGCTCAAACATTATTCTAAGCAAATTGCAAACATGTCCTGCTCATGAAATTCTATGGGAAAAACTCAAATTCAGGAACAAATTCAAAAGAACATTGCGTTTACGATAGAACTAGATGGAATCGTTCCAAGTTAATCCATGATATCAGTTACCGTGAAACAAAACCTATTTGACATACTGCGAACAAAGTATTCGGCCATTAAGTTACGAAGCGCTTCACCTTTTAATCCTGCATCTCACTCTTTGTTGACTCAGTCATCAGAGCACGGAAAACCTCCTCTTGCTTACAAAACGTCTGGGCCACACGTACGTTCCATCCTATCCCACCAACAACAAACACCCCATAAAGAACACCCTGCATAACAATTCCTATCCGAATCATCTGCAGAAACTGGAGCATCGCGAGGTATTCCTAACAGGATGGAACACTTCCGCCCTTCAGCAGGACGTAAAAAAGTTCTCAAAACGACAATCGCAGTGTAGCGGGCACCGAGCGACAAAAGACACCGTGAAGTCAGTTATGTCTTTGCTCCGCTGAATCCGTGACCACAGTGGATGGATATACCCTGACACGATTTTTTTGCGAGGGTGGGGACCCTTGGACACGTTCCAAAGATTCCATAGAAGGTTCTGAACGTGGCGGAACAACTGGTGCACTTGAGTGTCAGAAGGTGCTGATGATTACAGTAACCCAGTGAACTTGGATTTGCTTAAGCCATCCTCGCGTTTTTTTTCTTCCTCTTCCATACATCTAGTCAAACAAATGGTTGCCAGAAGATAATGGGACGTTACAAAAAGAATAATTTGGCCGTGGAATATTATTCTGTTAAATGTGCATTGTTTTACATAAGGTTACACAAATTGGCAACGTGGATTAGCTTTTGGATTGGAATACTTCCAGCTGATTGATGTAATTGTGCTGCATGCAAGTCTGTGCTCTCGAGTTGTAATTGATCTAATGGATCATTTACGATGTTTTGACTGTTTTTATTGAGTGTTACGCGTTGTTTTGAATTAGTTAAGCGTTCAAAAAGACTGCTTGAGTTTTGTGGTAACTTATAATTGACATAAACTTAAACGGAAACTTTACCAGCTGATTAGTGTAATTTTGTTGGATATATGATGATTCTCAGGCGTAATTAAACTTTATGACCTAATAGTTTCCAGCCTAATAGTTGCTCAGAATATTTTAAATAGATTTTGTTTCATTGTATCAGGCAACATGGATTAGCTTGCACCAATTTCATCTGATTAGAGTGATTCTTTTGTGAACTCAATGTGCTTTTAATTTGTTGCCGATATTGCATTTTCCGCTGTTTTTGATAAGGAAAAGACGTTTCAAATATATTTGGAATAGAAGGTGTTTACAATAACAGAATAATAAAAGATGCAAGTCTGTTTTTATTCAGTTCATAGTCAACGATAATACTTGCTTGATATCCATGAATATTGTGTTTTCACCTAAGAATTCAACTCAAAATGGCAGATGGATACATCAGTAGTTCTTAAGGAGTGTTTATTTTGGCAAAAAATGTTAAATCTTCCTATACTTCGAAACAAATGTCTTTTAAAGGATTTTATTTGAAGATGATTGTCTGTTGTGACTGTCAAATCAGGCGATTATAAAACTGAATGAAAACTCAACCTTCAGTATAAAATTATTTAGCACTCCCTGTTGAACTTATGTCGTATACTAACTTGTTATTTGAGAAAATCTCGTACTAAATAATTTTCAAATATAATGAATTCAAAAATAGTGAAGCGAATTCAATCTTTGTCGAAATACATTCAAAATTTATGAGTGTTTGTTGGCCCTGACTGTTAAGTTCATTACTCTAGGAATTACTTAATATACAATGATGCATAGTAAAGTACCATACGCTGAGGTATTACTAATATCAAATGCATAAAGTCTGACAGTGGTAAACTTCATACGATTTCTATATAATCAGTTTGAGACTGTGAAACTTAAACAGCTGCTTCTGAACTTCTTTTTAGTAATTCCGTATATTCATTCGTAGATTTCAGTTCTGATTGTCTATATCAGACTTTCATAAAGTGTTATATTCATTTAGCAAATTTCAACGCAATATTGAAAATGGCTTCGCCTTCATTTCAGTCAAAGTTTAATTCAGATCACGTAGAAGAAATGCGTGTTATTTATCACCCAAACATTTATATATAATCCTACTTGTATCAAAGTGTGGAAAATTTAAAAAAAGGTTAGATTTAGCTAAAATTTGAACTTGATAAGCAAACACTGACTGATAATTCGACGGAGCAGACGTTCTATTCACTGAAAATATTTTACCTTTGTGAACGTACTAGTGTATCAAAGTGTATCTTATGATCTTATTTGAGATTTTAAAAATACAGTTATAGATTTTTTAATCATTATATTTTCTAAATGTCTTTGAAACAGAACAGAAAATGTTCCGATCACTTTTTTGCGAAGAATCTTGAAAATGCAACTGGTATGACATTACAAAAATATTGATAGGTGCTAAAACTATTTCAGCCTGAATGACTTTTTTTAATAAATATTACAAAGACAGAAAAATGCTTCGAAACGTTATTAATACAACGTTATCGGACAATTAATTCTGAAATTAATTTAAACCTTCCAAATATTTATAACAGAAAAAATATAAAGCAATTAAAGGGATAAGTTAAAAAGAAATTTGTTACAGAGTAAAATCTTAAACGCTGTTTAAAACTGGTCAGAATTTTAGAATTGTCTCGTGTTTTGAACGATAAACTACGTTTAGTTAATGTTTGAAAAAAGATATATCATATCGTTCTGATCATAACTTGAAACTTAATTTTAAAATAGTGAAAATATATTGTTTTTAACAGATTCACAACTTATTAATAACTTTTATAATATTCTATGCAAATACTGTATACTAAACATCCGTGAAAGGATCTAGATTTAAATTTATGGCCATTACCTTCTAAAAGTACCAAGATATCTATCTGACTATATGGAAAAAAAATCAAAACTATTTCTTTACTGAATGTTCGAATTGCTTGGTTACCAAAAAGTTCATACATTTGGGTGATATTTTAAATATTGTAAGTTGATATTTACATGTGTTGTTACTTACTACTTCTGGAGATTTTTCCCATGTGAGAATAATATACAGATTGAAATAGAAATTTCGTTACTGTCACTGGATAGAATATTTTTTTTCTTGTCGCTTTTTAAAACACATCTATTCGCACAAATTAATGAAATCGTAAGACACATTGAATACATGAATGAAGTTATTCCTAAAATGCAAATGTAGCATTAATATTTGCAGAATTAGATAGTGAAAACAACTATTTAATACTACCATATTATTCCACATGAATAAACAGTCCGCAAATAACGAAAAAAATAAATTTCAGTCAAACTGACATTGTTTTTATTTGTAAATATCGTTTAGAAATCTCACCAAATCTTCATTACATTAATAGCCATAGATATCGAAGCTTATTATGGGACATATAAGGGTCCTGATTTTTTTAAAGTCAAAAAACTCCAAAGCTGTTAAACGTAGCTACTGTGAGTTAAGGAATAATTTTTAGGATCTGAATAGGACCAACATCGCAAGAAACAACAATTAACAAACATCTGAAATTTTTAGTAAAAAAAAAAAAAAAAAACTTCCTGTCAGAAAACTGCTTAGAAACAGAAAATTACCTGCCAGGGATAAAATTTCCTTCAACGAGAGGACGTCACAAAGATATCGATACTACAGAAAAATAATATTGAATCAAATAAATTTGCTATTTTAGCAAAAGATGAACTGAACTTAAGAAACTCCTCAATTTCATACATAGTGGAAATTTCAAGTCTTAGATTTATACTTCCGATTTTAATTAAATTTCCCAGCGCGTATATTCAAACTTGCATGCATGTTACTCAATGATGCGCAATTTTCAAACTGCTGGGAAAAAGCATTGGTTCAATGTGGGCAAACTAATGTCACCTGCCTCAGGAAACCGATCGTTCGTTTATGAATAAATAAACGTATTTCGAAAAAAAATCACCGGAAGGAAGCTAAAATTAAAGTGTGACATAAAAGAACTACTGATAATGACGAGTTTTTTGTTCACGGTGTTCGAGATATTTCACCGTTGTTGACGAGGATATTTTATAATAGCAAAACCAAAGGATGTCATCTGATATGGCAAAAGCTTACGGAAACTCACAGTTCTGAACCAGAGGTCTATTACTGCCGTATTGGTTTTGAGAATAGACGCCGTGGAAGGTGGATACAAAGCAAAATATTTGAATACGCGTAATGGATACCCATCATATGAAGACGTATTGACTAGCATCCCTTTGGCGCATGATGATATTCAGTATGCATAAGCGACGGCGAAAACGGTACTGCTTTCAGAGGAGCCACGACTGGCCGGTAGCGCGAAGACGGGGCCAGAGGTTACAAGTGAGTACTAGCATATTTATAAGAATATCGTGGCATAATGCAAAACAAAAACACCTAAATTTATCCCTAACAAATTTGATCGACTCAAATTTCAAAGGCTTTTTAATGAAAGTCTCCTCCTCCAGCCGAGAGCGATTTTCATATTTTTTTGTACAAAATCAACGGTGAAATTTTTGTCTTGGTTAAGTTTGATGTGCTGGTGCACGTAAAATCTGTCGTGGCTGCAATGTCCTCCAAGTTCTCAAATTTCCCTCTGGAGGTGCGGGGTAATGTGTTCCGGTCTCGTCACTTGACTCGGTTCAAAATTACAGAACCGGTCCATAGGGGGTTAATGATGTTCCACCTATACGGTGTTCCCAGAAAAGTGGCCAGCAAAACCGCGGTATCATATGACGGTAAGGATAATGTCCAAGAATACCGTCTGCCGCATTGGAGGGGAAAGAAAAGGTTTATCGTAAGGAGGATTTTAATGCAGTACAAAAAGAGTTATTTAAAAAAAAGTTGTAGAAAAGTAAATATTTTTATTTATCAACTTACAACTCGCGGGAAACGCGAATATCGCGTTTAACAAAAGTACAGAAAACTATTTTAGAAAATAAAATATTTCCTAATATCAATAATATTTACGTATTTCCTAGAGGCAATATTTCCTGAAAGCATAGGTGGTGAAAATAACGTCTCCCTGTATTCAAACTCCTCATAAATTTCGTTTGACTTGGAAATAACGTCTCCTGATGTTTAGGTACTCTCAAAATCCAATGAAACGCGAAAATAAGGTGGGCCCGCTAAATTTAATCGGCGTTGCCAGCGGTTGGAGGGTGTAAAGAATTATACATTATAGCTCATTACAAACAACACTCAGGTGTTATACATAAAACGTGGCTGTCATTTGTTGCATTCTATAGCTTTGAAACTTCCGAACGAGGTTATATCTTCGAGATTTGTAAATAATTTTACCTTTTTTAAGCGAATATTTTAAGATTGTTTATGTTGTGTATCAATTTTTTCTATACTTTGTTATTTTTGCATTTCTGATATTACACAGTTATATTATCTTAGCTATCAAGCCTAAGTCCTTCATTTTTTTTTTCGCCCCGTTTTCGTATTCGGGATAGCATTTAATCAGTGTATTAACTTATCTTAGTACCGTTAATTTCTCTCTTTACCAGTACTACTGCGTAATTTTTTCGATAATGAAAGGAACCGGAGACGAAAATTATCAAATGTTGGGAAGGAAGTCGGAAATAAAGAACTAGATTTATCGATGTCTGATGCAATAGCAACCAGCAGTATATCAAAATAACAGGAAACTCTTAATTTCTTAATATAAGGTTCTTTTTTAAATAAAACAGTGTATATAAAAAAAAATTCATAATAAACATGTTAATGACGAACAATGTATCCGAAATCGTTGATTAACATTTTCCCTATTTGAGTGTTTTCCTCTTTGAATATATCTTAATATGAATTACAACACTAAACTTCCGATTATCCAAGCCAATTAATCCACGAGTAACTGTAAAATACCCATCTTAAAAATGACCGTTTAGTGGTTTTAAATTAGATATATATATATATATATATATATATATATATATATATATATATATATATATATATATATATATATATTCTAATAAGATTTAAGAAAAATGTTGGTAAAAACTCACTGTCAGTTTTTCTTCACCAAAATGTTTGCTACATAACTTTTATTACCAATTACGTTGACATTCATGCATTTTATCTTCAATTTTTTGAAGGGAGGACGGCAAAGCACAGATAATCCACTCATGGAAAACCAGCATTACAGTATATTTGGATTTTTAATCTACTTATTATATGTTATAAATTATGCTTAACAATTTTCAGTTTCAAATAATTTCTCTCGTAGAAACAGCATGTAAGGAAATTCTATTTTAATACTTTTTTTTGAGGGGGGGGGGATTAAGTTTATTTTATTGAAGCATAAATCCAAACTCATCAACATTTTGTGTTTTTACACTGTTTCATTTTTATTTTCCTGTTTGAACAAAAAAATTTGTCAGCACGACCATTCTTATGTTCTAAACACATTTATTTGAGTTTCAAAGTAGATGTCGCCAATTTATTCGTAGTATTTGATTTTTTTTAAATCTACTGTAATCAGAATTTATGCTTGTGCTAAAGTTATTCGATTGAACTGTAGAAATTGTTGCGCAAACACATTGATTCCAACCTCTTAATGCATCATATTTCATCGTATGAATAAGCCTGATTATTCTTTTATTTATTTCAGTATGATTTTATTTATTTATTTCAGTATGGATATTGTTGCAATTATAAGTGTAACAGCATGCACAATTAAAGTTAAAAGGGGGTGATACTTTTACCCAATATTTGTGAAACATTAACTAATAATAAAAAGTTATTTAAAATTCTTTTCAATAGGAACTAAGATTTTTGCATTCGACTGGTACCTTATATATTACTGTATCCATTCGAAATAAGTATATGTTAGAAGTACTTAGGAATTCACCTTTTAATGGTATAACGGTTCTCAAAAGAGGTAAGGGTGTCTATAACTGTGATTAACAGTTTAAAAATTACTAAAGCGTTGACACATTAAACTAAAGCAAATTTAGGATGCCTGCTGATAAAAACTGCCATTTCGTATACCGTTAAAGACATTAATTTTAAGATTCTAGGTATTTACTTTCTCACGCCTAAATTTTCAGAGCACTACTTAAGTCATTTCTATCTCTGAAATATTCTGACATTTCCAGGGTGTAGTCCTGAAGGAAGGGGGTCTAAAAACATGTCTTATATATATTTGCCCTCTTGTATTCCCCCTGTAAACAGCACGGTCAATTTTTGTAAGTTGACCGGTTGTTTTTAGAACCTACAAACTCTTAACAATACGACACTTCTTACAGCTAAGTGTACACAAAATGATATAATTGCATTCCTCTTCATACTCTATTTTCATTTGGAAAACAAATGAATACGTCCACTCTGAACAAATATCCGACGCAACGTCTTAGAGAGAGAGACGAGGCGGTCACATAAACGTCTAAGGGCGGTTTGTTTAAGTCCTTCCTCTGTAAACAATTTCTCTTTTGTTTCATCAGCTTGAGACGACTCGACGCCTATATGACCCTGATTGCTGACTTTCCTTTTCATCTTCTGTCAATAAGTCTGGGGCTTTTTGAAATCCATATCCCTTTGTGCAAGCGTCTACTGATAGAACGTCGAGGTGTTGAAGTTTGCTTTGCGTTTTTCATCTTGCGGTGCTTTTTAAGAGCTTTGAAATGTCCGGCCTCCAGAGGGCTTGATGTTTCGCCTCAGCTTTGCAATGAAACTCTATGACGTAAGAGAATCTCTTTCCTTTTGCCTCTTGTGACTACTTGGTAACGGAATAACTCAGTTGCCATTCTAAACACACTCTATTCGCAAATCACTTAAGGGGTTCATAGGTGTGCACACATTTACAGAAGGATGAATCTCGCCACTGGGATATTGTTTCGGAAAGCAGGTGCAGCCGAAGGATCGACTCTTAGATTCAGGTTTCTTCTGGATTCACGAAATCAGAGCTTCTTAAGAAACCTCTCGTGAGGCGATGTGGCGTAAAACGAAGGGGCTTTTATCTTGAACATAAGACCATTTTTGATCCCAAAATAACGTGAAATCATGAAAATGACCTTTTAAACCTAAAATAACACTGACGTACTTTAAAAGCTGAAATGAAAACATAAATATACGTTTTATATAAAATAAAAATGATAAATTTACAGTGCAGATTCATTTATAAGAATTTGTGAGACTGCGAGCACACTGGATGGAAGGCCGTAACTTACAAAAGGCATAAAGCAGGCGGGTAGGAAAAATACTGGCTTATAAACGCGGTTAGTTGATTCTTAATCAAGAAAATACATGAATTATTAAGCTTAAAAGTGCACAAATGATCAATGTACTTATTTTAAAAAGTTAATTAAAAGATTTTGACGAAAATTGTAAAAGTAGTTTAAAAACTTGCCGCTAAATTATTGGTATTAATTCAAGAGTTCAGTTTCTCTTACACTGAAGGCTTGAAAACAGATCCAAGTAACAATACTCAATGAACAGAAGATGATGATCAGGTCCGAAAAGACAACAACAACAAAAAAAAAAGGGTGAGGGTGATTTCTTCGGATGTGTGAGCTTAGAACCCGGAGAACTTGGTCGCGATCCATTTAAGATCAAATACACGATGACATCGCTTGCACTAAGAACATTTTTATAAGACTCACTGAGAACAAATTTATTAATAATATATATCATTTTTTATTAATACTCACTAAGAACATTTTTATAAGAACAAAATGAATAAATTTCAATGTAAATATTTTTATTTAATTGTTGTATTTTATATTTTGTACCAATTTAGGAGGACTAAAATGATTCAAAAGGTCGTTAGGGTAGGCCTAGTCCCCCCTCCCCCCTCCCCCCCCCCTTATAACATACCAGGCTGAGGGCTGGTAAAGTTGACGTTGCACTCAACCGTCGGGGGTTGTGGTGGTGAGAATTACAGGGGGCCGAAGTGTTTTGGAGAGAGGTAGAGAGCCATTTATTAACGTATCAGTGTGGTCTAAATCCTTTAGGGTGGACCGGTCAATGAGTTCTTAAAAAAAAATTCTTAATGCTATTTCTGATTTTCGCGTTAAAGTGAAAGGCCTCTATCGGTTAACGAAAACAAGTCATACTATAGGTCTATCGCAAAGCGAAATTTTAGAAAGAAAGGGTTACCTATCATACATCTATTTCTTGGCATTTCTCAAGTAGAACATCCACTCTGTTCTGTTTCGAGTGCCCCCCCCCCCCCCCCCCGCTCCTCTCAAGCTCTCTACATTCTTTTCCTGGCTTAATTAAAAAAGGAAATTTTCAGAAAAAAGCAACTTTTTTATAGCTTTTTTTTTAAAACCTTAAAAAATGGATCTGATTTTTTGATGGACTCAAAAGGCGGAAGTTAACAAAAAAAAAACAGCGCTGATACCCCCTATCGTGGTTGCGCCTTAGTATTTCGCCCAACTCCGTACTCTTTAGTCAAAATTTCACATCGCATGCGGTGTAGGAAACTTCATACGAAATAAATACAATATTTTGTCCGAGAAATTTAAACTACTCCGAGACCTGACAACTGCAAAAGTTGCAACCTGCATTTCTACCGGGTACTGCATTACTTACTTTTGACAGTATTAACGTGAAATTGAAGTATTGGCATCCAAGATGCCTCTATTTTCCATTATCTTTGTTTCAATGTGTCATTTTGTAACAATATCTGCAGTTGAGGATATTTACTGTTAATATAGCACTGGGTTGCAATTAGATTTTTACTTATTCAAACTCTGTATGTCCTGTATTTCACATATATATGATTTCTAAACATATTCTGTAGGAGCTGAATTACACCACACTTCACATAAAGAGTATTTCTTAAAATGCTCCCTAAAAGACGACGGTAGCTGTCATTTACTGTATATCAATCTTTTTACTTATCTGGGATGATTTCAATTTCAGATAATGCTTATTTCTAGCGTGTAAAAAAATGGCAATTCTCAATGTCTTCTCAACTTTTTTATACTTCTGGAAAAAATGCTGTTCCCAAATCTCTTATACTCAGAAAATCCAAATGTTATTCCCATTCAAAACACGAATAAGAGGAAATAAGGGGAAAAAAGTGTAAGATGGCCAGGAAATCGGTTCCCTTTTGTAAAATCTACATTAACAAAAGATCTGATGGTAGTACAAGAGAAAATTTCCTGTCTTACTTACCGACCGATAGTTTCTGAAGGCATGTGAATTATTTGAAATGCTGCCAGGAAATTCCCCCCTATGTCCCTTCTTTATCAGTTTTGTAGTAGGAAATGTTTACTCCCTGTCTCAAGAGCACAAAAAAGTATAGATGGATATTTGGAAAGGGTTGCATGGTAGCTCTGCAAAGTAACTTTTTTTGAGGAACACCGCTAAGAATACCAATAATTATGATAATTTAAAAAACCGATCGAGGTAAGTTAAGACAGTTTTACTACCTCTTCTGTGTAGCAGGTAGTAAATATCTAAAGCTTGTGGTCTATACTACCGTTCTGAAGAACATCAAGTCTTCGTATTCACAATAATACGCTTCCCGGAACGGTTAGTTCATAAGCTTGGTGAACCCGAAGACCAGAAGCTGCGTAGTAATTCCTGCAAACTCAGCCGAAGGTTTATTTCCCCTATTCGGTTCATAATAATTAATATGGGCCTAGTCACCGGACGGACAGTACAGATCTGCCGACCAATTTGGGCAACCCGGGGCCCCTATGGCAGGTCTTCGTATGCAAACATACTTGAAATTGCCTTGATAATAAGCTAGTTATCCAATGTCCACAACTGGTGTAAAACTTCGGCTTTGGACTTGTTTGGCTCTTGTTTTCTATTTCACCGTGTAAAGCTGATCAGCAACAAGACATGATAGTTCAGTGGTAACATTATCGGACTCGGATGACGAAGATTGAGGCCGTCTGCACACGGAGCAACTCAAAAGAAACTGATAACTGACTGAAATCACAAACCAGTCCGTGATGAGTCGCAACCTATGTAATTGAATGTTGTGATTTCAGTCAGTTATCAGTTTCTTTTGAGTTGCTCCGTGTGCAGACGGGCTGAGAGTTCATTTCTGGCCGGCAACGATTTGTTTCCAATGAGAGGAATAAAAATGCACGAGGGCGGTGTAAGAGGCTGAGATGTATTTAAACAGGCTTTCTCTAAACGCTGTGAGTAAGGGCTCATTTTTCCTGCTCTTTTGTGTGATAATCAATTTTCCTTCTACGTGATTTAATATGCTTTAAATGACTTGTTTTGTCTGCTAATGTTGTAGAGTTTTTTTTTTTTTTTGAGGTCTTGCATAAAGATCACAAAAGATAGTAGTCTGTTTAAGATAAAAGCAGTACGTTATCTGTAGTACGCAGAAGTCTGATTTAGATCAGAATACTCCAAAAACGCAATTTTAACGTGTTACTTTTCTTAAGTCACCTAAAGAAAACTGCTACTGATTTATTCAAAATTTTAGCTTCCATTCATTGTTAAGTTTTCAGATTCTTTTCTTCATTCAATTATATATGCATATGAGAAAACACAAAAAATTTAATTTTTAATTTAAAATTTTTTTGTATGTATGTTTAATTAAAAAAATTATATGTCTTTGTTGTAAGTATTTTTTGTATGTATAATGATCGTTACATAAAGCCAAATTTGATAATAAAAATAGCTAATACGAAATGCGTTTAAATAAAAATTGAAAAATTTTGTTCCAAGTCCGCTGAAATACGGGCCATATTCAAACATAAAGAATTTTTGAAGTAATGGTATAGACTTGTTGGAGTGTCTGCTTATGTCCATATGCATTTTTTTCCTGTAATTCTCTAGCCATCAAATTAAGGCGTGTAAAAGAATATTTCAGAATCGTACAGCAGTAGGATACCCCTGACGGAATTTTAATAAAGTGGTCTCTCCCCGAAATAAGCTTTAAATGTTTTATAACATATGTAACACTGTGAAAGTACTTTTTGTACATGTATTTATGAGTATTTATTAATTTTTATCTATTTTTGTTTTAGGTGAGTGTAAGTGTTTGAATTTTGGAATTTCTTATTAGTGACTACAGAAAAAAAGGTATGTAATTTGCAATGTGAATTCTTTGTAGCTTTGCGGTTGAACTTTCATAGTCGAATAGGATCTAGTGAAGGGACAATAAATTTATAGAATGCTTAACGAGTACTTCGGAATTTCTCGGAAATATTGTTAGCTGCGAGGAAAAAAATATTCTTCGAATAATTTTCATTAACCCTCTAAGGTCGTCTGCACACGGAACAACTCAAAAGAAACTGATAACTGACTCACAAACCCGTCCGACGGGTTTGTAGCCAGTTGCGCCTTGTGCGTGGCTCCATTCAATTACATAGGTTACGACTCATCACGGACTGGTTTGTGACTGAAGTCAGTTATCAGTTTCTTTTGAGTTGCTCCGTGTGTAGACGGCCTAACGGAGCCTAACGGTAACGGTAAGACGGCCTAACGGTAACGGTAAGACGGCCTAACGGTAACCTAAGACGGCCTAACGGTACAGTGGTTTCAGACGAAATAGATGGTACCTTCCCGATCTCTTTTTTGATGAGGTTTTTGGTAGAAATAAGTACACAATAAGCATTTTTGTTGTATAATAACATTTATTGATAATATTTTATAGTGAATAAAAACCTTTTCGTAGAAAAAAGACCAATGAATTGTAATTTTGCTAAACAAAGAAAATCTCTGTGGCATTTAGAATGTTGTATATATTAGGTCAAATATGTAATTTAGTCTTGTACCTAGTTTTAGAAGTTACTGAACCAAATTTCTGAGCACAAAAATGTAAAAAAATCATATATACTGACATTTTTGGCCTTCAAAATCTAAATAAAAAAAATTAAAAACCTAAAAAAAGAAATTGACTAGTGATCCTGAATAACGTTTTTCAACAAAGACTCATATTTACTGCAAACTTATAACTGCAAACACTCCAACTCCTGTTGCAAGACTGCCTTGTAGGGTTCCTTGTCAACTCGATCTCTTGCAATGAAAGGGGAGAGTACGGGAGGGGGAAAACACTCTCCTAGGTCGGATCCGGCCCACACCGTACCGTTAGGCCGTCTGCACACGGAGCAACTCAAAAGAAACTGATAACTGACTCAAATCACAAACCACTCCGTGATGAGTCGCAACCTATGTAATTGAATGGAGCCACGCACACGGCGCAACTGGTTACAAACCCGTCCGACGGGTTTGTAACCAGTGTGCATTAGAGACTGGCTTAGAGTGTTAAAGTTTGGACAAACTTTATTTTGGTGGATAGTAATTTGAAAGTGAATCGTATGAAACTAAATCTAAAGTATGAAAAGTGAAATGAAATGAAAAGTTAATCTAAATACACATACATTATCATTATTATTATTTTTCTTTTTGATTATTCGGCGAGAATTGATTCTGTGTTTAAAGGCATGCCTGCAGGGATAAAAATGTAAAATAAGGTTTTTGCTTTATTTTTTTTATTTGGTTTTTCGACAGAAACTAGCTAAGTTTTTGAGACTTTCTGTCTCTCTTCCAGCTGGAAAAGCCGTTTCTGGTTAATTATTCCGTTTTCTAGTTTGGAATTCAAAAGCTTCAATCTGAGACAGTTATTTGGATCGCCAAATTAATAAATGGAATAGTGTATCACAAATATTTTTTTAAGTTGAATGTATGCGACGAAAAAATACATCTCAAACGCGTAGAGGGTTAAAGAGAGAATTTGAAGAGAAAAATCATTGAAATATAGTTTTTCTTCTATCTTTAATTTAAAAGTTTTTTATCAGCAAATAATATACGCTGAAATAATCTAATGATCATGTTAATGATTACATGAGTCGCGCATTCTACATCTTTTATGATAAATATTTGTTCTTAATGTATGTAAATATACGCGGTCGTAATGTCCATATGAAAGGGACCTCTCATTGTTTGGTTAAATATTGAGATTCGTAAAAAAGAATAGAATTTTATTTCAGTTTTTACGACACCTTCCGTTCTTTGAATTACAGTAAAAGACTATATACAGTGGATACAGACTATATAAAGACTATATATAGACTATATACAGTGGAACCTCGATATTTCGAAGCTCAAGGGGAACGAGAAAACTTCGAATTATAGAGGATTTCGATATACCGAGGTTCGATTTATAGTGTTAGGCAGGTTCAGGGGAATGGAAAAACTTCGATTTATCAAGGAATTCGATTATATCGAGGTTCTACTGTTATGCCATTTTGATTTATAATACTTAACTTTTCAAAGTGTATATATATTTTTTCTGTCTCTCTCTCTGAATCTGGCTCTAAAATACACTACTGGCCACTGTAAATGCAACACCCTGAAGGAAACATGCATATAACATGAAATTTACAACATGCATTAGCGGAGGTGAGATATGCAAATGATTAGAATTTCAGCGCAGACGCACATCACGCGCGCCTGTGGCGCCACTTCAAAGCGCTATTTAAAGCTTGGAGATTTCGACGATTTCAAGTTCGGCAACTGTGTTTTTCTTGTGGTTTTTAAAAAAAAAACGATCAATTATGCCTCGTCGTAAACAGCGATCATCTTTTGATCAAGTATCCGAGTACGACAGAGGAAGGATAGTGGCCTACCGAGATTGCGGATTATCTTTCAGGGAAATCGGTAGTCGTGTTGGACGAGACCAAACAACTGTATGCGGATATGTGATCGTTGGATGCAGGAGGGTACGACGGACCGGCGTGTTCGATCGCATCCACCTCAGCGCACCACTTCACGTGATGACAGGCAAATTGTGCGCATGGCAGTGACGGATCGCTCAGTCACATCACGAACCATAGCACAGCACATGCAGTCTGTAATGCATCATCCAGTGTCTGCGCGTACCATTCGACGCCGTTTACAGCAGAGTGGTCTGTCCGCAAGACGTCCATTGCTTTGTCTACACTTGACGCAGAACCACAGACGTCTCCGCCGCCAATGGTGCGATGACAGAAGGATGTGGACGGCAGAATGGAATGAAATTGTCTTTACTGACGAGGCACGCTTCTGTCTGCAACACCACGATGGTCGCATTCGAGTCTGGAGACACCGTGAAGAGAGGATGCTGAACAGCTGCGTTATGCACCGCCACACTGGTCCTGCACCGGGTATTATGGTATGGGGCGGTATTGGATATCACTCTCGCACACCTCTAGTACGCATTGCCGGTACTTCAAACAGCCAGCGCTACATCTCCGAGGTGTTGGAGCCAGTTGTCCTTCCTTACCTTCAGGGCTTGCCCACAGCCATATTTCAACAGGATAATGCGCGACCACACGTGGCACGCATTGTCCAACGGTTCTGCGTCAATCGCCAGATTGAATTACTTCCCTGGGCGCCTCGCTCTCCGAATCTTTCGCCGATAGAAAACATGTGGTCCATGGTTGCTCTACGATTGACCCAGATTCCATCCCCAGCTGCCACAGCAGATCAACTTTGGCAACGTGTGGAAGCTGCTTGGTCTGCTGTACCCCAAGAACTCATCCAAAGTCTCTTTGAATCAATGCCGAGGCGTGTGGCAGCGGTGATCTTCAACAATGGCGGCTACTCTGGCTACTGATTTTGGCAGGAACCACACTTCACAGAAGTCTATAAATTTAATCATTTGATACTTGGTCAACATGTTATCTGCAAAATAAATTTTGTTGTGATATCTCTTGTCTTTCTTTGTGTTGCAATTTGGGTGGCCAGCAGTGTATAATACACTAGTTCGTATTAATTGTTCGCAAGTCTAAAATCGGCGAAATAGAATCTGAAAATAATTTGGAAAAAATTATTTTTTCGTATTTTTAATTAATCCAAAGATGATATTTGTGGATGTTAATATATATATTTTTAAACTTTACGGTAGTATCTGTAACAAAATACTTTGATAATATTATCTTCCATCTGCAATTTTCCATAACGCCTCTAGAATACACCATAATATTGGGAATATCTACAGAATATTATAACTAAGGAGAAATTCTGTGTGATATTGTTATCAGTGTCAGGGATCCTGATTTATGAATCATTGGGGATTCAAAGTATTTTCTGGAAGATAGCCACGATTAGTTATTTTAGAGTGTTTTCCGATCCTATGAAATTTCCTTATTAATCAAAGTTGACCGAGGCGGGGGGGGGGGTCACAGATTACATGGCAGTTAGAATGGGGGGACTACACTCGAAGTAAGTTGGGAAGCACTATTATCTATATATGTAAAACAGTTCCGTGACTGACTGACAGATAACGCACAGACCAAACCGCTGGATCTAAAGGGCTGAAATTTTGCATGGCGATTCTTCTTATAGTGTAGGGGTGCATTAACAAAGATTTTTGAAAAATTCTTCATAGATTTTTTAAAATTAAATTTTTAAACTGTTTTTGTAACATTCTTTAAGGTTTGCATTTAAATAATCTGAAATAATAATCTGAAATAATAATAATCTGAGGGTTATAAAATTTATATCACGAGAAAGATCATAAAAATTCCTTTAAAATGAAATTTTTCTCGAATTTTTACCTCCTTTTTCTGATTTTTGGTAAATTTTTAAAGATTAATTTTTAGAATTTAATTTATTAAATGCTGTTCACGAGATTTCTTTTCTTTAGTGATACTTTAAATTAATTTTGCGTCACGTGCATAACAACGAAATAAATTGACAAAAGAAATATTAAAATACGGTAAAAGATAAAATTTAACCTCTATACTAATTGAGATGAAAGTTTTTTAAGAATTTAATTCAAATTAGTATGTTTTATGGATATTGAACATACAAATTAATTGCATAGATTGACCGTTGTATTTAATTTGAATATTTTCTTCTACATTATTTTGTCTATAAAAATATCCGTTACTATTTTTTAATAAATATATTTTTTTGGCATTAATTGCATACATTGACCATTGTATTTAATTTCAATGTACTTCACAGCGAAGCACAGGTATTCAGCTAGTAAGTATATATACATATACACACACACACACACACACACACACACACACACATATATATATATTATATATTTATATATATATATATATATATATATATATATATATTATATATTTATATATATATATATATATATATATATATTATATATTTATATATATATATATATATATATATATATATTATATATTTATATATATATATATATATATATATATTAAATATTCATATATATATATGTATGTATGTATACGTATGTATATATATATATGCATATGTATGTGTATTATTACATTATTTTTTCTAAAATATTTTGGGAATATTTTTGAGTTCATTAATTGTATATTATTATTTTAATTTTTAATAGCGATTTCGTGGTGAGTCTAATCATTTAAATAAACTGCTTAAGTTTGTATGAAATAAAATTATCTCACGCGAAATCAAAAACATCTAATATATGCAAAAGAAAAAAATTAAAGGGATTATCTATTGTAACATATTAAATACTCTATTTCATTGTTTCAATTCTTTTAATCCTCGTGTTATAGAAATAATATAAGTTAATAACGAATTCAGCAATTCCTCTATAGCAAGTTTCTCCTCTTCAAGTTTTGCCATTAGCTACCTTTTCCCAAAACTTTACAACTTTCTTTAAAATGCGAAATACTTCGAATAATTTACAACTCCCATAATGCGTGATACAAGTAAAAAAAAGTGTCTTAGTTAAAAGTAAAAATAATGGATGATATAATGATTCATTTATTGTCGTAACTTGACTAATTTTGGCTTACAAATATAAAATCGGCAACATTCCTCTGCTTTTCTACTTTAAATGTATTCCCGCCATACTTTTCCTTCCACCTTATTTGTTTGTAGCTGACATGTTATTTTTCTCAAACAACAGTTTCCGTCACTTTTAAATGGAATGGCAATTACAGTAAAAATATTCATTCATCTAGTGACGAGATTATAGTTATCTTTTAATCTTGCCTAGTAATGCATTGTTGAAATTTTTTTAACTTTTTTTTCCTTTCCTATTGTTGAATTTTCTTTGCAATGGTGTCTTTCCCTAAATTGCGCGAGGCCTTTAATCTTTACCTTACCGGGCCCATTTTTCTGATTCGCTCTTTAGAACGGGAAATTTCATATCCCATTTGTAAGAACGGCCATTAAGGGGGTTATATATATATATATATATATAGTGTATATATGTATGTATACATATATATATTTTTTTTTTCTTGGACCCGTATTCTTGGGATACGTGCTATCCCATCCCGTAAGGAAAAGATTCTATAAAAAAAATTGTTTTATGAAGGTTGATATTTTTTTATATTTTTCATTGAGATTATTGTTTGTTAACCCTATTGGATTCGCTCACCTGAATGTTCACCTATGGAGAAATGTGTCCAAGGATTGCTGACATGGATTTAAAGATTTTTTTTTAAAATTGCCCTCCGTAATAAAGAAAGACATTTTACACCTAGGGACATTTTTCTTTTTTTTTAATGCAAATAATATTTAAAATTTAAATGATTTGGGGGAAAATATGGTATAGTGTGTTTTAAACTCTCATAAATTCCTTTGGTGGGTGAAATTTATAAAATGAATCATGTTGCAGAAAAGTTCAAGCTATCTGAAAATACCATTTTTATTGGATTATATCAGCATTTATGTAGCTGTCAATGGTAGACACGTTTTCTCCATAGGTTAACGAATGAGGTGAGCGAATCCAACAGGGTTTGTACACGGCAGCCTTAAAGCGAGGAGCCTACGTAAATCCCTCTCTAAAATCCCATTGAGCCGGGTGCAGCAGCTTTGTGAGTTTCAACGTACACAGCTCCGTTTTACAGCGCAGTTAAGCGGATCTAAAAAGAAAAAAAGCTCGTTCTGTTACCTCTCTCTCTTTTTAAACCTAACTTTTTTCCAACTCCGCCATCTCTCTTTATACCCTTTTTTCGACACATCCCAGCATCCATTCCCCCCCCCCCCCCCCCCCACAGAAACTCCGATTGATTTATCTTTTCTGATAAATTTTTTAGTTTTTTTCCTCCTTCTATTTGGCGAGCGAAGTATTTTTAGAGCACTGCCTCTCTCTCTCTCTCCACAACAGAACGAAATAACTGCCAAACGATTTTTAACATCCCAGGAAGTAGGAAGGGAAGGAATTCCGTACGCGCGGTTCCCTGCGTGACGTCACAGCAAAAGCGCGCGGCCTAGGTTATAAATGGCGGATTGACAGAGAATGCGCGAGTTTGTCGTTGTTCTTGCGTTCTTTTCGAACAAGGGCGGCGAACTTCCCAAAACAAAAGGAGGAGTTTTTGGCCCTGGTCTGGGGCACCCTTTCCTGTTTCCGGATCGGGCAGAGGTCGCGGGTTTTTGATTACTATTCGGAAAATAATTTCCGGCAATATTAAATTCCAGAGGGTAGATTCGTGACATTTTTTTCATTTTTTTTTTCAGAAAGGAGAGGAGACTGATGCTCCTGTCGAAGACACGTATTGTGATTTATTGTCAGGCTTCCGGCGTTAATGTGCGTGAAACTGGCCGAAATGAACTGGACCTTTTATTTGAGCGAATATTTTTGGGGGAGATCTGGTTCAACTGCACTTTTCTTCTAACTAGTTGGTACCCGTCAAAACATGACGGCTTGATAGTAAATTAATTTACTAATAATCAAATTATACTCAGCACATTGTTGCCAAATATTGAAAATTATAATTTGAGAAGAGAGAAATCTCTCTATTCTTAAAAAAAAGTAACTCCCGCTGCCGCCGCTGTCAAAAGCTTGTCACGCTATCTCTTCCGAAACCTCTTGGGGTATGGGATCGAAAGCGATACCAATGGATGTAGAAAAATGGGGGGAACCAAAGTAAGACATGTCTCATCTTCGTCGGATTTTAAGTTTTTCTTTTAATATTATGTTTTGTGGGAAAATATTGACTTTTCATCTTCAGATTACGATAACTCGCGATAAAATGATCGTAGAATTTTGATCTTTTTACAATCTAAGACTACAGACATTTCTCTTTCAAATTAGACCTCATTTGTTTAAAAATATTTTAAAACAGACTAATATTTTCATCAAAAAATGAAACACAGTTTTTCAAGAAATATCGTCCCCTATGTGGATGTAACATCGATGCTCCTCGAGTTTTTATCTTACAAAGAAAATATTTACATAATATGGAAGCTGAAAGCTTTCTTATTCATATAAACCTCATATCAAGTCTCTATCTTAAAATTTCGATTTTTTAATTGAATTTTAAAGGTGATAATTCAACAGTGATGAAAAGCCCTTCGCATAAGGGTGACAACAGTAAATGGATGGAGGCTGCTACATTGCCCGAGAATCACCCCTATGTATCTCGCTATTAGTCCTAACAGAGTAGCGAGCGTAGCGAGCCTAGGGGCGAAGCCCCTAGTACACTTTAAAAAATCACTATTGAACCCAATAAAAAGAAATTTGGTTATCCAAGAGCGCGAAATAAACCATTTTCGTCACGTTTAATTCTATATCTCACAAACATAATTAAAAGTAAAAATGGCAGAGAGAGAATTAGAGAGGTTCCTAGGAATAAACAAATTAACACGGTTATGCTGCCTCGTGCTTAATAAGTATTTAAAGCCAGATTTAAACATATCCCTGAGCATGCTCAGAAACAAATTAATGTGTTTATGCGGCCTCGTGCTAAATGAGTACATAAAGTCAGATTTAAACATGTCACTGAGCATGCTCAAAAAACAATTTTTAATTGTAAATTATCGCTAATTAATAGGATTTGATGTTGCAAAAATCAAATTTGACAAATCTACAGATTACAATCTTCCGTTTAAGACCAAAATGAAGTAAAATGACGCAGTAGTTTTCTCTCATGGAATGCCCCAAAAATCGGCTTAGCAACTTAAATATATAGATTCTTACAATTTGGGGAAAATGTTTTCTTAATCAAATACTCGGCAGTCGTCGTTAATTGGTTCTAGATGGCGCGACGAGTACAGAGCGAATTTTTCCCATAAGGATTATGTAAAAGGAATTAATTCGTACCTGAAAACCAGAAATTTCCCATTTTACTGGGCAATTTATATGGGGATGGGTTGTTTTTTTACATAAAATCTTTAAACTAGACAGACATAACTTAAAACAATAATTAGATAATATAAAATAAAATTCATCTTCCATCAACCTGTACTGAATGCAACTGATGGGCTAATTGGATAGTGACGAGAGTAGAGGATGAGTGATGTAATTGCTTGGAAGTAAACCGAAAAAAACATAATCCTTTGAATAAAAAATCAGGCGTTTGCTCAGGGATTCTTTTCTTTGTCTGTCTCTTAAAACCCCTTCCTTCTCGCTCCCGTCGAAATTACGGGATGAGGTTTCGCCTTCTATTCCTCATGTCCGTGATATTTCCAGGCGTTTAAAAGTAACGCACCAAAAACATTAAAACAATCCATTTCATTTACCCTGAAAATTTTTTATTTCTTCATTTACATACAAGGTGGAAGCACCAGACTATTTATAATTCAATTGGGGATGGTTCTTTTTAAACTAGATGTGGCAGATCAAGAAATTAATGGAATCCTCCGGAAAAAATAGGCACTTTTATTAACGTTTTCTTGAAAATTATGTGATCGTTAAGGCTGCTATGTACTAACCCTACTGGATTCGCTCACCTCAATGTTAACCTATGGAGAAAATGCGTCCCAAGGATTGCTGACTTGGATTCAAAAATTTTTTTAAAAAAATTGTACTCCGTCATAGAGAAAGAAATTTTACATTTGTGTACATTTATCGTTTAAAAAAAATGCAATTAATATTTTATATTTTAAATTATTCGGGGAAAAATCTGGTATAGTGTGTTTTAAACGCTCATAAATTCCTTCGGTGGACGAAATTTATAAAATGAATCCTGTAGCGCTTTGCAGAAAAGTTCAGGCTATCTGACAATACCAATTTTATTTGATTATCAGCATTTATGTACCTGTAAATAGTTGACAAAAATATATTTTAAATAAAAAATTTGGGGGCAGCGCTTAACCCCCCCTATAGAGGGAGAGCCATTACAATCCCTCAAAATGTCAATCCTAAGGGGGGTGGAATTCGCGAACTGTCAACTGGACTCCTCCCACCACAAGAGTCTGCAAGAAGAGGAAAAGGGAACTACGATTTTTTTTCTTAGTACATAGCAGCCTTAAGGGGTTAACACAACCGATCCCTGTTGTAGACTCATTATCGTTATTAAGGCTCGTCTGAGACTTATTATGCTCCGTTAATCCGATATCGTGATTAACGGAGTTTCACTACAGAGCCATATAAACAGAAACATGATTTTGCCTACGTTTCAAAATGTTTCTAAAGTGAGACATTGTTTTATCATTGAAAAAGTCCACATTTCGGTTTGCTATAGCCTTCTCAGGGTGATACTTTTGATCATAATTTAGTAATTCCAATCTATTTCGGTCTCTTTTTTTTCCGTCCGGAAAGACAACATATGGGAGTGCCGTCGTGTCTCGTACATGCTTTAGCATGTGTGACGAGTATCGAAGCAGACGAGTACGAGATATGACTGCAATACGAAATTCGAATTTCTGACGATTGGACATTTAGGTTACATGAAGTACTACTGGTCGAGCGTTATCTCCTTTCTCTCTGCTCAAGAGCTCCGTAAACTCTAACTATCGCTGAATAGTTATCGCTGCAATTTGGTATGGCTTTTATTAAACATTTGCTGTCGACAGAAATATTTAGAGCGTTTAAACAATGGCGAATCAAGTTCAGTCTTCCATGTAATATTTTCAAGCTACATTCTTCAAAACGCCTTTTTGATTTAACCAGCCTCTCACCGTGGAACTCGCAAGGGAAAAATTCACCATAAAAAATCCCATCGCTGCATAATAAGTCTCAGCCGATCTCGTATATATATAAAACAGCTCCGTGACTGACTGACAGACAGATAAAGTACAGACCAAACCGCTGGACCTAAAGGGTTGAAATTTTATATGGCGATTCTTCTTATAGTGTAGGGGTGCACTAAGAGAGATTTTTGAAAAATTCTTAGATTTTTTTAAATTAAATTTTTAAGCTGTTTTAGTAACTTTTTTAAGTTTGCATTTAAAATAATAATTTGAGGGTTATAAAATTTATATCACGAGAAAGATCCTAAAAATTCCTTTAAAATGAAATCTTTTTCCAATCTTTACCTCCATTTTCTAATTTTTGGTGAATTTTTACAGATTAATTTTTAGAATTTAATTTTTAAATGCTGATCACATGATTTCTTTTCATTTTGTGATACGTTAATTTTGCGTCACGTGCATGACCACGGAATAAATCGATAAAAAAAAAATTTCTTTCTAATGTGGCAGACGAGTGGACATTATCCAAAAAAATATTAAAATACAGTAAAAGAAATGATCCTCAAACTGTCCCATAATAACTGTACTATATTCTTTAGTTCCATTAGATTTAATTTTAATATTTTCATCTACATTATTTTGTATATAAAACTATCTGTTACGATTTTTTTTATAATTTTTTTTTTTTTTTTTTTTTTTTTTTTTGCATTAATTGCATACATTGACCATTGTATTTAATTTGAATGTAGCGAAGCACGGGTATTCAGCTAGTATAGTTTATAATATACTTTCATATCCATCTAAATATTTTACATTCCCCCCCCCCAAAAAAAAAAAAAAAATGTGCATGCTCCTTTCCTCGTATACGAAGCATGATTTGCTTTTATTACCCTCTGCGTGATAGTAGGAGGGGTAATACAGAGGACATATCCCAGCCGAACTATCAGCGGATGGGCAGAAGCTTCCAGCAATGTTACTTTTTTTCTTCCTGAAGTGGTTTCATAGAAAGCAAAACACTTCCGCATGCATAACGTATGTAGTCAATCGGTATGTTCTAAACCCCGTCTCGAGCAGTGCCATACAATGAGACTGCTATGCAATGAGTACTGGTTATGGTGTGAGACCTTTCGTCGATTGTAATGAAAATTTAAGGATTTGTATAGTTGCCTGTTTTAAAGTTTTTTTTTCTTTTTCAAATGCAGCAGACGGTTTCTTGGACATTATCCTTACCGCCATATGACACCGCCGTTTTGCAGGCCACTTTTCTGGGAGCACCTTATAAGTGGACCAGCATTACACGCCTATGGGCCGGTCCCGTAATTTTGAACCGTGTCAAGTGACGAGACCAGAACACTTGACCCCGCACCTCCAGCGGTAAATTTGAGAACTTGGAGGTCATTGCAACCCCGACATATTTTACGTGCCCCGGCCTCCATTAGTGAACACAGCGGTGGATTTGTCAGCGACCGGCATCGAACCAGAGATGTTTAGATTGCTGGCCCGCTGCCTTTGCCAACTGCGCCACCGCGCCCTGTTTTAAAATACATTTTGAGATTATGGATGTTGAAAATTTCGATATATAGGCTCACACAATCTATACTTTTACTATATATTCATCTATAATTTTACTATATATTCATTATGCATTTATTAATTTGCACGAGGTTGAGGAAGCGACGTAGCCAGAGGTCACAGGTTAGTTTTTGTCGAATTATGACATGGTATTTGTGAATGAGGTACCCTTATTTCATAGTTGAGTGGGTTTTTCTTACGTCACAAGGGGTTGGTAAGGTACACAGGGGCCGAAAATTCAAAGCCCGGCGTTCAGTAATTTCGATTTAATAAGCCTCGGGCCGTAAATATGCAAGTTAAGTGTCGAGTCTGACCGGCTTAACTCGCGGTTTTGAAATTGATCTTCCAATACTCCATGAATAGTGTATAAAACATATCTCATATAAATTTAGTAAAGCTAATTTTGTTAATACTACGAGTATGAAGCATATTTCTTTTGTTTTTGCCTTACCTAGACTCGTAAATAAATGAGAATGTTTGAAAAAGAAAAAATAACAGTACATGGAATTCAGCCGTAGTTAAATTAATAGTCGGCTTTCCAGTACTACATCTAGAAATGCGCAGCAGGCATCGCATGGGAAATGATTTTCTGATGGTCATTGATTTCTCATTGTGGTTGAGGCAATGAAGTTGAAAATTCACCGCAATGGGAAAAACTGGACTTCGCCCAATTTTTATCCAGCTCGTCTTGGGTAGGCCAATAACTCTTTTACTGGCTGCTATAGCCGGTTTTAATATTCTTCCAGGATGAACATAATCTTTAAGCAAATACGTTTAGAGGTATTAATGGAGAATGGATTGTAAAGGCAAGATGTTATGCACAGCAGGCTTCGTAACTCGCCTAGCACTCCGTTACGCTCGAAATCTCTACGATTAACAAAAGATCCAAAGAGATCTTAATATTTGCTGAGAGAACACCTCCCGGGTTTTGTCAAAATTCATTAAACTGTTCCCCTGGGCCTTCCAAGAATGGAAAATCAGTGAATCAAGAAATTTTTTTCCTATTAAATCAGCGTATTTTATTAAACAGGTATACTATTCTGAACATATCTATTTACTTAAAATTTTTCTGTCTTTCCTAAATTGGTATGTTTGCTAAATAGGTTAACCTTTACTATCTGAAAATATTTTCAGAATTTTAACTCTAAACCAAAATTGACAAATTAAAGGTGCAAATAATTTTATGGAGATACCCTGCCGGAATTTTAAATATTCTTTTATACACTTTCCGAGTCGTGAAAAATTCCATGCCGAGATCAAGAAATTTCGAGTGCACTCCAAATGTGATGGAGGCCATATTACTTTACAAAAAGCTTTCACGGGCCACAAGAAAATAGAATAGATGGGAAAGTGAAAAATATTTCATCTAACAAAAAATAAATGACTGATTATTTTAAATATCGAATTAATACTAATATTCATTCCTTAGATATTTCTTTCGTTTTATTATAAATTTAAATATGATGTTCCGTAATTCTTAAATTTATAATATTATGCGTCTTTACAAAAGGCTTCGCGGGCCACAGCGTGAGTGGCCCGCAGGCTGTACGTTGTGCAGGCCTGATATAGATGTACGGTAGGCAGAATGCACTTAGACAGTTCGGTGTAATATTGTATCAATATTGTATCTGGTAAGGTAATCATCGGAGAAACACAATGTTTGTGCTATTTCATTTTAAAGTTTCAGAAGCATAGCTGGAGAATCTGTGGCATACAAAAGAATGTTGCTAGACGGCCGATTTTTGAACAAAATGAATTTGGAGAACCTTGAAATAGAATTAATAGGTTTCCAATCCGCATCTATACATAAAAGGTTTGTCGATTTTAGAAAGGATCTGGAAACTGGTGAAATCCAGGCAGTCAATATTTTGGTAATTTATTTCGGATACAAATTACCCAAAATGCCGAAAATGAAATTGTTTAAAATTCACATCTCAAAGCTGAAAATTTCATGCACATAAAAAAAATACTACTTATATCTGTTTCGGAAGTCTTTTCCATATACGAATGCGAACCTTTATAATCAGAAGTGACCTTTATAAAAAGGAATATCAGAAATAACATACTGGATCTTGTTCGGCAAATATTTTGCTCTAAGAGACTAAATATCAATATTTATCACCTAGAATCGTATTACCAGCAACTGAAATTTATTTATTATTGTTTAATTTGTACAAAATGCTTTATTACTGTTGTTCCTGGGTTAATTTTGTGGCGCATTACAATTTCGTTAAAAATGAATAAAAGTTTGTTTCTTTCCTATTAAACTAGCTGGCACGTTAACACTTGAAGGGGTATTGCCTTTTAATTTTTTGGGCACATGCCCAAGAAAAGTTTCACCGTCTTTGCTGAATAACATGTTTTAAGCTGTGAGATTAAAGATCTGCTCTTCCCCCGAGGATTTTGAGTCCTGAACTCCTTTAATGGGGTTCACGACTCGACTGAGTTTATTGTGGCATTCTATAAAAGGGAAACGTCGAACTCCGGATCCTGAAATATTACATATATTTTTACTCTTGTCTGAGAGTTTTCTTGATATTTCAAATTACATAAGGTAAGTTTGGGTAACTGGGCCATAGATTTTCAACTTTTTTATATACTATACTTTTAACACATTAAAATTATACTAACATACATTATTTTCAAAAATCTTTGTATTACATGCATTTTAGCAAGTCTTAGGGAGTCTGTTTAATCTATGATATTAATTTTTATTATATATATATATATATATATATAAATGTTGTATACACATTTAAATACAGGTGGGCCCAGTTCTCCTGATAAATGGGGTAAGTGGACCACCCAGGTCTATTTCTCTTAATAAACAACAGAATCTGTGACTGGTTAACTGGGTCCAATGCTTGTATATCTAGAAAAAGAAAAAAAAATCCTACCCCAATTTAAAAATAATTTTTCAAAGCAATTACTATAATATAGTAAGATAGATTGTTGCGAACACCGGAAAAAAAATAACAGAGTGGATTTCCCACATAATAATATATAAAGGAAAAATCTGGCAGGTGAAGGCCCAGTTACACCAACTTACCTTAGTTTGCGAAATCTTTAAAAAGAATAAACATAATCCTTTACATTGCAATGCTCCTCTTTTATGTTTTCTTCCACGATCAGTTTATTTTTGGGTACAAAGGCGTTTACCTCTTCATGTTAATTTCTCTTTGGCTTTTTAAGGGTTTTATAATTGCCGACAAGCAGGATTATAGCTAATGAATACCTCCATGCGTCAGACTTATCAATTTGTTCTATTAAAAATTGGATTAAAATATACTTCTTGAAACAATAGATCGATACATTGTCATATTCAATTCGCTATGCTTACAAATATGATCAACAGATGCTTCAAAATTATATTTAGTAGCGCTATCTACATGATGAAATGCGTGTACAACGCAGATTGGTATATTAGCACTGTCGCTTTTACTTAATTGCGGTCGGCATCATCTAATAGACGGATTACGGTTATCTGGTACATTATTTCCTCGACAGATTGGATCTTCAAATCATAATCCACCAGGCATGCAGCTGTAAATAAACCCTAGATCTGACATCAATTATGCTTATCAATTTTGTTTGCTCTCGTTGTGATGAAGAACAGTCTTGTTCATTGTTATCCAGTGGTCTTAATGGTTCCTCTCTAACACTTCTTGCTTTGTGAAACAATCATTCTTAAAGCCAAATTGCAGTCGCTAGCCCGCTCAATTTGACTAAATATTGGCTTAATGTTGGTTAACTGTTATACGGTGTTCCACTTTATATTTAAAACGTGTTTGCATTTGAAACTTTTCAGGGGGCAGGGATGCATCCTGAAAATCTAGAAGGCAAATACCTAAACATTATTTTCCCTAAATATAAGAATGGAGAAGAGAGCGTTTTACTTTTGAAACGAAGAGATTGACTATCAAATGATCATAAAAATTAACAAGATAAATGGGGAATACATTTCTACAATATATATATATATATATATATATATATATATATATATAATGTGTGTGTGTGTGTGTGTGTGTGTTAACGGATCGGGAAGAAGCGCAAAAGGCTTGTAACTTTATAGTACTTCGGATCTGGCTCAAGTCGTAGCTGGGTTGACAGGGGAGACAGGCAATGGAGATTCACCAGACATCCAGAAACGTTTCTCAAAGTTTTTATTAAAATATATTCCAGTAGGTAAGGTACACTTTGAATCGCTCACAGTTCAATAGTTTAGGATTTTAACATAATTCTCGCCCTGGGGCTGCCGGAACAGCACGCAGAAAACAAACATATTCGCAGCGCAAAAAGCCTGCGACTTCACAGGACGGAAGCTGGACACAGAAGGACCGCAAGAGGACGTTTTCTGCCAAATCGCGAGATCACGTTAAGACTTCTAATTGGTCAATTCATGACACCTGACTTAAACGCCATATGGGGTGATCGTTTCGTCATACTTTCTCGAACTTTCTTGTTATATAATCTCTGGCTGCGGGTGGCTTTAGGGGAAAAACCAATAGGTTATTTTGGTTATTCCCAAGTCGAAATCAAGATGAGGGGAGTTATTATATTACGATAATATAAAAGAATTTCGAATAGGCGTTTCCTTTAATGGTTATAAATGTCATCGTTTCATATATATATATATATATATATATATATATATAAAATGCAATTCCGGGGTTTAATTTGAGATTGATAAGGTATTAAACTCTTATTTTTTACTGCTAGCCAATGTTACGTTAAGGAAGTACTTGATCTTGTAGGTCTTGAATCCCAATATTAGGCGATAGGATCCGTGGCATTTTTTTAATCAGATTAACAAATGCATATTTTTTTTGACAGTTTTCTGCATTTGGAAATAGATTTTTCAAGGTATTATATGCGTGTTTTTAAAAATCTTTCTGTATTAATTTAATGTAAAAAAATTAATTTGGTAGCGATATACATCAATACTTTATTGCCCTGTAAAAAATTAAATACTGATATTTTTTTTAAATTTAAAAGCTATGAACTTTTTTTATTTAAATGTTTACTTTCACAAACAAACAAACAAAAATGATTAATTAATAAATATATATTTGGTAATCTGAGTAGAAAATTACTGGGTGATAAAGTCTCTTTAGCTTAATAACATATTGTTAAACTGTATATATTATTAATCCTATAGAATTGAAGATCAGCTATGTAAACTGATGTATCGCTTTACAGTCAATTTCCAATAGCCATTTTTCTCCAATTTTCTCTTCAGAAATTTCCAATAGCAATTTCCAATAGCCATTTACGAAGCACCAAGGCTTCGTAAACATTTCACATGCCTTAAAGGGCGCGCAAGACGAAGTTTTTACAAACATGGAAATTGGATCTGATGACGTGGATTATGAAAGAGATATTTATAGGAAAAAGCAGTAGGTAAAATAGTGGGTTAATTCCTTTCCCGCTCAGGTGCCGGACGATGACCGAATGGCTAGGGCGCTGGTATTCGATACCACAGTCTCACTCTTGGCATGGACGTTTGTAGCTGTTCGTAATTGGCTTTAAGCAGTAGGTCCCGGTCTAATTAGCCCTCGTGTAGCAAAAATTGACCGTAGCGCTCCAAACCAAACCAAGTGTTTTTCCCTCTGAACAGATTATATTTCTCGATCAGTTTAGCTTTTCAGTTGCAAACATGACCATAGTACTCCTAACCAACCAACCAGTTTTGCCCTCCTTATTTTCTTTTACCATGGATATTAACAAACTGTGTTCTTGTTACACAGTGGAAGAAATAATCTTCCTACAGATAAATGAGATGCTGTTGGGTATCGAAAGATTATCAATAGGTAGCAAGGAATAACTTGTCAAGAGAGCTATTTTTTTTCTTAATTGAATTAAAATTTTTTTATCGTGCTCTGATAGACAAAATCTGGGTCCAAAATTTGTTTTCCCATATGGCCCATTTTGGAACACATTGATACCTTGGATACTCATTACTTTGGTGCATTTGGAATTTCGATATCTGGAGTAAATTCATTTCAAAGCAACTATAGTAGCCAAAATTTTAGGTAAGAAGTGCTGTGTAAAAAACTTAGAACTAAAATTCTCAGCTCTTGTAATCCAGGGGTACTCAAACTGCGTACGGCCTGCCAAACTTTTATGTGTGGCCCGAAACACTCTCCAGCATTAGCAGGCATGTGCTTCTGTAAACATAATTGTGGAAATGAGTGCCTGAAAAATACAAAACTATACAATAATGTGCCAACTACTGCTTACGCTTTTCCTTTCAATGTATCTTTGTGAATCATCCAATTCCAAAATTAACCATGCGAAGAACGTATAAACAAGGTACGGCCATTAATTTCCAGGACTGATCTAATAACTCCAGAAAATATCACATGAAATACATACCCATTTAACATGTTTCGAAGTAACTCCCACCTGCCGTAATGCACTTCTGTGCTCGGCTCTGTACGTTTCGGAAACACTTTTTAAAGTCCTCTTTCGGAATGTTCTTTAATGTGGACGTCACCGTTTTCTTGATGACTTCCACATCCACAAATCTTGTTCCTTTAAGCAAATCCTTCAGTTTTGGAAACAAGAAAAAGTCTGTCGGTGCTAAGTTCGGAGAGTATGGAAGATGCTGCATCTTCACAACATCATGCTTGGCCATTTAGCTGAAGGGAACAAGATTTGAGGATGTCGAAGCCATTAAGAAAGCGGTGACGTCCACATTAAAGGGAATTCCGAAAGAGTAATTTAAAAGTTGTTTCCGAATCTTATACAGTCGAGCACAGAAGTGCATTACGGCGGGTGCGAGTTACTTCGAAACATATTAAATGGGTATGTATTTTATGTAATATTTTCTGGAGTTATCAGATCAGTCCTGGTAATTAATGGCCGCACCTTGTAGAAATCGGCTTAATGATTCTTACTTTGATTATGTATTGAGAGTAGCATGTAGCAAACGTAAACCTGATGTGTCTAAAATAGTCAAAAATTTGTCTCAACATAAAAAAATTCACACACATTTTTAAAATAAAGGTTTGAATACATTTAGGTTTGAGTTTAATTTTTTACATTATTACATTATAAGGTATAGTGTACTATGTTGCGGCTCACGTAATGTAGCAAACTTATGGATGCGGCCCGAGTGAAAACAAAAATTGGTTGAGTATGGCTGCTTTAATCGAATAAGGAATTTTTAAATTCATTTAGAAGCTCAGAAAACGTCCAAACCCAAAAGATGAATTTGAAAAGAATTTTGTATTTTCTCTACTGTTAAAACGTTCCTCATACTTAAATAGTCTTCATTTTCTCAAATAAAATTCAGATCCAACTCACCAGCAAAAAATTTTTTTTTTGTTCACCAGTTTATTTGTCTATTCTTAAAAGGGCTTTTATAAATTGACATAAATGGAACTTGGGAGAAAAAAAAATTCTCGAACCAGTACTCATTTGAATTGAAATCAGGTTTATAACGAATAGGGGGACCTATGAATGCAATGAGTTCTGAAAGAAGCGATTGTTTGAAATGCATTCGGGGTCAATATCCTGGATATTAGCCCATGAACTTGGGAGATAGAATTTGTGTGGACAATAAAATACCTTTTTTTTATATTTCTCTCCCTTTTTTACCCGGAATGCATTTCAGAAGAGGGGAAAAATTTATCACAAACATGCACTTCATAAAAATTTCTTTTTCAATGTGCCACCAACGCTCGCGAAAAGTTATTTTTTTTCCCCACAATTGCAGTTGAGTTGAGTTGAATAAATAATAAAAGCTGTACAAATAAAAGAGCAGTGAAAGATTTTTTTTAAAAAAATACTTTCTAATATTAGAAAAATAATAATGGTGAAATGAACACAAACGTGCTGCTTGCTCCTCTGTCAACAGTTTTCGAATGGGACAAAATCCACGCACGAACAAATTCGTAGCAATCGAACAATTCCTAGATCAACAACCCCGAGAGGCATTTTTACCCCTTTCGGGTTCGCGGAACTAGAAGCAAAATACCGTCTACCATGGGGTGGGCGAAAAGTGGGTGCTTCCGTTGCGGCACCATGTGATCATGAGTGTGGATTTCCTGCAGGCAATTTTCAGGCTGAGATGAAAAAGAAAGTTGGAGGACGGTTCGTGAGAGAGTCGAGAAATCTAGAATCTGCATGGGAATCTTAGTCAGTAGGTATTTAGTCAAGCTATATTAATATGTGTATATCAATAAAATCTACACGAATAGGTGTTTATGTATGTCTACTACGGCTCAGTGATGGGTGAGTGATCAAGTCTTGGTCAGTCTGGCGGAAACTAAGATTCGATTGCCCTCTTGTCGAGCAAAAATCCCCATTTCTTAGAAAAGTAGGGTACACTATGTCTAAGTGCTGTATATTAGGGGAGGGCTATTGTTTTGGCCCGGGGGCCAGTTTGTGTAAGCGGAGGTTAGCGGAGGGCCGCACCTTTTTAAAATTATTGCATTTATTAGTTAACTTTGCATTTTATGAAAGGTATAAATTGTATCATAAAAATCAATAAATATAAATTAAATAAAATATTGACAGTTTTTCTGGCTGTCTTGTTGGAGTATTTGGCTGTCTATGGACGTTTTTCTGGCTGTCCGGATTTTTCTGTGTGTCTTGGCGGGCCACAGAAAAATCTGTAGCAGGCCGCATGTGGCCCGCGAGCCGCTATTTGTCCACCCTTGCTGTATACGTTTTCAGAGAAAATTGGTTAGTTAAGGCCGAAGAAGGGTACAGATTCTAAAGGGGTATCTCCTCTAGAGAACGATCATATTTGTAGTTGTAAGCATATCGTCTTGGTATTTCATAGCCTATATTAAAATAGAATGATTACGCTAAATTCAAAAGAATACGAGAGAATTAACACATATTTAGCAGTAGAAATCGTCCAAGTTTACCGGTAACAACTATTTAACGCGTAAAGATAAAGCTTTGATGATAGAACATGATATACCTTTCCCCACAGGGGTGAAGGGATAATTTCAATTGTAGGATGTTCGCGCACAAACCAGCTATGGCGAGTGCCAGGGATTTTTAAACAAAAAATATTAATTTTTAATATTTTAAAAACAGATACGCGGAACAAACTAAGCAGAGATTTTGTGATTCATCTCTGAGCGGCTGAAATCTGTAATTATCAATAAAATTCCGAACCAGACTCCTTAAATATGAAATTTGTTCGAAACGGCTTTATAGCGGTGCGTCAGTTGACCATGTAAGTTGTCAAGCCGTATGTTTCGTTATGAGGATTATCTTTTGGCATTTTTGCAATGACACGTGAGAAAATTCATAATATTGAATAATTTTTGCTTTCGGAGTTCATCTGTAAATGCATTTATCAAAATTCTTTTTATTAAACTACTAGCGGCCCGTCCCGACTTTGTCCGGGTTGAACAAAATATTTTACCAATAAATTTCTAGTTGATAGCCAATAAATTGTAAATCTTTTTTTACCTTAATAATAACCTAAATAATATCTTAAATTAATTTTACGTTAATTAATAATTAAAATAAATTTTTTAAAAGAAAAAGGCGTGCCGGAGAACGGCCAGGTTCGAACCGCTAGCGTCAGAACAGAAGCCCACCGCGATAGCACCACGCTAAGGATCGTTGAAATCTTCGGAACAAAAAGCGGTAGAAGACAGTAGCGGAAACAATGGAGATTGTTAGGATTAAGCCCCTAACTTTATTTCTACTGGTCAGATATACATAATATATAGCCTATGTCCATCTGGAATAATGTACCTTTCAAACAGTGAAAGAATTTTTCAAATAGGTACAGTGGTTCTGAAGATTACCCTCCACGTACAAAATCGCTCTCTCTCTTTATATATAAGTATAGATTATTTTAATTTACTAGTGCTAGAATATCGTTACTGCCTGAAATCTAGCTTTCATCATTAATCTGTATCTTAAATAAATCTGTTTTGTACAAATTTGGTGTTATTTAAACGAATCCTTATGACCGTTACAAACATTCAGCAAGGAGACATATTTCAACATTAAGACCAGATTTTCCAAAATGAGAAATGTTTTAATCAGTGTTATCGTAAAACCAGATTAACATTTTTAATATTTAAACATCGTCTGCTTCCCGCGTGGCAGAATTATCGACTTTCACAACTTTAAAAAAAAATATTCTAAACGATATTCGGACATAGTTAAATTGAAACTCCATATTTGGAATAGAAAAAGTTGTGACACGGAAATTCATTGTTAAATCTCTTTAAAATAGTAAAAAAAAAGAGCCTCATTTTGTTCCAACAAGTTAACACTCCTTTTGAAATAATGATTTAGGTCACACCTGGGGTTTCTTTTCTTTCCAGCTCGAAATTGGTTCACATTTTTTGGAAAAAAAGATAGCTACCACCACTTGTGAATATTTGTCAAAGACATACAGGCACATTTTCAGAAAAAGCCTGCATTGTTTTGCCGACAGCTTGCTAATTTTTTTACATTCTAGACGAAAGGGACAATGAACGACATAGAGTTGACTATATAGTGTTCGGAATTTTACAACATGTTTTGTGAGTTTGTCAAGTCATATACCACTTAGCGATCTAAATACTTGCACTTGGGCATACGATTGTCTGAAAACATGGTAAATGGTGCTAAGTGCGTCAGAAGTTTTGATTACTGTCTTTAAATTTACTTATCATTGTGTATGTCCATGCCTTCGTATCGCGCCTAATCGTATTAAACTGCGAGGAGTCTATCAAATATTATTTATACTTATTTAGGTAGTGGTCAGTGGTTCACACGAGCTCCCGGTCATAAAGCAGGACCTCTGGTTAACGCCTCACAAACACGGAAGGTATTAAGCAACTTATTTCTTTCCGACCAGTAAGGCATGGATGTTCTCGTAATGTTTCCTCACAGGAAACTATGTTGTTTCGTTTGTATGGTGCTCCCAAAATAAAAAAATAAGCCAACAAAAATCGCAGAGTGTGTGTGTGGGAGTATCCTCAGGATAAGATCCTGCTGCATTCGGAAAGAGAAAAATACTTACAAGGTGTTGCCATTAATTTCCAGGACTGATCTAATAACTCCAGAAAATATTACATGAAATTCATACCCATTTAATATGTTTCGAAGTAACTCCCACCTGTCGTAATGCACTTCTGTGCTCGGCTGTATAAGATTCGGAAACAACTTTTAAAGTCCTCTTTCGGAGTTATTTTTTTTAGTTATTTTTTTCCGAGTTATTTGACAGAACCTTGCATGATGCAATTGTAACATTAAACCAAATAAAAGGACCTTTTCAGGGAATTGTGTAATGCTGTAAGCAAATTCTTGATTCTCCGTGGTGTGATATTATCGTTCTGATCTCAAGTCTTGGACTTACAATCCCTATTAGATGCAATGATGAGATACATATGCTACGTTTTGCGCACATTTCCAAGTATACAATAAGTTGAATACTGAGTACCTCTCCCCGTGAAAAGTCCCCCAAAGAGACTTACTTCTTTAAAGAGAGACTTACTTCTCTTTAATAGAGCACACTGATTTTATGATGCGTTTACAGTCGAACCCCGTTATAACGAACTTCAAGGGACCAAAGGCTTTGCTCGCTTTATCCGGTGGTTCGCTATATCCGAACCGTTAAGGAAAATGCTGGAGTTCACAAAATGTATAACTCATTGGTTGCAATGTGTATTTAATAATGATGTATTAAGAAAATGATTAAATCTATTTAAAATGATAATTAATGAATTAAATCGACTAAAATCGATTACATTAAATTGACACAATACTAATTAAATTACGTACAATAGGAAAACGACAGTACCAAAATTTCAGTTCGTTATATCCGTGAGTTCGTTATATACCGGGTTCGCCATAACGAGGTTTGACTGTACTTGCCTAGATCTTTTTTAGAAGTGAAATGTTTAAATTCAACCAAATCAAAGGCAGTTATATAACTTTGCTTGAAGTCCTTTATAGCTTTGAATGATATCCTGGAGTTCAAATTCCTTCAAATAAGTAAATACTTCAAAACCTCACAGCCCCCCCCCCCCCCAATGATGCTTTAATGATGCTTTTCCTTACTTAGATCATTTTTCCCTCTCGACATGAATGCTTGATGAAATGTCAATTAAACCAAATCGAAGACACTCAATTACACTCCGAGTTCTTCGATGTGAAAAAGACGAACCCACATCCAGCTATGCTTTTTCGCCGTTAGTTTTAGAATGGAGCTATTTTGGTTGGAGGAGTTAAGTGTGTTTTTTTTTTCGGAGGCTGTTTAAAAATTCTGGGATATGGAATGATGAATTACTTACGCTGAAAATTTCCCACAATCAGCGACCACTATGCGATATGTTACGTCACGCTCGGAAAGAAACTTAATTGGTCCATTCCCCTCTCTTTATTTACTTACACAGTAAAACACACAGATGGTATCGAGGTAGTTGGGCTTTAGGACTTCTACCTGTCGATCGTAAAAATGCCCAAAGAGGTTCAAGATTGAAATCTATTAAGACACTGATCGTTACGGTGCAATCGACAAGTAGTCAGGCACCAACCTTTTGAAAAATCGAACTTGGATTCAGTTATTTTGCGTGTCCTTTTTCTCTTGGTTCTAAATCCGGGTATTAAAGGGTTTAATAAACAAAAAGAAGTGATGATTTTAGAATGCTCTGTGTACGACGTGTGAATTTAACTCTCATGATACATGCTTCTTCGAAGATTAAGGGGGTCCGAGACATATTTTAAAAAGTTGAATTTATTTATTTAGAGTTTTGATTTTTTTGTGATGGTTAACCATATAATTTGTAAACAAAATTCCATCATAAAACTTTAGTAAAATGTTTTTAAAAAAATTTTCAATTTTTTTTAAAAGTGGGGTAATTTAAAATCGTTATAACTCGAAATATTATTTGTCGAATATCAATTTTTTTTCATTTAATTAAACAGAAATATATAAGTTTTAATCTTGATTCAGTATTTTTTTAAAATATTTATTTAAAGTAAAAATTTACAATATTTAAAGTAAAAGTTTAAAAAAAATTATGTATTTTATTTTTTAAATATATTTTTAAAAGCAAATATTTTTTTTCAAACATGTTGAATCAAAATTAAAATATTTGAAAAAGACATGTTCCAAGTTTGAACCATTTATCTTTAACGGTTCTTAACGGACAATAGAAAATTTAGATAATCCGAGTAATATGGGTAGTAAGCAAAACAAAATCCTTAACTAAGAAGACTTACCGTTTATTACGATAAAAAAAACTATGTTTTGTAACAAAATGACATAGTATTGTTTACAAGACATTAAAAAATATAAAAATAACTTTTCACATAATTTCTTAGCAAAGAATTGGTATGTCTAGTAAGGCTTTCTTAAACTCAACAAAAAGCATGTTATTACCATAATTTATTGTACAGTCAGTGCAGGAACTATACATTGAATCAGACTAAAAAGCGAACATTTGGTGTACTTATAGTTACGTTCTTGCTATCATAGTTAAAAATTACTATCTAATGTGAACATTAAATAAAAATGTCTACAAATCTGATCCGGATTATCTGGAAATCCGGATCAACGAGAGCCGATAAAAGAGGTTTTACTGTACTACAATTTGATTGTGCACGTCGAGTTTTTTTTCATAGTTTTAGTCCTCGCAACTTATTTTCTTTTCCTAGACATTTCTAAAGATTTCTTTAGAAAATCTTTCAAAATTGTGTAAAATTTTGCAAAATCTTTTTTTTTTTCCAATTTTGAGGCACTTGTAATCAAACATTCGTCCTTACTACGCCGCAGTTTTACTGCCCATTTTATTAAGGGGGCACCATATAGGCGGTCAGCATTATCCCCTATGGAGGGACGACACGAACGGAGGCATATTTCGTGGCTCAACGCCGGAATTCGATCTGAGTACCCTCAGCACCGAAAACCAGGAGTAAGTAACTCCTTTCTGTGGCTTAAACTTATGATTCAGTTTAATTTTTGCCATTTCCACCTTCTTTCTGTAGTGTTTAAATGTCTCAGTTGATCTAACCGCTGTTTGCATATTTCGTTGGCACCGCTGGCATATTTCGTGGAGCAACGCCGGAATTCGATCTGAGCACCCTCAGCACCGAAAACCAGCGCGCTGGACCGCCACAAGCCCGTTTTGCAAAAATACTTAGTATTAATTTAAGTTTGAAGTATCAGAACAATTATTCGAAAGGTAACCATAATCAAAACATAAACCACTTCATTTCACTTTACTGTAGAAGAAGTAAAGTGTACATACATAAAGTACAAGTATTAAATATAAATTCCTTTAAAATTTAAATAATCTATATATTTAAGTTGCTAAGCCGACATTTTGGGTAGTCCGGGGAAGAAAACTACTGCATCAATTTACTTCATTTTGGTTGTAAACCAAAGATTGTAATCTGTAGATTTGTCAAATTTAGTTTTTGTAACCGCAATTTGATTAATTAGCAATAATTTACAATTGAAAATTGATTTCTGCGCATGCTCAGTGACATGTTTTAATGATAAACACGTGTATTACGAGGAGTCTCTCTAGATCTCTCTCTGCAATTTTTATTTTTATGATGTGTGTGAAATATAAGATTAAACCTCATGGAAATTGTTCATTTCGCGCTGTTCAGTTAGCGGTAATTTACAATTTTAAAAAAAATTGCTTTCTGCGCATGCTCAGTGACATTTTTAAAACTGACTTAAGATTCTCACTAAGCACGAGGCCGCTTAAACACATTAATTTGTTTCTGCGCATTATTATGATTTTCAACATTTGGCAATGATGTGTTGAGTATAATTTGTGTATTAGTACCTTTATTTACTATCTAGCCGTCATGTTTTGACGGGTATCAACTAGTATACGCTAATTTCAGAAAAAACGTGCCTCAAAAAAGGGTGTTTACAATTCAAAGGGAGTCGTTTCCATGACAACCACTGCTTCGAAGCTACATTTGGAAAACAAAACAAAACAAAAAATTAATATCTCCTGTTTTAATTGAGATAGAAACATGATTTAAACGTCATTTTATTAAGCGGGAAAAAAACAGAACATTTTTTTAATGCAATAATTTTTTCCGAAAATTTGAAGATTTTTGTGTATCAGACCCCCTTAAACGAAACATATCATCGACAGGACGTGTTGGAGGTGCTGATCTTTTTTCTCGTTTAGGTCCGTTAGATAATGAAGACGTCTTTCGTTCATTGCGGTGGTCTTGACAGCTGAACCAACTGTAAAAGACCAATTAAGGGATTACTGCCGATAATTCGCGCCTAACAAAGCATAAAGGTATGCCAATTTTTCGGAAGGTTTAGTTTATACGCCCAGTTTACACCGTCTACCTTTCGAGACTTTTTTTTAAAGTTTGCAGTATCTCCTAATAAAAAGGCTACATAAACTCTTTTGGAAGGAAAAAGTGGGCAGAAAAAAGAAAATTCATTCAGTTTTCGAGATCATTAACATCCGTGACTCAGAAAATTGTTTTTATTTCTGGTGCTATCGGGTTAAATCAACAAGGGCTCGTTACGCGAGACTTGAAATGAATAATCGTACAAATATTATGAAATGGAAGGAATTTTATTTTTTCTAAAAAGATAAAATTTATATATTTTTTTTATACTTTACGGTAGGGAAATTTCTGATATCATCATAAAGGAATGGAAGTACAGTCGGACCTCTATTTTGCGAATTTCTCTATTTTGCGAACTTTTCCTCGGAACCAAGAACATTTTGCGAATTTCTTCTTAAAATAACCTCCAAATAGGGAAGTGCATTCTCCATTTAACGAACTTTTTCTTGTGATCCAATATTTTTTTCTCCATATTTCTCAAAATATTTCTGAACATTTCAAACTAATGCTTTCTTTTAACACATTTAACACATTAACTTTCTTTTAACACGTTCCGAGGCGGATTACAGTTTGAAGAAAATACGCCTGAAGGGGTTTTTGGTGTATTGCAAAGATGCGAGACGTATTATGAGAGAAAACACTTTTCAAACAAAAAACTCGGACAAAATTAACAAACTTTATCAGTAATTAAATTTAAGGACGCATGTGGTAATGTAAGCTTAAAATTACTTGGTTACTTTCCATTAAAATTCATTAATTTTAATATAATTTTTTTATTGAAAATACAGTGTATTCCCGGATAGTGTTTTGTTTTATTCTTGTTCCTTGAAGATTTCTGTTTGATGGGTAAGATATATAAAACAAATAGACATTAATTAACAAAATAAAGGTGTGATTAATTACTTTTATTAATAATATTTAGTGTTTATGAATTTAAAATCTGTCTTGTGTAGTTTAAAGTATCTTAAAAGGTAAATCTCTATTTAACGAATTTTCCATATAACGAACTTTTTTCGGGATTTAGCGACTTCGTTAAATAGAGGTCCGACTGTATATTGAAATCGTCTTTTTCCTGCAACATTAATGAAACTAATTATTTTTGCTTCTCGTAAATTGTACATGCATGTAAATACGGCTTGTATTGCGATTATAACATAAGAACTGTGTTGTGTTAATAAACATGAAAGAATAATTTGCACAAAAAAAATGTAACTATCTAAAAAAATTGTCCAAAAGGTTAGTTGAATATTTTTTCTTAATATGACATATAAATATTCATCACCGTACGTAGTAGATAAGTTATATGTGCTATTGAATACATTCATAATTCTAAAAGGAGAATGTTTTGACCTCGTTTTGCAAAAGATGACCTCAGCGTTCCAAATCAACCAACCAACCAATTTAAAATCAGTGTTTATAGAGACTGATTTTATGAAACTTTGAATTATGTTTCCTGAAAAATTTCCGTGTTATGACAGATAAAAAAAATTTCAGGTAGTCTCTTCTAACGAAACTACCGCGGGTTATTAACGTAGGATTCCTTATCGTTGATTACCTCTTTTGTATGTATGTATATATGTATTTATATATATGTATGTATGTATAATATATTTTATAAATATATATATATATATATATATATATATATATATATATATATGTATGTCAAAATTTTGATGCATTTTTGTGCTTTTTTGTTTAATTGTTTACTGCTTGCCCAAGCGATGCAGACTGGGTTTGGCGCGCTGCCAAAATTATAACTCGCGACGACAGACGATTTTAGCATCTGAAATTTTGCTTTCCGGAGGACCGTTATGGAGGAACGTAATCCTACGTTAAAATATACCTGAATGAATTTTACATTAATTTTTTTTATGTATCACTTTGAGTGAAGGCTTGCGAAAGATTTTATGATCTAAACATGCTATTGGTATCGATGATTTTTAAATTAAATCTCCAAGGATGTAAATCCATAAATATTTTGATTAAGACCTTACATCAGTTGATATCGCAGATTTTTTTTATCTCCATGTTAAGCTATGGGGAATTTTCCACTCGTATATTCCTAACCACAGATTAGTGCAAAGGCTTTTTCTTTGAGTGAACTGTTTGAACTTGAGCGTGGAGTTTTAAAAATTTTGAATTTTGCAGTATTTTGTTTTTTTTACAGGGCGTTAAACTATTGATGGCCTATCGCGGCAGATTAAAATTGTTTTTGAAAAAAATAAAATAAGATGATTCTTTGAAAAAGCACCTGCATTTCACAATGAGGTCTTTTCTCAAATTCGGAAACAGAATTTAAAAAATACACATTTGCTAATCTATGAATAGAAAAGTATTGACAGGAAAAGCCCCATAGCTGAACGTGGAGAGTGAAGCGAGGTCATGGTCAGTTGATGGCTGTATTATCGAATTCAATTTTGACATTTGTTTTCTCTGATCATCTGGTACATATCATGATAAAACAGGTAAATGTTTAGTGAATTACCTTATATTATAGTACATTAATAGCTCATAGTAAATTATAGTATAGTTTAGTATATTAACAGTATAATGAATTCCCCCCCCCCCCCATGATGGTCAAATCACCAAAATTACCAATATTTTTCCACGCAAGTTTAATGAAAACCTTTCAGTTACCCATTAAATTAGCAAACCCATTAAATACATTTTACAGTCTACCTAAAATCCGGAAGCAAAAATTGAAATTGCGGCGTTCGTTAGGTTATCTCCCCTTCTTGATAAAATCAAAAGTAAAACAAATACCGAAAACGGGTGCATTGGGAAAAGATAGCACAAAAAAGAATTGACCTTCTCTTAATAGCCAACGGAACAGTTTTAATTATGTCACTCGTTCCTTGGTTCGCAAAAGAACAAACGATGAGTGTTTTAATGCAAGTTTTGAACTTCCAACTCTCGTTCTTCGAAGCTGCCCTGGATCCTCAATGAAAAGTTGCCGTAGTACGGCCAGGCTCAATTCCGCCGAGGTTGGTGCTAAACGTCATGGCTATTTAGCCAACCGTAACGCTAGCACCGATGTGACGTCATGGACATCTTCGGCGTTACGTCAGCGGCAGACGATTTTTCAGTTGCTGCCAGCCAGCTTTTCATTTAGAAGCCGAAATTCCGAAGTGTGTCGAGTAAAATCGTTTGCGGCGTGGATGTCGGTATAAGGAGGCTAACGGAATGTGTTTTATAGTGATTTAAACGCAATTATCTTGTGTTCCCAACGAATCGAATAATTTACTTCTTCGAAATAAATTGTGTGGAAATTAGTGTTATTTTACTGTGAATGATTGGCAACGTGAAAAACTGATGTAGTTGATATTTTAGAATAATCATCCTGTTTTAATGCTGGAACTGAATTTGCTTGTGCATTTACATGTAAAAAGGAGTGCAAACCTTGATTTTAAACTCTCTATTTGATATACTCATAGGATTTCCGGCTACTTTACTTGTTCGACCAAAAGGATTATTAACTGCCGACTTTTATTTTTAAAAAGTGCTCCATCGAATAGTTACTACTTGGTGTCCGAAGCAATACAGTTTAGTTTTCCTTCATAATTTCTATTAATATAATAAATACCGTATGTGAAAATTATCTGTTTCGATCTTCTTCAAATTTTGAATTGTAATTTTCATTTGATGCAAGCAATCATGTGAATCTGAAAAAAAAAAAGAAAGAAAATGTGGTGATGTAAGAGAGAATTTATTTCAGAGGATGTTATGTTAAATGTCACATGTTGCCTGGGAACTGGAAGGAACAAAAGTTTCAAACCACCGGAGCCTATTTTCAATCTTAATTTTACCTGTGAACTGGTTACAAATTTTGGTGTAAGGTACTACTGGGCAGATATACTTCGTGTTACCTGGACAACTTAAATAGAAAACAAAATGTTATGTATGTGCGCGTATACGTTTGAAAATGTTACGTAATTTTACCATGGCTGATGTCCAAGCTCCTAAGGATTACCTAACATACTCATGTGTTCATAGTGCTTTTTCATAAAGCATTTATTTTGGAGGAGAATTTGGTCTCTCATAAGACACAAAACTGGCGAATTCTGTGGCAAAGAGAAGTAACAGTATGACTAAGCTTCGCCGGTCTGGTTCCATGGATTTTGGCAACGCTAGCGTGGCCAACGTTTTGGATGTGGCCAAAGCACTTTGCCTAGCGTGCAAGCAAAGATCCAAACCGAAAAGAAGCTTTAGTCTGTTTCAAATAAAGGTAGGTTTTTTTTTCTTTATCAGTAATAAAAATCCTGTAATATATTATTTCTTAGTTAACATAATTAAGATTTATAAAAAATTTTAAAAAGCGAAAAACAGTATTTGTGATAGTTTTTGGCGGAGAAATAAATATTCCTAGAAATAATTTCCTGTCACAGTAAAAATATGTATTCAAATGCAATTTTGAAAGCTCCCAAATAACGTTTTCAAGAACCGCTTAAAAAGGAGTGAAATTTAAAATTGGAATTGCGCCCGCTTTGAAACAAATAATGAATTTTCAAAGTTTTCATTTGTGTCTTTAACCTAGTTTTGACGCTTTTATTGCTGCTTTTCACTCATTAAAACTATTTGTTATTTTTCTCCTTATTTTTAGAATTTTCGAAAAGTTAATTATAAACAACCCCTGCAAAAAATTTTGAAACACTTACCTCTATGTTAAGATTGTATTATTAAAGGTATATACAAAGCGCTAATGAGGAGAAGTTAATCCGCGAATATAATTGAAAATTTTTATTTAAATTTCGTAGATTATGATAAGTAATGAGAGAAAATATTTAGCTACTCAGTTTATAAAGGAAATAAATTCTGTATCAGGTAATCCATATATGCTATTAAAGGTATATCTGCTTATATGTTGCCAAAAAATGAGATTTACGGGATTAAGAGAACAAATCGTAATTCACTGCTCGCAAATGCTACAGAATAATAATGTGGTTGACTAAAAATTAAAACAGTTATTGAGACTTTTAACGATAATTCTAGGCAAAATAAAAAAGAACGCCAAATTTCAACTGGCGAAATTTTTTTGTGATCTCTTGCCTTATAGTTTGGCTTCACAGACAATTAATTACTATTCGTGTATGATTTAAAATCGGAATATTCAGTTCTTTCTAGCTTACTCTTTATAATTCTGAAAACTATATTACAAAGGATTATCTGTAATTAAAAAAGATTTAAGCCATTTTAAAAAGAATTATTAAAAAGTCAGACTTAGCTCAAGCATACGTCCTGCCTCCATGTGCAGAAATTTTTTTGATTAATGTACGATTTTTAGTTAAGCGGAACGAAAATACCAGTTTTTATCAATTTTATTCTAACTCATAAAAAAACTAAGCATTTTTGTTTTTATTTGGAATAATCGTAGAAAATCTCTTGACAAATTTTTTTTTCGAGTCTATATCTGGCACTTTATTCGTAGTCTTTCGTTCTTTTGAAATAGAGAAAATGTGCTGGTTTTAATTATTTTCTAAATAATAATTTACTGTTTGGGTTTTTTTCGTTTATAAGAAAAAAAGATTTTTTTAATATAAAAAATTATTCGATAAGAGAACAGTTTTTAAAGGACGATTACATCTGGTTTTAAAATGTGAGACTTCCAGTGATAAATAAAATTGGTGTTATTTTACATCTGATTATTATTTTATTAGTGGTATACCTTACACTGCATGCTCTACGGGCATGTATCATAGTTACTACGGTGTATATTTGGGTTGTACAAGGTAGCATGAATAGAAAAAATAACTCTTCAAGTTTTATCAAAACTTCGGAGAATCTCCGAACTAGCTGGCAACTGAAGCTCGAATATAATTCAAATATATTACAAAAAAGGCTTTGTAGAAGGTAAAAAAGGCGGAACGATGCCTTATTTTCCCGTTACCTGTGAAAAAGTAATAATATGTAGTTATTGGATAAATTTTGCTTACAGTTCTCGTGCAATTACAGCAGATGCTAATATTACCGTCTAATTTCTTTCGTTCCTGAGATGAAATGTCGTGATTTTTTTTTCTATTTTTTTCTAACATTTCTCTGACCTACGTTGGCATAGCCAGAGATAAAGGCTAGAGAGCGGTAAACAAAAGATTCAAGCAAAAGGTTAATTAATTTCAAGTATTGCGCTTATTTGTCGGTTAAGTGTCGTCTTGTTTACGGCAAAACTGCCATCAGAAAAACTTCGCTTAGATATTTAAAACTCCACGTTAAAAGTATGGATAACTTATTTTTCTTAAAATAAAATTTATTATCATTCAGTGAATTCTTTTTCTCTCATTTTCGTGAAGGCACTAACTGAATTCTCATTTATTGTAGAAAGCAGGTATTGGAGCACTTAATTCTAAAACTATACATAATTATGAAATCTATTGAAATAATGTAAAGCTAAAATACATTTCATCTGGCAGTAAGCTATGGAATTGTTGAGAGTTTTTGGAAGAAGATAAAAAATTGACATTCTTGGTTGATTTTTCTTGATTTCAAAAGCTCAGAGAAGTTGGAACTAATTTCCCAAAACTATTTCAGCCCAATGTGTAAACTAGTTCGAATCCTCCAAAATCAGTGAATAGAATTGAGATCAAACGGGTCATGGTTGATTCAGCCAAGAAATAAAACTTCATCATCAGTATTTGGAATCTTCCAATATTTCAAATCCGCATGATACCTTTAGGTATAGTTTTTACCTTCAGCACAACGAGTTGCGTTTAAGGCCATGCCCCCTCTGTTAAGGGTAACGCTAGATTTTTTTTTTAACCTTGTGATTAAAATACAATCTTCTCCATTTAAATTTTTTTAAAACAGCTGTAAAAAGGCGGCGCCCGATTTGTACTGTAACGTCGTAATATAATGTTTCTTCGCGAATGCTCGGCTCGAAAGATGCTCCACTTCGGCCAGTTATACAGTGTGACCTGCACTGACGTGTAACGTTACGATCAAAGGGATTCGCGAAAAAACCGACAGTCCAGTGGAGCACGATTGCTCGACTTGAGCGCCGCGGCTCGTCGCTCGCTTTCAGGCACTGTCTATCGATTGCTCGTGACATTACTCTACATTACAATGTTTTGTTACATGTCAGTTGTCGCCTAAAAACTCGCATCACGGGATTTGAATGCGCCAAGTATTTCACGTCTCTAATTTTATGATGGGGAATGAAAACCTTCTCCTTCAGAGACCTGAAAGCACAAATTCCCTGTGAAGCTAAGTTTCCTGTTATACTGTTCTGGATGAATAGGACCATATAGTAACTATTTTAAATGAAAGTATTATAACTGCAGCTTTAAAAAAAAAAAAAAAAAAAAAAAAAAAAAGGTCCCGAAAATCCGAGAATTAAAAAAAAAAGTTAATGGCTTTAAAATAAATAAATAAATCGTACCTGTCCATTTGTTTTTAACATTAGGTCCATTAACTTAAACATATTTCCTTTCTTGTGTTAGAAATGAAATTAAGCAAGGTCTCGAGTTTGTACTTTTACAATGTAAAGGTTCCGCTGATTTCCCCCCCCCCCCACACACACACACACGTAAATGCCAAAAATGTTCGTTAAATATCTTTTTAAAAACTAATTCCTTTGTATGGCATTAGAATTTTTTCCTCTCAACGGATATTTTGGAAACCTTGCACGATACGGACTGTCGCACGATTTTGACGCTTTCTTTCTTAAGTTATAGGAATAAATTTTTTAAAGTAATAGCGGTTTACATAATTTCGTAGCTATATTCGGGAAATTCAGAGAGCTTTATATTATGAGAGTCAATTTTTGTGATTTTCTATCTGTTTTCATCCTGCGTGTGAATAATTTTTTCGGTAACTTTTTCTTTATTAAAATTACAAATACACTTGTTTAAAAACTAGCTAATTAATTTTCGATAACATTTAAAATTCAGTTATAGAAAAAAAATAGTGTTCAAATGTGTTGTATTAAGGTGTTTAATAAAAATGTATAAAGAAACAATACAGTGGTTAAAAGGATTCGTATAGCTGTACACTGGTTTCTGACCAATGGTATCAAAAGTAATCATTATTAATTTAAAAAATGTTTCAGGTTGTCTCTTCTAACGAAACTACCGAGGGTTATTAACGTAGGATTACTTATGGTTGCTTACCTCTTTTTTTAAAACGCATTTTGGTACTTTTCTGATTGGGTTTGGCGCGTTGAAAAAATTATAACTCGCGATGGACTGTGAATTTTTCTTTCCGGAGGACCGTTATTGAGGAACGTAATTCTACGTTAAAACCGTAGATCTTAATGCATTTTCCCCCCTTTTTTTGGGGGGGGGGATTTCGTAATTTCCTGATAAAAAAAATAAAATTGCGCCAGGCTGTGCTAGTATCTATAAGAATTCGGGTAAATCTGCAAAAATATATTGTGTTAACAATCAAAGTACCCTTAAAGTTTTTTGTTGGTATCTTACTGGTCATTTTCAATGCGGTTTAATTCAAAATAATTATCTTCTTTTGCTTGTGTTTTAAGCATAAAATTTCATCTGGAATTAGCCAATAATTTTTTTTTTCTGTTTAGACATGACAAAAATAAAAGGGTTTTTTCGAAGGTTCGTACAATCGTGTCAAGATTTTTTGAGTCCCTAAAAAGTTAATTGACTGTCGAAAACTCAGTAGAAACATTGTGTTAGCGAATTAAGAGTACAGTCCATCCTTCACATTTGCGAGAATTAGGGGCACACTTACGAAATATCTCTATGACTTCAAACTTAAGCCTTAGGGTTGATCATATTTAAAACTCTCAAAAGAGTAAAATAATGCTGGTGTTACAGTATATCTTTTAAATTTCAGACGACAATATCGACGATACTGTACCTATACCGTGAGGTATGTTACGTAATACATGTATAGTACAGGGTGTCCGGGCTAAAAGTATCGAAAAGTTATAACTTATTTTTACGGAACTACCCATTAGAATTTAAGAAAATATATTTAAATTCAAAGAACATCTCACCAAGTTTTAACATCAATCATAGATTTCGATGTTATCACCTTTTTTTAGCACGACTAACGTCTAAATGGTAATCCAGTTCTCTCCAAGTGTTTTGTAACATATCTGAGTTATTAGACTTTTTTGCTTGGGAATTAATTAAATCCGTTGGGTATAAACAAACAATTGAAACTGTGGATGAGTTGAACAAGCGTATCATTCAAGCAATTCGTGTAATAACTACTGATATGCTGTGAAACACTTGGAGAGAACTGGATTACCATTTAAACGTTGGTCGTGCTACAAAAGATGCACACATCGAAATCTATGATACTATGAACGAAATCTATGATTGATATTAAAACTTGGTGAGATGTTCTTTCTATTTAAATATTTTTTTAAAAATTATAATGGGTAGTTCCGTAAAAATAAGCCATAACTTTTAGATACTTTTCGCCCAGACACCCTGTATATACTAGATGACGTTTATCAAACTGTTACATATTGTTCAGTGCAACACAATAAAATTGCAGGTTTTGTGTTATATTTCTGTAATTGTTGTACAGCAGTATGGACTTCACAAATAAAAAATAATTACTTTTTAATTAATAATAAGAAAACTTTGAATAACCAAAACTGCGAAATTCGAGGTTTGGCTGTACTGTTGACTCTTTCATTCACCTGGCAAGAAATTTGTTAATAAAAATGATTTATATGAATCGGAGCAAACCCTCTACAGAACATGCATTACTTAGATTGTGAGCTACCATTTCCATTTTTCTAAACACAAGTATTAGATCGCACTGCACTCCCTTAGTTTGTATGTTTTTCAGTTTTGCATAACCCAACATGTGCTATGCCTACAAATTTTATTACGAAGGCGTGACAAAACGTAGCTCACGTCATGACAATCGGTTATTATTGAGATTCCGTTCTATATTTAGTGGGACTACACACTGAATGCTATCACGGAAAGAATAGAGCAGACGTTTAGCTGGCTAATCCCATCTGCAAAGATCGCAGCCAATGAAAGAGCTCGGATCTTATTATCCTTTATCAAAACTGAATCGTTGGACGGAAAACAAATTAAATATATTTACAGAGTTGAGGTTCCTTTCAATCGCTTATTTCGGGTGTTCGGGTTTCGGTGAATCGCTGTGCACTACTTAACTAACACCTTTCTGTTATCAAACGGAATGTGGGAGTGGGGGAAAACAGACATTTCCGCGAAAAAAGGGGGTGAGAAGCGCGCAGCCGATTGTTTGTACTAACACAGGTGCGTGGAAAGAATGCGAGATGAGTCTTCAAAACAAATACATTGCACAAGAGGCTTCCTGAGAAGGTTAAAGGCATAAGAAACACGTACAGCGGCGCACAATGGGGAGTGAGGTTGCGCAATATTTGGCGCACTTGGTGGAGCTGTGAATTTAAATGACTTTTTTTTATTGTTTTGATTTTTCGTAAAACGAATCTGCATTTCGAATGAGCTCGTTAGTCAAATAAGTTATTGAAATTTTTCGTTATGTAGCTCACCCACTCGCTGAGTATCTTCCCAATTAAAATGCTACGCAAAAAGTAATCAAGTAAAATGTGAACGGAAGACACCTAGTGGGGTTTTTTTTTCCATGCTATATTCGTAGTAAAACAGACTAGAATGTTCTTTTGTGATGAAGCCTAATTCTTTCAAACGAAACATAATCGCTGGAAAATTGGATACTATGTTATACTTGAAGGATAAAGTTTAATTTTTTTTGTTACCACTGATTACATTAAAATGGAATATTTAAATATTTTTTAACAGCCTATAAGAAATAAGTTTGTAATAATGCATAAATGATAATGCATGTAAGCTTAACAATAATATGTAATTTCAGTCAAAAGAAAAAAAGGAAAAAAAAAACTTCAAGAGGTTTAATGCATTGCTGTCAAAAAAGGCTTAAAGAAATAATGCATTTCTGTCATAATAGATTTTTAAAACCTCGTGGGGGAATTATCTTTCTATTTTTCTTTAATTCGGCAGGCACTTGTTCCTGACGGTAGGTACTTCTTGACATTGTCCCATGAAAATCCGCGAAGTTTTGCTAGCTTCTTTACTATGGGAGCACCCTATAGGTGGGCCAGCATTGGTCCCTATGAGGGGGGGGGGGCGACACGGAAACGGCCAGGTCTTATTCGGTATTCCAATCCAAGCTCATTGCGGGGCAGCGCAGAACGTTAACCACTATACTATGTGGGCGGCAGGGTGAATTATCATAAAAAGATTTAGAAACCCTCCAGGAAATGATACGTTGCTATCATAAAACGCTAGGTGGGTGGGTGAGAACGGGTATTAGTTAAATGTTGACATTTTCTCCTCTACTTTGAAATACTTCTACATTTTTAGACAAATTTTTAAATGATGCCGCAATTGAGATTTCTCGTACGTATGACATTTTTCTTAAGGAACTTAATGTTGATAATCTAATCTAATCAAATCAGCATCGAGGCATAAACGCGTACCTATCAGCATAATTACGATACGACTGTTCTTAAAAATTACGTTACGCATGCATACACATTTCCATTTGTTTCAATATGAGTTTGCATCTGTAATTGCCGTTTTCAGGCCATTCATATTCCTTTTTTATTATTATTCCGACTGCATTGTTATTATCCCTTCTATATTTCCGATTGTTTCCAAGGGATGCGCAGTTTGCGTTGTGTGACCTCTCCAAGGTCAGATGTCGGGGGCACTCATGAAGAAAATGGAAAATTGTTTTCTGGAAAAAGAAAATTCTTCATTTTGTTGTTGTTGTTTTCTTTATAAATTCGCGTATTTTGTTCTGGGAATTTCTTATCTGCTTTCGAAAAAGCCTTCGAACGGGTTATTGGAAAGGAAGCCTTTTGTGTATTGTCTCTCGGTTTTTGTGCAAAGGAAGAATCGCTGCCAAAATGGGGGTCGGTTTGTCTCATTGTCTCTATATGATTCGGTTAGGGAGGGGTTTTGTGTTTTGTAAATGGATGAGGCTGTAATTTTTCCTTGAGTGTTTGACTAAGACTTCATTAAGACTTCATTTGACTCTTTGAATGGAAGTGGCTTTGAGTTGTCTGTATCTTGTCTTAACAATAGGTATTGGAAACATTTAAAGTACAACAGCTTTTCAGTAACGAACATTAGTTTACTGATAAAAGGTACCACTGCGAAAAAAATAAGTAGTGAAAGAAAACAGTATAAAACTCTCGGCTATTTTCCCGCGTAATCCGGTACTAATCTCAGGCGTTTGTACTATCGTGGGACTAGTTTCTGGAGCCTCTCATCAAAGCGCTCCAAACCAACAAAAAAAGCGTTTTCGACATCCATGTTTCTCAAAATCTGACCAAGCGTTCTCGACGATTTCTTACACCATTCAAAACATCTGCAGAAATTTTTCAGCAAGATCAGATTTGAGAAATGTCATTGTGTGTGATACCTTCCCTCAAATTGTTGAGCATGAGTACCAGTTACTTGTCCCTGACAATTCTTGATATGCAGCCGGTGCAAAAAGTATTTTCATATAATTAATTTTCGACTGATCTGGAGAAAAAAAAATGCATGTCACAATCAAACGACAAAACAGGTGTTTCAATCTTCAAAAAAACTATTTGTTGCAGAAAAAACTGTGACCATGTTTGACGTATAACAGTAGAAGAAATAACATTTTAGATGAATAAAGTATTTGCACACTTTTCAGTTGTTTAAGCGAATTATTAGTATTTAGTATGCAACCCATTGGCAACAGTAATAGCTTGGAGTTATTTCTTTATTGAAGAAACTAGATATTGAATTGTTTCATTAGCTATTTTGGCCCATTCAATTTCTATTACTGACTCGCTTAACTGACAAGCTTAAATGTGCCAGTGAGCCGATTCTGCGCGGGAATGTATTATTTCACCACATTTTGAAGGTAAAATTTATCGCAACGTCAGCAAAGAAGTGGGAAAATGTTTTTTACTGCTAGATGTGTAATTTAAAGGTAAGAAGCCCGTGGAACTGCATTTCAGGGGCGAATCAAATTCGTCGAGCAGCAAAAAAAATTTGAATTTCAGCCTGCAAAAACCTATCTTTGCACAGATTTTTGTCTTGAGGGTTATCCTATCGCAGGATGTTGACCATAAAAGGGCCAGCGCAGGAAATCAGTGAAATGCTCCGTTATTTCATCTACTGCATGAGTATCTCCTCTTTATAATAAAAATTTCTTAAACAAATTACAAAATTCACATGCATTCAAATGAATACATTTGTTTACGCAAATTGAGTTAACCCCGCACTCGATGCGCAGCTTGTTTTTTAGTGTAATATCATTTTGGGCGAATCAGTGTTTGTTCGATTCGAATAAATAAGGAAATAACATAACTATCGCATTTCCATGCTATTTAATGCACGCGTGTTCACTGAAATCCAGAAAACGCATATAATTCCCAAAATGGTACTGGTATAAAATAAAAATTGAACTATTCGAGGGTTTAGATAAGACTACTTAAGGCAAATTAAATTTGGTTTAATTTAAACAATAGAACTGACTTAAATTTCAGTAATAATTTCGAAAAAGTTTTTATTATTCCTTACTTGATCTTATTATTCCTTTCTTGTTTAAGTTCTTGTTATTCCTTTGTTCATAAGCCATGGAGACAACTTTTCTGAAAATCTGTGTTACATATTAACCTCCTTTTATGATGCGCAGATAATCCGCGAAACGGATAATCCACGACTGGAGAGTTGAGAGAATGGTGTATACGAAAGTGACGAAAAGCATAATGTTCAATTTTTTTTTACTCAAGGGATACATTTTTTCCTTTTCTTTTAAATAGCAGTCTTTGTGCTGTTCAATATCAAACACATTGTTCGAAAGAAGAAACCGCCACCCCCCCCCCCCCCTCCTCCTCCTAAGTAGCTGACTTGAGAGAGTAGCACTGTGCGGTTTGCAAAATATTCAGATTCATTTGTTATTTATGTACACCCAAAGACCGCAAGAATTCAAAGCTCTTATACTTGCAGCATTCCAGGGCAATATTTTCGAGAAGTTGTTATTAATGTAACAACGCTATTTAACCTATCCATTATTATTTTTTTTTTAAAGCGGAGGCACTTGTCGTCAAACATTCGCCTATACTACGCCGCAGTTTACTGTCCATTTTATTGTGGGGGCACCATACAGGCGAACTGCATTATCTCCTATCAAGGGACGACACAAACGGAGACATATTTCGTGGCGCGACGCCGGGATTCGATCCGAGCACCCTCAGCACCGAAAACCAACGCGCTGTACCACAGGGCCACCACAAGCCCCTTATCCATTATTGTTAAAACACGTAACTGCTTATGGCTGTAAACCCTGGTATATCGTAAACTTTAAAATCGATAGACAAGCTATATTTTAGGCATACGTTGAAATAATAATAATAATAATAATAAAGCTGTTTATAATGAGCCGGCAGTTTGGGAGCTAGTTCCATTATAATGATATGATCCCGATGCGCGTGATACCGACAGGTTAAAAAATAGTGATGACGGAGTTTCAGAGGTTAACATCGGCGCTTTTAAAATATCTTCGTTTTCCTTTCGATCTACTATCTTGATTTCGGACAAATCCTGTCTTAAGTTCAGAGAAAGCTCCCCCGTCTATTTAGTTTATCTACAGTATTATCAGAGACAAAAGGGATATTGGAATAATGTTGATAAAAAGAAGTCCAAGCTTCGTTTATTATTTTCTACAAACAATCATCTGGTTGTAATGTGTGTTATTTTATACGAAATGAATCTAGAATCTACTGCCGTTTTGCTCCTCTTCTGATACATTTCTTGGAAACTTTCGATAAAACACTACAAAATTCAAGATTCCTCGGTGATATTTCGTTCGGTCCGCATATCATCCGTATCAGAAATAAAAATAAGAAAAAATCGGTCCACCTCTGAACCAGAACAGAAAACAATGCTCCCAATATAGTTCATATATCAACTATTGTAAGCCTATTTTTTTTTTCTGTCTTCTAAATAATAGTGCTTTGATCTCTCGCGGTTTTCCAGCTGTTTGTGTAAATGTTTTTTTTCGCTTGTTTTCCTTCCCCCTTTTTTCTTTTTAGGAAATTCTTGAAAGGGGACTGTCCTAAAGCGAAGATTTCACGTTTCACGGAGTAAGAAATCGGTTTCTTGTAGTTGGCTGTTTTATTTCTGGTGCTTCAGCCGTGTGCTTATAGAGTGAGAGGTGTGAATCAAACGTTGCTGGTTCGTGCATTATGAAAAAAAAAAATTGATTGTTATTGTTCAGAGGAGCTCTGGCTAATAAAACTGAAATGGTCGCAGAATTCTTTGTCGATGTTGCCAAGACACTTTAAGAATCATTGCTCTGGCTAAATTGCTTCTGTTATTCTTTAATTTTAAAGTGAACCAATTATCTGATTGCAGCATAAAACAAAAGGGCAAATGACTGTATGAATTCCATGAAGACAAAAGGAAAATTTCGGGTGTTTTACTATCTTTACTGGGAAAATTATGCTTGTTAATTGTAAATTCTTGTCTATATTAAGTCTAATAATTTTGGTACAAACTAGAGGTCGGTTCGGGGTCATTTTTCTAGGTCTTGAAACGACCTGACCCTGGATAGATTTTTAGTTGGATTGAGGGGGGCCGACGTCCATCAAACTTTGAGTACTTGAGAGCAAAGCAGCGTTTTTAATCGATTTTTAAAAAGCAGTTTCTAAATCAGTACTAAACAAACTATAAAATATTTTAATTTCCTGTTAACATGAAGTTGCTTTTATTGATATACTAGCTGAATACCCGTGCTTCGCTACGGAGTACATTCAAATTAAATACAATGGTCAATGTATGCAATTAATACCAAAAAAATATATATTTATAAAAAATCGTAATGTATATTTTTATAGACAAATATTGTAGAAGAAAATATTCAAATTAAATCTAATAGAACATACTAAAGAATATAGTACAGTTAATATAGTAAAATTTTAGGAACATTTCTTTACTGTATTTTAATATTTTTTTGAATAATGTCCAATCGTCTGCCGCATTAGAAAGAAAAAAAATGTATATTTTTGTCAATTTATTCCGTTGTTATGCACGTGACGCAAAATTAATTTAAAGTATCACAAAAAGAAAAACCACGTGATTAGCATTTAATAAATTAAATTCTAAAAATTAATCTTTAAAAATTCACCAAAAATCAGAAAAGGGAGATAAAGATTCGAAAAAGATTTCATTTTAAAGGAATTTTTATATTTCTCGTGATATAAATTTTATAACCCTCATATTATTATTTTAAATGCAAACTTTAAAGTATGTTACAAAAACAGATTAAAAATTTTATTTTAAAAAATCTAGAGAAATTTTTCAAAAATCTTTATTAGTGCACCCCTACACCCTAAGAAGAATCGGCATGCAAAATTTCAACCCTTAAAGTCCAGCGGTTTGGTCTGTGCGTTATTTGTCAGTCAGTCTGTTACGGAATTTTATATTTATAGATTGATTTTTTGAGTCAATTGTTTTCTGAACTGTTTCAATTGGCGGGGGCCGAGCACTATTTAAAAAATATAGATAATTGCTGTATGCATGAGGCCTTGTTCCCATTGCTTGCGTAGCGTAGCGTAACACCGTTGCCGCCGAGGTTGTTGGCATAACCTGCGATTGGTTTGGTGTACTTCGTGATCATTGCATTGAGCTCTGTGATTGGTTAAAGTTTTCATCTAATGAGCATTGCAAACGCTCCGTTCCGGTGTGGAAGCAATGTAAACGAGGCCTAAGTCTTACCTACCATACAACCTACCATAGCTGATACCGCAAACTTGGTCAACTTACCATAGCTGATACCGCAAACTTGGTAGGTTGTACGCATGCGCCTACCATAATGATCTACAACTGCAATAGGAAGAAAAGGTTTTTGCGATTGGATTGTAGCGAGAAAATTTTTTTTATCAAGCTACCAACAAATTTAAGCATATACTATTTTGCTGTGAATAAGTTAAAACGGTGTTCAAAGTCAGTCAGTGTTTTTTTTTGCCAGTATTCACAGTCACACCTTTATCGATACCGAAACCAAAGCTGTGTGTCTTGGATGCATGCCTGCAAGGTGTCCGCTTGGTCTATCCTGTTGTTTTGTATGCTACAAGAATTCAATCAGCCCTGTGAAATAACCCAACTTTTGAAGAAAAGAAGAAAAAAAAGTCCTCTCTCACAAAACACTCGCGTCGACGAGGTTACATTTCTATTCCTGTGTGTTGGAGACCCACATGAAAGTCACCGTGTTCTTCGTGTTACGCGAACACGTTAGATCCTTATCTGAACATACTCGTGTTATCATTGGCGGTTAGAGAAAAGAGACACGCGTAAGAATGCTTGCGGCTCCAAGGCTCATCACCCAGAAATTTGATTGTCTAAATTTAAGTAAACCTAACCTTTCATCAGCTTAGATCGTAAATGAAAGGTTCTTGAAATCTGTAATAAAGCGTGTAATTTAAGAGTGTGGATTTTATAAGAAGTGTTCATTTACAGTGTAACTGTTCTCCTTAGATTTGTTGTACGTGCTCTTGTAAATTTTCATAAATTTTTTAAGCACCCCCTGACGGCAAATTTCTGTATGATGTGAACAGTATTCTCTCATGTGTACATTCCACCTCTGGACGCAAGTGCGCTAATTGAACAAGTGCATAGTATTATAATAGGTGTGACGGATGGAAGGTTTACAAATTTAAAGCACGCAAGCAGAATTTTGCGGCGCTGTCTGCCCGCTTCCCCTTTCGCGTTTGGATTCACCTATCTCAGTTAGGTGTGTATTTATTTCTCAGACGAGCTGTGCTTACGTATGGAAGCTTCTCTGCTGAACAGCGTGTTAAACGTTAAGAGCTGAGTATGTAATTTTTTTATGCTAATTCTACGTAGATGTGATTTTTATGCCGCTGAAACCTTGAAGAACGAGTTTGGGTGTTTGCCATCAATATTCACTTCGAAGATGAAGAGCCGCGCATCATTTGACGTCCCAGATCTTAATTTAATCTCAGTGTTGAGTTTGGGGGGGATTTTTCACTCAGTATTCTTCGAATCACAGGTTGGGAAATGCGTGTTTTTAGATTCTGCTTTTTGCGCATGGAGATAGATTTCTAAGAAAACAAAAACAAGAAAAAAAACGTTATTTTTTAAAACTTTAAATATTCGTTTATTTAAAATTTTTTACGCATAATTTATGGATGATTATAAATAACTACAAAAGTTTTTTCTGAAAATAAAATTAAAGTGTAGCCAAAAAAGATTTTTTTTATTAAAAAATATGCACATAGCATTTAAAAGTCTGGATTTAATAGAGAAAATAGAATTAAAAAATACGTGTTTGCTAGTTCGTGTTTAGGAAGATACTGAGAGTTAATTTTCCCCAGAGCTTAACATAGGGACTGAAGATCTGCTTCAGAAAGCACTGTTATAAATGTATTACGTTGTAATTAGTTATAAACTTATTTCATTATATTCTGAACATCTGAAATGAAACAGAAGTTTTTCTCTTGCAAAACATTGCAGCTATTGAAACGTAGATCAATGCTTTAGCGTGTTTTGAAGTTTTATAGCTTGTTAAAAAAAGTTTACAAAATAACCCTAACCCAGTTGCTTTTTAAACCATTACCTGATGAAATTTATTTTTTGCTTTCTTATTGCAGCTAAAGGTTTATCAAATGCTTGATCAATTAATGAAGAAAGTGTGGGAATTGATAAATCCTTTCAAATTTTAACTATCAGCTTTAACAATCCTTTTGTATACTCAAAATACAAAGTACTCCTACAAAATTGTTTAGAAAATAAGTTTTGAGGCACTTTGCTGCCAAAAGTGAAACGATAAATCTAATCTTATTTGCGTGCAGATTAACCCCTTAAGTGAATCTCCATGGAAACTACACATTTGTGGAAATTTCGAACCTTAACATCTATTTTACAATTCGTTTGTCAATAAGTTGATAAAAGACTTAGTGTTTTTTGTGTGTATGAAGAAAGACAGAAAATAAATCTAGAGTAATACTTAAACGAAAATGAAGGGATATTACAATCTCTTCACTTTTATACAGAAAAAAAAAACGCTTTAAACTAGTTTAATGGACATGGTACGTGTTATATTGACACTCGACACCCGGTTATCTGTGACCAGTTTATCCGTTTTGCGAAGTATCAGTAAATGCGAATCAGTATTAAAACTACAGGGTGAGCCAAAAGTTCGTAAAAACTTTAAAAATTCATAAAAAATGAAAAAATTATGATAAAGAAGTGCAGTTTGGAAGAAAGGGCTCACAAGGAAGTCGGATTTTTTTAGCAGCAACAAAAAATATTAGTTAAAAAATCACCGGCAGATGACGCTGACATGCGAGAGATTCAGCAGAATTATGCAAATCAATCTTGCAATAAAAGACCGTGATACACGAGGATTTCTCATTCGCTTTCAAAATGTTTTCATTACACGATCGAACGTTGTTGGTCAAGCTGTTAATAGTCGCCTTTGTTGTGTTGTACAATGTTCTGGAGGTCATGTTAATCTATTGTTATAGCCAGAATAAATGAATGGAACATACTGTTGTCCTGTTCACTGTATTTCGCGACATCAGCGTCTTCTACCGGTGAAATTTTAAACTAATTTTTATTTTGCTTCTGAAAAAAAATCAGACTTCCTTGTGAGCCCTTTTTTGCAAACCGCACTTCTTTATCACAATTTCTTCCTTTTTTGCGAATTTTTAAAGTTTTTACGAACTTTTGGTTCCCCCTGTAGATTGCAAATTGTTCGAAAGAATATCAATATGGAGGGATGCAACCAAAGGAATATGGCTTTCTCCAGAGGAACTAAAACTATACGGAACTTTTATTATTTCTATCGATTTTACTATTATTATCCTATTTAAATCACCTCATTAAAATCCTCTGAATAATTGCTTTCATAAAGCACACGAAGCTATTTAAGGATTACCCGTGCTTTCTGCGGGTTTTTTTTGGGCGCACAACCATGCATTAAGGACGTGCATTTTTTAATTATGTTTTCTGTATTTGAAAACAGACCTTTAAATGCAACGCGCTCTCTTTTTTTATTTATTAAACTTTCAATGTTCTAAATCAGTGGTTCCCAACCCGTAGAAGTCTGCGGACCACTAAGCCCAGAAAGCGGACCCCCCCCCCCCACACACACACACCGACTTGAAGGGGGACCTTCCGGGGTGTATGGGGGTATAGAATATCCCTCAGGCAATAGGGATATACGATTAACGTACTTACATTCTAATGTATCATTCTAATAATAAAATAATTATGCCAAACTTTTAAGAAATTTAATCCAACACCTGATAGTCATCGGATATATTCGGCCCATCTAGTTCAATGAACATTGCTTTCAAAATCCCCATTTATTTGGCAACTTTTTTATATGTGGTGATGAACCACTCCCAAGGCTCTCGCGGACCACTGGTTCACTGGACCACTGGTTCAACCGGTTGGGAACCACTGTTCTAAATAAACAATCTACTTTTTGCGATAGACATCAATGATATAATACCCTGTAAAAAATAACCTGCTGAGAAATTCAGAATTTTAGCGGATACGTACTCGGTATTTAAACCTCTACCTTGATATGAAGGGGGGGGGGGAAACAGTGTGGAAATTTGCGTATGATAATCTAAGATCACAAAAATTCTGAAGAGAAAAAAAATTTCCCCACTTGAACTTTGGGAAATAATACATTTAACCTCCATAAATTTAGCACGGCAATCAAAAGTTCAGCGTACTTTCCTTTCCACTACTTTATTCATGAATTTCAACTTCAAAAATTCTTTCTTTGAATTTTCTTTGTAGTATACGCATTAGTCTCATTCTGCTGAAGGCCGCTGTTAAATCTCGGAAAAAAAAGGTATGTCTCTAAGAAAAGATAACAAAGATTACTACTAAATTTCCGCCCTTCAGAGACTCTGCCCTTCAGGAGAGGAGTCACTAGTCATTTCGAGTGATGACTATCATGTGGGAGGCTAATTCTATGGTACTCGGTATAAAGGACTTAAGTCAAAAAAAGAGATTTTTAGATATTTGTTGGTATTGATTAAAAAAAATCTTTTGACTTGTATAAAAGGCTTGAGTTTATAAATTTTCTAAACAAAAGTACATTTATTTGTACAAAAGACTCAAGTCGAAATTATTGTTCTGCGATTGGTATAAAAAGCAATAACTTGGTATATTTAAATCACTGTTTTTGACTTAAGTCCTCTATACCGGGCACCATAGAATTATCAGCGGGAGAGTGTTTCTCCAACTTTTTGAAGACCAAATTATTGACTCCTTTATCCTGGAATTAAATAAAAAAATTTAAGACAGGGATATCAGTGAGTTATTAAAATGATTAAGACCCATTTATTTCACAGCCACAGTTATCTAAGGGCTCAAGGTGGCCTTGTGGTAGCGCGCTGGCTTTCGATGCTGAGGGTGCTAGGATAGAATCCCGATGCGCGTCATTAAACACCTCCGTGTCCGATATGGGCACGTTAAATCCGTAGACTGGAAAGCCCATCTATGTGGTCAGAGAGGATGGGAGATGGTACGATTACCCAGATGTCACCCCTGAGGTAGCTCGGTCAAATTGAGGTGGTAACTAGCAAAGACGGACTCAGACCCTTGTGGTGCTATATAAACTGGATACTTCAGCCCGATGCCTGTATGGACTTAGTCTGGAACTTTCAGCCAGGGTGTATTATAAACAACAATAACAATTATCTAAGGGATAAACCTCATGTCGTAAAAGACATAACTAACCAATTAACCGGGTGATAACATTTTATCAGTGTTTTGTCGGCAGATTGCATTCGTACGCGTTCCTCGTAACATCTTGATTTTATTGGTTAAATTCTGTTCATAGTACTATACCCAACCGCCATAAATTATTTTTAACGTATAGGTAAAAAAAATCAATGCTCTTATGTCATATACTCTTAGGGTTTTTGTTACTTTCTCTTAGAACTGTTATGCAAGTAATAAAATATGTTTTATATAAAATTTGCATGTGGTTTCAAGGCTTTTCCATGTGGTGTCGCCTTTATAATTTGTCTTAATTTATCCATAAAAATATTCAACATTTGATTCAACATATTTAATTTCATGGAACATCTCCAAGCTATCTAAATTTTGCGTCACAATTCGTGGAAGAAGTCAGTTCTTTCCTCTGTGTCGTTAGTTCTTTCTTGTGTGCTGGCCTGGCTGTATCTTCTCAGTCAACAGTAAAATTTAAGTCATTCCGCGTTTGGATTTCTTGTTTTTCTCGCGTACTTGCCGGGGACGCTATAACAGAGGCAAAACCTAGGTCTAGGGCTGCTGAAGTTTCTTATCTTTGCATCAAAGACCCACCCTTCTTTTTGGGGTGCGTTTCATGTAGTTTTAGAATTTTTAGCAGGGTTGTGGCAATAGCTGGCACGTCTGTCATGGACTAGGGTTAGGAGAAAGTATCTCATAATTTTTTTTTGTTAAAGAATGGTTAAATTCATTACAATTCCTTAAAATAGTCAATTAATTAAAATACTTGTATCTGTGTTTGCTGTGCAAAGGATGTTCAGTCCAAAATGGTCTAAAATGAGTTATCAAACCAGGCATGTTTGAAAAATCAAGGGCTACTGCATGGTACACAAAGTCCAATCTCACTCTTAAATATTTTTATTCATCAGGAAAAATTTGGGATATGTGAAACAAAACACAAACATGTTAGTGCTAAAGGGGTTATGTCCCAATTAAGGACTTAACACTCTTTACTCAACAAAAATAAAATAAGAAAAATTTACTTTAAAAAAATTAAAAATTAAACTTAAGAAAAAACTGACTTTACAAAAGCTGTTTTTTTTTCAGTCCCGTTTTTTTTTCAAAACTACGATTTTGCACTTGACACTCTTTACACTGCAAACGCAGATATATTAAAGTAATAATGCTAACAAGTACTACTAGTACAAATAGTATTAGTACTGCTAATACTTCCCATACTAGAAGTTATATAATTATTTACTAAGTACTTTAGTATTTAAGTATTTATTTTTTAGTTAGGGTCGCATTGGTTACGAGGGTTTAACAAGCGAAATTTCATCTGAAGCTTCACATTGCAATTTTTTTCTTAAGATGTTAGAATTAAACATGTTGCATTTGTTTTACTTTTACTTTTGAAAAAAAAACTGCAACGCAATGAAATACATACATTTTGCGAGGTAAAAGCACTTTACATATAAATTGCATTATCAAATGACTTATCTTCTCGGAAACTTAATTCATTATCACTTAGCGTAGCTGAAGTCTATAAATAATCGCTTCTTCATGGGCGCGCTTTTATACTATTTTAGCGTGTCTCTTAGAGCTTGAAAGAATTTCACACGTTAATGCAGTAATTAATTTTTCGTTGATGGGTGTTGCAGAGATGGATGTGTTTTGAAGTCGTCACCGTGTGGTTTTTCGGTTGAATTCTGTGGTTCTGTACTGAAATAAGAAGATAAAAATATGCACTATGCCAGAGGGAGTTTCTTTTATTATCTTGAAACTTAATCAGGTAATTTAAAAATATGTTCACATTGTCCGTAATCTTAGTTTTTTTTTTTTAATAGAGTTCGAATCCGTTAAGTCTGTTAGTTTAGTAACGGTTGAAATTGATTTCCTATTCGGAGATTTAGGATATTAAGAGGAACTTTCTGTTATGATAAATCGTTTTAAATAATTACAGATAATTACTCTTCAATCGCTTGCTGGTGCTTCATTTTGAATCCGTTGGGTTATATTTATAATTTGCTGCCAAATTTTTCGTTGATTACAGTTAATGTGAAACCTGCTAAAACTCGGTGATATTTGAAGGGTCAAAATTAAATCTGTGCGACAAGGATGTACATCTATTCGCAATTAAGAAAATTAATATATGGAAATAATCGTGTGATATTTTTGAACCTTTGTTTTAAAGATATAGACTGTTTCTTACTCCAAACTGTTGTTAAGTTCAGATAATGCCTGTCATTTTCGATTGATGTTCTATAATTTTTATAAATACTGATATTTTTTATTTTAAACTTAAATCGCCTCAGTCAATACTTCAAATATGGTTCACAGTAGTGCCTGTTTTGTAAATTATGGCACCTCTGAAATGAGTGAAAACCGATTGAAATAGGCTTCTTTAAAGCTGAACCAGAAATTACCAAACTACCTTGGTATCACCGACGGATATTTGCTTAAAGGTGGAGTCACTGTTAGTTGGTTACCATTTTGGGCGTAAATTAATTTTTAGCGAATATCCAGTCATAAGATGTTTTCTATTAATCGTTCGTAAAAAATAATTAATTTCAAAGTTGGCCAGATTCGGTGAGAAATTAGCCCAAAAAGCGACAAAAATAGAAACGACAGCTAATCGACTACAGCTATTTTTTTTCATGTTTCGTCTACATGCATGATTATTCATCCTTAAGTTTAGACTACAGATGGTTTCATATAAAATTTCATTGCTGCTTTCTTTTGACTAAAAGATAAACCTTTCTTTAGACTAATTTCTCTTTCAACGCGGGTAAACTCTCCTTTTGACTAGCTTGTTATTTCACTTAGATATTCAACGAAACACCCACTAGTGATATTGCGTGTAAGATATGTGCAGTGGAATTCTCTTTTTAGTTCTTATCATATTCGCTCTCAATGTATTTTTGATTAGTATGTTAATATCTATGGGCACATTTAGACGCTTAAAATTTGCAATTTGTACCTGTTTGAGGCACAATTTATGTTTTAACACGGGTAAATTCTGGTAATTACTAGTTTAGAATTCAGCTTGCAACGCACTCTTTTGGGATATTCCATGTAGGGCATACGGCAGAATCGATTCTCCACTTAGCCTGTGAGCATATATTCACAGACAGAACATTCTTTTTACAGTAGACTGAATCTGTGTTATGGACCTTCCCACGTGCAGTTTTATCTGTTTTGAAATGTATATACCTCTGTCATTTTGCGGCGTGGTGCTCGTCATCGAGTTGAAATACAAACACAATAAGGAAACGAAGGCTTATTTCGGGAGCCGCATTTCCTGGCTCTTTTGATGTAACAATCAAAAATCATGTGGTTATTTGGTCACATAAAAAGCCGCGGTTCTTTCCATTCATAGAAAATCGTAGTGCGCGCTTTACTACCACACACACGAAGCGGGATAAAATTTGCCCTTTTGGGGATAATAAAATGAAATGGGGGAAGTAATGGGAGCAGAAATTTTTATGAATGAGTTATCCATCTTTTTTTTTTGGGGGGGGGGAGAAAACAATAAGTTGTGTAAGTTATGGAAGAGTTATATTTCGGGGATATGGAGCTTATTGGACGTACCCAGAGTATATTAAAAAAAAAAGGCTTTATATGAAGTTTGTTGAATGCATGAGTTGTATAAAAATTGCGTATTTTATAGATAGTTTAATACTGTTTTACGTGCTAGTTTATCAGTTGGAACATGTGTGGTTTTGACTACTGTGCACAAAAAGTAAATCAGTGCAATTTTTGAGGTCAGAGAATATGGGAGAAAGTAAGATCGCTCTCATATGTCGCCCGTGGGGGTGCTCGGACAATAATGAGGTGGCTCCAGGGGTTGGTGTTGGTTCACCTATACGTGCCCCCACTAAAAGCAACAAACGATTCTCGTGATTAAAGTGGGAATATCTTCATTGACAAGTGCCCCGCATTGGCAAACAACAACATATTCTAATAATGTCAGAACTGAGAACTAGTCCTTTAAAATTGCCTTTGATAATAAATGAGACAGTTCGACTCTTATTTAAGGTCTTTCTGTAAGAAATAGGTTAAAGTTTCTCTTTACGAATAAGTTCAAGACATCTCCTGAAATTTAGAGATTTATGAAAATATACACCATCTCTGTACATTTATGATAAATTGTTCCTTTATAAAATTTTTAAATGTAGAAATTATGGAATAATATCGCTTTAAATTTTTCTTTTACAATATTAAAAAGATCCCTATTGTATTCAAAACTACTTTATTATAACATTTTATTTTTACATCTTGTAATTCCTTGTCCATTAAGAAATTTTTATCGAAATGAGGTTTGGTTTGTTTATTTTGTATACCAGTATGTATTACTTAGGGCTATTTCGTGCATTGTGTTGTACAACACATTGAAATCTGCTGGTTTCATTGCAGCATTTTATATCTATTTCAATCAAATTAAAAATGCATGGTCCAGTTCCGAAAATATTTGACACAACAATATGAACAAATTCAGATGAGTCAAATTTAATTACAAAAATACAGGGATGCTTTTATTTTTGAGATCTATTAACGTAATTGTAAATAAAAAATGTGTTTTAAACAGAGGTACTTTACATTGTAGTGAGGTTTATAATAAGGCTAACATCCCTTTAATTATATCAGTGATTAAAGGGATTTGTCATGTCAAGGCCTTCATGGATTTAGAATTTTGTGGTTTATATAATACATACAATGCTGGATTAATAGAAAGTGTAGACTATCTTTTACACGTTCTCTGCCGAAATCTGAATAATGATGAGTATTTATTTTCATTGTCTAGAAAATGCTTAGACAATCACCGTGTTAATATTCAGTAAGTCGTTATATGTATATTTTTTTATGGGGGAGTTCTACATTTACTTAAAACTGAGAATAATATGTTGGCACAAAATAATTATTGCGATTTAGTTCTTTACATCTTTCCGTACGACAGTCTTAGCTACTTCTGCAGATCAGCATGAGGTTATCCAATTCTGGGGTTTCATTCGTATACAGTGAAACTTCTCTAGACGGCCGCCCCTCAGAACGGCCACTTTTTTTCGTAACCATTACTGGCCGCCATAGAGAAATCCACCCCTATTCGACGGCCACTTTTTTTCGAAACCATAACTGTGGCCGTCTAAGAGAGGTTTGTTTTACTGTACCTCTCTCTGGAGATGATACGGAAAAGAATCCGATGAGCTATGACTAGATTTCGCCCGCTGTTGGATGTTTTGATGAAAACTACTGTCCCAGTCGCCGGGTCTACAGAATAGAATAGAATAAAAACTCCAGCTGATGAATATCCGAATAGAATTGACCGGTATTCGATTTCGATGCCCATCAAATTAAAGAAATAGCGAATGTAATTAATTTAGAAAAGAAACCGAGAAAGGCGATGGACTTGCAGATGTGAATGAAAAGGTCGTAACTAAAGGGGAGCATAAGAAAAACAATTTACCATATATACAACAGAAAGTATTTCGTAAGCTCATAAGAAGGTGAATGGGTAACTAAAGCAACTTTGAAATGTCACATTTTTTACCCTATCTTGTTAATGCAAAGACCATTCTTTGGGCTAATCTCGTTCACACACAGCTTAGCCTTAACGGATTACTATGGCGACTTCAGACTTGTGAATATCGTCTCGTGGAGATTAGATTGTGGATAAAAAACCAGAAAAACTTTCTCATAGGAGAAAACTTCTGGATTCAGTTCCTATGTTGGTGGAAATTTTATGCTTTTTTTTGTTTGCAGCGTTTGTGCTAGGATTATTCCAAACGGCGTTGTTAAAATAGAAAGAATTATTTTAAATCTCAAGTAAAATAAACTTTGGATGATAATTTTTAAAGTTCTTAAATGATACAGCTTAGTCCATTATGGTAGTTATTATATATTTTAAATCTACAACCTTCAGCAGCTATAAGTACTTCTTTTATAACTGGTTAGTTGCTTAAGTATTTTGCTTTCTACTCGCCCTCTGAGTGTCTGAGGTTGTTTACCCCTTTCATCTTAGATCAGTGTATTTTAGCCTTTTCTGCTTTTGTAATATTTTTTTCTTAACTTTTTTTTCTGATTTCTTGGTTTTTCTGTATACTCTTAAGTATTAAAAACTGATTTTTTTCTTGTTGCTCGATTGTTTAAAAAACAATAAATAAATAAGCAAAAAAAAAACCTACTACCAAGACCTTGGAATTCCAAATGCTATCCACTGGTAAAAGTACTGAGGGAGTTTCCCATAAGAGCAAATGTACTGGGGATCCATACAGTGGTTGCAAAAAATATTTGCACATAGTGAAAATTAATATCAGTAGGCTGGGGAAGTAAAATTAATCTTCTTGCATTACATAAAACCTTTCTCAAATAATATGAGAAGTATTTTCAGATCATTATCCTACAGGAAATAAGTGTTTTCAGTTTTAGCTTTTGGGCACCAGGGTACAAATTAAGCCATAAAAGATGAATATTTTGGCTTGCATTCATATTTTCTTTAATAAAGTGTAAGTTATCAGTTCCAGAATGTGATGGGAACCCCCACAGTATAACACGACCTCCACCATATTTAACTGTAGGTGAAATGTTCTTTGGCTTTAACTCCATTTCATTGAGTGTAACGGGAAATTGTTTTACGGCGATCGGAACCAATAAAGGTTGAATTTGTTCTCATTAGAATGTAATTAAATTTTTCAAAAATCAATAGGTTTATTTATGTACGTTTTAGCAAAGAACAAGTACCACTTCCTGTTATCTTCTCTAATATCCGGATTTTTCCTAGGTATTCTACCGTGATAATTAACACCTTTTTTAAAACATTTCGAGAGGTGGCGGCACGAACACGTTTATCTGTCAATTCAGAAATGATATCAGCACATGCTTGGGCACTCGTACATGGAGTTTTTCGCACGTTTGCAACAATGCTTCGGTGATCTTTGTCGGATAACTTTTTTGAACGACCTGAACGGGCTATATTGCATAAATTTCTATGGACATCATACCTTTTAATTACATATCTAAAAGCATTTTCTTACTTCTTTGTTGATATCGCGATAACTTTCACTCTGAAAAGGAAGTGAAATTATACGTCCCCGGAGGGATTCGGTTAAATTACTCTCTTCAGGAAAATTTCATTGGCCATACATTTATATTATTGTCATTACTTATTTAACTTTTATTGAAGACATTTGATTAAACGTCCAGCTTTCAGGTTTATCAGAACCTATAAACTAATCATTTTTAGCCAGTCATAAGTGTGCAAGCACTTTTTTCCGCTAGTCATAAGTGTGCAAGCAGTATTTTTCAATTGATAATTCTACCAGTTTTTAAATATTTAGATCCCCTCTCCCTTTGGCTTACTTAATTTGCGTAGTATGAACGCTGTAACAGAACGTGATTTTAAATATTCAGCTATATATATATACTAGCTGAAAACCCGTACTTCGCTACGGAGTACATTCAAATTAAATACAACGGTCAATGTATGCAATTCATGCCAAATATAAATATATATTATATGATAAATACGACGATCAATGTATACAATTGATGTAAAATATATATATATTTATATATATATATATATATATATATATATATATATATATATATATATTTATAAAAAAATCGTAAAGGATAATTTTATAGACAAAATAATGTAGAAGAAAATATTAAAATTAAATCTAATATAAAGAATACTAAAGAATATAGTACAGTTAATATAGTACAGTTTTTAGAACATTTCTTTTACTGTATTTTAATATTTTTTTGGATAATGTCCAATCGTCTGCTGCATTAGCAAGGGAAAAAAAAAATTTTTGTTTATTTAGTTGTTATGCACGTGACGATAAATTTATTTAAAGTACCAGAAAAAGAAATCACGTGATCAGCATTTAATAAATTAAATTCTAAAAATTAATCTGTAAAAATTCACCAAAAATCAGGAAATGGAGGTAAAGATTCGAAAAAGATTTCATTTTAAAGGAAATTTTATGATCTTTCTCGTGATATAAATTTTATAACCCTCAATGTATTATTTTAAATGCAAACGTAAAAAAAGTTTAAAAAACAGCTTAAAAATTTAATTTAAAAAAATCTAAGAAGAATTTTTGAAAAATCTTTCTTAGTGCACCCCTACACTATTAGAAGAATCGCCATGTAAAATTTCAGCCCTTTAGGTCCAGCGGTTTGGTCTGTGCGTTGTATGTCAGTCAGTCAGTGAATGAATGAATGAATGAGTCAGTTACGGAACTGTTTTATATATATAGATATATACATACACACACACGAGGAAAATTATATTTGCAAATACTTTTTGCACCTACTGTATGTTTGCTTGTATGAGGATTCCCCTGCCAGACACATTTTAATAAAGTTCTGTTTATGCATGCCATCCTGCACTAGGGATGCGACATCGATGTCAATGTTTTCAAAACATCGATTTATTGAAGCCGATGTTTTTTTAACATCGATGTTTTGTGCTGGATGTTTTACGTTGTCTCGATGTTTTTTTTAGTGAAAAAGTACCATAATAAAAAAATTTACCACGTAACATAATTTTCACACTCAGTAAATGTAAGTCTGAATTCTGAAAAGGACGAATACAAAAGGGGGAACGATTCCTTAGCAAACAGACAAATGGCAATCAACAACCAATGAACCAATCAGAGCGCTTGGAATGTTCCTGACACTCCAGAACCTTCCATGGGGTTTTATTTTATAAATAGTATATACACGAGAGCAGCCATTTAAGTTTTTGTTTTGTACTGGTTTTATATAAGTTAATGTTAATATTATAAGTAAGATGCCTCCCAAAAGTACCGTTTGGAAATATTTTTGCAAAACCTCTGATAAATTGACGAAATGCAATATTTGCATTTCGTCAAGTCCCTCAAAACTTCTGGCAATACCACGAATTTATCTGGACATTTGAAGGCAAAACATGGCGATATTTGCAACGAGAATTTTGAGTCATAAATGTAGCCCAAGGCAAAAGCAACCAAGTTTTTGTCATTTGTGTCAGCCCAATCACAGAGTAAAATTAAATCACACACACCCCACGACTAATCGAATTACATTAATGTCAGAGGTTACTAAACCAGTTTTAAAAAATGGATGTTCTAAAACATCGATGTTTAAAAACATCGATGGTTTTTGGGCGATGTTTTATTAGCATCGGTGTTTTAATATTGAATATCGATGTTTCAAAACATCGATGTTTTGTTATCGATCTCGCATCCCTATCTTGCACATACGTATCTCCTTTAGGGATATCTTGACCTCGAATTTTCCATGATTTGCCATCTTTAAAAGGTCGAATCTGAAATTCCTTGCTATGTATCTATGACATTTTGTACAGCTTTACTTTATTCTATTTTCGTTAAAACTACCTTCTGAATTTTTATTTAGAATAAAAGTTCTGATAACATATTTCCTAAAGCGAAAATTACTCAGAACGAAAACTTTTTCGACCTTTTTAAAAGCTCTATAAATATGATTTTTATAAATCCCGAGTACTAATTATTTTGAAAAACTTCCAACGCACTAAAGTGAAAAAAATTATGCCAATAGAGCAACTGGTGTGTCAGATAAATCAAATACTAACCATTCCCATTTTATAAATTTTTCAAAACTATTGCAAAATGTTCAAGTATTTTTGTACTTTGTGATAAGCTTGTAAATGAAGATGGCAATTAGTGCACCAGACCCCCATAAGTTTTAAATAAATTCTTAAATATTTTAATATCTCTTTGGGGGAAAATGTACTGCTACTATGAATATTTTTTTAAATATATTTCCTAGACTTGACCTCTGTTTAGGTTCCAGCGCGCTCGGCCACGAAGTTTGTTTTAAATCATGGGTGTCCATTCTTTTATCTTGCCAGTTCCGCATTGAGAGAAGAGAAACTGTTTTGGACCGTATATAAAATTGATAATGAACTTAGTTTGTAAGAATTAAAATTTCCTTTATTGTTTAAATTTTGTATTACACCATTAAAGAAAGAAGGCAACATAAACATAAAATCAGTGGGATTTTTTTAAACTAATTTTTTTTTAAACTAATGCATCATGTCTAGTTCGAAAACAATGGTTTCAATTTTTAGTGAGTTTTAAAGATGCTCATCGGAAGTTTTACATCTAATTTTACTTTTATGTGCTTTGCTTTTGAAAACAGTTGTTCGCGTATGAGCGTAGTGCAAAACTGCGATGACATGAATAAAGCGTGATTGTAAAACGAAAGATATTTTCCTCTGGTAAGATAGGTCTTACGGAGTTGGGGATTTTGTGGATCAGTTTTACTAGCTATTGGTTGCGGAATGGATATGTTCTAAATTTTAGAGCTCGTCTCACTTCTGCCGAGTAAGCCCCAACAAAGAGAAGAGTGTTTAGCCCTAGTGTAGCAAAAGATCATCACTTAGTGCTAATAAAGTAATCCAACAAAAGGATTAAAAGAGAAATTGGCATCCAAACTTGAAGGTTTGGCATTTTCTCATTGACAAGTAACCTCAATGTAAAATAAGTAAGGAAGATTGCATTCTTTCTTATTCTCTATCTTTCCCTTAAGGGCGCTTATTCCTTTTAAAGGCCAAGAGACTCGACAAATGTATCCCTATTTTCAATCATCAGTAGTTACTAAAACAATTTTTTCAGAAATATGAACATTTTAATGTGAGTTAAACATTCTTTCTTCTTTATAAATATGGCTCTCGGTTGTTTCTAGCTTGAAGAGAAATTTTTTATTTTTTTTTAATTTTAACCATTGATTTTTCATTGTTATGTCATTTCGCACATGATATCACCAAAACAGTTGGTTAGAATATTATGAAATGTCATACACGGGCAGTATAGATAAGTATCATTAAAATGAACTACTATTATGTCATTCCTGCCATAAAAATTTTAGAGTAAAATTTATCAAAATTTGTTTCGAAACTTTAAATAAAAAAAAAATTTTCTATGAAGAACTAAGAATTTTGATTTCAAAGTAGTTAATTTTAAAGATATATTACACAATATAATTTTAAAAATGAAAAAATATGTATATAAAAATGAAATGTATATGTAATGAAAGAATATGTCATTAATATACGGACGCAAGTCTGCTGATTGCCATCACAGTGAAAAAACCATGGTTGAAATTTTAAAAAAATAGAATATTTATCTAGAACGTAGAAAAAAATTGAGAGCCATGTTTATAAAGAGGAAAAAGTATTTAACTCACAGTAAAGTTTTCATATTTCTGAATAAATTACTTTAGTAACTACTGATGATTGAAAATAGGGATACGTTTGTCGAGTCTCTTGGCCTTTAAAAGATATGTGTCCCTTCCTTTTTATATAAAGACAGACTATTAACCATCACCCACCGGACTACGTGTATCAACAGTTGAAGAAACAACGCTGCTGATACGTACTTCTGTTCGGAGCAGCCAGCACCTCTACATTCTCATTGGAGCTGAAAAATGGAACCAGATCGTAAAATCTTCAGACTTTTGTACACCACATACATAAATCTCTCCTTTTCATCCTATTTACTAATCTTTACGCGCTCTCAAATTATTTCCTGTCACTGATCTCGTAAAAAAATTTGTGACCAGATTATTGTCGCACATGAGTCTGCCGAATGCCAGTGAATCTGAATTAGCCACTTTTACATGCTTTCTGATTTAAGTAGTCTGTGGATGGTTTCTGACTTCTCACATGAGGGCGTTTTTCTGTTCCTTCCAGTTAGAACTGCAAAATTTTGACAAATCCATTCCTACACCGCCTCAGTAACCATGTGGAAAAGCACCCTACGCGCTGTGGCGAGTTCCGCGTTAGTAACTTTTTACAGTCCCCGTATATTTATTGTTGGAAAAAAGTTGATGGATTCGTGATCTTTAACCTCTGTGACTATATATCATGCAGGGAGATGTGTACCTCCATATCCGTGTAACGTTTGTTTGTGTGTGAGGCCGGGGGGGGGGGCGATGCTATCAACAAACCCGCTTTTATAAGACTGTTTGGGATTCATTACTTCATTATTTTAAACAGTGAATATTTGAGAACTAATTACCTAGGAATAAACAGGAAATCCAACGTAAATAAAGCACAAATAGCAGTAAGGTGCAATTTTGCATACGGTCGTTTTGAAGCTGCAAAGGAGCTTTTTCATCAGTGCAAAGAACTTAGTGGCAGCTCAAAAAGCCGAAAACTAAGCGACCGTGTCTGGTCGCTTAGTTTTCGGCTTTTTGAGCTGCCACTAAGTTCTTTGCACTGATGAAAAAGCTCCTTTGCAGCTTCAAAACGACCGTATGCAAAATTGCACCTTACTGCTATTTGTGCTTTATTTACGTTGAATTTCCTGTTTATTCCTCGAGCACAAAGGTTTTGCTTTTTCTTTTTAATTACCTAGGATTGTATTCTCTCGGTTGAAGTCACCTCACTGAAATGATCCAAAAGTTCCCAAGAAGTAAGTTTTGCTGAACATTTATGTGTAATATATCCTGAACGTAAAGAACGTCTGAAGTAGCATCTGTAAATACTTTCTGCAAGTATGATGGTCAATTTAGGGTTTTCTTGGAATAGTAGGGTTAAATTTGGTATCGCGGGAGACGGCATAAAAAAAAAAAAAAAGAAAACTAAGGACGGCGCAAAATAGAAAGACATCTGGATGAAATATCCAGGTTTTCTCCGAGAATGCCTTAAAATCTTTTCATAAGTTCTTGCGTATTGGATTTTTACAGATCGTGGAAAAACGGCATGAACTTACGAAAATAACATCTGTAAGATTATTCTTTCTGCTAGCATTCGGATTTTTTCTTCATGGTCCTCGATTAGTATGGTAAGCTTGGGTAACATGCTCCTAGTTATAGCAAGGGGTCATACGACTGTTAAACCGTAAAAAAAAAATCGATTTTTTGAATAAAATACACATGAAAGACTAACCTTTTCTCAGTATTTTAAGACAATCCGCTTGAAAAAATTCCCATAATTACGGAAGTTATGAATAAAAACGTGTCAGATGTTTATTGTAAACAGATTTAAAGGGCAATACTTCAAAGGGATTTATCTCAAAATGTGTTTTTTTTTTCACATAACGCACTTGTTATTTCTAGAACTATTTCATATTTTTGCATGAAATTTTCACAGATGGTACATATTATCATTTGCTTGAAACTGAACCTAAATTTGTTTACAGATCTCTAGAGAATGCATTTTTCATGGATAGATAAAATTTAATTTATTAAAAAAAATGCATTATTTTCAGTTTCGTAGTAAAAATAGAAATATACCTTAAATATATACAAATTTTGATTCAAGTTAAACTTTAGTTTCTGCAGTATGTGTTAAAAGCAGAAATTTTGTCTTAAACTCAATTTTTTTGAAGTTTTTATGTGCGTTAGCTTTGATATCACTTTTATCCAAAGCAAACTGATAATTATTTATGACTATCTAACACAAATTATTTTTAACTATCAAACAAGAAACAGGTATATATTCATAAATCAAACATTGTTCTATTAACACAAAAAAATGATGATTTTAAATCTTATACTTTTCAAGATATAGAATGTCGAAAGTGACACAATTTTTATACTTTTTCGACTTTTAACAGTCGTATGACCCCTTAAAAAAGGGAGAGGGTGTTGCAAAATAGTAGGCCGTCCAAATGAACATCTGCCTCTCTCATCTTTTTAAATTCTTCCGAAAATGTTTGAAATTTCTGTTGAAAATAGATTCTCTGACTACTGCAATTTTTTTCTTTTTTTTTATCTCTTCTGATCTGCGCATTTTTATATTGTAGGTATGCTTTATTATTTCACCTTATTTTTATCCTAAAGGAAAAAATCACATGTTTACGTCATCTTGTATATTACAGTCTGTATAAAATAGTCCCAACATTTTTGATTAGAAAATGCTAGTTTTTTTAATGTCGATGAGCAAATAGCAACTTTAAATGCTTTGTTTACTATCCCCAAACTTTAATTATCCTTTACATTAGAGTTTTCACCTACCTTTTAATTTAATACCAATATCAGTCATTTATTAAAGAATAAACTGATTTCGTCATACTATACCCCAAACTAGCTACTGCAGATATTCCTCGACATACGACCGAGATAGGGACCGACACATGGTCGTAAGTCCAGTTTCAAACAATATTTTTTTGTATATGTACTTACATATGTATATATTTTAGTTTCATACATGCGTAATTTAAAATACATTGTACTTTATTTAGAAGGCATAAATTATTCTTCGCCATCACTACTTATGTTAGTACAATCCAATGGTTCAGAATTTGCAACAGAAGGTGCGTTGCAAGTTTTTTTTAACAAAGATATCCAAGGTAGTTTTTAATAGTCATGTAATACATATAGGTATGTACTGTACATTCAAGGAACAATATTTTTGAGAAAAAGATAAAAATAAGTAAAAAAAAATAAAATGAAAATTTCGGTCGTAAGTCGAGTGGCCGTAAGTCAAGGAATACCTGTATAAGATTTTATGAAATCACTTCACTGACAGCCAAGGGTTTAATCTGCCCTGTTTGAAATACGGACTGGCGATTTCTTAAGCGTATTTGAATTTTACTTGTTTTCGTAGCCTACAAGGTAAAAACAATTTACTGCATCGTTAAAACCTTCGTATCTTTTCCCCCCTACAAAACGTAACAAATACAAAACCTATTTGTGCATGACTACCTATCTTAATGTTTTGGAGCTCAGCTAATACAGTGCAAATGGGCTTTTAATTCTTGGGATTCTTATTTCTTGTTACAAGTTTAGAATGGATTGCGTTACGTTTTACTGAGCATTTCGAGAAACAGATTTTGTCTTTTTAGATTTCTCAAATAAGGCAGGTTGTAAGGTTAGACTGAATAAGACTATCCAAATATTACTTTTTAGGTTTGATTTGTAGATTGCCAGAATTCAGTAGTAAGAAAAGAAAAATTATAAGTTTTAGAACAGGGGTTCCTAACCTGGAGGCCGGGAAGTATTTTCCGAGGGGTCGCCATGGGTTCAACTTAAATCAATTTTAAGCGAATTTCACCGGAAAATTTGTCAATATTTAATGACCATCAGTAAGGCAGTAGTTTTTTTTTCTTTCTTTTTTTTTAGGGAAATGTCTCTTTCAAAATGCAAACCCAGTTTGTTAGAATTCTACTGCCTTCATTTGGTGGTAAATAAAATTTATGGTTACTCACTACCTACAATGCACCGAGTCTAAACGTCAGTTTGCCTTTCATCAATCTCTGTTGTCACTTTTGGTATGACTATTGCAGTTCCCCAATGAAAAAAAAAAAGAAATTTTATTTAGGTACGAGTTATTTTTTTATTTTTATCGTTATATAATTCAGAATCTATACGGCAAGTGCTTTATTTTTCTTGAGGTTCTGTTCTGTTCTGTCCGTGCTTTAACATACCATTGGCTAAGAGATGAATGTTTCTTAATGTTCTCCATTGCTTAAAATTGCATTTTTATTTAATTAATCATTTAGTTAGAATTCAAATTATGGAAAATACATTTTAGTGTTTTTTCTTTGTCTTAAAGGGCCCATTTAAAGAAAATATGCAAGGCGGGAAGGAGTGTGTGTGTGTGTGGGGGGGGCGGTGGCAGGATACGGGAAAACCATTGATGAGGGGTCGCGACTCGAAAAAGGTTGGGGAAACACTGTTGTAGATCAACTAAGTTTATTTCTCGAATTTAAAAACTTGTAAATTTTTCTTCTGTTTCATCAGTTTTTCACCTGTGGGCTCTGTATAACAATTACTAAGTCTAATGGAAATCTAGTTTAATATAATTATCATTTTTAAGACTCTTTGTAATAAAAATGGCCCGATTTGGCAAACAGTAATATTGGTTGTTGTTTATATTAAAAATAATTATCTATAATGCTTTTTGTAGGATCTATTTGATTGGGCAATATTTTGGTTATTCTCTGCATTTATGATTTAAATTTTTCTCGGGAGTGATAGACATATGTTTAATAATAACGCAGTTTCGCTTTACTTTTCATAAGTTTCATTAGGTGCAATTCGTTTATTTTATTTAAACAACTAAAACTTTAGAGAAGATGTATATAAAGCAAGAGCTTGTCTTACAAGTATCCTACCTTGGGCTCTCACCACAGTCTGTTGTCCTACCCCATACACTGTACGCTTTAACTTGAACCAATAATTTCTTAATCTTCCTATCCACCGGTTAAGGTTGACTGCCAGCTCGTTGACTTGGCTGTCTGCAGAGTTGACCACGTCTTCTATTTGCTATAAGATATCCGCGATCACTGAAATTCACTCAAAAGGATAGAAGAATAGTTAGTTTACTAACAAAATATTGAACAAAACATTCTAAAAAAACAGTTATAACATTAAATAAACACGAGAATATCAGAGAACACCTATTCAGCGTCCATCCCTCGAAACGGCCATATTTTGTTCAGAACCAATTCTAGACATCATAGAGCCAATACTATGAAAGAAACCTCTTTTCAACGCTCACCCCTCGAAACGGCCGCTTTTTTTTTTCGGGACCATTCCTGGTCGTCTTAGAAAATCTTCACTGTTTTGCCAGTTAATATCTAATGAATATTCTAATTTTGCATTTACAGAAGATTTTAGATAGGATGGCCAAAACTTCATTGTAATAACTGACTACTGCAGTTGGTCATTAAATCGGGACTTCACCTTCTGAACTGCACGTGACAACTCACCAAACTTTTGCGACATCAACTTTAAACAAATGAAAATTAGTCTAATAAGGCCAGTCGTTTGGAATTATACAGTAACCAGAGGATTATTAAGGGTGAATAGTTTGAATAATAAATTAATATATTCAAACACGAATAGAATAAAGAATGGAATATAGTTTTACAGCAACTGTTATTAAGTCTGTTTATTTAAATGCATTAAAAACAATTATTTATAGATGTCAAACAATATTTCAATCTAAATTTCTTTGAGGAACAAGGGTTTTGGTAAAGTTCTCTAAGAAGACTCATGCTCCGCTCTCCTCAAATTGAGAACATTTCTCTGTCACGCTTTTCGAATCTTTGAGCAGAGTTGGAGCTCTTCTCAAGCTTGAATATTTTCTCATGACTTCGAATTTTTAGCTCTCATGTATATGTTTCTCGTACCTTTTTCGTCATTTTTTTTCTTTTCCAACTTAATACATAACTTCATTCCGTTTATTTTTTCTCTCTATCTGCATCTGCGCCACGCACGACTGAAGCTGGGTTTAGTTGTACTCATCCTCCTGCCTGCCAATTTGTGTTTGTTCAGTTGGAACGTCCCTGTCATCGTTCTGCGGAAAGGAAAAAATTTGTCGTTTGGCTTGTTGTGACGAAACGAAATTTCGAGTCGTAATTTTTGTTTATTTCTCTCAAAATACGTCTCATTTTCCTAGACTCTTAATAATTTGTCTACAGTAGCTTATTAGATTTTTAAAATTTTTTTTTCCGGTACAAAATATGTGCTATGAATGTTCCTAACACATTTCATTAAGAAGTGTTTAATCATTAATTCGACTGAATAATATTTAGCTGTTTTGATGCCCGTTGGAATATTCCCTGGTGGTATTAAATCACAGATAATAACTTTCTTTGAACCCTTTCGTCGATTCTATGCATACATTTACAGTAAAACCTCGTTTATCCAGACTAACTGGGACCATAAGCAATCCGGACAATCGAAAATCCGGGTAATAAGCATAACAAAATCCTTAACTCAACAGGCTTACCATTTATTACGATAAAAACTATGTTTTGTAACAAAATTACGTAGTATTGTTTACAAGACATTAAAAAATATAAAGAAAACTTTTCTTAGTCAATCCAAGTCTCAACGCCCTGTGATACTCTAGTAAAGCTTTCTCTAGTAAAGAACTCTAGTAAAGCTAGTAAAGTGACTAGTAAAGCTTTCTTAACAAAAGCATTTTATTACCATAATTTATTGCGCAATCTATGCAAGAATTGTATATTGAATCAAACTTTTTTTCCCCAATGCGGTAGACGATATCTTGGACATTATCCTTACCGCCATATGGCACCTCGGTTTTGCTGGCCACTTTTCTGGGAGCACCGTATAGATGGACCAGCATTAACCCCCTTTTCTGCCCCCCCCCCCCCATTGGCCGGTGCCGTAATTTTGAACCGAGTCAAGTGACGAGTATTGAATTAAACTAAAATGCGAATATTTGACGTACTTATAGTTACGTTCTTGCTATCATAGTTAAACATTAATATCTAATGTGAACATTAAATTTAAAAAAAAGTTTACAAATCTGATCCGGAGATCCGGATAAACGAGGTTTCACTGTTATTTTCGATTTGTTTACCCGTAGCTGAGGAGAATTGGACCCTCATCGGTGATGTTTTTGGTCTTTACACCTGGATGTTAAATAAGTTTCCTATTCCTACTTTCTTTTATAATCACGTCCGCTGATATTCATCATGAATACAAACTTTTATCCTGGGATTACAAATTACTAGCTGATATTTTGAAAGCTATAAAGTAATATTTTGATAGTTTCAAAGGATATATTCTGATTGTTTAAAAATGGCTCCTATTCAAATAATTAAATTATTCAGACCATTTTATAAATTGCTGCAAATAATATAAGCATTTCTTCAGCAACGAATAAATTAAAAAAAAATGTAATTTCAAAATCGAAAGACGTACCAGAATCAAAAAGAAAGAGTTTTTTCTAGTAAATGCAGTGTTTTGGACTCTTAAGTAGCTTCAACAGTGACTTTATGTTTTAAAGTATTGCAAATATCTAATGGGACATATTTAGAAACTTATTTATATATTATTTGTCTTTGTAATATATTTGTAGCGATTTAGGAAGCGCCTTAACCGTATTCGCGTGAAATCTACCAGCAGGTGCTTTTGAAGAGTTAGGCATCTGACGAGAAAAGGCGAATCCTTCACTAAGGTATCAATATGTGATAAAGAGGCGATAAAACTATTGAGCAACAAACGTTTTAGCGAACTTCAGAGTGGTAGAACCGGAGTTAGTATCTCTTTCACGCACACACCAGGAAAAAAAACACCTGACATTAGAAATTTTTTTTCTTTTTAACTCCTGCTAACTTAACCGAGCAATTATCCTTAATAATATCACATGAATGGCTTGTTACCTCTGAATGAAAGTTCATTTGATTGACGTATCAACATGCGTCAAACAGGTTAAAGGAAAAAGGGACTGAGACATTTATGTTCTGAACTGAAGGGATGGAAAAAGAGATTTTTTTTATGTTGACTTGTATGGTTATGGCGCAATTCAAAGTCATCGATTGATTTCTCTAAAAAAATCTGAATGCTGAATTTGATAAAATCGGATACTTTTTATTTACTTTTAAGATTATATATAGGTTTGATTTTTTTTTTTACCTAAATTTAAAAATGTAATACCTTAAAGTTTATTTTTAAGGGTGTGTAAAATCATTTCATACAAGTGATACACGGTGTTCCTGCCACGTTTACAAAAAAAGTATTAAACAGATTCTTTTGGATTTCTTTATTCCGTATGAAGTAGTCGCCTTAAGCCAGGCGTGTACAACCCGTAATGTGACGAGAGTCGTATTACTTTATGAAAAGCTTCTGCGGGCAGCAAGAAAATAAGATAGATGGGAAAGCAAAAAGTATTTTATTTAACAAAATATAAATTACTGATTCAGTTGGAAATTTAATGCATATTAATATTCATTGCTTATATATTGCTTTCGTAATATACATTTAAAAATAATCCGTATTTTTTAGATTTATATTATGAGTCTCAACAAAATGCCATAGAGTAAGTGCTGGTGGGCTGCATGCGACCCGTGGGTCGTATGTTATGTAGGTCTGCATTCAGCGGTAATAGGCCCATGCATGTTAGTAAAAATTTGGCTGTTATTTCTCACTATAACTTTATTTTTTATGTACATAAATGTAACCAGATGGAGAATGCTATTTGCGTTTTAATTTCAAAAAAATATTTCAGGTAGTCTCTTCTAACGAAACTACCGCGTGTTATTAACGTAGGATTACCCTATCGTTGCTTACCTCTTTTCTTTTTTAACGTAGGATTACGTTCCTCCATAATGGCCCTTCGGAAAGCAAAATTTCAGACTCTAAAACCGTCCGTCCGTCCTCGCGAGTTATAATTTTGGCAGGATACCAAACCCAGTCTGTATCGCTTCGACAAGCAGTAAACATTTAAACAGAAAAGTACCAAAATGAGTCAAAATTTTGACATACATATATGTATATTGTCGTGTCTGCCGCGTCAACTCCTGTTTTTTTTTGTCCCTGTACTTTCCTCTCAAGAAAGCAGGGGGGGGGGGGGGGTAGGGCAATAAGGGATTCGAGATTGTTGACGGTTCCCCGAGCAGAAGTCAGGGGGACGTGGGAGAGAGTGCTTGTGCCCACGAGAGAGAAGGCGTGTGGTTTTTTTTTTAGTCTGCTGTGTTGGCTCTTGAGAGAGTCGGGCAGACGAATACGGTGCGTGGGTGTATTGAGACCCCGAAGACGCACTAGGTCTTTGTTAGGTAACAGTCATTGGGAGATGACTGAAATAGTTAATTGACTGTATAATACTGTAAATAAGTTTGTAGAAAACTGGGTTTGTGCTTGCGAAAGAAATAAAACTTTGAATATTCACGGATGTGTACTGAACTTTATGCTGTGAAAATTTACTTGTGTATCATTGAAAACGTCTTGACAAACGAACCAAAGTGAACCCGTAGAAGTGAGGAGGTTCGACATATATGTATACATAAGTACGTATATGTAGATACATATATACATAACACATACATACATATATATACACATACAAAAGAGGTAAGCAATGATAAGTAATCCTACGTTAATAACCCGCGGTAGTTTCGTTAGAAGAGACTACCTGAAAAAAAAACTTTCTTTTCTTTTTTTCATTTTTTTTTCATTTTGGTACTTTTCTGTTTAACTGTTTACTGCTACTGGATTTGGCGCGCTGCCAAAATTATAACTCGTGACGCCGGACAATTTTTTACTCTCCGAAGGACCGTTATTGAGGAACGAAATCCTACGTTAAAATAAATTCCAAAATATCTAAAATTATCCAGCTAAGTTAAGACCTTTCTTTTCATTAAACGATAATAAAAAAAAAAACAATCAATCAGATCACAGATGGGAAGTGACCTCCAAAATCGTTTCAGCAGATGTTTAGCTTTACATACCTCTGAATGCCGTTATTTCCGAATATTATGGATCTAGATCCGAGCTTTTGTTGAATTTACAGGTCAGTCGTTAAAATACATCATGGAGGTTTAATGAGGCTCTCTTGTGTGTCGGAAACGCAGAATACTTTCCATAACGTGTTCCACTTCTCGTATATAGATGCGTTTAGACCCTTTTATTGCATATTACTTTTCTAGATCATTGTGTCACGCGAAACGTTTAGATGTCTATTTTGCGCTTCTTTATTCCCGATTATTTTTTTGCTAATGACTTTTTCCGCTCGTTCGTGTAATTGGTCACTAAACCAGGTCTTCAACCTTGGCTTCTGGCTGATTTTCGTCCTGTGGGAATCATCTAATCTGTGGTCTGTTGCAAGTAAAAAAAAAAAATAAAAGACGGAGTACGAAAGGCTGCGGTATTATTAGTACTCAAGAGAGTGCCTTCCGTATGACATTTATTCAAATTTCTTAACTTCTTATTTTAAAAAAAATCGGCTGATTTCATTTTTCTGTTTTCATTTAGTAAGTTTCTTGACCGCTCTATTGTCAATTTTGCTGAGCTCTCCGGACTGTATGGTACATTGATAGACTGCCGGGCTGAAGACTTCATAATTATTTTTTTTTTATAACTGCCTGTAATTGCTACAAGGGGAAATGTATGTCGTATGCATTTCAATATCATAAATGTTCTCTCAAAATTAAATATGGAAGAAAATTCTAATGCATGGCGATATTGTTCATCTGACGAGAGGGAAATGGAGCTCTTTTTTTTTGGGGAGCAGGGGGGAGTGAGTAAGTGAGTAAGTAAAATGTGGTTCCTACTATTTCTTTTTTCCTAGTCTTTACCAGGCTTTCCAGGCCGGGTGATGGCCGAATGAATAGGGCGCTGGTATTAGGTACCAGAGTCTATGGTTTCAAGTCGCGATGTCCACTGTAGGCATGGATGTTTGTAGCCGTTCGGAATAGGCTTTACGTAGTTGGTCCCGATCTAATTAGCCCTCGTGTAGCCAAAAAATGACCGTAGCGCTCCAAATCAACCAACTAACCAGGTTTTCCAAATAATTTGTCTTAAAATATTAGTCCATAGTCATGGTTATAACACAGTCAAATTTCTGGAAGTTGCATTCACACTCTAAAATTCACTCTATTTTATTCTGTATTTGTTTCATTTTTATTAAATTAAAAAGTTTGACGAAAAAAATCAATGAAAATTCATTCCGACCACCATGGCACCAGTGTATACTCTAATATACGACCGCCGATGCCTAAAAAATTTAAACAGAACCGCATTCCATCAAATACACATCGATAATGGCCAATTAAAGTGATTTATTCTTAAATTAAAATATTATTTAAAATACCATAAAATGTTTTCATTTCCGATAATAACTTAATAAAACGTGTTCAGTATAATCGTGCAAACAAGTAGGGTAGATGGGTTTTAAATAACAAACAGTACGATGAAACATTGGCGATCGCGTTTTGATAAAACTGAATTGCGATAATAGCTGCATCACTAAATATAAAATTTAATGATACAGCTGCATGGAGGAAGTATGACCTGATTCTTTAAATATTTCTTAGCTTTGGTTAGAAATAGACTGAAACTTGTGAAAATTAGAAACAAGATTTATCAAATTTATATAATTATTTTTTTTAAGTAACAAATTTAACTGATTAGAAAAACCTGTCTTAATCTTAGAACAAATATATCTTGAACATATTCTTAGCAACTTTTTTAAATATCTTTTACTATCTCATTGTCTCTTATTTTATTATATTAAATTATATAGGTTAATAAGGTATTATAAACACATAAACATGTTTTACTCATGAAAGTACTCAACAATTGTTAATAATTTTTACGGTAGCTTTGACCTTAGCTGTCAAGTAAAAATATAATTTATGAAATTCTGAACTTATCCAAGCTGATTAATATTTAGACAATTTTTCTAGCTACTTTGAATATTTTAGCCTTTTGTAAAACTTTTGCTGTTTTGTTAGCATAAAATAATTAAAGTTCAATCCCTTGAAATTCTACTCCAAGTTTGTACGACTAGTATTGCTAAGTACTGTGATTTTCGCTGCCCAATTAGATTGCGCAAACTTTTTTCGACCGTGACCCACTTTCTTTAAATAAGAAAAAACCTCGCCCCCCCCCCCCCCCCTGAATCAAAATTTTTTGGTAGAAACACAATTTTTTTAAAAATAATGAAAATGGTAAACAACAAAAGAAGAAGAAAAAAAAGATGTAGCTGTACATTTTGGGTATATATTTATGTAACACTATAGTAATAAAAAAAATTTATGGTAGTCTCTTCAAACGAAACTACCACGGATTATTAACGTAGGATTACTTATCGTTGCTTACCTCTTTTGTGTGTATATATATATATATATATATATATATGTGTGTGTGTGTACGTATATGCATGTCAAAATTTTGACGCATTTTGGTACTTTTCTGTTTAACTGTTTACTGCTTGCCCAAGCGATACAGGTTGGGTCTGGCACGCTGCCAAAATTATAACTCACGACGACGGCCGGTTTTAGCGTCTGAAATTTTGCTTTCCGGAAGACCGTTATGGAGAAACGTAATCCTACATTTAAAAATTCGTAAATAATGATTTTGATGTTTTATCCCAAACTCCTCAATATCCTTGCAATTTTCTCGCTACATTAAATTGTTTGAATTTTACTTATTCCATGCGGTTAATTTTTAAAAATTAATTTAAGGTAATGTCGGTGTGTTTTGAAGTGGAGTTTGTTGATGTTTTCGATGAGATTGTTCAGGAACAGACATTGTCCGGCCTAGTACTGTAAAGAATGCTAAACTTTTTTAGCTTTTAGATTTGCTTTTTAGATTTATTGTACAATTTTCAAAATAGCATATCTCCCTTAATCCTGAATATCTAGCAAAGTGATAACAGTAGAATACCTTTTAATAATAAGTAAGTACCTTTTAATAATAAGTAATAATAAGTATAGTACCTTTTAATAATAAGTAATAATGAAAAAAGTGAACAAACGATAAATTAGTGATACCTTTCCCTCTACAATAGTACTTCTGTAAATAGACCACATTCTACGATTTTGTAACGTGCATCCACGTGCCTTCAATCAGAGTGACAGAAATACATATGTTATTATTTTCTCGTGTTTGGAAGATTCTATAAATCAGCCTCTCTGCCGTCATTCGCATTTAGAAAGCATAAAGTGGCAATCAGACCGTGTCAGGCGAACAAAGGGCCCGAATGCGAGGCCGATTAGTCGGTTTGATAAAAACATGGATTCCTGATCGAGATGGAGGCGAGGACAGATGGAGCCGATTTTGTGCGAGCGCATTTGCAAGCTAATACCTCGCCGGAAGGTTCCGGATGTCGTTCAAATCTGTTTTCTACCCAAACCAGATGTAAGATCGATCGGCAAGCAGACCGCATGCTTTCATAATGTGATATCTGATGTCTTAAAAAAATTATGCTACAAAATTTGTTCGATATATCACAACCAAACGCCATGATATATTGATCAAATATTGCTTGTTAGAGAATATTTAAAGTATTCTCGATCTAACAATTTTGTATTTAGACCTTACCGAATCGAATGTCCCGGACATTAAAAACATTGGTTCAGATCCAGTGTGTTTGAGGGAAATCTGCGTGAACCCCGTCCAGAATATGGCCTTTGCAGTAAGTCCTTTGAGGAGGGGTTAAAATGCAATTGTAGGGGAGCGGTGGCCGAGTGGGCAAAGGCAGCGAGTCAGTAATCTGAACGTCACTGGTTAGATACCCGTCGCTAACACATCCGCCACCGTGTTCACTTATGGCGGCTGGTGCACGAAAAATCTGTCGTGTCTGCAATGTCCTCCAATTTCTCAAATTTACCTCTGGAGGTGCGGGGTCAAGTGTACCGGTCTCCGTCACTTGACTCGGTTCTAAACTACGGGTCCGGTTTGTAGGGGGTAGTGCTGGCCACCTATACGGTGCATCATTAAATGAATGGCCAGCAGTCTCGCGGTGTACATACAGGCGAATGTCTAGCGACAAGTGTCTCCGCATTCGAAAAAAAATGCATTTGTTTAAAAGACGCATGTTTACAGGTCTGTGGTTTAGTTTTAGCTAACCCGTTAGTTAGAGGAAGAAAGGCGAAATAACTAACTCCTTATGGCTGCTGTGTTCTCACCCTATTGGATTCGCTCACCTCAATGCTAACTTATGGAGAAAATTTGTCGAAGGATTGCCGACTGGGATTTTTAAAAAAATTGTTTTAATTGTACTCTAATAGAGAAAGAAATTTTACACCTTGAGGCATTTTTCGTTTTTTAAAAAAAATGCAAATAATATTTTTAAATTTAAATTATTGGCGGTGGAGGGGGAATACGGTGTACTGTGTTCTAAACGCTCATCAATTCCTTTGGTGGACGAAATTTATAAAATTACACCTGGGGGCATTTTACGTTTTTTAAAAAAATGCACATATGTTTTAATTTAAATTATTCGGGGAGAAAATCTGGTATAGCGTGTTTTGAACGCTCCTCAATTCCTTTGTTGGACGACATTTATAAAATGAATCCTGCTGAAAGGTGCAGAAAAGTTCGGGCTATCTGAAAATGCCATTTTTATTGGATTATATCAGGTTTATGTAGCTGTAAATAGTAGACACATTTTCACCATAGGTTACCATTGAGGTGGGCGAATCCAATAGCGTTAATACACAGCAGCCTTAAATATTTTCCATATCTCTCCTCTTTGTTTTTTTTTAACTTATATCTCGCCAGAATGACAGTCAAATTATCATGCGCTGAGTCGCTTAACTGATCAAGAAAGTTTATGTCCGTGTGGGGAATTTGAAAAGAGTGAAACAACTATTTATTTTAGTATAGCTTGTTTTGTGTATCGTTCAACCGTGAGAATTTTCGTAAAAAGGGAACGACGTCATAGTTCTACCCTCTATTCATTATTAAGAATAATACCCCGTTTTACGAGGAAATAAACAGTGTCATTGAAACGCATCACGTTTGAATGACGAGCAAATTGTGTATTACATAAGAACTACTTACGCTATTAGAAATCTACGTGACATGTGATCAAATTCTCTCCCTCTCTCTCTCTCTCTCTCTCTCTCTCTCTCTCTCTCTCTCTCTCTCTCTCTCTCTCTCTCTAACACACACACTATATATATACAGTAACCACCGCTTATAGTGATCAGTGGTTATAAGAATCAACCGTTTATAAGAATCAATATCGCGAAAGCAAAAACAAATGTATTATTTCCATGATAAAATTTTCGCTTTAAAGAATCAGTCCACCGGATTTAAGAATCAGTTTACACTCTTCGCTTTCCTTTTATTTTTCTAAAAAAGCCACTTAAATCCTCAAAAGGCACGAAGTTCTTTTTTTTTTAATGAAAGATTGATAAGATGGGATGGAATATAGTCGTAAAATTCATCCCTTTCTTTGTTAGACATAACATAATAATTTCCCCTTAAACGCTTTAGCACAACACTGTCCTATTAGCTTGACTCAGGGGCATCTTTACCCGTCCGGGTCCGATTTCACTTTTCTCCACTGACAAACAAAAATTGGGACTCTTTTTTTTTCCCACCTCCCACATCCTAGTTGCGGCTTCCTGGAGCACATAAATCTTCGGCGAAGTGTCCACTATCACTCAGGCAAACGTGACATTAGTAGATTCAGCACGTTATCAAACCGTGAAGCGTAAGCTAGAAGGTGAATCTTCGTCTGAGACTATTAGTATTGAAAGAGGTATAAACAGCCTCCTGAAAACTTCATTACGTCAAATTACCATAGAAACTTTGTCTTGCTCCCTTCCTTTAGTTGAAATGTTAAAACTGTTAAGCAGGTATGTGGTAACAAAAATCGGATTTTTTTTTATTTTACTATAATCATGTGTATCTACTTATAGGTCTAGAAATTAAGTTGTATTTTTAAAATTATAAAAAATAATTTTAATAAAAGATAATTAACGTAAATTGAAGAGTATTTTATGGTAAATTATCTAATATGTATATATAGGTGTGTGTGTGTGCCTGTGCAAAAACCTAAATTTCGGCTATAAGAATCAACCGCTTATAAGAATCAAAAACAGTAATAACAAACGTGATTCTTATAAGCGGAAATCACTGTATATATATATGGGAATCCAAATTTCAGCCTCTATACTTTCTTGCCCTATGAGTGATCGTGCATGTTCTGCGCAATGTTGCTTTCTGGGTGGTAGAATGTGTGTTTGTGGAGGGAGGGAGCTGTATTTATTACCATTTTCTTACAAAGTTATTTTTTTTCTTTATGTTGACTAATATATCTTGAACACTTCTCTCAAATATTCATATCTTTCCACTTATTTAGAATATGGGAGTGCGCAGGCGTATAATAAGAAAAGTTTAATATTTTCAGTTCAAAGCAATTTCAGTGTTTTGTTAGAGAATACCTATTTACATCCTTTATACAAAAGTATTCCCCATGGCATAAAGTGTTTTCCAAGTTTCGAAACTTGGCCTTATACTGAGCAATTTAAGTAAAATTTCCCAAGTTTCAGAATACCCTTGAACTCATCTAGACTGACCTATTCTTCCATTGCCCTGTTTCGTTCTGTAGTCATTGAGCCATTCTAGTAAATTTTCAGAGATGACTAGTAGTGATATCTAACTGCAACCGACTTTACTTTCTTTGTTTTGTTTAATCACCGTCTAGATGAGATGTATGTACCGGGTTGTTTGTGGACAATGTATTAACTCTTCAATTCATTAATGCACGCTCTATTTGGATATTAGTTATAGTGTCATCTCTTGAAGCTTAAAATACATACCTAATGAATACTTCTTCAGTTCCACAATAAATTTAAAATGGTCTGAATGTATCTTTCGAAATATTTTATGGTCCATCCTCAGGCCAAGGAGCATTGATGTGATTGTCGGAAAGCACAATTGCCAAATGCTGGCATTCATTGCGACAATCACACCAATGTCCAGTGATGAGGCAGCGTTAACTTGTTCGAAATATGTAGCCACCCCTTTTTAAATTATTGTGGAATTGAAGAAGTGTTCATTACGTATTTGTCACCCAAAAGTTTGCTATAAGCTTAAAATACTACCTACAAAGCTGTTACTACGTCAATTTTATATATATATTACGTATTTGTGTTTCCTTTTGTTTGTAAACTATAACGTAGCTTAGAAACTTGAGAATTATAAGTTGATCTGTTAAATTATGGTTGCCTTCAAGTTTAGGCATAATTATACTTACTTTAAGTCGTAAAACTATGGAATTTCGCCTTAGAGTTAAAAGGTGCGTTCACATATTAGAAGTTCATTGTGTCAATTATGATTTGATTTGTTAACTTTCCAAAAAATAATTCTGTATATTAAATTTATTTTCTAGTTCATTGCTCTGAGAACTTAACACTTATTGTGATACCTTTTTTCCCTGAACTTTAACGATTTGATTTTTTCCCCTTTGAGTGTGAGTAGGCAATTTCACTTGAAAAAGAAATTATTCTTCTACCGAGTTCAAAGTTCATTAAAAAGGACAAAAATGCGCAATTTTATTACGCAGTAAAGAAATTACTTTGAAATGCATTCATGATCTCGTGGAGGAAACGTTAAAATTCTTTCTGCTGTTCTTTTCTTCTTTCTTTTAAAAGAAAATGAAAAAAATACAGCTACTACTTGTTGTACGATAAACAATTTTTTTAACTCTTTTCCTAGCGGCGTCGGAATTTACCTCGCTACTGGCATGAATTTAATACAAATTCCGGCATTCTTCGCTCTTTTAATGCTAAGAGCGATTGTGAAGTGAATGGCGCGATTTAGCCTCGCTAGCTGTTTGATCTATTATATATTCTTAGCATCCCAAAGTCGGTTCAAATTCCTGGCCCGCAATTTCATTGATACTTTTCACGGTTGAGTAAGTAGTTCAAGTCTGCATTCGCGAGGTCAGTTTTCAGAGATGAAGCAATAGCGGTCGCCGTTTGGCGACTTAAAGTCGGTGAAAGTTTAGGCACTTTTGCCAGACATTGGGACGCTGCTGAAAAGTAAACTTAAACTTGAGACCTGTTCTAAATCACTGTCTTGAAACTAACTAAACTGACCTCGGAAGAAAGTTAGATTTATGATTTTTAAAATAACAAACATGTATTCAACTTGAGTGCAGTAAAAAATGAATTAATATATGAAATATCGACATGAACAAAATATCCGTACCCGGAGTTCACTCCGTTGAACCCTTAATTTTAGATTATTATCTGTCGCCGCACTCAGAAACCTCTTATAATCAGACATGTGACACATTTCCAAAAATTAGGCAACATATAAGATGAACAAAATTACAAAATCGGGTTTACAAAATACTCCTATGCCGTGTTCACTTCGCTGAACACCCAAATTATAGTTATGCGCCCATGCTCTAACCTCTAATAATCCTAAATGTGCATTAATAAGTTATTATTTAGCTTAGCTTCAACTCCATCTCACCGGCTTTATTGGCAGTCCTTGAGTCGATACAGTGTAGCCAGCTTCTTTAACCCAGCTTAGGTCTCCGCTGCTTGACGACCGAGGAAATTTACTTCAGGCTATTATTACTTCCTCTCATGAATAGATCAATCCGCGCCTGTGTTATAATTTCTAATCTCTACGCAAATTTATCCTTTTTCGTATCCCTGCAGAGAATTTTGGACGGTATTACACAAAATATGGCGTCGCGGTAGTTTGTAAAAGAAAAGAGACCTTATTGGTAAATAAATGTTTGTTACAAACCCTAAAAGTCAAAGTAACAGAACTTAGGTATGCACAAAACTAACTCTTTTATAAAAATTGGAATGACCACATGTTATTTTAGTTTATTTTTCCATTGAACAATATTTCAGTCAGTCTCAAACGAGTCTGCCCTATGGTCGAGCATCAAAGTTAACCTTGCAGATCAATCTCCTTGTTAAGCCATGGAGAATTTTCATATAGTGATACTTATGACTAGTAGTTTTCATTTCTAGTGACACTTGAACAAATACATGTTTTCGAATTCTGTATCTTTCGTTTATGTGTAAATGCAGTGCGCGGGAGATTTCAAATATCTTTTATTAAAAATCTGCTCTTTTTAAAAAGCCGTATTTTCGAACTGTGACATAAACAATTTAATCTCCCACAAAAAATTAATCAGGGAAAATTCCAAATGGGAAAAACTACGCTTTCTTTATTAAAACTAAAACTTCTGTTTTCATGAACTCTTAAAAAAAAATATAAAATGAATAAAAAAAGTTTGGTATGCATACCTTAGTATCCACGGGAAAACCACGGTGATAACGTTCTGGAACAAATATTTGGGCATTTGAAAATTATAAGAAGTCTGTATTCCAATCAAGAAAATTAGAGGGTATAAATAAAGTATTCAACAGGAGAAATATTTTGTTAAAATTAATTACATTATTAAAAAATTCGGACTTGAAAATCATTCAAAACAAATATCATTGAAATAGACCTAACACCACGTAGTGCATAATTCCCACATTCTAAAGAAATTCTTGAAAGTGTAGAATGAATATTAATAAATAACTTTATAAATGCATATTTTTCACAAATTGTTATTTCATGTATTGCATGTGGCACAATTGAAAAAAAATTATGAATATATTCCTTTCAAATTTTCCCAGTTTGTATGTTGGTAGAAGGATATTGACTACACTTCCAAATTTTTTAAACATTACTTTATTTTGAATTGTTCTTTTCGTAGTCAAAAAAAAATTACCGAAGCATGTTTTAATTTTTTTTAAATTAATTTGTACTTTATTTAGGTATATGATCCGACATAATGATCCGACGTACTTTATTTAGGTATATGATCCGTCGTATTTCTGATCATAAAAACATTTAAAAAAGGATTTGTGTATTTAAGATTTGATGTTAGTGGGCTCCTAGAAGCCCCTAGAAGAATGAAAAGCTGTAAGAAGGGAAATTTAATATAAATGCCTTCGTGGTAAGCTAGAAAACGCAGCACTTTTATATGAAAAGATAAATTTATAGAAGATGGAAACTAGACTCTAAACAATGAGGTGGAAAACAAAATTCAGAAATCTAATGTAATAGCGTTTAATGATCATATCTCTTTGTCAGCAGTACTCACATTATCATTAAAAATGGAATGTGTCTGAGAGATTTCACTTAGATTTCCGTTTCAACTGCTGTATATATTTACGCTCATCTATTCATTCTTTATCAGTTCTAAAGAAAAACACATTTTCGATTATTTGAAGCTAGTTTTAAAAGCTCTAATCAACTTTAAAGTTATACAAAATTTTTCCTTACGAGTGATTTAAAATTCATGGCTCCTTTTGTTTTTTTTAACATATGCACCCCCCCCCCTTTTTTATAGGGGAGGAACGAATGTTTATTAGCCTTCTCAACCAACAGTTCCCGTTCAGTTTTACAGCTTTTTGGCGTTTATACATATTTTACGTGTATGAAAAGCATTACGTTAATAAAAAAGGAAGTTGTGGTACCAAAGAGCGTTGTTCGCAAATTTGCATCGAGCCCACGCCAAAGAGCGATAAACCTGCCTCGTAATAACCCTTTGATCGCTAACCCCCTTTGATCCATTTAAAGGTAGCACTCCATTTTTGCCGCAGCCATCCATTGTTTGAGCGGAACAAAAACGGACGTGGAATTGATCACGGTCTTTGATTCTGAGTTATCGTCTGCAGCCGATGCATACTCTTAATTTGTCATTCCTCGCCTCAGGCCTCGAGACCTTTGCTTAAAACGCGCTCCTGCGACTGCAAAGGTAGCGGCTTGGTGTTTGTGATGATCAATTTCTTAATCTTCGGATGGCAGCACCTTTGGTAAATGCGCAGCGCTTTTCATTCCAATAGAAAGTTGATGCATCTTATAGACTCTTTTCCATCGGATTTATTAGCGAAACTATTCCATTCGCGGCAATTGGGCAGCCTGGGGTAATATCGGGATTAATTTGATGGGGAAGGGGAACGTGAACATTTTGCAGAAGTGCATAACACCCCATCAGAGTCGTTAATTTATATAAAACCATGGAGGATTCATAGGTATAACCTTTCTGAATTATCCAACATAACTAAAGGCTCCTGCTAGTTTAGCTTGGTAATCTTTCGGAGCACTTCTGTCACCTTTTGCTTCAACCGTTAGAAAATCTTTTAGAAAATTTCCAAGCAAAATAAGAGATTTTCACTCAAATGGTAAATTGACAAATCCTTTTGCATTAAGCTAATTTAGTCATGATCAAAGATTTCTCTTTTCTCACCAAGAAACTTTTTCATAAAAAAAATTACGCAATCTACAAAATCCTTATGCCTTCTGGTATTTTAATAATAATCCTTAATAACCCAAAATAACTTAAAAATTGCTGATAGTTTTGACTTGTTGGTTTGCTGGATTTTGGAGCTCTTCTGTCATCTTTTGCTACACGAGTTTTAATACGTATCTTCTGCACCACAAGTTTCGGAACAATGTATCTACTTTTCACCGTTACAGATGAATATTTCAGAGGGTAATCCACAATAGAGATTTTCACACAAATATTCACTCAATCCACTAGTTCTTATGCATTAGGATAAATTTTCATTCAAAACATATCTACGCTATCTGCAAATTATTGTGAATCAGGATAATTTAATAACGATTATTCTTTTGACATAATTAAAAGCAGCTTCTAGTCTCGGTTTGACTTCCAATTTTTAAGAACTAGTGTTTTAAGAACATCTTTTGCTTCACGCAGGCTAAAATGAGTGTAGTTTCGAAAGACTGTATCTCCTTCCGTCCGGCATTACAGATGAATATTTCACTACAAACGAAATTCAGTAATCTTCAAAAGGGATATAACTCTAAAACATATTTCTCAATCTACAAAACCCTGTGCATTACAGGGAGGAATTTGGAGTTTTCGGATATTCGTTTTGAAGGCTTGTCTGTCGGACGAAGAAGGTTGGATGCCTCCGAATCCAGAAATGGATTTTAAGTTCATAATTGTTGATGATTGTTTAAAAGTCTTGTAATTTGAGTTGTATACGAACAAAACTCTCTAAAATTGCGAGATGTTTAAGTAAAAAATAATATATTCTAATATATAATAATATATAGTTTCGTGTTCAGAAAACCTGACAAATTATTGTCGTAACATTTCTTTAAATGATTCCAAAAGATCTCTCTCATTGTAAGGGAATCTTTTTGCAGACAAGAAAAGTGTTTTAAGTTATCATCTGTATTCGCTGGTTTCCCGACGAAATTATTGCAATTGCTTGACTTTGCAACTTCGACTTAGCTAGTCAATCGTTTAGATGCATTTCAACAAAGAACTAAAAACAAATTATCTGCATTACTAATAAAATGAATGAATATCTTCCTTTTAAGTGCATGAGAACTGAAACGAAGGAGTAACAATGAATTCCATGTAAGGAACTGAAACATGCAATGGTTACACACGATTTCCCAAACTTTCAGTCATCATAGTCTGTGCCTATTCGTATGTTTCGAATTTCATATATTCTAATGATCTAATGTGAAAGAAAAAAAATTCATCAGTTCTGCTGTTTATAAATTTCTTATAAAAGTGGGTTTTTTATGAAACATTTCCCGTGTCTTTGCAAGGGAAGTAAGCGTTCCCCTTTACACACTTTTTTGAGACTGTGATCCTACCGAATACATTTATTGGGAGAGAAAATCTTCCCCAATATGGAAAAATTTTCCCATAATATGGGTTTAATTAACCAACTAATATTGTTCAATGTTCGATCGAATTTTTTTTTTATATAAAGAATAGCCAGCGTTAATAAAAATGTCTATAAGTAAAGAACTTTTGTTCCCTTGAAACCTGGTATTGTCAGAAAATCTCTTAATGTATTCTCGTGGTTTCGCGCCAAAAATGCTGAGATTTTTCCTTTTTACTTTAAATCTAATTATTTGTGGACCAACAATCATTTACAGTGAATAGTTAAGTACCTCCTTTTATTATTCTTTTGTGGGAATATATTCATATTTATCAATTTATTTCAAAAGATTGCATACAAGAAAATCGAAAATTTTCTTCATTTTCAATCATTTTTCATCCTTTTTTTAAAGGTATTTATTAAAATTTCCATTGAACCGAGTCGTATTTTGACGAATTTTTGAGATTTAGAGAAAGCAGATTAATACTTTTGACCGACTTTTATCTGATTATTCTCTATTTGCATGCATTATAAATTGCAGTGTAATCTTATATTAATATTTTATGTTATTCGTTAAAAATTTTGTATTTTTACCGTGTTTCATTTTGGTACCCTTTTTCAATTCGACGCCTCGCGTGGTCGCCTCGCCACTGTACCTATAGGGCCAGCCCTGTTAATGTTTCATTCCTAAAATAAATGTCTCGCTTCTCGATTACTACTCCTAACTTTTTTTTTACTGTACTTTATCTTTTCATGCTTTCTCCCTTCGGAATCCTAACCAGACCTTGCAGGTAATTAAAATAAGGCTGCGCGACTCATTTCGCCGTAAGGGGTGGCTTTCTCGACGATAAATGGATGCGCGGCGCTCTATAATATATGCGTTACGTCACGTGACTATGTAGTTTAATGAACCTCTAAACCATTTTGGAGCCTTGGGGATCATGAATCATCCCGAGCAATCGTTTGGTTCTCAGCCGAAAAGCCAGGTTCCAAGACAGGACCTGGTTGTATTATGTCTATTCCGCTGATGACGTAGTTCGGAGGAACAGCATCGTAATGATAAGATGGTAATGTTTCATGATTAAGTGGATTAAGTATAGTTGTTACATAGTATTGAAAGCAGTTAACTGATCGTGGTAAAAAGTACAAAATATTCGTTAGATTTTTTTTTCATCTTTGTTCCGACAATTATGGTAAACTGTGATATGTATTATTCATTAGTCTTATGAAAAAATACCGATGATAGTGTCACGTAAGTTCTTTCTATCTCCGACTGTAACGTTGTGAAAGGTGAATGAATATTAATCGTAAGTTTGCACAAATCAACGAAAAGTCGAATCAAAAGTGATGAGGGGGAATTTTAAAATTTTTATAAATGTAAATATAAACAAGACCAACATTGTTACTGAAGACAATGCGAAGTAAATGCTAGAAAATTACACCTTTCGCGTTGTGATGAAATATGTGAAGGGCTTGTTTATATATACAATGAAACTTCTCTAGCCGGTCAACCCTATTCGAAGGTCACCCCTCTAAACGGCCATATTTTGTTCATAACCGAAGACTCCATAGAGACAATGTTATGGAAGAAACATCTTTTCGACAGCCACCCTTCAAAGCGGCCACTTTTAAATTATTTTTATTTTTATTTCTTCTCTTTTTTTTTAAATCATTACTGGTAACCATAGTGAAGTTTCACTATATATAAACAGCGACAGAACAGCGCCTTTTTCTTTAACCTTTAGCTTATGGGGCTCATTTTTCCGATTCCCTCTTTAAAACGGAAAATTTAATGCCTCCTTTGTAAGAACGACCATTAAGAGGGTTATATATATATATATATATATATATATATATATATATATATATATATATATATATATATATATACACACACACATACATATATTCATTCTTGGACCCGTATTCTTGGGATACATGCTATCCCACCCCGTAAGAAAAAGGTTAATGCATCTTTGAACACCCTAAATTAGAAATTATATTAGCTGTCTAGTCCCGTGCTGAGTTTTACTAATTGCATTCTTTCCTAGACACTTGATTTTGTCCAACCCTGCAATCAATGCTCGAATCAAACTGATATTACTATATAAGTACTTGAAAAACGGTTTAGCCCACTTGAAAACATCATATGATGCCCCATTAACTTAATTGGTTATAATAAGGCAATGTTTGTAGCCAATTATCAACTGATCAACCGACAGAAACCGCTCTAGCCCGATACCCTGGGAAATATCAAATTGACACTTATCAATCACATAGGATCAAGTGGGCATAAAGTGATGTAACCTTCGCCCCCAGATCCTAATTAAATGAAATGACTAGATACACCTACTATAATGAAGTCCAACCAGTTTTAAAAAATTCCAATCCTAGTGATCAGAAAGAGAAAGAAATATATATGTACACTTGGACTAATGACAATTCAGTCACTTCCAACTATGTTGTAGCCTTAATAAAACACACGCTGTGCTTGTTTGGAACAGATAAGTCCGCTTCCATGGACTGAATAAAGTTGCTCCAAATTGGATACGTCATGTCATTTCCTCAGTTCGTGACAGTTTGTGACATCATGCGCATATATATACGTATGATTGCATACGCGTGTATATATCTGTGTGTGACGATAAATTTAAATAACCATTCCACTTTCACTTAGGACGGGCAGGGCCCGATTTAGAAAATTCTTGACTATAGGCACAACTCGGGATGGAGGCCCCCTAACACTGAAGTGGGCGTAAAATTTCCAAATTTGACAGCCCAAAAAATAATCATGAATTATTGTGAAAGTACCATTTTACCAAGAATTGGCTATTTGAAGCGTAGAAGCCTAGAACATTATCAAATAACAAAAAGCAATACAACATATTAACTTCATCATTAAAACACCAATACAATGCAACCAGAAAAACTTATTAATCCCTTATATACACTATAATATACGATGAACTATACATATAACTATACATATGATGAACCAATCAATCAAATTTGAATCGATGCATAAAATAAATTGCTATTAAAAAAGGTAAAATAAAAAAAATTGAATTGGTAATTTTTTCTTTTTTTTTTCTTTTAAAATAAAAATTTTGGAGGGCCTAATGGAAAATCAGGGTCTGAGGACGGGTGATTATTAAATTTTAAATGATTGCCTCCGTAGCCTGCAATATATGTCTATACTACTTGGCAAGTTTATCCTCGTTTCCGATCTAAACTGTTGGTCTAACAAAAGAAGTGGGAACTGCCCCCCTCATCATTTTGGCGGTTATGACGTATGGGTTAGAGTGACGTTCACTCCTTATAAGGAGACAGAAAAATCGAGATTCATAATGTACGTGTATAACCGAAAACAAAAACTTTCCTTAGTAAAAATGAAAGGCAAAATTGCAGTTGCAGGACTAAACAATTAAATTATAACTAAACCGAAATTTCGAGTAATGAGGAACGGCTTTCACACTAACAAGAATTTTAAATATTGAGGGCATTTGAGTAGTCACGTTGAGTCCTGCTTTAATTTATATAAAAATATATTGGTTCACCCATTTGGTGTTCCCATAACAAAGTATTCAACGAAATCGTGGTGTGGATGCATAGGCGTAGCGTGCTTCTAAATTTTTTTTTTTTAATTTTTTTTTTGGGGGGGGGGGGGGGGGCACGAATTGAATTCATTTGGGCCCTCTTCAGCGCATTCACTGCCGGACGGTCCTTAAAATATGAAATATGATTTTTTTTCAATTGAATAATAATAGAATTGATGTTTGAGTAGTATTCAAAAGTTATACAATGAGAAAAAATAAGTATGATATAAATAAATTGAGAAAATAGATAAATAAGAATAAGATAATTGAGAGATAAGATAATAAGATAAGAAGTAGATAATTGAGAAAATAGATAAATTCGATGCTACATTCTCAATTTATTTATTTTTCTTACGGGTTATATCATTGCTGAAAACTATGTTAAGCTAAAGACATAATCAGAATCTTCAGTTTCACAGTCGGAAAAAGTGGGAAAAAACCAACTTTCTTAAAAGTTTTCTACAATTTTCCGATTTTAACTGAACTTCTATTAACGTTTTAATTTCAAGTTAAGTTGGGGGGAGGGGCAAGTTCCCCCCCACCCCACCCGACGCTACGCTTATGTGTGGATGGGCGAATGTCCTCAAAATTAAATATGAGAACTAAACCAACGACAAAAACAATTAACTTAAACGCGTAATGAGTCGCATTGAATCACATATTGCAACCGTGAATAGCGAATGTAACTCTAGAACTCACTACAATTAATATAGGCATTTTTTTCCAAATAATAATTTTTATACCAATTTTGAATGACTTAGTAGTTTTAGTGTTAGGCAGTATTATCATGAGTAGAAAAAAATATTTAAATGCAGTTGTGTAGAATAACACATAAAATAACTAGTTACGATCAGAACTAAGCGAAAGTTAAAAATAGACCCAGTTTTCTATCGTTAAAATAAAAGCAGCATATGACAAAGTTAATTTGATCATTGGCTGCATTTTTTCCGACTTTATTTCTGTAAAGAACTGTATAAAGAAAAAAACGACACTAGAATTTAAAGTAGGTTTTTTCAGTGTGTCTCGCGGTCTTTTAATCCTCGTGAAATCCCAAACAAACCGTATCGAACAACAAATTAGCCAAAAGAAGAAAAAAAAAAAGAAAAGAAACCAGCGTATAATTATTAAGAACTTTAAAAGAGCTAAGTTGTGTGTGTGTGTGTTTGTTTTAAATTTTTATACTATGATCCTAACTAATTGTGTGATATATTGATATAAAATATATCACACAATTAGCTTGGTGATAATACATTTTTCTTTCATTTGAAACGAAAAATTTAACTCTTACTTCCGAAGTAAATAAAGTACAAAAAAGTAACAATGTGAGGAAACGAGCCCACGAAAGTTTTGCCCTACAGCGGTTTTTGAATTATTGAAAACCCGAGTGTCGTTTATTCTGCAGCAAAATGATTCCGAAAAAAAAATGCTTAAATCGTGGATAGAGAAAGGAACTACTTTCTCTTCTTTATTCTCGTAACTGCCTCTTAAAAGAGAATTTTATCTTTGGTCACGCGATTTCTTTATGAATCAGCGGGAGACGCATATTTCCCACTCTTTTAGGGTTTTATACCTATTTATTTCTTGAGAGAAATCTTCCCCCTTCTAGCAAAAACATATTCCGACAGAACGACTTTGGTAGCCTCGAAGATTGCAGTCTTTTGCTGCGTCAGACATTACCTGACTGAAGCATTCTTGCCCAACTCTTGGAACGTCACCTGGTGACGAAACTCGGTTACTGTTCTATTACTACTGTGAAGTCTATGCATGTGTATAATCGAGTGATAAGCTAATAAAAATTAAGCGTTTCGTTAAGATCTAGAACAATTATTCTCAACCGCTGGTCCGACGGACCGGCACCGGTCCGCGGAAAAATTTGACCGGTCCGGAGATTTTTACCTGTCCGCGTTGAAAAAAAAATTCTTATTCAAATAATAATAATAATAAAATTTTGCACAGTATTTTTTACGTTAAGGCCATAATTTTAGGATCTAGAATCCAAAATTTTGTCTTTAAAGGTTGGCAACACTGGAGTGTGCTCACATTTGTCACTTGTTACGTCTCGCACTTTTCTTTTTTTTAAAACTGAACGGAGTGCTCACAGCAGAGAAAGGGTTGCAGTAATAATATGACGATAATAAAAAATAAATTTCGAAATCGCTTTCGGTTATTTCACCGCTCCAACTTATCTTGACTAATTTAGAACCCACAATTGAAAAGTTAATTGAAGAAGAGCGGCAGCAATCTTCTGATTAACATTATATGCCAAATAAACAAAAATTATAGATATTTAATTTTGTAGAGATCAGAGGACTGATTTTTTTGTTTGTTTTTATGTGCAATGATTTTGTGATTATTTTTTATAATTTTCTATGATTTTTCCAAAAGGTTTTATTTACTTATATATAACAATCACAATAATTACTTATCTTCCCATTTGAATATTATTCAAAGTAAATGATAATAAAAATGCTGCAATTAACTTATGTAGTAGTTCTTTAATACCTAGTAAGGTTTTTTTTTGTTAAAAAAAAACCCACCGGTCCTCGAAATTTTTTTCACAAATTTTACCGGCCCGAGGGCCAAAAAAGGTGAAGAAACGCTGATCTAGAAGAATCGGTAGTTAAAGTTTACCAGTTTTTACAGATGTTAAAAGCAGCCATTTTAACTAGCTTGGTAGTTCTGGCGCAAAAATACCTGCCACACAAAGAAATTTCCAAAAGACTTATATTTATTTAAAAAGAAAAAAAAATTGGTTTGGACTATGCTAAGCTAAAATTAATAAATGGATCCAACGAAACTCTGATTTTTCATGTATCACCGGATTAGCCAGAAATATTGTACAAGGAAATGTGTAAAATCGAGATATCATTTGTACAAGGGATTATTGGTCTGTTTAACCTTTTTATTGTTTAAAACGTCTCAGTGAAAGTGTGGAGGAATGTGTTAGAGAGAGGATGTCAAAATTTCATCCATGTGCTTAAAGATACACGTTAATTAAAATGTTCAGCTAGTGGTTGATGAAGCATTTGGAAGATCCCAAGCGCAATCTAGTTGTGAGGTTCTCTTATTTAAATACTATTAATAAATATTTTTTACTTATATTTTCTGGGTGGCCCTGTGGTACAGCACGCTGGCTTTCGGGGCTGTAGGTGCTCGGATCGAATCCCGGCGTCCCGTCACTAAAATTCCTCCGTCTGTGTCGTCCCTTCATAGGGAGTAATGCTGGTCCGCCTTTATGGTGCCCTCACAATAAAATGGCCAGCAAAGCTGTGGTGAATTATAGGCAAATGTCTACACAAGTGCCTCCGCATTGGAAAAAAAACATTTTCTTATGGTCGAAAAGGAAATTTTATTGGCTAGTTATTAGGTAGTAAAAGCGTGTGGTACGCCACTTGTCGATCGACGAACGGCAGATTGTCTAGATCAGGGTTTCCCAAAGTGGGCATTACCGCCCCCGGAGGGTGATGGAACGATTCAGGGGACCGTAAATTTAATTCCAAACTCAGCTACCAACATTTCTGGCTGCAAAAACAGATACCGGTACATTATACTGGATTATAGGCTATAGTGCAAAAGTTTTTAAATTGTATTTCCTTCATCCTATTGAGTGGAATATGGGTTCAGTGTAGTCGCAAATCTGCTTACTAAAAACAGCAACGGACTACAAATAGCTAATCGCGATGATTTAAAAATGCTGCTGACAATAATAGAGTTGAACATTAATAAATTGATAGCAGCGCACCAAGTACATCCTTCTCATTACGAATTGTTTTAATGTTATTCGTAATTTTTACTTTAATATTATCCTTGGTTATCTTCATTTTCTGTGTGGGATGCGAATGTTACTATGGTTGGTTTTAATAAATAATTTTAAAATTTCAAGCTTCAAGGTGTGTTATTTACAACATCTTTCATTTCTATATTGAAGTACATGGGTAGAAATATAGATAAGACGCAAATTTTTCACCGCATCTGTTTGTTCGCTTAAGAAGGAAAATTTCCATGGGAGCGCTAAGTCGATTTTTCATCTGAAAAGGGGGAGGTCAAATAAGTTTGGAAACCCCTTGGTCTAGATGAAGATGCTATCTTTTCCAGAGGTTCCCAGACTGGATCTCTTTTTGAAGCTGCCAATATTCGGAGGCTCCAAGCGCGCGCTTCTTGCGCCTGTGCGATGATCCGCCACTTTATTCCGTATAATAACTTTCACAGCTGTTTAAAGGTTGAACAGTAGGTGCCACGTAGTCTGTTTCATCTAATTATTTTTAAAGATTAGAATGCCTTTGTCGTTATTGGAAAACTTTCCATTTGATGTAATTGTTATCGAAATTAGATCATAAAGATACCATGTTTACTATTTTAGAAAACGTTGATCAACGCTTGACCTATTAATCCACAGATTAAAACAAGAAGCTTATAAACATCTGCCACAAAATGTTTACATTATAGAACACAATCCTTTGCCGCACCTTTCAGATCTCCAGGAAGATCGAAAGACTCGGATCACTCGAACGACAAATCTAAACGCCAGGTAATTTCTCATTGTTATTATCTTCTCCGTATGACTTCACTTCGGTAGGTCTTCATTAAACATATTCGAACGCACCCCGACAGGAAAGTATGGCCGTAATTTCGAGCGAAACTCTCCCGCTCAGGTCTGAAGAGAGGTGAGGCAAGGTGATCCGTGGCATCATCTGACATACAGCCGCAAGGGAACAATTTTCTGCGGTGTTAACTGTGACCGATTAAATTCTCCGCGTGTGATGACTGCTCGCGCCATCTGTTGTCTGAGAGGAACAAGTGTAATCTACTTTTCAGCTAGCTCTTTTGGAAAATTCTTGACTTCATACAAACTATTTATTCTTCATGCTGATATGAAATACATATTTGTATATAGTGCATGTACTATTAGCGTGACTAAATAATTATTGAGAAGGTTTTGAATATGATTGATAGGCATTTGTTTAAAGAGGTGGTAAAGGTTTTAGGACTTCAAAGATTTTCCTCTTTGCCTTGGAGGAGCCGTCTTACCCTCTTGTTCCTAATTTAGTAGATTTTCCTTTTGGTCTAGGGGAACTGAATAGATTTATGTTCTATTTAAAATTATAAAATCCTCATCATAATCTTAAATTTTCTGATAAAGAAGCATTAGCTAAGTGCCACGGCTCTGTTAGAAACTTCTAAAGTGTGTATTTCTCTCTAGGCGTCCCATTCGCGCAGTCTTTGAAAAATAATCGTTTTACATTTTTTTAAATCTTTATTCATAATAAACGAGAAGCCTCAACAAAAGAAACCAAGGATTTGTTGAAAATATTTGTAAGAGCAAAAGTGAAAAAAATTTACTTTAATTTTTGTCAGTTATGTGAACATTGCAAAATGCTTCATTATAATCTTTACGAAATATTATGATTTAAGTAATTTCTCAGTGCTGATTTTTTAAACTGACGTGTAAAGTATGCCTGTCCACCAGTGTATAATATTTATTAGTGGCTAACTTTTTATGTGAGCTTATATAAATTTTTTGGCATTATTACGAGGACCTGATTCGCCTTCTGAAAGTCTGTATTTTTTTAAAATGTTTAATAGAAGTAATAAAGAAAAATTAAATTTTCGCACATAAACACATGTGCACAGGCAGGCGATTTCGATGGGTTAGGACAGTGGCCCCCAACCCCCGGTCCGCGGACCGGTACCGGTCCGTGGATCAAATAGTACCGGGCCGCCCAAGGAACATTAAATTATTTCCATTTTATTTACTGTGGTGTATTTCTCTCGGGTTAGTGCGACTTTGTCGGGTTTGTGCTAATTTATACCTTTGTAACAAAAGAAATCTTGTAACTATTTTAAATTAGTTTATTGTTTATTAAACATCTCAAGATTATGTATTAAAATTGCAGTCATAGCCCCCCTCAGCGGGCCGCAGTAAAATTATCAAACGTTGACCGGTCCGTGGCGATTAAAAGATTGGGGAGCACTGGGATGAGATATTAGGGGTTCTCACGGTTTAGTATTACCTCAGAACTGCAGATCTAAAATATGAATTTTGTCATGCAGTTCATATTATGCAATTAAGTCATTTTGTTAGTACTGTCTCCCTTAAATGATTATTGGAATAAAACTATTAAAAATCTCGGAAAACTAGTATTCTGTTTTTTAGTATTTTCAATTCAGTACAATAAACTACAAGATGCAGCCATTAATTTTCTGAACTGATCTAATAACTCCAGAAAATATTACATGAAATACATACTCATTTAATGTTTCGAAGTAACTCCCACCTGCCGTAATGCACTTCTGTGCTCGGCCGTATAAGTTTCGGAAACAACTTTTGAAGTCCTCTTTCGGAATGCTCTTTAATGTGGACGTCACCATGTTCTTGATGGCTTCGACATCCTCAAATCTTGTTCCCTTCAGCAAATTGGTCCAGCATGACGTCGTGAAGATGCGGCTTTCCCCTTTCTCTCCGAACTTAGAACAGGCAGACTTTTTCTTGTTTCCAAAACTGAAAGATTTGCTGAAGGGAACAAGATTTGAGGATGTCGAAGCCATCAAGAAAACGGTGACGTCCACATTAAAGAGTATCCCGAAAGGGGACTTTAAGAGTTTTTTCCGAAACTTATACGGCCGAGCACAGAAGTGTATAACAACGGCAGGTGGGAGTCACTTCGAAACATATTAAATGGGTATGTATTTCGTGTAATATTTTCTGGAGTTATTAGATCAGTCCTGAAAATTAATGGCCGCACCTTGTAAGTTCGTAACACACGTGGCCATTAGTAGACTAAGATCATGACGTCTTAATATAATTTCTTTACATTTTGATACTTAGAATTAATAGGGCAATAAGTATAGTTCCGTCAAACAAGTTTCATTTTACTGGGACCTAGGAATTCTAATTTTTAGATTGCCAAAAATTCGTGCTACATTTCAAATGTTGTTTTTTTTTAGTTTCTTATGCCCCCTGGCCGAAGGCATTCCAGATCAGGTCCATATAGACTAGCGGGCTGAAGGATGCGGCTCCGGTTTATAATAGCACTACAAGGGTTGAAGTCCGATTTAGCCAGGTGCCACCTCAATTTTGACCGAGAACCCTCAGGGGGGAAATAAATAAGAAATCTCTCATGCCGAGCTCGCCATGATTCGAACCTGGAATCTCCAGATTCATAGTCAGGCGCTTTATCCGTTGGACTAAGAGTCCGTTCAAACGTAATTAGACCGGTTCGGTGCAATGAATGTGATGTCATCACTTTTGAATATTCCACCATCACTTATTTTATTAAGTAGATTCAAAATTCGGGTGTCTAGTGGCCAAATTACCGGATTTTATCAAAACAGAAATCAAAGTACAGTAAAACCTCGTTTATCCGGACTAACTGGGACCATAGGCAATCCGGATAATCGAAAATCCGCGTAATAAGCAAAACAAAATCCTTAACTAAGCAGACCGTTTATTACGATAAAAAAACTATGTTTTGTTATGAAATATCACTGCATAAAAAAACTGTTTTGTAGCAAAATTACATTGTTTACAAAACATTAAAAAATATAAAAATAACTTTTCTGAGTCAATCGCCGTCAACTCCCTGTGACACTCTAGTAAAGCTTTCTTAAACTCGACAAAAAAACATTTTATTACCATAATTTATTGTACAACCTATGCAGGAAATGTATATTGAATCAAACTAAAAAGCGAATTTTTGGCGTACTTATACTTACGTTCTTGCTATCGTAGTTAAAAATTATCTAATGTAAACTTTACATTTAAAAAAAATACCTACAAAATCTTATGCGGAGATTCGGATAAACGAGGTTTTACTGTACTTATGTGCATCAGATGATTTATGATTTCATCTTTTTTAACTGCAAAATTTTGGGATTAGTTTACACCCCCCCCCTCCCTTTCTCTCAAATTTTCGTTTATTACTCCCAGAAATATCACTGCAAAAGTCGCTGGTTGAAAAACGGGGAAAGAGTTGTTCTACTAATGAAAACAGTTCGTTAACCCATTTCCAAGCATCACCGAACCATCTGCGTATTTCAAGCGATGATTGAGTATTTAGAAATACCTAGTTTATCTGATGTAATGAGAGACATGTTTCTCCAAACAATGAATCTTATTTTTTTTCCGTCGAATCATCGAATATTGCCACATAGAATATACACTGGAGAGTTTAGTACGAAATACCAGTATTCCTTTTCTTATTTCGCTCCGGTTTTCAGTCTTTTTTCGGTTTCGAAGGAGAGAAGATTTATTTCGGGTTAATCTGATATGCGTCCTCCTCGACAACTGAAGTCCAGACAGAAGTGTTCGTGTCTCATATTCAGCTGGGTTTTTGCTTGTGGTACTGCAGCAAAGCAGGTACGTGTTTGGGGGGGATTTGTTTAGTGATAGTTTGTAGGACGTGTTTGAGGGGGGCATTGCATTTCATTTTCTTCAGATAAGTATGCAATCATCAGCAAGTATCTCGTATGTTACAAAATGTTTGAGTTATGTTACAGTTCTACAAAAGGATTTTTCTCATTCATATTGGTATTGTAGCGTACTGGAAATATGGTCTTTTATTTCCCGAGACCCCACAAGGGCTGAAACACAGCTGCGTGTTTTTCAAAGAATGTGTTGTTCTGTTCCACCAGTTCGGAACACGTGGGGGAATTAAAAACCGTTTCCTTACAGATGCAGCCACTAAAGCTGTCATCTTGGACGTTTCTGCAATGTAGTAAAGTTCGGCGACTAAGAAGAGCTATCAGCCGATAATCTGCCGACATCTGCCGCCCCCTCCACCCCTTCTGAAAATCCAGACATTGAGGGGAGACGCTGTATAAAATCCGAGCGGGATAGACGTGTTTTTGCTAGGCTCTTGTGTTGTTGAGCCGAGAATGGGCCCTGGAGCGTGTATTTGTGAATCTGCACGTAAATTAAGTGATTACGTCGGAAGTGTTTAATGTTTAATTCTTTTTGTAGATAAATCTACTTGTTAAGTTTTTGTTGTAAAAATTTGGCTTTCGCTTTTAATTAGAACTCTGTCTTTCTTGGTATGGATCAATAGTTGTGAAATTTCTTCAAAATGCCTCAGAGAGTTTATCAGCCTTACAGTGACGCCACAGTATCAAGTACATCTTCAGGCTTTAGAAGTGATTTCCAGCCAGCTCTAATTCTCCACAATTGGTCTGCGTACCGTTTCAGTGGCGCAAACAGAATCATTTTCTAGTTATGACGGTTTCCCGTTTCTGAAGAAGAAATTTTCGTTCCTTAGGGTTGGAATGGGTACGATAATTTACCATGCAATTACCTTTTTTTTTTCCCTTTCCCTTTTTTCCGTCTTCTGGGAATACCCCGTGGTGCATATATTTGTCGGGTGTGATTATTTAAGAACAGCATTAGAAACCCCAAGTTCCATGTGAATCTTTCGAAATAACAATATTCAAATGCTAGTCTTGAAGTTATGTAGGATTTAGTAGTTTATAACATTGCAGCACTCTATTGTTACATCGAATAAATATAGTTTCACTTTTGTGAGGTCAGTCTTACGTCACAGATCGAAAAGTTGACTGGTATAACATTTATATAGTCGTAAGATCGAAATATTGTCATTTCTTTTAATAGTCTGTCGTGGCTGATGGTGTTCACATTGTCTTGAACTCCTGTCGGTATACAAGATGTAGTTTTGTTGGTGATTCTGAAATTTAGGTTTTGGTGGTATTCATTTATAAAAAGTTTGAGAACCACACTGATTTAGAGACACATGCATGAAGCAATTCTGAAGTAGAGTCATGTGCCAATCGCATGATCTCGGGAGTTTCTATAAAGAAAAAGCAAACTTATTGTTATAGAAATTTCGTCATATGGAGATTTGTTTGCATGTAAATGTAATTGAGTTAAGATTTCGCAGAAAGTTTGCTAGATTGAACACTTCGTTAATTGTCGACTCTAGTGTATTAAATGAAAAAATAATTAAAACAACTTGAATTAGTCTTTTTTTCCCATTATTTTAGCTTTTATTAATAAAAAAACCCGAAAACCTTTTAATTTGTAAGAATTTATTAAACATACTTATCAGCATATTAATACAAATCCGATTTCAAGACATTATATATCGCATCTCACGCGGTCACGGATATTGAGAAGGTAAAGAAGTATCTATATATATAAAACGCGTAGGTATGCGGCACAAAAAAATCGACGATATTTCTACACTCCGAATGGCAACGGCTGCAACTACTAGGTGTAAACATTAGTGGCCGTCCGCAGTTTGCAATCGCGTGTCAGCATGGATATACGCACTGAAATCAGAAATACTCGAAAGCGAGTTGTACAATCAAGTGAAAATTGGGAACAGTCTCAGCGAAGAAAGCGAAGAATAAATAATTCATTAAGAGAGAGGCATGACAGAGAGAGCATAAATGATCACGAGGTTAGGCATAACAGTCACCGGCACAGCAACCGAGAGCCAGTAGTTAACTTTGTACACTTTTTGCAGTACTTGCTGAATTTTTACTTCATTTTATAAGTGAAGAAATTTTCCCAACAATTTATTATTTGATATGATTAAGTGTAGATATCTGAATTGTGAACAATAAATAGTACATACGGAGAGTGATGTAATCCACACTATATTTTAGTACTTGCTGAATTTTTACTCCATTTCTTACTTCATTTAAGTGAAAAATTTTCCCGAATAATTTCTTATTTGATGTAATGATAAAGTGTAGATATTCTAATTTTGAAAATAGTACATACAGAGAGGGATGTAAATTTTAAATTCATTGGTGTTGGGTTTATCAGTTCTATCTTTAACTCTGTTCTGAAATAATGAAAATTCACATTTTTTAATCAAGATGTTTTAGAATCAGCCTTATAGAGAATACGCCTTAACAACGTATATTTATGATGACAGGTAATGGTAACATTCCTTACATATGTTACTTTCAGTTGAGTTGTTTTGCAAAAGAAAATATAAAACTAAAAGCGACCATGCTGGTCGCGCAGCGGCTAGTTTTATCATATTTTACTACACTTTCCGGGTTGTTTTTTTTTTCTTTTAACTACATGATATTCAATTCTACAGCTTTATGAAAAGTCTTTGGTTCTGGAAATAAATTTACAAGTGAAAGATCAATAGCGTTTCCAATTAATTCGATTTCCTTACGAGACACTGCCAAATATTTCGATGCAAGATGTTGCCAAATCTGTGACAGCTTTATAACTGCACAGCATTCCAGGGCCTCTTTTCCGTGCCTCCAACATAAATTATCAAGTAATGATTGTGGCAGCGCAAAATATGGTCTCGAAACTAACGTTTATTTCGTGGATTTCTACGCAACATTCGATGCAATCGATTTCTTGAGGAGGCGCGTAAAATTCAAGGAGAAAAGAAGTCGATCAACTACGTTTTTCCTTCCTTTTTCCTGGTACCAACGTGCCGAAAAATAAAACTCCCCTGAAAAAAAAGCCGTCTACAGCAAAAAAACGTCCGTGACCTACATAAACTAAGCATCTTCAACTTTTTATTTTCATAAGTTGGCAACGCTCAAAATCGTTTCCTGAAATTGAAAGTAAAAAACGTTTTGATGTTCAACAAATTTACTCTGAAAAAGTTTGCTGATAAAAACCTTAGGTCTCGTTAAAGTTCGAAATAGGTCATGGGATAAGTAGTTTCTTCTTGTATTATTAATACGGCTATTTTGATAGCTATCTTTTTACGACTTCGGAGATTACAATACAATATATACGACGTGTATGCGTATGTACTTTAATTTTTGTATTTTAATTTTTACTTACTTTAAGCAAATCTGAGATTTTTACTGTATTAAATTCATGCAATTTTTTTTCTTTCTTCTGTGTTAATATATAAATTTGAGACTTTCTGATAACTATGTGCTATTGTGTGTATCAGATTTTGAATTATAACAGGATTTAAATAACTGTATAAATCCTGAAACAAGCATGGGATTACACGAAGCCCGCTGAATGGAAAGAAGCTCTACAGTTCTGTCCTTTTCATATATTGTTTTATTGTAGATGCATATATTTTTCTGGGTTGATTATTTAAGAACAACTGTAGAAACCCAAAGTTCCATGTGAATCTTTCGAAATAACAACATTCAAATGCTAGTCTTAAAGTTACATAGGATTCGGTAGTTTATACCATTGCAACACTCTATTGTTACATCGAATAAATAGATTCTCACCTTTGTGAGGTGTCTTACGTCACATCTAAAAGTTGTCATATTTATATTGTCGTAAAATCGAAACCTTGGGAATTTTTTTAACAGTCTGTGATACCCAGGGGTAGTTGATTATGTGTAAAAATTGCTACCTGAAAAATTGCTACCTGCAGTCTTTTCTACCTGCAGTAAGGCTTAAATTTGGTGCCGACTGTTATCTGTTGCTTTTTATTCATAGACTGCAGATTGTTTATTTTTGAAAGGCACCGACCGATACTGGGGTGTCTTCACGGGTTAAAAAAAAAAAAAACCAAAACGTTATAGTGTGATAAAAAAGGGACGGTACGCGTTTCATACGTTAGCGTAGATAACTGAATTAATCATGTCCAAATTTTGTTATCTCTGTAGCCATTTTTTTTCTAAATAAACAACAGTTATGAAATAATCGCTGGATGTTTTCATTTAATTTTGTTTTTTTAATTTTCAGTTTAGTTTTCTTTTAAAGAGTAAAGGACTGTCATCATATATGTGTGCGACTAAATATTTTATTTCGATTCGAATTCATTTATTTTTATATCTTTGTAATGTAATGGTGTGTAGATTTGTCAGATGTACTATCTTAGATAGATAATCTTTTTTGTGGATACTGCAGCTGAGTTAATTGGATCTTTTTATGACAGGAAATTTACATACATTTGTTATTGTTTTGTAAAATAATATTAACATGAAAACATCTTCTAGTGAACCTCAGATTTATGGCGTTGATGCATAAAAAAGTATGTTTTTTTTTTCCTTCATCTGATATGTTATATTTTTATTTGCGATTTTATTGCTTTAAACATACTGTTAAAAAATCTTTCCTATGCCATGCTACGATATTGTAGATCTTTGATATGCTTTCATGAAATGAAGAATATATAGTTTATGTAGTACTTACTGTAAAATGTATTTCTTCCCAGGCTAGTCAAATAATGTTAAGTTAAATTAATATTGGGTCTTTTTTTTAAATTTTAAATATTTTTTAATGAAAGAATATCGTAAAAAATGTCGTGTGGAATATCATAATATATATTAATCGTAAATTAATAATCATAATCTTAATGTATAATATAATCGTCAGTTAAGGATTATAATCGTAATTTATAACATAATCGTAAATTAATTTAGGAATTAAAAATAACTTTTCTGTCGAAAAAAATTAGTTTTAAACAATTTGGCCTAAGATATTTCAAAAATGTTTTCGCTTAATGTGTTTTTTGGTGGAATGGCAAGAGTTAAATTTTGTAGTTAGGATGAACTTAAAATACTGATCAAAGGATCAAGTTTTATAAAACATTTAATTTCTAGGAAAACTTTAAGCAGTTGTTGATAAATATTAAATAACTATGCATTATTTTTTCCGCTGTCTAAATATGGATGCGAAATTTCTTGTCAATTTTGCACAACTACTCATTTAAAGTAAAAGACGTGTAGTAAATTTATTTACTATTAAATAACTTTCTTTTCAAACAGAACATTTTTAAATTATGTGTAAAAGTTTTTCTCTTGTGTTGATTACAAATTTTGCAAAATACGCATGTTTTAATTCTTTGTTTAAAAAATGATTCCTTTGAGCTAAAAAATTCAGGTGCTCTCCTAATGTATCAGCTAAATTAAAAAGCAGGTTCTAGATTAATTTCATCCAATACAGTATTAACGTTCCTTCGAGAAATATTTCTTTGAAAAAGAAAAGTTTTTTCCTTCTGAAGTGATTAGAAATCCGACAGCCATCTAATTGATCGGGTATCATAATGCGTGAAACACAACTTCTTTTCAAAGAATATCGTGACTTCTAGACCTGTGGTCTAGAAGCTGAAAGCAATTTCAAAAGTTCCTTGAAGTTATGACACGCAGAGTTTCTAATAATTATCATTTTAATTAAAATATCACGATTAGATTTCTAAATTTCCGCCACTGAAGTCACCAATTTACCAAACACTGACGTTTGAAATTATTAGTACTACAGAAAAAGTACTTAAAAAAACATTTAACTTAAATTTTAATGTATAGTCCCATGTTAAAAATACCATGCTTAAAATCCATAACCTTTATAAAAGAGATTCAAGAAATTCCGCCCTTTTAACTTCTTAGTAAATCTTAACGGTTAGAGATTCATCTCACATCATACGAATAAAGGTTGTCAATACAGAGAGAACGCAAGGATGTGAGGTACTCGTAGTATGAGCCCGCTGATTTTCTCGAACAGAAAATGGTGTAGGAATTTAATAGTCTTTAATTTATTCACAAAACTTTTCGTCGTAATTTCCTTAACGAATTTCGGTTTAGTAATAATTTGTGGCTTTCAACGCGTGGCTGTTTGCTTCATATACGATTTTTCGTATTAATGCTGGTTGTACCAAGCGATGGTCAAATGTGTAGGGCGCTGGCATTTGGTCCCACTATTGGCATGGATATTTGTAGCCGTTCGGAATTGGCTTCAAACAGTAGGTCCTGGTCGCACTAGCCCTCGTGTAGTCCCCCCCCCCTCCACCCCAAAAAAAGACCATAGCGCTTTCAACCAACCAACCAAGCATTAATGTTGGTAGCAATTATCCTTAACATTTTCATTTTACTATAGCTCAAAGCCGAGAGAGAATAAATCCAAAAGGGCAAAAAACCAATTTTTCTCTCTTGGTGATATTTTCAGGGTAAAAACTGATAGTATCCCTCTTTTAAAGCCTATGCGAACGGAAGTCTAAAACGTTAATAGTAATTATCGTGATCAGGGACGCAAGCAAGAGTCGGTTCCAACTTCCCTCCGAAATTTAAGTTCTTTTCTTTATTATTACCAAATGAGAGACCGTTACGTTTTCGTCTGACATTGTGCCCCCGACCACTTTTTCTTCAGTCTGCTTTGACGCGTGAGTTTTTGCCCGTTTTAACCTAGGATTACGTTCCTCCATAACGGTCCTGCGGAAAGGAAAATTTCAGACGTTAAAAGTGTCCGTCCATCCGTCCTCGCGAGTTATAATTTTGTCAGCGCGCCAAACCCAGTCTATCGCTTTGACAAGTTAAACAGAAAAGTACCAAGATGCGTCAAAATTTTGACATACATAGATGTATATATATACATACGTACACACACACACACACACACACACACACACACACACACATATATATATATATATATATATATATATATATATATATATATATATATATATATATATATATATATATATATATATATATATATATAAATACAAAAGAGGTAAGCAACGATAAGTAATCCTACGTTAATAACCGCGGTAGTTTCGTTAGAAGAGAGTACCTGAAATTTTTTTAAACGTTTCAGGGTTCAGAATTTTTTTTTGGAAACAGAGAATTCAACATAATTCACGAGTAAAAAGTTAATCCATCGTGAGTAAAATATTTTCCCTTACTCCAACTTCTTCTTTTTTAACTAATCAAAATATTAATGTGTGAGGAATAACTTCATCCCTACATATTATAATTGTGATCAATAAATTAGAGTACACAACCGTATGAACTAAAACTATTGATTGATATCTTTTAAAATTGGGTAAATCAAAGTTAATTTGGTGCCTAGTTCAGTGAGCAAGACGGAAAGAGAACGTTGTGTGGGATTTTTGAACTCCAGAGCTTGAAAACAGCTTATTAGCATTTTGACATACAGAAATTTTCAAATTAATTTTTTTTAATTTAGTATGCGAAAACTGTCTAGGTGAACTGTTTTTAATGCCTTAGCGATATCTCGTTTGCATTTTTTACTTTATTTTGTGGGTAAGATCTTTTTGCTAATATTGAAATGAGGTATTAATTTATATCATTGTAACAAACAGCATTAAATCATGTGGGTTTTTGCCAATAAATAAAATGAATTAAGTAGCAATTAAATACAAACTATAAAATAACTATGATCTAAACCAGGCCTTCCCAACATGCGGCCGCCACCACTCCCTGTGTGACCCGTGAAGCATTTGGTGATGATGCATAACATTATAAATCTAAAAAATACAGATTATTATTTTTAGATTTAAAGGAATTTAAGTAATAAATATTAATATTTATTTGATTTTTAAAATAAGTGATTTATTTTTTGTTAGATAAAATATTTTTCAATTTCCCATCTATCCTATTTCCCATCTATGCGGCCCGCAATAACTTTCCATAATGTAATATGGTCCTCATCATATTTTGAGTTGTACAGGACTGATCAGAACGATTAGTATTTCTCTACTATAAGAAATATCAGACGATGGTATACTGCAATGTTGTCAGAATATCTCGCTGCTCAGAAAGTTGTGCATTCATTTTATGCTTCACAACCATACCAGGTAACTAAAATAACAAGAAAAAAAAAAGACAACCCCAAATCTGTTGCGGATGAAAAATGTACCACCCTTCGATCCCATAAAATTTTATAGTCTGTGTTTTATTACTTGTTTTAAATGATTTTATCACAGTGAAAACTTAATTTAGTTTGTATTAAAACAGACATTTCTTCGTTTGTGCTATTCATTTAAATTATGAAGTTTGAAAATTCTATCATTTTATAATTTTGTTGTTTCTTAATAAAAGGGGTAAAATATCTGTTGACTTAGAGATAAGACAACAGCATTGGTAGCAAAATTTTTTTTAAACGTAAATTAACTTACAAAAGGACATTTAAAATGCAGCATTTTGTTGGAAAGATTTGTCAAAATGTAGCTATACTGATTTAATCAGTTTTTTGTGCAGAACGGCATTTCTTAATTAAAACATTTTGCGTCAATTAATCATGCGGTATTTTACGACATTTGGGGAAAAGGAAACTTTTTTTTATGAGGTTAAAAAAAAACCCCGCTTTTTCTTGTTTTGGACAGAGAGAAGTAAAAATGGCAGCATTTCATTTGATGGTTAGTCACATTGAGCAAGTCAACACTTTCCCCGTTTCTTTCTCATTAACAATAGTTGCTAGCTCCGTGTACAGGTATTGCATTATCTTCCTGTGATCGCGGACGTTTTGACACAACCCGCTAAATAAATAAGTAGATAAAAAAAAATCTCTTTTTCAAAGCGGTTTTTTTTCTTTCTTCATACCTGTCCATTCTGTTTCTGATTCTTTTCGCAAAATAGATACAGGAAATAATAAACGCGTTGCTTATGGGGTTTTAATTCTTTCACTGTAACTGTAGTTGGTTTTTGTGGGAGCATTTGCTTTTTGTTGGGTGTTGTGAGTGACATATAATGTACCTGAATGCGTTTCCGCCGTCCTTCTCGTTAGTTTTAGGACCGTTTTAGATGTGTAAGTTGATTAGTTGAGTTTTTTTTTTTTTTTAGGCCGTTTAAAGCCATTTCTCCCAATTTTCAAACCAATATCCAGATTTTTTGAAAGGTGGAATCTCCCGAATTTTTATATAATGTTAAATAACCTTTCTTTCGGGAAGAAAGGTTATTTAACGTCATTTAATTTTTCACTCAAACTATTTAAAAGATTTCCTCGGGAAAATCACTAACTACGGCGCCTTACTTATCGTTACATTTCTAGACCAAAAACAATTTTTACCCGAGGAGTTATTGAACATTTTTAAAAAACACCATTTTTACTTCAGTCTTAAAATTCAGGTTTTTCTTGCACGACTTTTAAAATGAAAAACAGCTAGAAATTGGCATCATATACGTGCTTGGAAAAATTCCCACGTTTCATATAACTTTTTTTTTTCCTTTACTTAATGCTTACAAATTACGAAGAATGTTCTATTCTTCGTTTAGAGAATACTTTATTTGCTGATGAAAAGAAATGCTGATTTTCTGTAAAACTATCCAGATTACTTCTACTTACTTAATTTTCTGAGTTCTAGTTGGTAATTTTCTCCTGAGAAATTTCATCTTCACGATATGATTTTTTGAATGCTAGGGAGATTCCAGGAGGTTCAAAATCCCATACTCCCCTAAAATTGAACCAGCTAAAAATAAGGGACAGGATAAGCTATTTTACTTACCAAAAAGAAGCAGGGAGAATTTAGCCCTTTTTGAAACACAGCTCTCTACCCGGTACACTACAAGAGGTAATAGAATGGCAACTGTTTGGTATGCCAGTAGCTCTGGTAATAAATATAATGCCTAACTAATTATTCGTAATAACTCGAAAAGCAACATTCTAAGAGGTATATGCATTGAAAGTAGTGCTCAAACCGCCCGAACATGATTTTCGTGTAGACTTTTCAAAAATCGTGTAAACTTTCCCCTTTGTTTACTACCCTGTAACGATATCAGTGATATTTTTTCCCCTGAAGTTAAAAGAAAAGGATGGTGTTATGAGGGGTACCAGAGATACCCCATTGCGTTGTGTGAAATTGGGAGATTAACTCCAATGATAACGATACGTTTATATAAATAAAAATAAGAACATTTATTTTACAATATTATACAAAGGTTAATTTAGATATTATAAATGAAGTTCTTGCCTATATGTATTATATGTATAAAGAATAAGGCCATGTTGTATCCGCTTCCTGCGGAAGAACCATTACGGGTCGAGCGAGTTCAATTTATCAAAATTGATAAAACACCAGTTCTATGTATCGCACTATTTGAAAGGGGAGAAATGACCAACCTGGGGACCGTTGAGGAGTCAGCAAGGCATAGGACGAAGATGATGGGGCACTTCTATCAGTGGAGGCAGCAGGCCCGTCGCGGGCGGTTGAAAACGAACATCTCTTCGAGGCTTTATCGGGGCGCATCACTCCTCTCCTGCTCATTGTGCAGCAGACACAGGTTTTGCGACAGCTCGCAAAACTCCGACCCTCTGCCTCAGCTCTTGTCGTCGATTCTCTAAAAAAAAAAACTCGGGGTTCATTTTTCCCCTTTTCGTATTGGCCCTTTCCCAAGCTGGTCTCCCCCGTAAATTTATTGCCGTTCCATACATTTTATTCGTGGGCAGGATTATTATTTCTACATCCCCACGGTTGACTTACGTGGTATTTTTATTTCCGCGAAAATTGGATGTCCCTTGAGTCTCCCTGAAATTCTCTTCCTCCCATCCTAAGGAATTTTGGGGTGCGATGCTTCTCGGAACTTGGTGCAGGTGCAGGCCAGGCCCCCTTTTTTCCAATATGGCCGTTTTATGACCCATAAATGTGTTGACGGAAAAAAATGGCGATACTGTTGGAAGGAGTCAAAATGTTCAAATTGTGGATCCTTCACAACAGACGGAGAGGTGAATTGTGCATTCAGTATAAAAGTATAAACTATCTGAATTTAGTACAAAAGTAACACCGAAAAGAACATATCGTAAAATCTTGAGTACAATACGCACTTTTTTTTCACATTTTAGTCCCCAAAAATGAGATTGCGTATTATACTCGTGTATAAAAACAACGTAGTTTTAAACATTGAACGAACGACAAACAATATATGAGCTGTATTCTAATGAAAGTGATTAAGACTGATAAATGACAGCATTGTTTGTTTTGAATTAAAAATTTTAATTTTTTTTTCTATCGAATTTTACATTTTCGTTTATTTTTATTACAAATTTTATTTATGTTAATAAGTATTTGTGCAATTTTTAAATAAAATATTGAGAAGTTATGGGTGCGTATTATAGACAAATTTTATTTTTTTCCCGAAAATTTCGCGCAAAATCAAGCATGCTTATTATACACGTGTGCGTATTATAGTCAAGATTTTACGGTACACTTAAAATGTTGGTTGGCAAACGGTTTACGTGACATTCCTAGATTTATATACCAATGCCTGTTGGTATGTAACCAGAGTCGGCGTAAAAACCTCTGTAAAACTGCATATGTAGGGATACGTAATTTTCGTATTTACGAAATAGATGCGAATAAAAGCGAAATTATATTTTTACTACTTTTCTGAGAAAACTCGGCGATAAACGGCTTTTTAACCGAAATTAGGTAATAATAATTTATTAACATAATTGCTTATCTAAGACCATTCACGGTCTTTAACTGAGAGATCTCACTCTCGAAATTTGCTTATTACTTATCGCTAAAGACTTAAGGAAGAGAATGTGGAGACTACTAGAATGTTAGATTTTAACTAAGAATTTTGAAACTAAACAAGTAAAATTATTGTGATTTTTTTTTTAAATGGGAAATTTTTTAATATATATATGTGTACGAAATTTTATGTATCGTATTTTTTCTTATGCGAAATTTACGTACCCTTGTGCATATGAATTGATTTATCTGTCCGCTTGTTGAAGAGGGTATGTAACCTCTTATTGACGGCTGTTGTGTGATTAAAGGCATGTTGATTACGATGCTAATCTGTCTGTTCTGTGTTTTTTCAGAGCTGCCCTACGGACGAGACCTACACCGTGCGCCGCGTGTCCCGGATGGACGCCGAGGCCCAGCCCCGGTCCGGCAACTCACGCTCGCTCTCCGTGAACTCGGTGAGCAGCAGCGAGGGGTCGGCCGAGAGCCATGTCGTCGAGCAAGAGGACATCATAGTGCTCACGCACGACGTCCGGAGCTTCAAGGAGGCGCTCGGAAAGCTCAGGAGGATATTCCACCCGGAGAGAGGTGAGAGGCTCTCTTTGGTCTTGGCATCTTTCAACCACCTGAAATTCGGAGTTGATTAAAAACAAACTTTTGATTTACTTTTTTACCACGTTTTTATTAACTCGCTTTCTTGTTTGTCCAGTACAAATCTTGCAATCGATTTTTAACTAACTTCCCGACTAGCAAGACATTTGAAACTCTTAGAATAGCTCAGAACGCGATGACAATGCATTCTTTTGATACTTTTAGCTATCTTTAAACAGAATTTAATTCATTTTCAGTTAAATTTGTTTTGTACGGAAAGTTAGTTCGGAAAAAAATCCGCAAGGTGGCGCTTCGACCGAATTCAATGCATCATTTTCGCTCAAACCAGCGCTCCTTTTCAAACATTGCATTACACACACGACAAAAATTCGCTCAGAACAATAGTATTACTTCAGATGCAGTACTGCTCCCGGAAAAGAAAACATTTTCCCCGACCAGTGAGAAAGGAGCAAGCACTCCTTCATGGGCGATAACTACCCTATTGTGATCAACCCTTCCTCAACCCCTCATTGAATCCTCCGTGTTGTGCTGGGCGAATTTTTGTCGCAGCCCTGCGGGCTTAACAGAACCGGGAATTTGACAACGGAGATTTTAGTTAAAATATATTGTGATTAATTACAACATATCACATAAGTCATATCGCAACCAAGGCAGGAAAAGTGACACAAATCAAAAATGCAGCATTTGAGGAAAATCAATTTAAATAATACTATACAGATTGTACTAGCATTACAAAAAAACTGATAAAACTGCCCTCAGGTGGACAAATTGGGAGATGGAGATGTGTCGCTGTTCGGGCACGATGGGGCACTTCATACACATTTTTCGATGACATAACCTCAAAATTGCCAGTTTATGACTTGTGTCACTTTTCTTGCCGGGTTGCGATATGTTTTATCATCTGTCGTCCAATATAAGATGTACAAAATAACGTTGAGACTTCAGACAAACACATGAAAGCAAACCAAAATTAAATACCATGAAAAAGAAACCCCTTTAATAATGATATCTTTGTCAAAATATCGACACACACACACACTCATATTTTATAATATGTAACGTCTCCAGAACCAGAAGGAGACATTACGTCGCGTCGGCTTGTTTGTTGTAGTCATCGGGGTTGAGTGGTCAGCAAGCTTAATGAGTACAGTCCACTTGAGAGGAATAAGTTTATTTTCGTGAACACACTATGGACAATAACCTGATATTTAATTGGTTAACGTATTTATAAGAAATATAAAGACTGAAAGTTATTTACATATTTACAAAAAAACAGAGGAGAGAGATGTAGCGTCATCTCCAACCCTTATCAAATACGCTAGGTGACGGGCAGTTGGATTCTCCTACCAGGACAATGGAAATTTAGTTTTATTTGTACACGTGACTAGTATATGACGTGATCTTCTAAAGCGACATCCAGGCGCCACACAAACAAAAACGGAGGTAGTTGTAGAAAGGGTAAAACAACATTAAAGATATCGAATTAATCGATGATGGAGTATTTTTTACCATGTTTTTATTAACTTGCTTTCTTGTGTGTTTGTGTGTGTGTCAAGTACAAATCTTGCAATCGATTTTTAACTAACTTCCCGACTTGCTAGACATTTGAAACTTTTAGTATAGCTCAGAACAACGATGAAATGCATTTTTTAATACTTTTAGCCATCTTTAAAGAGATTTGAATTCATTTTCAGTTAATTTTGTTTTGTAGACTGCTGCAGCCATCTATTGGCCGGAACGGGAACGAAAAGTTAAACGCAAGTTAACTTCCAATTAACTTCATTTTCTTTCAAGTTGATGGGATAATTCATCAAAAAAAATTTTAAAAAGATTTTATTAACACAGAATTGTCAAGTTTATATGATTCAACAGAAAATTTAAAAACATGGTATATAAAAAGTTCTTTTTATCTTGTATTTTTATTAATTATATATATCCGTTTCTGCTGAATGAATGTTAGCCATAAGATTGGCGTGGTACATTGTCTGTGTGTTCTTTTCTCATTGCCTTCTTAATCTTTGTATTAAGCTTCATGTTGTCCCGTCTTGGAGTATGAGATTTCTTAATTATGTGCCTTCTCCACAGATAAGACCGAGACGATGCGGGTGGCGGCGCACGAGCGGCTGGGTGAAGTACTGAGGATACTGCGAAGTATACTGGAGAAGTACCCTCCCATACAGTCCACCGAGCTACTGATGACGGCCGGCACTCTCATACAACAGGTGAAAGGTAAAACCATTTGCAGTCAGTTGTCTGAAGTAACACCAAATCGAGTCCTGATTGCAGCGAAAACATTCAAAAACACTTCCACTATATAGTTCTTTATAAATATGCGCATATAGTTAATTTATAAAGACCAGGAGAACATTTGCTGTTGCTAAATTGCAACTCCGTGTATTGTAGGTTTAAAGTCGACGAAACGTATCTCAAGTTAATTTATGTCTAGGCCTCCCCTTTGGATGACCTTCAGATTCTAATCCCCCCGCCCCCGTAGGCTTGAAACATGCCAACATAAAATTTGAAATATCAAAATGCGTAGAAAAAATTAAATATATATATAATTAAAAATATAATAATATGAGCTGAGAACGGCCTAGGCGCATGCGCTAGCTACAAGTTAACGATCTCGCGGTAGTAATGGCCCATGCATCCAAACAAAGGCCCGGATTCTGTTGTTTCCCACAGGTGCATCATGGGAGCACCATATAGGAGAACCAACACAGCTCCCTAAACTCAGCCTTGTCCTCGGACAAGCGGGAATCGAACCCACAACCTACCGGTGGAAGCATTCGAAGAATGCCCGTGGGCCAAATCACTGCGCCACTCAGCCGACAAACCTCGGATTCTAGTAGCTTCGACTATGGAGTGTACGTTAATAGTAAACAACACAACGGATCTATACTGTTTACATCACTACATTTCATTGCAATCATAAAATAATAGATGAAAAAGTTTTTTTTTTTTAAATTACGATAACTATCATATAACTTATCACTGAATATAATCGTTTCCACAAGCCTTTTTAAAATACTTTCCACACAGCGTACTCCGCTTAGAAAAGTGACACAACTCAAAAATGCAGCATTTGAAAAGAATCAACGTAAAGAATACCACATAGCTTGAACTAGCGTTACAATAAAACTGATACAACTGCCTCAGGTGGACTAATTGAGAGATAAAGATGCGTCGCTTTTCGTGCACGATGGGGCACATCATACATATTTTTCAATGACATGACCTCAAAATTGCCATTTTTTTTACTTAAAATGTCAAAATGTCACTTCTCTTGACTCAAAATGTCACTTTTCTTGCCGGGGTGCGACATATTTTTTTTTTGCTAACCGTCCTCCTGAGTGTCACTCACGCCTCACCACGGGCGTTGTGGTCTACAGGTAAATTTAAAAACCGAAACGGTAGTTCTGGAAAAGAGAATTTTTTCGAAGAACTGTTTATTACTGTGAAAACTGAACTTGCAGAAATTTTAAATTTAGTTAATTAAAATCAGACGTTTGTGTGTTTCATTCAATAGAAAATTTTAACTACGTGTTTATTATAAATCGGTCTACTATCTTGAAAATTTGGCATAGAAACTTGAAATATTGTAAATAGAATTCCGAAAGTTCTGTTGATTTCTACCCACTTAGCCAATCATTCACATTTTATCGATAGAGAAAGGGCAGCGTATTGAGTTCTTATTGTAAGCCATTTTTTGCTTTTGGGATTATTCAATTGTACGTCCCAAATAAAACAAAAGACTTGGCATTGTTTGTATAGTCTCTTGTTAGTCATTGCCGGTAATTTTGTGGATCGTTTTCTCATTTAGTTTAATGATGTGACATGAAATCGCTGTTTTTCAGGTATGCTTAACGAAATTGGCAAGTTTCGACTAATATAAAGTGCTGTTTAATAACAAAACATCGATTTAAATAAAATTAATTTACCCAGTGGCGCACCGGGGGGGGCAAGGGGCTCTGCCCCCCCCCAAATAAATAGAAATTGTATTATGAATATTGATTTTGCATTAAAAATATTTTTATCCGTTCATCTCGCCCCCCCCCCCAATGCATTAAATATTTTTATCCGTTCATCTCGCCCCCGCCAAGAAAAAATTCTGGGTGCGCCACTGAATTTACAGTACTAAGATCCAGTATACTGACAAGTGTTAGTATCATAAGGATTACTATCATATTAGTATATCAAGTTTCGACAGATGTGCGGAGTAGTGTTTTTCTCTAAAGTCGTAAAAGTGCCATTAAGTGCAAGAAAAAACCCCAGTGTTGAGGTTAATGGTGTGAAATAGTAAAAGTATTCATAATACTGTCTTAAATCATAAAAAAAAAAATCCCCTAAATGTGATCTTGAGTCGATATGGTGTTCCCCAAGGATTTTATCGGATTTTAAAGCTATGACTGTGGTAGAAAAAACGTTTTTTATGAACTATAATTCATAAACGGATGAACCACAGGAGACTAAGAATCTGTAGATACTATCTTAGACATGCCGGGGAGAATTTTATTTTTACTAATTTATATCATGACTTCTGTACTTCTGTGTGCCTTATATGTACCTTGGAGGAGGAGGAATTATACATTTTTGTATTGCGTATGTAAAAGTGCCATTAACTGCAAGAAAAAAAACCCAGTGCTGAGGTTATCCTGATACTTTTTTTTTTATAGTGGTATTTCATGGTTTCTTTCCCTCACATTGATAAATATAATTTGTATTTTAGTGACGAGGAACGAAATCAAAAATGACTGAATTCCGTTATCCATTTTCAGGTTATAATTATGAAGACGAAAAATCGGATCCTTCAAATTTTTTCGATGCTATTGACCAGCTGGCTCTGGCATTTAGTAGCAGGTAAGAGACGCTTGTGATAATATAAATCTATCTCACCATGCAGTTCTTAACTTGCATTTTACCTTTCCCTCAATAGGTGGCGGTAGTATACCTCCCGTTTTCCTATATAAATTGTTCTCGTTTAATTTTATTTAACGCTTACCTTCCGTTTAATTAAAACAAACCAGCAATATTTTAATTTTTATTTCTCTCTATTAAGTCATTCTTTTTTTAAACTTCTTTATGGAATCTTAGTTGCTTATCATTTTTTCCTATTCTAAGAATAACATGGATATTTAAACCTATTCACCTTTATGTTTGAACTAACGTGCGACGATTTTTAACCGAGAAAGTTATTTTTTTTTCCATAATGAATGACTGAATTGTACCCGTTTGCGACTGATCCATAAATAAAAGTATCATGTGTCAACAAATTTATTTAAGATGGGAATTTCTGGAGGCGAGCATAATGCGGGTTACGGAACGCAGTCGTTGTACTACTATTATTATGTATCTATTGTATATTCCGTAGTGAGTCACACTTATTTTATAATGTCACTTAATTTCATTGATTTTTAAAGAATTTTTTTAACTTGATTGATTGTGACTGATTGAAAAATCGTTCCCTGCATCAATGCAGCAAAAACTGCAGTTTCTTGATAACATTTTTGTTACGTTCTTCTCATAGATGGCGGTAGTGTTCCTTTAGCAGCTGTTATTGCTATTTAAATTTTACATCCGAGACAATGAGTGACCAAGCTACAGTGTACTCCAGCGCTTCTGAAACTTTTTTCATTCTTGAACCCTTTTTATCATCGACATTTTTTCGCGACCCTAGAAAATAAGGATACAAAGATAATTATTTTCTCAAAAATAATTTATTTCTTTGGTAAACAATATACATATGTAAAATAGTAGTATATATGAAAAATAGTAGAAAATAAATATGTCTTAGATTCTCGCGGAGGGAGACAAGAATTAAATTCATGAATCAGAATTAAATTTTCGGGGTCGCTTAACTATGGCCACACTGTTTAAGAAACGTTGGTGTACTCGGATTATCCGTGCAAAAAAAAAATCTGAAATCTATAGGCATCCAAAATAATATCTACATTCTTCAATAAAAACTGCACAAATTTCATTCGACATACAAGTTTTTTAAAATGCTTTCTATTTATTGAGAAGATTTTATTTGATAAAAGGATGCGATAATGTACTGATATAACACTTCTTTAGTTTCCCGGTATTGTGAATACTGTGATATCATATGTTAAGAAAATTCATAATGATATCAAAAACATATCAAAGATTCGGTAAAACAAAAATCACGGATTACATGCATAAATCAAATTAAGAAAATCGAAAAGCAAGTGTAGTATTATATTTTGAAAAAAATAATAAAATTGAATAGAAATCGGATTATCCGTGTTTCTCGATTATTTGTACTCCTCCCCCTCCATTAACCCGGATAATCGGGAGTATACTGTAGCTATATGTATGGCTCGTGCTTGCGGGGGTGTAGGAGGAAACGCTTTATTTGTGGTTCCGAAAATGTAAAGTTTGCGTTTCTGTGGTATAGTATAAACAAGGAAGCCGGCTGGTAAGGGAATACGGTTTGAGAATGAAGAAGTGAAGCAGTGAATGTCACATCGCGAATATCTCTCAAAAAAATCAACTAATGTCGCCCGTCAGACAGCTGAAAAAAAATTGTTATTCAGTCACTCATGTACGTACAAATTTTTTTATAACGATAAATTTTGATTTTTCGAGATAATAGGAATCTCAAAGGTACTACTTTGCTGCAGTTGCTAGTTCTTTGGTACTTATTTACTAAGAAAGAAGACGCCAGAGCATGTACCTACTTAATGTAATGGCATTCAATTAAAAATAATACTTTACTTTTTAATTCCAGTGTCATGTTTTACAAGACAACTTAAAATTGTAATGCACTATTTTTTCGAGATCTTAAAAACTTAGAAAAATCCTGGAATTTTAAGATTTTATTTAAAAAGTTTTGGAATTTTGACTAGAATTTTTTTTTTTTGTCAGAGTTCATTTGTGCTAATTTTTGTTAGTAGCATCAACCTGTTCTGTGTTTGAATGTCCTCGAAGCCAAACTCTCTGACTTTCACAGCGCCACTGATTATGACAGGTGGTGCATATTTGTTTACTCGGCTGTTTTTAGAAACCACTGTAATATTAGATTTTATTTGTAACTAATTAAATTCGCGTGCTTCATTACGGAATACATTAGTACCATTGCCGTGCCTGGCGCTCGCTACCACAGAAGGGGACGACGTTGTGGGGGTCCTGTGAGGGGGGGGGGACCCTCGGTGGTCAGTCTGTGTTGGGTAGTTAGAGAACAGTGCGTGGGAGTGTGACCCCGAAGACGCCCTGAGTTGTTTGCTCTCAGTCAGGGTCCGATGACTGAGGTAGAGATAGTTAATGTACATATTGTAAAGTAGTTTTGTGAATGGGTTTGAGTATTGTATTTGCTTGTGAGTCGTGGGAATAAAATATTTTGAATATTCATCAAAGTATGTAAAATTCGTTACCTTTAACGTCGTCTTTCAGAGACAGATCGAGGAAAGACAACCTTCGTGTAATTTCGTTATATTAATTTAAATTAACTTTATCAATTAAATGTTGTTGATCCACAGAGGTGTTCACCCTGTAATTTAACGACCGTCATCCGACATTAAATGCGGATTACAGGGTGGGTTTTTTTTGGGGGGGAGGGGGGCTAAGGCCCTTTTTATCCCCTCAAAGGTTGGATTGTTTGAAAAACTTCATCAGTGGGCAACTAGGGCCTTAAAAAGGTGCCATTATGCAAATTCAGGTTCCTAGGCCGTACGGTTCCAGAGATACAGTGATCCGTCACAGTGTTTTATTTTAGGGGTTTAAGCCCTTTTAACATCCCCCAAAGTTTGAATTTTTTAAAAAGATTTCTTAGTGAGCACATAGAGCCTAAGAAGAGCCGCCGTACAAAATGTCAGCTTCCTAGGACTTATGGTTACAGTGATCAATGTGTGAGTGGTATTTCGCCTTTAAATATACATAGATATCATTTTGCATGTAACGAAAGTGCGTATTGTAGCGATAACTTATTTCTTAAAATTATTTCTTTGCTTCGAACGTGCAGAATGGTTTTCTTTTTTTCTGTTAATCGTTGCGTCTTTGAATTAGGCTTGTTAAAGCGTATAAAATGAGCTTTCTTCTTTACTGATATCAGATACCGGAAACGTTGGACAGAAAGCTTGCTTGCATGTAAGTTCATTAGGTTCTCTCCCTTGCACGCTGTTGTTAACAACGAATCTGAGAATGTGAAGAAACACGGGGAGGAAAAAATTCAAATCGTGATCAGAAAACTTGAAATCCGAATTCCTGATTCATCGAATAATGGTTGTGCGGCCTCTTTTTTCCTTCATCGCTTTCTCATTTGGAATCTTGTGGCGAAGATTTGCACCTGGTGAACTTCCATATGCAATTTGCCAAGAGCCTTCCGCTCTCTCTCCGAGTCACGGGATGGCACAGGTGAAGGATGATGGCGTTGCTCTAACCCTAATATACTGTTTTTATTGCCGTCTACTTCCTCATCGTTTGGAGGGGCGGGCCAGAGGGTAGTCGAGGTCGTCATCATCGTGACCGGGTCATGGAGAGTGAAAGCGAGACCATACTTTCCCGTTATTTATTCATTTATTTTTATTTTATCTTATCCTGAGGTTCTAGTAGTCTCTGTGAACCCCAAGAAAATTTCCGGCATCTCCCTCAGTTTGTTTTTGTACGGAACCCAATCAAAATTCTTTGTCTTGGGTAATGTGATGAAAGTTAAGCCATAGCCAAATTGGCTCATTAGTTACCTTCGAAGATTTATTATCCCCGTGTTAACCTTTTGGGAATTTTTCTCTTGGTATTTTACTAATCGCAGATTTCTGTGTTTAGCAAAACACTAAGCTGAAAAATTGCCCCAAAATTTTAAAATTTCTGTTTTCTGTGAATATTTCTTAAAACGCAATGCGTGTGTTTTACAAAAATATTTTAATTTAATATTTAAAGAAATCAATTTTTTTCAGTGGTAGGCATCAACAAAGTAATAACCTGTAAAAAAAATTTACTACTCAAAAATTAAAAATTTTAAAAGTTTTACGCTGTTCACTTAAACGCCGAACTTTATGTGCAAGAAACATCTACTAGGTTAACCAAATATGGGTGAGCCAACGTTATGTACACCCTTTGAGGGGACAATGTAGACACGTTAATGCCACAGCGGGAATCGAACAGATGCCCAGGGGGTTGCTGCTTAAAAATGATAATCTTTATATCACTATTCTTCTCGTATTGAATAGGTCTCGTCTGCTAGGTCTTTCAGGAAGGTGAGTATTGTTGCGATAACAATAAATTATATAACTTTGCTTGTAGTAACTAAATCAAAACATTACTGAAAGATGGCGAATAGTCTCAATCGACTGAAAATTTCTGTATACCTTAGACTAAATTATTTCCAGCTACCAGACTAATTCTTTAGAAGGAGGAAAAGAAACAAGTTTCATTAAACTGCCTCTTAGAAGGTCAGTTTTTAAATAACCACGTTTTTCATTTCAACGTGGAAGGTTTCTGTTAATGAATAGTGGTGCAACCACGATTCAGGGCCTCCCCTCCGAAATGCAGCCTCCACCAGAAGCGGATTCCGGTTGTCTCCGATATTGTCAGTATAACTCATGCAAGAAATCCCGAAGCAATTTAAGTTTTAAATTGACAGAAGAATATTGGAGACTACTGTAGCGTAATGAAGATATGGGGTTATTTTTCCCAAGAACTCACAGTGGGCACGAACACAGTTGCGAACTTATGGGAATACTATTTTCCAATTCCCACCGTTTTTGAACACGTGTGTGGATTCCGAGTGGATTAAAAAACAATACCAGCAAATGCCGCCAGAATTTTTAGCCTGAAAGTTACGCCCAGGCATACCGGATTCTCAAGCAAGCGTCTCCCATCTAATCGTAAAACTGTCGTTCTTATCAATAGCTCTATGTGACTTTGACACTGGAATGTAATAAGGTTTCTTCGTTAAGAAGAGCTGTCAACCGCTAATCTGACGGCCCCCCGGTTTTGAAAAGCAATTTCTGAGAAGACGGCCGCCACCGAAGTTTTCAAGCAGAGGTATAGTCAGAGACTCTGTGATTTTGGCAGATCCCTCATGTAACGGCCGGCGAGGCAGACGTGGGTTTTTTTTTTTTTTAAGCTCCTGTTTTTTGAGACTATGGGTTTCGGGGCATACGCTGCTAACTCTGCACTTAGGTCCATTTCATTTAATTATGCTGTACTTGATTTATGTTAATTTTCTTTGTTATTAAATGTTGAGTTTTTGTTTTAAAGATGGCCTTATCATTTACAATTATGACTCTGTTTTTCTTGGTCATGAATTATGGTAGAGTAATTTAAAAAAGCCTCGGAGTAGTATTTTAGTAGTAATTTTAAAAAAGCCTCAGAGATTAGCCTAACGACCTATCATGCTGCCACACCACTGTGGCGTCACTGTAAGGCTGATAAACTCTCAGAGGCATTTTGAAGAAATTTCACAACTATTGATCCATACCAAGAAAGACAGAGTTCTAATTTAAAACGAAAGCCAAATTTTTAAAACAAAAACTTAACAAGTAGATTTATTTACAAAAAGAATTAAATATTAAACACTTCCGACATAATCACTTAATTTACGTGCAGATTCACAAATACATGCTCCAGGGCCCATTCTCGACCCAACAACACAGGAGCCTAGCAATAACCCGTCTATCCCGCTCGGATTTTATACAGCGTCTCCCCCTCCAATGTCTGGATTTTCAAAGGGGTGGAGGGCCCGGCAGATTATCGGCTGACAGGTCTTCTTACACGCCGAACTTTACTACATTGCAGAACGTCAAGATGACAGCTTTAGTGGCTGCATCTGTAAGTAAAACGGTTTTTAATCCCCCCACGTGTTCCGAACTGGTGGAACCGAACAACACATTCTTTGAAAAACACGCAGCTGTGTTTCAGCTCTTGTGGGGTCTCGGGAAAAAAAGACCATATTTCCAGTACGCTACACCACCTATTGTGCTCACCCGATGTGACGAATTGAAGGTGCTCTCATACATTTCTACACTTATTTCAAGCATTTTGCAGGCGGTAAATAAATGGTTCTTTTTACGAAAACTATCGCTATAGTTAATTTTTCAGATATCATTAAGAATAAGAAATATTTGATTAAATGATACCGAATTTAACATATTCACGTTTAAATCGAAATTAAAATTGATTATAATATAAAGTATCAAATATCTGACAATGTCAAGTTATCGCCGCCTTGCCTGTGGAAGCAATATAGCTTAAGGTGACTGCCTACGTTCGGAGCCAATTTTTTTAAGGATTTTTTGGTCTCATATGGTAAAACAGCATTTAAAAATAAAAAATATAAAAAAAACTTTCCTGTAAACACTGTACTTTTTTATAAATTGGTCAATTTTAAGTAATTTTTAATGAAATTTAGCTAAACCGCTTATCACTCTGAACAAAATTCTAATGCTACTATTTTAATTTCCTTCTCACACATGATACATATAACAGTTATCTTCAAAATGACCTACAATCTAATAGAAATTTTGAAATGCAAAAATAATACAGACAATTTTATGTTCCAATATGAAAATTTTCCCCAATTCGTCATTCCTTTCCTTATAAAAACAGCCCCAAACAAAAAACTATTTATTATACACTGCTGGCCACTGTAAATGCAACACCCTGAAGGAAACATGCAAATAACATGAAATTTACAACATGCATTAGCGGAGGTGAGATATGCAAATGATTAGAATTTCAGCGCAGACGCACATCACGCGCGCCTGTGGCGCCACTTCAAAGCGCTATTTAAGGCTTGGAGATTTCGACGATTTCAAGTTCGGCAATTGTGTTTTTCTTGTGGTTTTTTCAAAAAAACGATCAATTATGCCTCGTCGGAAACAGCGATCATCTTTTGATCAAGTATCAGAGTTCGACAGAGGAAGGATAGTGGCCTACCGAGATTGGGGATTATCTTTCAGGGAAATCGGTAGTCGTGTTGGACGAGACCAAACAACTGTATGCGGATATGTGATCGTTGGATGCAGGAGGGTACGACGGACCGGCGTGTCCACCTCAGCGCACCACTTCACGTGATGACAGGCAAATTGTGCGCATGGCAGTGACGGATCGCTCAGTCACATCATGAACCATAGCACAGCACATGCAGTCTGTAACGCATCATCCAGTGTCTGCGCGTACCATTCGACGCCGTTTACAGCAGAGTGGTCTGTCCGCAAGACGTCCATTGCTTTGTCTACACTTGACGCAGAACCACAGACGTCTCCGCCGCCAATGGTGCGATGACAGAATGATGTCGACGGCAGAATGGAATGAAATTGTCTTTACTGACGAGTCACGCTTCTGTCTGCAACACCACGATGGTCGCATTCGAGTCTGGAGACACCGTGAAGAGAGGATGCTGAACAGCTGCGTTATGCACCGCCACACTGGTCCTGCACCGGGAATTATGGTATTGGGCGGTACTGGATATCACTCTCGCACTCCTCTAGTACGCATTGCCGGTACTTTAAACAGCCAGTGCTACATCCCCGAGGGGTTGGAACCAGTTGTCCTTCCTTACCTTCAGGGCTTGTCCACAGCCATATTTCAACAGGATAATGCGCGACCACACGTGGCACGCATTGTCCAACGGTTCTTCGTCACGCGCCAGATTGAATTGCTTCCCTGGCCGCCTCGTTCTCCGGATCTTTCGCCGATAGAAAACATGTGGTCCATGGTTGCTCTACGCTTGACCCAGATTCCATCCCCAGCTGCCACAGCAGATCAACTTTGGCAACGTGTGGAAGCTGCTTGGTCTGCTGTACCCCAACAACTCATCCAAAGTCTCTTTGAATAAATGCCGAGGCGTGTGGCAGCGGTGATTTCCAACAATGGCGGCTACTCTGGCTACTGATTTTGGCAGGAACCACACTTCACAGAAGTCTATAAATTTAATCATTTGATACTTGGTCAACATGGTATCTACAAAATAAATTTTGTTGTGATATCTATTTTCTTTCTTGGTGTTGCAATTTGGGTGGCCAGCAGTGTACATCAATTATTGTACGTCATTTCATTAACAATAGCATCTAAGACATTTCCTGAAAATTTTATCAAATTATATGCATTATTATCTGAAATATCATGATAACGGTAGAGATTTTTGCTAAAAAACATAATTCTGAGAAAAACCCCTTTAAAGTTGTTTGTCACTTCAATTTTGTATTAGACGATGTTTTTTAAAATAGCTATAACTCTGCTTCTAATTGATGTAGAATGAAAATCTAAGCGGTTTTGAAAAGAGAAAAGATTGAATTACAAGATTCTTGCAAAAAATAAAATTGACCAAAATGGTCAAAAAATGGTCGCATTTAAAGTTGTTTGTCACTTAAATTTTGTATTAGACGATGTTTTTTAAAATAGCTATAACTCTGCTTCTAATTGACGTAGAATGAAAATCAAAACTGTTTTGAAAAGAGAAAAGATTGAATTACAAGATTCTTGCAAAAAATTAAATTGATCAAAATAGTCAAAAATGGCATTTTCAACGTAGGCAGTCACCTTAATACAAATGATGGGTTCGTATTACAGCCGACAGATGGCAGCAATAGAATTTGATATGGAGTCATCTTTTATCAAGGTGGTTTTAACATTATGAGAAATATGGGAAGTATAGTTAAAAACGTCTGTAATCTTCCCTCATTTGAACATCATTTGTTTAATTTTGTTTCTACTCATGCCTGGATACTTATTCTTACAAATAGTGCGCTAATGCCTTTTCAGCTGCATGTAATTACAAATTGATTGTCTTTAATGCTATATACATTCAGAGCGAGATTTTGTAATGAATACCTACCTCTGTTACGAGATCTTCAAAACTGTTTGGAATAGGATAGGATTGTGATTGCGTTTGGGGTATTTATTTACACAAATAAAATTATTTATTCTGTCCTTAAACAGGAAGTTATTAGCTTGAATAGTATTTTCAGACACTGATCCTCTACTTTTACGATCGTCTTTTTTTACGACTAGTTTCCCGAACTATTCCGAGACGGGCCAACCTTTTCGATTATTATATTTCCCGCACTGTACTTCCCTTCGTTACGCGCGCGCCTTCAGGAGTGAAAAAAACCCACCATTTTAAAAGTTCATTCTACCCGGTCGCAGGTGACTTGGGGAAATAATTGCGTGCTCTTTATTGATTTTTGTAAGGGCTGTTTTCTTAGCCGCGATTTGAACTTTATTTGCGGTTACGGTTAAAAGAAATTGCACGCAATTATTAGTGGCCGAGTCTCTAATTTTCTTCTTTTTCACTATACCTTCTATCTTTTCTATATCGCGATTATTGATGTTTGTTCCCTCTCGCTGCTGGCATCTCGTTTCCCAGCTCTCTTTCGGATGTGAATTACTGAAAGAAGAGTTTTGAATAACCCCCCGAGATTTCAAATTACTTTTTTGAAAAAAGGAGAAAAGGAAATTTAGAAAGTGCCTAGTTCAATGCACTGAATTCCAACCTGCCGCGGAATCGCGAACACTCCTTAATGTAATATGGAAGGGAGGTAAAAGAAAGAGCCCTTTTATATTAAGTTTAAAAAAAAAACAGGTTTTCATTCGCGTGTGAACCTACTTTCCTAGCAAAATTAACAGTTCAATCATTATGGGGTTTTTTCTTGAAATGTCGTGCGGCGTGATTTGGTCATACAGGGATGTTGTATACTTCGTATAGAAGATATATTTTGTTTTATTTTCATTGATTCATTCACTTATTTGAATGCGGCATTTTCTGTGATCTGGAGATTTAGGTGAATTCAGTAGTGGACTCCCTTCGGGTAATGCCAGAGGGCGTATCAGTTGACACTTACTAATCATTTCTCCCGGTATTGTCGCTCATTTTTCAAGCGTACCTAATACTGAGTTAAGATGTTACTAACCTCCATTTTTGTAACTAGACCGGCGCATCAATTGAAATCTCAGATCTTCAATCCGAATGTTAAGTTATGGTTAGTTTTCATTTCAGAATTTTTCTAATCACGGATCAGTAAAAGGTTTTTTTTTTTTCCTTCTTCGTGTATCATTAAAGAGTCATTATTTTTTAAATAGTTTTTAAAATTAAAAAATTTTCGTATTTGCTTTTTGGGGCATTAAATTATTGATGTCTCAAAATCAAAGTTATTTTATTTTTTTAAAATGAAATTGAAATGAAGAGATTTTTTAAAAACACGCATATTGGATTTCAAGATGAATTTCATACTCAAAAAGGAAAAATTTAAACTTCCATTCGCAAATCTATCATTATAATAAGTGACCAGTTACCGGTTCCGTTTTACCCTATAACTAGCTGAATAGCCGTGCTTCACAACGGAGTACATTCAAATTAAATACAACGGTCAATGTATACAATTAATGCCAAAAAAAAGTATATATTTATCAAAAAAAATTGTAACTGATATTTTTTATAGACAAAATAATGTAGAAGAAATATTCAAATTAATACAACAGTCAATGTATGCAATTAATTTCTGTGTCTTATATCCATAAAACATACTGATTTGAATTAAATTCTTAAAAAACTTCCATCTCAATTAGTTTAGTGGTTAAATTTTATCTTTTACCGTATTTTAATATTTCTTTTGTCAATATATTTCGTTGTTATGCGCGTGACACAAAATTAATTTAAAGTATCACAAAAAGAAAAGAAACCACGTGATCAGCATTTAATAAATTCAATTCTAAAAATTAATCTTTAGAAATTCACCAAAAATCAGAAAATGGAGATAAAGATTTGAAAAAGATTTCATTTTAAAGAAATATTTATGATCTTTCTCGTGATATAAATTTTATAACCCTCAAATTATTATTTTAAATGCAAACTTTAAAAATGTTATAAAAACAGATTAAAAATTTAATTTTAAAAAAACCTAAGAAGAATTTTTTCAAAAATATTTCTTAGTGCACCCCTACACTATGAGAAGAATCGCCATGCATAATTTCAGCCCTTTAGGTCAAGCGGTTTGGTCTGTGCGTTATCTGTCAGTCAGTCAGTTACGGAACTGTTTTATATGTACATAGATTAGAACTTCTATTTTCAAATAAAATAGTTTAATTACTATCTTACTCGAGTGGAACTTTTTGAAAGAAAATTAAGCACTGGTCCAACAAGTTTAACCATACATTTAGTTAAGTATTTGAGTAAAATGTCCTGCAGATTGGAATTCCGCATTTGCTTTGTTCAAAAGCTTTAAAAGAATCAAAATCAACTCCAATTTTCATTTCAATCGGAGTGAAAATTGTTAATAATTTTATAATTGGAGTGTAGAATTAAGTGGAAAATAAAAACTAGCGTTAGTATTATGGACTAAAAGTCCTTCAGAATTCGACAGATCGATTGAAAATTTACCTGCTGGTCAACCTACTGTACTGAAAGAGAAAGGTGTTGTTTGCCAATGTGGGGCACTAGGCAACGAAGACATTCGCGCATAATCCGCGTGAATCGTTGGTTGCTTTCAATGGCGGCACCGTAAAAGTGAACCCCCCCCCCACACTCCTGGTGCCACCTCCATTTTGATAGAGAACCCGGGGGGGACCTACCTTCTCCCACCCTCTCTGACCTCATGAAGGATTTAACGTGCCCATATCCAGGTTTAGTATGGTTTGGATTGGAGCACTACGGTCATTTTTTGCTACACGAGGGCTAATTAGACTTTGACCTACTGCTTAAATCCCATTCCGAACGGCTACAAACATCCATGCTAGCGTGGGAGTCGAACCCACGGACTCTGGTACCTAATGCCAGCACCCTAGCCATTCGGCTATCATCCGGCGCCCGTATCTAGGATGCAGTCATTGTAACTGAACGTATTATTGCTTATTTTACTGTTAAACAATTCACATTTTGTTACTTTTGATTTTTTTTATTGCTCAGTTTTTAAATATTTAATTTTCTTACTTGTAATTATAGTTAAATAATTTAAATTCTTCAAATTTGAAATATTTCTTTTAGATAGTCAGCAATCCATATCAATTTTCTCATTCCGTCCTCTTGCGGGAAATTTTGCTTAATGTTGTTTCATAGATCAGTGATGCGCAAACTGTGGGTCGCGACCCACAGAGGGGTCGTGAAAAAAATTAGAGGGGTCACGGATAGTCTGCAGTAAATTTAACTCATACTGAATTATTTAATTAAAAATCATGCTTTAAACTTTCTATCTATATATAAAAAACAGTTCCGTAACTGACTGACTGACAGACAGACAACGCACAGACCAAACCGCCGGACCTAAAGGGCTAAATTTTGCATGGCGATTCTTCTTATAGTGTAGGGGTGCACTAAGAAAGATTTTTGAAAAATTCTTCTTACATTTTTTAAAATTAAATTTTTAAGCTGTTTCTGTAACTTTTTTAAAGTTTGCATTTAAAATAATAATTTGAGGGTTATAAAATTTATATCACGAGAAAGATCATAAAAATTCCTCTAAAGTGAAATCTTTTTCGAATCTTTGCCTCCATTTCCTGATTTTTGGTGAATTTTTAAAGATTAATTTTTAGAGTTTAATTTATTAAATGCTGATCACGTGATTTCTTTTTCTGGTACTTTAAATTAATATATCGTCACGTGCATAACGACGAAATGGGCAAAAAAAAATTTTTTTTTCTTGCTAATGCGGTAGACGATTTGAAATTATCCAAATAAATATTAAAATACCGTAAAAGATATGTTCCTCAAACTGTACTATATTAACTGTACTATATTCTTTAGTATGTCCTATTAGATTTAATTTGAATATTTTCTTCTACATTATTTTGTTTATAAAAATATCCTTTACGATTTTTTTATAAATATATTTTTTCGTGTTTTTTTTTGCATCACTTGCATACATTGATCGTTGTATTTATTATAAATATATTTATACATATTTTTGGCATTAATTGCATACATTGACCGTTGTATTTAATTTGAATGTACTCCGTAGCGAAGTACGGGTTTTCAGCTAGTTATTACATATTTATAATATTTTTATATTTTTATATGTTGAAAATATATGATTGATATGTTAAAAATATGATATAAAAATGTATGTTAAAAATTTATTAAATGTTCAAAATATTCACTAAGATCGCGTGATTTTTTTTTATTAAAAAAAAAAATGGGTCGCGGACGAATAAAAACACACATCTGCTACGTTGCAATAGCACTGTTGTGAAGGAGAAAACAACTTTACAGGCAGAATAAATTTGTTATTTATCTGGCTCGTTTGAGAAAAATTATTTCTCTTTGTATTCTGATTTCCTGTTTAGGATTATTTGTTAGACATTTTTTGTTTAGTATAGATAAATAGCTAATGACAAATTCAGTCGTAATCACCCCTCGTTTGTTAGTTTAAAATTACTGGAAGAACAGTCATCGTGCATCGTCAAATTTTTAAAAAAAAGTGAGTAATTTTAAATCTATATAAACTTAAAATAAATTAAAGCATCATTAAAACATTGTGTTTAAGTAATTTTTGGTTCGCTGAATTTTGAATTTCAGTGAACCGCATAGCAATGAAAAGGTTTGTTTTGTTGAACATTTAATTACATTCAGTTACATACTAGTGATTTTCTATTTGAAAATTTACTATTTTCATTAGAAGTTAGTAACTAATGGTCCACTGCAAAACAAAAGAGAGTTCATCGCTAAGATGTTTGAGAACAATGAGCCAATTAAAAGTTTATTCGGAGGTGCACAAAATCTCCACTCATTACCTTCGTGGCATGAAAATACGCCAACTGGTGGCAACACTAGTGTAAAAGTCCTTTTTTAAAATTATTTACAAAAGGTAAAGTTAAAATCGCTATTTGTTGTAGTTGCCGTCATAATGACATTTATGTCCCTGTATGCGTGTGTATGTATTAATACGTAACTATGTATATATATATATATGTGTGTGTGTGTTTATGTATGCATAATATGTATTTATGCGTATATTTAGGTATGTGTGTATGTATTTTTGTGTATATTCAGATATGTATGTATGTATATATGTGTATATTTAGGTATGTGTGTGTTACCATGTTTATATGTGTATATTTATGTATGTTTTGGGGTATATATGTGAGGCGGGGACGCTTGCGTGTGTGTGTGTGTGTTGTCATCCAGTAAATGTGAAGGAGTTGCCATTTAAATTACAAAAAGAGCAATATCAGCAAAAAGTTCCACGGTAGCGGTGTAACTTGAATAGTATAACACCGGAACGATGACTTAACTCTTATTCCTTCTCTTGTAATAGCCCTTTAAGTCCAGATGAGTTAATCTCATGAGTAGCAATAATCGACCGTTTAGCGCTCTTGAAATTGAATGCTGAAAAACGTGAGGAAATTAATAACGCTATTTTGGCGTTTGATATGTAAAATTTGTCTGGCAATACACGGTTACACCGCAAAAAGGATAGGAATTCGGTGCAAGTGCAACTTAAACAGATTTATCAGCATGACCTTTAAGGTAAAGTAAATCAGCCGGTTGATTTTTTATCAGTTGATTCCGTCTAGTTGATAATTCTAACATTAAAATTTCATTTTATTGGATGGGATTGGAACGTTTTAAATTTTATTTTCTGCATGTTGTGCCTGGTTCTCTCTACCAGAGAAGGGGACGACTCCGTGGGGGATCCTATGAGGGAACAGCACGCAGTCAGTTAGGTTTGGACAATTGAAGAGACAGTGCATGGGAGTGTGATCCCGAAGACGCACTGGGTTTTGATCTGAGTCAAAAGTTAGTTGCTTGTCAGTTAATGTAAATATTGCAAATAAGTTCGTATATGAGTATTGTGTTTTGCTTGTGATTCGACCAAATAAACTATTTTGAGTATTAATCAAAGTGGTGTTTAACTGGTGTTCCCGATAACGTCGTCGATCAGAGAGAGATAGAGGACGACACTGCATTTGAAAATGCATCTTTAAATACTATGTGCGTGTTTTACAGAAGTACTTTTTTTCAAAAAAAATTCAACATTGTTGCGATAGACATCAATAATTTAATGCCGAGTACAAAATTAACTAACTTAAAATTTAAAAAACTATCGCGTTTTTAAAAAAAACTTCTACCTTCATACGCAAAAAAAGAAAAAAAAGTTAATACACATTTGCTCGTGAGATTTAAACAAAAATACTGAGTGGTAAATTTCCTGTGGTTTATAGAGGTCGAATATGTTAACTGATGCGTCCACCTTTATATGAAAAAAATATGCATTTTCGAATGTGTGATTTAAAAAACTGCTTTCAGAAAAACTACTATAGCTTAACATATTTGCTCTAAACTTTCTCATAAAAACATATCCTGATCAGAAAACGCAATCTCATACTTAGCCTAGTTTTCCTTTTTTTCCCCTTCAGAACACGTATACCTGCACTTTTCCATGTGCCAAATTCTCCTGTAACTAATACTTTTTAATTCTCTAATAACATTAATCCATAATATACTAATATCTGATTACCTTATAAAATAGGTCCGCGACTCTTGTGTACGTAACGAAACATGGAAAGAACTAAGAGGCCAAAAATTCACGAAGAGAAACAGCCACTATTTTTATACAGGTCTAAACTACTGTACCTATAGAATTGGTCGCGAAAGCAAGAGTATCCAAAAACGGAAGTGACGAGTAACGATTGGCCTCCGATAATCAATCGACCCGACGGGGAATCCCCCGTCGGCGAATCCGCCAGCTAGCCCTTTTCCGCCCGGCACGACTGGTTGCTTGTTTGGACAGTGAGAGCTGGAGAAAAACGGAGAGAGAAAGCAACATAGAAAAGAAAAGAAGAAAAAAAACCTCATCGACAATGAGAAGAGATCATCTCATTAAGCGTCGAGCTCTGGAATGGGGGGGTCAGTGAACTTTAATTGCAGTGGTCGAGGGCGGAAGAATGTGGGAGTGCTGGACAGCGTTGAAGGCCGACAAACGTCATTTTCTTGACACATATACAGATAGACGGAGTTGATAGAGGCCGCCTCGGTAACGGTTTAAGCAGTTCACGGGACGACAATGGAGGTTATTTCCCCTCGTAAGCATCATCTGATGTAACCTGACATATGACCGTATTCAATCCTCTCCACAAGATCGAGCGGTTTTTCCAGAATGCGCATAGCTTTATTTTGATGTTTCTGGTAAAGCAACTAGTACGAGATATACCTACCACTAGTTAGCTACTACTACCTCCATTTTGATCTTTCCTCCGAGGGTGCAGTTCCCCTAGACCAGTGGTTCCCAATCGGTGGTCCGCGAGAGCCTCGGGAGACCACATATTAAAAAAGCTACTAAATAAACGGGGATTTTGAAAGCAGCGCTCATGCAACTAGATGGGCCGAATATATCCGATGACTATCAGGTGTTGAATTAAAAGTTCTTAAAAGTTTAAATTAATTATTTTACTAATAGAATATGATACGTTAGAATGTGAGTACGTTAAATCGGTATCCCTTTTGCATGAGGGATATTCTATACCCCTATACCCCCCCCCCCCCCGGAAGGTTCCCCCTTAAGTCGGTGGGGGTGATCCGCACATGGTTGAATTTCTGGCTTAGTGGTCCGCAGACTTCCACGGGTTGGGAACCACTGCCCTAGACCCTCTTACAACAAAGGAAGCCATTTACCATTTTTAAAAATTACCTGAACATTTTAAGTACTTCCCGAGATCTGCAGCTGACATTTTTGTTAGGTAGGGGTGCTGATCCAACCACCACCGAGGTACGCTCGTTGAACTTCTCTGCCTCACACTTCGGTAAAAGGACAGGAACGATATGGGATGAAAGTCAGTGGCGTTTATTTTCGAATTTGTGGTTCGAATACTTGTAATTGCGAAATGGAATTATCGATCATGGCTGATAATTCCATGATAGATTCTTTTTTGGAAGGATAAAAAAGAAAAAGCTTAGAAGCTTAAAAATCTCTAAAAATCGGAAGTTTTCCTGTTAAGCGATTGCTTTTTTTTCTTTCTTTCTTTTTGTTGTTTTTGCTTCTGTAATCGAAAAGACCAACTTATAGGCTCGTCGAGAGCCGATGCCAAACCAGGGAGATCTTTACCGGAACTCTTGGTCTCACGCCGGTTCTCCTGTATTGGGTTAGTGTCAGGGTCCCTAAATCCATTGGCGATGGGTGATTTTACCCCCTTCTAACGTCGCCAGTTCTCCTCCTCTCTTTTGAGCCGTTATTCAGAAGTTACCTGTGACACCCCACCCCCACCAATCGCTGGACCTCGCATGAAGATCGAGCGCTGGAATAAGGGAGTCAAGCTTGGAGGGTTCAGGTGAAAAGAAGCCTTCAGCGGACAAACCTTGCTTTCCAAGTAGTTTGTTTGTTTGTTTTGACTCTGAGGTCATCCCCGTTGTGGGCAGATTAAGCTGTTCGAGTTATATTCGGAGGCAATCCTAACGAGATTGTAAACTCTCGGTTTCAGGAAGGAGAATTATCTTTCTGTTTGCCATGTAAAGAAGTTCCTGTTTATAATTGTTCATATTTGTTAAGTAAGCCCCAAACACAATTTGTGTGACTGTCGAGTCATTGACTGACTTGAGGACGTTACACCCTCTTCTTACTTCTGTTCCTGGCAACTTGGGCTCACCTAAATCCATTACATTGGTTGATATCAAGATTTTGATAGCATTTGATTTTTCCTGTACGCAGACTCCTTAATATTAATAGATTATGAATGAAAATAGTTTGTCTTCCCATCTCTGCAGCGACCTTTGACACAATTACGCATACTGTACGAATACGGTAGCACTATAAGGGTAACGGGTGTATAATTAGGAGAGGCTGTTTAAAATGTTATGGTTCGAGTCCAAAGCTGATTTCCACGCACCTTTCACAATTACGCATTTGCGTTATTTACGCGTTTGAAATTTTCTGCTTCATATAAGCTCGCCTATCCTGAACCCATTCTCAATGATGATTAAGAGCTAAGGAAATATGATTAAGTAGCGATTAACTTGATTCCGAGAGTTGAATTTACCCGTTTTGCATAGAAGAATAAAAAAAAGAACAAATTGCTAACCTCGTTAAATTAACTCTACAGAAATTGAAAATATAAAAATATTTTTTTTACTCGAGAAAGACTTGTTTATTCTCGAATTAGTAATTGTCGCCCACTCATGCTTAAGCGTCCACTTACTCATCTATTCTTCTGATGGAAAAAAAAAAGATTTGAAGAAAATTTTCCCACACTCCTCCGTACTTACATTCCATCCCGTTTTGCGTTGCATCATTCTCACGATGAACCCCTTTTTTTCTAGCACCAATCCTGCGCCACTGCGCACATCCGACGCCTCGTCCTTGCGGTGTTTATTACCCCTGATGAGCTGTTGAAAGCGTCTGTCATCTAATTAGTCGCTATTACTGCCCTCGGAACCGGCGTGTTTGTCTCGTTAAGTGTTTACGTTATGAAGCACATTTAAATGTGAGTTCATTCATGTTTTGGCGTTAAAATGACGTCTTGGTGGGCATTTGTTTCTTTTTTTTCCTGCTAACGAGTATGACGTTCGTTATTTAAAAAAAAAAAAAAAAAAAAAAAAAAGTTTATTAAAAGTGCTGCTGTGGAAGTAATTGAATTTTCTTTAATCCCGTGTCTCTAACCTCTCTATGCTTCCGGCGTTTCCATCTAGTACTAGATTCAGAAAAATAAATGAACACTTCGTGCCCGATATTTACGTAAATATCAGGTAGAATATCGACAACCTGTTGGGATCGATGATTTGGAAGTACACAGCAGAAGTCAAATTTGACATGTTGGAATCCTATAGAAATAATTTGGAGGGCGGGGTGGCTGACAGTTGCACATAAAGGGTGCAGCAGCATAGAATATGCAAGAACTTTTGAGAATGCCCTGTAAGGACTTTGCCTTATATAAAAGACTGCCAGCCTTTTTGTATTTAATGCTTTAATTGCATTTCTCGACTAAATACAGGCTATTTACAATCAATATATATATATATATATATATATATATATATATATATATATATATATATATATATATATATATATATTTATATTTATATTAAATTCGTGGGTTCACGGTATCGACGAGGAAGGTCAGACTTGAGTTGTCGCTGCACTCATTCAAGTCTATCTAGGCCCGACAGTGTCTCCGGCTCAAGCGTCACTCTGAATAACTCAATCTCTGAATCACTAACTTCTTTTAACTCGCGTCCGGGACTTTATATACCTTCGCCGAACGTTCTCGAAAGGTCCGGAAAACGTCGCCTTTCTTTATTCAGTTACGTTCCCAGACGACTAGGCGCCTCCTTACGGCCACTTTCTTTTGGTAGCTGACGAACTGTTCCACGAGCTGTCGGTAGCACTTCCGGTCTTTATGTCGCCAAGACTGTCTGTCTCCAGCCGTCTAAATAAATTACGTGCACAAACTGCGCGTTGGTTGGTCTTCACGGAATTTCTACGCGCAAAATATTTGTTATTGGAAGGGAGTCGTTACAGCCCGTTATTAAAATACAGTATATGTGATGACACTTACAGAGTGAAATTGTGAACGTTGTGACACCATTTAAATAAAGACCATTTTCTTATAGATAAGCGTATTCTTTCAATGAAACAAAAAAGAAAATGATCTTTAAGTTCTTGACGCATCTCCACCTCTCCGGTATTAAGGCTGCTGTGTACTAACTCTATTGGATTAGCCCATCTCAATGTTAACCTAGGAAGAAAATGTATCAAAGGATTGCCGACTTGGATTCAAAGATTTTATTTAAAAAATTGTACTCCTAATAGAGAAAGAAATTTTACAATTGGGGGGTATTTTACGTTTTTTTTTAAAAATGCAAATAATATTTTAAATTTTAAATTATTCGGGGGAAAATCTGGTATGGTTTTTCAAACGCTCATAAAATTACTTTGGTGGACGAAATTTATAAAATTAATCCTATCGGAAGGTGCAGAAAAAGCAGAAAAGTTCAGGCTATCTGAAAACACCATTTTTATTGGACAGCATTTATATGTAGCTGTAAATAGTCGACAAATTTTCTCCATAGTTTAACATTGAGGTGAGCGAATCCAATAGGTTTAGTACACAGCAACCTTAACACTGTATTTGTGCGCTGGTTTGTGTTTTAAGTTGTTGACAGGATATTTGTTTATCATACAGAAACTTGGTTTTTCGAAACACTAAATTTTAAAAAAAAAAATTTTTTTTCCAACCATATTGAATATACGAGGCTATAAGGCACGCAAATGTAACAAACTTTCTTGACTCACCCTTACTTTATATTAACCCTTCAGCGGGCGCGCCTGTGTACGAAGTGCAACATTTTCGTAATTTTGAATGGTTTGCTTTTACATGTAAGGTTTGGATGTTCTAAGCAGTTTCTATTTATAGCTACACCCTTTCTAATGCAGGTCTGATTTTCTGATCATTGTATTCCTTTCCATTCATTGTTAGTCATGATTTAACCGTGGTAAATCAGCGATTATACTAGATTACAATACGACAAAAGCAGGAGTTGAAGTAGTCGATCAAATGTGCAGCTATTACACGGTATCCCACATATCACGAAGATGGACAATATCATTATTTTTTTTAGGTTTTTGGACATAATAGGAATCAATTCGCAAGTTGTCCTTAGATCCAATAAACCGGACAGTTTTGAAATAAGGCGATAGTATCTGCATTCTTTGGCCTTTACTTATAAATATATTTCAGTATTATCAACGTTTTACCTCTTGTCATAAAACGTAGAATTATTATTTTCTATTTGAAAAAGGGAAAGTTTATTACAAAAGGAATAACAAAGGTGGAAAGAGACGTTGCACTTTGTGCCACGCTCGCCTGCTGGTGTTCCAATAAATGGAGCGCCCGCTAAAAGTTTAATACCATAAACATGATTTCCCTTGTCGAGTAAAATATGTTTCACTTTCCAGTGGTACTCCATACTTACGTAAGAAAACTTGGAAATTCTAAAACTGTGCTCATGTGATCGACAGCTATCGCAGTGGTCATTATCATACGAAATGCAATGTCATTCGTTTTCTTATTTCGCGAAATCCCGTTGGGATGCGAAATTCTAAGGCTGAGCAATTTTTCTCTCATTAATGACCGATGCCATTAGTAACAGCATTCAAAACTTTTCACATTATGACGACGGGAAACGTACGACCATCATTTCGTTACTTTGCAAAGCTAAACGCTAAGTGAAAGGAGGAAAAGAGAGGAAAGGAAAACACAGAAACAATAATGAAAAAAAGAAAAACACAGGAACAACACCCTTCATTCTTTTCAAGGCCATAGGAGGGGGAGTGGAATTAATAAACGCTTCTGTTACTCGCTGAGTGGTATAAGCGCAATTCCTGAGAGATTGCGAAACAGGTGTTTTTTACGCTTGCGAAATCGCCATGGGGATAGAGGTTGCTCTTGATGAACATTGGCTAAGCTTGAGAGGGAAAGCTATGCAATACTTTTTGATGCGTATTATATGCATTGTTTCATTTGGTGTATACGATCAATTCGCTACTGAAAAGGAACGCACCGCGATAATAGATGACCTGCATCAGCGGACAATTTGCTGCAGGAAATGAGGTATATACTGGATGGGATGAGTCGTACCATCGGATAATTGATATTGTTAAATAGGTGAGAAAATCTCTCCATATTTCCATATCTCTAGAGCAGTCATTTCTGTAATAGCAGGGTCAGCTAGTTAGAGGAAGTGCGAGCTAAAACTTTTTAGGTTTTCACAGGCTTGTATGTTTACTATTAAGGCTGCTGTGTACTAACCCCATTGAATTCGCTCCTTTCAATGTTAACCTATGGAGAAAATTTGTCCAAGGATTGCCGATTTGGATTGAAAGATTTTATTTAAAAAATTGTACTCCGTAATAGAGAAATAAGTTTTACATCTGGGGACATTTTTACGTTTTTTTTTTTAAAAAATGCAAATAATATTTAAAAATTTAAATTATTCGGGGGGAAATATCTGGTATAGCGTTTGAAATGCACCTAAATTCCTTTGTTGGAGGACATTTATAAAACGAATCCTGTTGCAAGATGCAGAAAAGTTCAGGCTATCTGAAAATACCATTTTTATTGGAATATCAGCATTTATGTAGCTGTAAATAGTGGACACATTTTCTCCATAGGTTGACATTGAGGTGAGCGAATCAAATTGGGTTAGTACATAGCAGCCTTAAGGAGACGCTGCACTGAACCTCTGATGTTTATTGGCTAGTGTTAAGTCAATGGAAAAGTTATTTCCAGACTGCGAATTCGTATTTAAATATTTTCAGATACAGTTTACTTTTCATAAGATATAAAATAACCTTACAAATACCAGCAGTTTTTTTTTTCAATTTTCTCTTTTTTTCTTAAAATTGATTTTAAATGAGAGTCAAATTTGTCAACTGGTGAAATTGGTGGAATTTTTTCTTTAATCTCTTCATAAGATGCTTGTACTCTTTCTTGTTCAAACAACAATTGAATCAGAAAGGAAAAGCAGTGATAAAGAATTCTTAGATTTTTCATAGGTTTTATTTTCCTCAAAATCTTATATAAATTATGGTAAGACTAATTTGCGTACCAAACGGAGAAAATTTCTAAAATTGGAAGCATTTTAATAAAAAATAAATCCTGTCTTCCAATGTCAACTGTTGTGGAAATGGGGAAATCCAGCCGGGGCTAGGCCAAGGATGGCCGAATGGCTGGGGCTCTGGCATTAGGTTCAGATCCTGTGGGTTCGAGTCCCACTGTTAACATGGATATTTGTAACCGTTCGGAATCGGCTTTAAACTGCAGTCCGGGTCTAATTAGGCCTCGTGTAGCAAAAAGTTGATCGTAGAGCTCGAAACCAAACCAAACCAGACCCTAAAATACTAAGTTTTATAGATTGGGGGTCTTTACAGTGAGGAATAACCGCAAGTGTTTACTATGTTCCTTCCTGTTTTATAGATTGGGGGTCAATACAGTGAGGAATAACCGCAAGTGTTTACTATATTCCTTCCTTTTTTATAGATTGGGGGTCGTTACAGTGAGGAATGACATAACCGCAAGTGTTTACTATGTTCCTTCCTGTTTTATAGATTGGGGGTCGTTACAGTGAGGAATAACCACAAGTGTTTACTATGTTCCTTCCTGTTTTATAGATTGGGGGTCGTTACAGTGAGGAATGACCGCAAGTGTTTACTATGTTCCTTCCTGCTTTATAGATTGAGGGTCGTTACAGTGAGTAATAACCGCAAGTGTTTACTATGTTCCTTCCTGTTTTATAGATTGGGGGTCGTTACAGTGAGGAATGATCGCAAGTGTTTACTATGTTTCATCCAAACTGTTTGTTGTTTGCTAAAGCGGGACACTTGCCAATCAAGACATTTGCACATAATCCGTGAGAATTGTTGGTTACTTTCAATGGAATCACCGTATACGTGAACCAACACCAGCCCCTGTTGCCACCCCAAATTGGACCGAGCATCACCAGAGGCGTTATCTGGGAGGATCGTACCTTCCCCACCCACCGGCCTCATGGAAGGACTTTCTGGTCTATGGATTTAAAGTTCCCATATCCGGTCTATACACAAAGATTTTAGATAAACGAATACGTTTGGTTCGGAGCTTATCTACACATCTTGTTAAAATGTCTGTAAATGATCACCTGCAGAGTTTTGACAATCAGTCGTTACGTAATTCAAATATGTATGATTTAATTTTTGCTTCATGTAAATAGTTTCTCTATCCAATGAGATTAATCAAATATGAACAGACATATTCCCTTTCATGGTCCTAGACTTTTGAAAGAATACTGAGATTTGATGTGGGTCTATCTGGCCTTTAACGCTGCTGTGCACTAACCCTATTGGATTGTAAACCAATGTTAACCTATGGAGAAAATGTGTCCAACGATTGCCGACCTGGATTGATTTTTTTAATAGTACTCCGTAATAGAGAAAGAAATTTTGCACTTTGGGGCATTTTTCCTTTTTTTTTTTTCTAAATGCGATTTATTGATGGACAAGCTACTTCTGGGGGTCAATCTTTTCATTCTATAAGTAGACTTGAAGATTCTGCGTTGTATGTAAGGACAAAGAAAAAGAAACAAATAAAAATTACTACTTGTTTTAAAAATGAAATATGCTCTCAATTCTCTATTGACGCGATAGATTGGTTGCACTTACACATAGATTGGTTACACACACACACCCCAAAAAAAGGTAGTATAGATGAAAATCATGTAAAAAAGGAATACTTCTTCGCTAAGAGGAAGCAAATTAGCACTATTTTTCTATAATTCTGAAGCTTGTTATTTATTTTACCAGGAAATCTGCAGAGTTCTTGGTAAAATTAAAATGCAATTAATCGTTGAGATCCTGTTTTAACAACATATTTGTATAATTTTTCATGGGCATGTGAAAAATAGAAAAGTGGTTTCAGATGCGAAAACCCGATACGAACGATAAGTTATTTTCAAACAAAACACGTAAAAATCATTGACTAATTTTAATGCAATATTTTTTTTATTCTAAATACTTATTTAAAATATGCACTTGTGTATCTTTCTTAAAGAAAATAGTGTCTCTAATAAAACAAATTCTGAAAGGCTCAAATATACCCGCGCGTAAGGTTCATAGTTAAATTTTATCCGCCGTCACTTTCGTACAGTAGCCGCTTGTTTTCAGTGATACTTAATTCACTGAAAATTTCCCTTCAAGTGATGGAAGTGAAATTAAATCACTTCCCTCTCCTGAAACACTTTGCCCATATTGTTCATACTACAACGGCGAAACTTTTTCTTCGCTAAGAGGAAGCAAATTAGCACTATTTTCTGATAATTCTGAAGCTTGTTTTTTTTATTTTACCAGGAAATGTGCAGAGTTCTTAGTAAAATTAAAATGCAATTAATTGTTGAGATCCTGTTTTAACAAGATATTTGTATAATTCTTCCTGCCGCACCATACATGACATCAGTTCACGTTTTAACTATTCAGCTCGTTCAGCATTAGGATCATGTGTAAGAAAATGACTTCGCAATAAACTAGCCATTTGAAGCCCTCATTTCATTAATCCTGCACTGAGCGGAATATCTTCATCATCATCACTTTTGTCATCGAGATTTTCAAGGACAACCTCTATTATTTCGTCATTGCTGACAATTGTTGAGCCTTGTCAACCGCCAATTCTCCAGTATCTGAACCGTGTTAAATGAAACTATATACTGTATAAAAATGAAGTAGCTTTTGTTTCCTAAACTGGGTTTTTTCAAAATCGCGTAAAAAAACCGTGTAAGACGAGAATATAGGTATATTATAAATTTAGTCCTTTTTTTCAGTTTTTGGCTTTCATACTTGCGTAGAACGACTAAAACACAACGGAGATAAATATGAAAATGCGTTGACGACAGGAAGTATTAATATAATATAATACAATCGGATAATTCTAATTTTTTTTGCTATACCTTTGGAATTCAAATCTATTACATTCGATTTATATGTATGTTGTGACAATTTAGATGAAGGAAACCTTTTACTCGAAACAGAGGCACGAAAAAAGTTTATAATAGTTCCGAATTTCGACTTAAGGCTTCCACATTGTTACTTATATGTACTTTTTTTCCCTGGGGATGTCTAAAGGCCGTCGCTGTTTCGGTAAGGACAAAATTTGTGTAATTTTCTCGCAAAGGGACAGTTGACACTAGAACTTTCGGCGATAATATATACCTGGTTGTCCCAACAGAGATACGGTATCCTCCCCTTTCTGACACGGTTTTTATGGATTCCATCATGTACGCCAAACGCTTTGCAATTTCATGCCGACCGTTTTCAGAAATGACCCCTGTTACTTTTGTTCCGAATTAAAAAATTGTATTTTTTAATTCGAAAATCTGTCAGTCTACGAGTGAACGGCTGTAAGAAATGATATGAGTCTGAAGTCTGGACTCTTCCTTAATTCTATGCCGGTATATTTTCAAGTGGACGAGAGATTAAATTGTAGGTACCACTTAAGTATGTTATTGAATGAGGCATCAAAAAACTGAAAAAACGCATTATCCTTTTAGAAACATCAGGACGAGGGTGAACTGCTTCTGTAACAATAACTCAAGATCTTACGTTGAACAATACATGATCGTCTAAGATAAACTGCGAGGTCATTCAAGAAGTTGATCTTAATTGGTGAAAAAAAAAATATTGGAAAACAGGGTAATAGTTTTGTTGATGAGCCCCCATGGTTCATATAAAGTGTTTATCTTGATAAACGTAGTATTGTCTGACTGTAAAATTTTTCGTTTCGAAATAAATCTATCTAATATCCAAAATTTATATGCGATTCATTTTATTTTTAGAGATAAAATCATAGTCTAATCTGCCGAAACTGATTCGCCAGATGCCAATATACATATGCTGGCAACTATGGTCTTTGATACTGATCTCCTATCAGAATCCATGAATGACAGGTTGGGGACCGCTGCTTTAAAGCAAAGAAAAAATATTAAAAGTTGGCAGACAGCTGTTGAATGCACTTCTCTTTATATCACCTAAAAACTGGTGAAACGAGAGCCAATACTACATATTTCAATGATCGTATTCGAACATCGATAACATCTTTGAAAATATAAGAATACACTGATCTTTAAATTTTTAACCTTTGACAAGATTCCTGTTGGAAGATATCAGTTACTTTCTGAGTGCAAAGACATAATGTTTTTTTGTTAATCAAAAGTGTTTTGCTAGCCCTGAATTGCCTATTTGAATCGATACTCAATGTAAACCATGTTTTCAAAGCGCTTACTCTTAACAAAGTGTCGATACTTAAATAAATAAGAAAATCGTTGTTTTTTGACATCTTGGCTAACTTACAGTCGAATATGTGTGTGTGGCAGCGAATAGTTTAACGTATCTTCACACTTGTTTGTTACAACGTTGATTTTGCCTGGGCTAGTTTTCAAGGATATACATCAGTAGCTTTCATCAAACTACACGCAGAGTATGTTGTTGTATCCTTGGTCTTATTAAACCCGGAATCTTCCGTTTTCCGCTATCAATCCATCATGACGGTTCATTTGATCCTTTCAAATGAACCTCTCAAGTGTTTTCTGTCATTATATGTGAACAATCTCCGTCATTAAAAGAGGTATCATTTCACCCCAGAGATATATTTAGAAAGAGGCTCTTGTAGCAAAGAATTATGAATTGTGTTTCTCTATATTTGTAGGTGGGTTGTTGAGTATTGGGAAATACAACAGTGCTAGAGTAATCCTCTTTTTTTCCTTAGCACTAAATTTTTAAAGCATACAAAGCAGTACAATGTTAAGGTTGAAGAGAGATTTAGTGATTCTCGCAGATTTTCCTCTTTCTCTTGAGTTTTGCGCCCTTAACCCCCACGCTGATGTTGGAGCCTGGCTATACTTTACTGCAGCAGGCACTATTTGCCAGCCTTTAACCGTCAGTGAAAAAAACTGTCTTGTCAAGGTTCGACTGAGGTACCCCTCCCCCCCCATTATCCGGAACACACGCTAATTGCAAAAAAAGTTCTTGCTGTAAATTTACAGTCCTTGTGGTATATTTTCATTGTACCAACTCTCCATTGCATCTGACCGTATGATGGCCGAATGGCTGGGGCGAGGGCATTCTGTCCGTGGGTTCGAATCCCACTCTTGGAATGGATGTTGTAGCCGTTCGGGATCGGCTTTAAGCAGTAGGTCCCGGTCTAATCAGCCCTCGTGTAGCAAAAGTTGACCGTAGCGCTCCAAACCAAACCAAACCATTGCAGCGGACTGGGCCCGAAATAACGACTGAGGCCTACCGCGTTGAGATCCCAACCGGTGGGATACATACCGCAGCTTGTAGCTACTCCGCGAACTAGCCCAGACCAGCAACCAGCCGTGTACTCTCACTGTCCCTTGAAAATGCGGTTTAAGCTCAAAATTTCTTTTACAGCATTCCTTTTTCAGTCAGATTAGTCAACCTCTTCTCATTATTGGTTAAAAACTATGAAAAGCATTCTTAGTGTCTGTTTATTCATTTATATATTTATTTATTTTACTTTAGGTACTTTGATTACTAGCTTTATTAATTCAGTTTTACGTAACGGCATATTAAAAGACTGGGCCGGAAAGTTGTAGGAGGTCAAATATGTCCGAAATATTTTCATGTCTAGACTTTATTTTAGCCTCTTGGAGGTGTCATTTGTTCAATCAAAAATTCTCAATCATATTGTTTGTTTTGATCTTTTTCTGTCCAACAACCGTCCTACTTCCTCCCTCAAGTTCGCAGCAATCTAACGACGACATTAAAAAAAGTAAAATTTTTTGAAAAAAATTTATAAGAATCACTCACCGCCCTTACACAAACACAATGGATGGGTGGGCGGACTTAACTAATTCCCTCCGTTGGGCCTGCGAAAAAGTTTGCCTTGTCCTACACCCCCTACCCACAGTAACGGATTTAGAATCCTACGCGGCGCTCGAAGACTAGTGGGCCGAGGCCATGATTTCCGATGGGTTGAAAGGTTGTACTGTTAAAAGGTCGACTCCCTTTCTCGGAAACGGGCAGGTCGAACATATAACGCGCTTAACATCCCACTGAAGTGTTTTCTGTCCTTCTGAAAAAGCCAATTGCTAGTTCGGGTATCAAGGAAAAGTTTTCATATCCGGTATTACTCGCGGCTGTAGCTCCTTAAACGGATACATATTTTTAAATCTCGTACGCCTGCCACTGACGTGAACACTGGTAGTTTCTGACAGCAGCAAAGACCGTGATTAGGGGATGGACGTAAGAAAAATGCCGAATATTTATTTATTTTTCGTTGTAGTTGTTCACGCGTTGTAAATAAGGCTTTTAACAACGACCTTGGCATACATTTTACCCTTTAATTGCAGTGCAATGCAGTGAAGGTAATTTCAAAGGTTAAGTTCGAAGCAGGTAGATTTGCAGCATTTTCATTCGTGTGAAGGTACTTCGTGGGATTTAAAGCCCATTTGAACGTTGCAGAATTTTGATTTATTTTAGTGATGAGTGATTGTCTGAAGAATTAAATCGTGTTACACAAATAATTTCAGGCCAAGATATTTTTTTTTCTCTGGAAAAGAAAAAAAAATTGCTACAGATGCTTAAATTAACGGGAATGCTTATAAAATTAATTTTTTAAAACACACTACGTTGATTCTATTAGTCTCTCATTTTATCTATTTTTTTTCCTCGTGTAAAAGATATGAATATTATGCAAAGTTTAATTTTTAGAGCTTAACCAAAACCGCGGAGGAGCTAGATTGTAAATTAATTGGAAGTTCGAAACCAACCAGTTCCAATTAGCGTCGAGGTGCGTGTGATGGGATTTCTTAACGTATGAGGCTTTAGCGATATTTTTGTGATTTTTCTTAAGGCCTCAATTGTTGGTAGGTTTTGAGCGCTGCGGTTAATTTTTTGCTACAAAATGGTATTTAGACCGGAACCTACAGTTTAAGACCAATTCCAAACGGCTTCTAAAATCCATGCTAACAGTAGGACTCGAGTCCACAGGCCCTGAACTGAATGCCAGCGGAAAACATTCTCTTTGTGTGGCAGATCGTCCACATGTGGTAGTTTTCATGGCGTTTAAGGGGACTCACGACCCTTAAGTCGAAGAAATAAGGCATATTTTCATACTTTTCGACTCTTTGTAACTATTTCAATTTACTCCCAATTTTTCCAAATTTTATGTATATGAAAAATTGATATATTTATTTTAATAAACAAATTTTCAACTCTCAAAATAATTTTAAATGTTTTATTAAATACTTTAGATATACCTTGTTTTTTTTAAGTATTTTTGTTGTATACTGGCTTGCGCGCAGAACTATAAAATTAATTTTACACTTAAATGTATAATTCCTGTTTTATATTTAAAATAAATAATTCAAAATACAATTGAACATAAAACATTCAACATTAAAATATTTTTTCAATTCTTTAAAACTGCTCAAAATATACTTAAAATTTCCTTAAATTTTTGCATTAATTTACCCCTGAAAAAATAACAAAATGTGCTGTGATTGCAATAATTCTACTTCAGACGCAATAAAATAATATGATTATGCAATGATAAAAATTTCATGGAATTATGTTTCATAGTTTTTGAGATATCTGTTGCGGAATGATGCAAAATTACATTTTTAGAAAAATGAGTTTAAAATTTTTCTTACCATAAACTTGATCAGTAATTAAATATTTAGAATATCAATATATCCGGAACTAAGCGGAATATTTTTATGCGGTTTGCTTTATTTTGTTCAGAAATCATCACGCTTTAACATTTTTTTTCAAAAAATCGTATGTTTTAAAGATTTAAGGATAGTGAGTCCCCTTAAGATTGATGCAACAATCCTAACATTGTCTACTACAGAAAGCTCCCTCTGCCCCTAATCATTTTTTTTTTTTTGGGGGGGGGGGGGATATTCAGATCTACTCTTTCTACCTAAAAAGATGGCCGGGTCTTTAAACTTTATCTTTTTTTACTCACGCATCTGCAGTCTCTCAAATGTGTCTGTATTAAAGATCATCAATAAAAAATACAGCATAAATTCGAAATTTTGTTTAAAAAATATTGAAAACTTAGATCATGTTTAAAGTTTCTGATATGCGTGCTGAACAAGTTGGTATATTTATATTTTCCTTTTTTACTTTTATACATAAGGTAGGTTTAAATAAATTTATATTAAAGACTTACGGAAAAAAATTTTATTATTAGTGTTCTTAAATTCATAAGGTAATCACTTAAAAAGATTTAAAAAATTTTCATAGTATTTTTTGCTTCAAGGAAATTATTAAAAAAATAATTTCTATAAATGAAAAATCGTGATGACAGTTTAGTGTAAATAGAAGAAAGAAACTTCGCTCGTAATTTCTTAAAGATAGTTTATAAGGAATCCTAATTTTTTTTCTCTTCAAGTACTATTCTGAGATAAAAAGGCATAAAGTACAGATCTACAGTACGGTGCTATGCTCACGGGCAAAACATCATCAAAATGTTGAATCTGGCGATGTAACTACCTCGAAAGCAAGTAGTTACACCTTTTGCTTCTAAAAAGTCTAGAGTATATTTTAAGCCAAGGAAATAATGCACTCTTTGATAATTTTTGGTCCCGAACACCCAGAAATCCACATTTCTCGGTGTTAGAAAAATTACGAACATTATGAACTCCTAATACACCAAAGAAAAGCTGGAATTTTGAATCGATTAGAGGGTCGAAAATGAAAACGGAACTCAAAAATTTAATGTTTCAAATGTAATAAAAAGAGTACATTCTAACTGTAAAGCAAGAATTATTGCGCCAGATATCAACTGCACGTGATAAAAAAGAAAAGTGTGTTCGAAACACAATTTGCGTTTTAATTTTTATGTAAAAATGACAGTAATTGGAACTTAAAACTGTAGCATATTCAGTTATGTTCTGTATCAAAATAACATTCTGCTTTTTACCAAAGAATATCTTAGCTTTGTTTGTGCCCCCGCATTGGAAAAAAAAATCTTAGCTTTGTAAACCCATAAAACTTATGTGTTTCAAGTAGATTTATTTCATGAATGTCAAGTTAGCAGGTGTAGTTCAAACAGAGATACTATGTCTTATGTCAACAGTACATAACAGTACTCGTGGAAACGTCGAGACGATGTATAGGTCGTTGCCATTACAGGTTTCATAAATTCTCTATCTCTTTTATGTTGCAGTCGTCTCACGAAACATTTTACGACAATTTCTCGCATATTTCTTTTAATGCCCTTTTTTTATTATTCGACAGTAAAGCACCTGGAATTATCATTATCTGCCCGTTTTCTGCCGAAAAATTCTTCGCGGTTTGCGGGTAAAACGGAACTGTGTTCGCTTATTTTCAGAGTTTCATTACTAGCTCGTCAGTATGATGATATCACTTCTGGCGTTGCCAGAATTATGTATCATTTAATGATGTCATCTTCATCCTCCTTTTAGGCTCGATGTGCGGCCTTTTACTGCTTAACTTGCGCTTATGAGCAGTCTCAACAGCGTATACGCATTGTATGGCTACGTTGCAGTACTAGTACTGCATACTTCCCAGATTTTGTCGGCAGACTCTAATTTTCAAGCGTTTTTATGCTTCCTCTAAACTGCGAGTATGCGTGCGTAAACGTCTACACATAAAACATTCACGATGCTCCAAAATAATTTCTTTTAGATGTTAATCAGCATTAAATGTCTTAAATATACTACAAATATATTTAGAGAATTAAAAATTACCCCCAAAAATGTTGAGAACAACTAAACAAACTATACATGATAATTAAACGCCTTGTATTACATCCAAAATATACGAATAATATCCGGAGTTCCAACTGTATTGCCGAAAAAATTTTAACTTGATCTTTTAAAATCTGATTGTCGTGATTAAAAATTTAGAGTTCGAAGTGTTTTCATTCTCTATGACGGGATTGGCGCGCCTTTGTTTCTGCACGTTGCTCGGAAATTGCACAAAAAAAATTCTTCTTCGGATACTGACATGCAGCTAGCTTATTATTTGTGGGAAAGACAAACTTCGTATACAAGATAATATTAAACTATAACATTTTTAACGTAGGATTACGTTCCTCCATAACGGTGCTCCGGAAAGCAAAATTTCAGACGCTAAAACCGTCCGTCCGTACTTCGAGATTTATAATTTTGACAGCGCGCCAAACCCAGTCTGTATCGCTTGAACAAGCAGTAAACAGTAAAACAGAGAAAAGTACCAAGATGCCTCAAAATTTTGACATATATATATAAACATACGTACATATATATAGATACATATGTACATAACATACATACATATATGCATACAAAAGAGATAAGAAACGATAAGTAATACTACTTTAATAACCCGCGGTAGTTTCGTTAGAAGAGACTACCTGAAAATTTTTTTGTGCTAGGCTATTAACCGAGCAAAATGCACACAGATATAGATGTACAATCGACTTATCGACAGACGGGAGCACATTTTTTGCGTTTTCCACACCCTTCATTTAAAACTTCTTAATACGCAGTGGCACGAAATTTTACAGTACAGTCAAAGATGAATATGACAATCATTAGTTGTAATCAAGCTTAGTAACAGGTTTCTATGATGTGAGGAGTGTTATGGAAACTCTTATAAAGTTTCCGACAAATTGCTGAATGGTAATTCTCCGGATACTTTCTGATTTTTCTGACGTGTAACGCTTTGTTCCTTTGAAATTTCTCCATGGAAGGCATCCCTACAACATTGGTGGTACATTGCTGCAAAATATTTCATATGCTTTTTGTGAAGTTACATTCTTCTGGTGACTTTTTCCGATTATCCGTGTTAATGGAGAGGAGGAATAGCACGAATAATTTAAAAACACGGATAAGCCGATTCCTATTAAATCTTTATTGCATTTTCAAAATAGGGGTCATTGAAAGAGGTGCCCGTGATTTCAGTTGTGCACACTGGGAGCAACAATTAACCGATCGGATTTTGCGTGGCAGTAGATGGTATTTTAACTTTGTTAACTCTTTATTTTTCCCCGTTGTGATGACCGTGACTGCGCTGGGGGCATGCGCCGACGCTATGACGTCGCACATCCTCCCACATGGGTTTTGACGTTGGATAGGAAGGGACGGTCTAATTTTTTTACTACCAAGAAACCCCGATTTGACACCTAGACTTATTTTTCTATGGGAGTTACCTGAAATACATTGTGTACGCTAAGAAAATCCGGGACTACGCCATTTATCGGACAGAATCACTGCTACAATAGCGAGTGACTCCTATGACCGAGCGTACCTGGATGGAGATCGACTATCGCCTAGATGTCTGCCGAGCGACGAGGGGTGCTCATATCGAAACCTACGAGGTAATGTCCAAAATTTGATAAAGGTACGAATAAACTCGTCGTGTGGTAAACACAATGAGTTTCATTATCTGGTTGTTTTATTTCACGTTAAAATCACGAAGACATTTTTCGATGGTCCTGTATAATACGAGGGTAGATCCAAAAAGAAAAGGTTACAAGCATCAGCAGACAGATGGTACTAGTTGTCTTGCAACGATTGTGCAGGTAGGTAGAGTAAGTTCTCAGACGCATCAGAGCGATTGAAATGGCAAAACGTTTAGAGAACTGGTCTCGCTTGGAGGTGCGAACCCATACTTCTCGCAAATCTCAAGAATTGCTGCAAAAGTTTAAGTGGGAAGTCTGTAGCCACCCCCATATAGCCCAGATTTGGCACCCAGTGACTTTCTTTCTTCCGAAATTGAAGGAACATTTATCTGGAATGAGGTTTTCTTCAGACAGTGATGTGAAAACAGCTACCGAGAACTGGCTCAATGAGCAGGAACGTGATTTCTACCAAGCCGGGTTAAACAAGTTGGTCCTGCATTCGGATAAATGCCTAAATAGATTTGGTGATTATGTGAAAAAATGATTGGCAAGTATGCCTCTTAATTCCCTTTTGTATTTTCTATCTATTGTTAATAAATATTTTTTTACTACCCCTGTAACCTTTTTTTTTTGGATCGACCCTCGTACTACACTTGCTTTTGATATCACTACGAATTTCCGTAACAGCTATGTAAAATATTTGGGGTTGAATCGGCGGCGGGGTCGCTAGGGTGGTTCACTTGATCACAGGATCGCAGTGACCACTGTCCCGCGCTTTTACTCTTGGTAGCGTCACCCCGACCCCAGTATTCTCTCACAAGACAGTCTTGTGAGGAGATACGCGAATATCGCGTAGAAATAATCTCTTCATGTAGAATATTGTAAGCACATCTTGGTGCTATATTAACTACCGCCGTATCATGCCCAAGACAATTTAATGTGTTGTAAATATCTTGTTTGTATATATTATACTTTAGGACTATTTAAATGAAACTCTTTTGAGTTCCCAAGAGTTTATCTTCGTGTTGTGTGACAGAATACCTAAGTGCAGTATATAATCATCTTTTTTAAGCTATGTTTTCATAATTTTTTTTAAGCACTGTTTTCATAATTTCATTGACCAATACAATCTACCAAACGGCACACAGTAGCACTGTGTTGTGTTTGATCATAATATCACCGCGCTCTTCTTCACTCTTCATTTTCAACTTCTTCCCGAAGTTGAATCGTAAGAGCATGTATGATATCAGGGTCTTTTATATGTCCAAACCCTGGTTCACGCAAATCACTTTCTAACCACTGTAGAAGATTTCCTTCCTTTTTAGAAATAAAAATTTTCTCAATAAATAGAAAACAGTTAATGAATTATGTAGGTATTGTTTTTGGAAAGATTTCAATTTTTTTTTTCCTGCACGGATAATCCGCACACGGATTAATCGAGAGCACACCGTAATTTTAAATGGACTCTTTTCTAGCGCGCTTTGCAGTTTAGGCTCGGTGCACACGAGCGATCCGGTGTCGTTGCGGCACCGCAGTTGCGATCAGGCAGTGCATAGAGTTGAACTAACCGACTCACACGGACGACAGCCGTCGTCCGTGTCTTGCGCGCAACAGCGGTGCCGCAACGACACCGGATCGCTCGTGTGCACCGAGCCCTAATCGCAACTATGTAATGCCTGATCGCAACTGCGGTGCCGCAACGACACCGGATCGCTCGTGTGCACGAGCCTTAATCGCAACATGACAATCTGGAATAACCTAAACGCGCGAAGATCAGTTCTGTCCCCGTGGATTATTCCTACAATTTCATCCATGTTTCCCGTTTCGTTTTGAACGATGATCTGTCGCTTACTGCCAGATACTACGTTCACCGAAAACAAAAGTATTATCTTTCGCTGCCTCCGTATCTTTTTTTTTTTATTTAAAAAGAAATAACTGTTGGGTTATATTTGTGGTATGACATCCGGACATCGATAAGAACTGTCGGTCGGACGATTGGTCGACCCTGACGTCATGCTGTAAAGGAAACGGCGATAATTTTATTGGGGTGAGCAGGAAATAGTGAGTACCATGTTTTGCAAACAAATATACGTCAGGTTGTTTATGAATTATCGTGTAAAAATCGGATGTGTATTTATTAACTGCCTATTGCTCAAAGCGAAAAAAAAAAGCTATGTGCTAAGTAATGTAGCTGAAATTTACTTTACGCAAATATTTGACGAAAAGAAATATATTATACCAAAAATCTACGGCGAAATCATCCGTTTCGTTATCTTAAACCTGCTCACTATGAATCATTACCTCACAGGAAACGTCATTCACTAATAATGAGTGTAAATTAAAGATAGCTATAATTACATTTCTTATCGTCATTCTACAACAGTATTTTTTAAATTAACTCTGAACTCATGACTATACGAGACAACCATAGCGCTGGTGTACTGTGGTCTGGCTCTGTTCTCAAGCCTTAATAATTTTGAGTTTCAGTAAGCTTAATCCCTTTTCCTTCGGCCCGAAGCTCTGTCTAAGGTATTTAAGCGTATTAAAAACGCAAAGTGTTTTAAATAAATCCAATCTTAAACTCTAAAGTTATTTTATTCCTTTCTTTACATAAAGGTTCACATGTTTTCGTGTTGTCTTCCCTTTTTAAAACTTTAGGTATGAAATGTCCACTGCCGTATGAGCCTGATTAATGATGCCGTATGAACTAAATTTTGTAAGATTATGAATTTAATCACCTGGAGTTATCCAGTATTCTGTTATCCATAATATCAGCATTAGTAGAAATGTCAAAATCCAACAGTGACATACTATAATAAACTCATAATAATCCATCCTTTATAAATTCATATACAGAATCCCTTCTATTTCAGCTCTCCTAAGTATTTATATGTATTGTTGAAGAATATATGTATTCATAAAACTGATTCATTATTTTATCGCTTTCTGATACACAATAGTTCCGGCTTTCCCTTCCGTGACGGAAATGTATTAATGTTTTAGCTACCTATGTAACACAGGTTAATACAGAGAAATTAACTTAAATATGAGGATTTGATATGGTGATCACATCACGTTTTAAGATAAACTGTGTATTTTTGGGGTCTAAGTGAGCCAAGGGACAAAATTTCGAGCAGAATGGTGGAAGTATTTAAGAATGTATAGATAACTAAAATTAAACCTCTCTAAATGTTTCATATAGAAAGATAGATCTTCAAGGTGCAAAAAGTCGAGAATAAAGTAAGATACCACGCACTATTAGGAAGGACAAAATACATGGGTGACTCTAGAGAGAGTCTAGACAAATAACGTTATTGTGACTTACGGACCGAACATGCCAGACAAGGTCTCGACTGCAGGCCGAGGACTGAGACTCCGGTTCACAATGTCACAACAAGAGTCAGGGGTCCAACATTAGCTAGGTGACACCTCAGTTTTGATCGAGCTCGGGGATCGATCTCAAGGGAGACATCTTGGGGACTCGTACCTTCTCCCCACCCATTGACCTCATAGAACGACTTTCCGGATTTATCGCGCCCAAATCAGGCCTGGACACGAAGGTATTTAACGGAATTTGTCAGGATTCGAAGTGAGCACCCCTAGTCCATAGCCCAACGCGCAACCGCTAGGCTACTTCGGGCCCGACAAATAACGTGAAATCCCCTTTAAGTGCGTAGTTCGTCGTTCTTCAGCACACTTTTTTTAAGGCATTTTCCGTTTTATAGTCTACGCCCGTCATCTGCAATCCTTCTACAAAAGCCCACAGAACTGAGTAAGAAAAAAAAATCCTATTTATGTATTGATTGCAAACATTCGAATAATAAAATGCAGTTTGAACTCTAGAACGTCAGCGTTTTATTTCTGTTAAGGCTGCTATGTACTAAGAAAAAAATCGTATTTCCCTTTTCCTCTTCTTGCAGACTCTTGTGGTGGGAGGAGTCCAGTTGACAGTTCGAGAATTCCACCCAGCCTTAGGATTGACATTTTGACCAGATTGTTCCCCGAATAATTTAAATATAAAAATATTAATTGCATTTTTTTAAAATGAAAAATGTACACAAATGTAAAATTTCTTTCTCTATGACGGAGTACAATTTTTAAGAAAAAATCTTTGAATCCAAGTCGGGGACAAATTTTCTCCATAGGTTAATATTGAGGTGAGCGAATCCAATGGGGTTAGTACATAACAGCCTTAAGTATATTTAAATAGAAATGCATTGAACTCGTGATTTCCCTTGCTAATGAATCCTCTCGCGTCTAGACGCGGATTACCGCGCACTCGCTTATAGCATCCAAATATTAGGTCCGCTTTATTTATATAAATAACTAGACGCGGATTACCGCGCATTCGCTTATAGAATCCAAATATTAGGTCCGCTTTATTTATATAAATAATAAAGTATCATTATGATTCATCTGATAAACTGAAATCAGGTGGTTGGTCATAATAAGGAATTGTTATCAACTTTTTGAAAATGTTGAAAGTATTCTTTTTTTTGTTTGCACTTTTACTCAATAGGTTTTTTTTTCCAATGCGGAGGCACTTGTCATCAAACATTCGCCTATACTACGCCGCAATTTTACAGCCCATTTTATTGTGGGGGCACCATATAGGCGGACAGCATTACCCCCTATGAAGGGACGACACGAACGTAGGCATTTTCCGTGGTCAGCACCGAAAACCAGCGCGCTGTACCACTGGGCCGCCACAAGCCCTACTTTACTCAATAGTAATGCTAGAGGCACTCTTTTATAGCGTTTAATGACATTTGAAACTCTATTCTTGATTCATAACCATACTCGACACGGAACAATTCGTCTATAACATTTTTAGAACATGATGATGTACAAGCCCTTGATTCTGAAGACTCTTTGATTTCGGTGTGGGTACTGACCCGACAGGTCTGATGTGGATAAGGTGGGCCTCAAAATTTGGATGATCGTAAGATCTCGGTACAGACAGTGTTAGCTTTATTTAGACTCATTTTGTTGTTCATTTTTTTAAACAAATACGTGTTATATATATATATATATATATATATATATATATATATATATATATATATATATATATATATATATATATATATATATATACACTAGCTGAAAACCCGCACTTCGCTACGGAATATATTCAAATTAAATACAACAGTCAATGTATGCAATTAATGCCAAATATATATATATATATATATATATATATATATATATATATATATATATATATATATATATATATATATATATATATATATATTTAAAATAAATACGACGATCAATGTATATAATTGATGTTAAAATATATTATGTATTTATAAAAAAACAGTAAGGGATAATTTTATAGACACAATAATGTAGAAGAAAATATTCAAATTAAATCTAATAGGATATGCTAAAGAATATAGTACAATTAATATGGTACAGTTTGAGGAACATATCTTTTACTGTATTTTAATATTTTTTTGGATAATGTCCAATCGTCTGCCGCATTAGCAAGAAAAAAATATTTTTTTGTCTATTTCGCTGCTATGCACGTGACGATAAATTTATTTAAAGTACTAGAAAATTTATTTAAAGTACTAGTACATTACCCCGAGTTAAAACTCGAGTGCGCCGTGTCTTCATCGCTACTTTATAGCTCTGTCCCTTTGGTGAAAATGGAGAGGGACGGTCTCAAGTTTGATTTTTTTTCTCGGTAAAATGATATTATTAGAAGTTGAGTCAGTTTGTGTATCCCCCATACAAAAATGTAGGGCAATAGTAGTCGCTCATTAAGGCTGCTATGTACTAAGAAAAAAAAATCGTATTTCCCTTTTCCTCTTCTTGCAGACTCTTTGTGGTGGGAGGAGTCCAGTTGACAGTTCGAGAATTCCACCCCCCTTAAGATTGACATTTTGAGGGATTGTAATGGCTCTCTCTCTATAGGGAGGTTAAGCACTGCCCCCAAATTTTTTATGTAAAATATATTTTTGTCAACTATTTACAGGTACATAAATGCTAATAATCAAATAAAATTGGTATTATCAGATAGCCTGAACTTTTCTGCAAAGCACTACAGGATTCATTTTATAAATTTCGCCCACCGAAGGAATTTATGAGCGTTTAAAACGCACTATACCATATTTTCCCAAATAATTTAAATTTTAAAATATTAATTGCATTTTTTAAAAAAAACGAAAAATGTCCACAAATGTAAAATTTCTTTCTCTATGACGGAGTACAATTTTCTAAAAAAATCTTTGAATCCAAGTCGGCAATCCGTGGACAAATTTTCTCCATAGGTTAACACTGAGGTGAGCGAATCCAATGGGGTTAGTACATAGCAGCCTTAAAGGCAACTGTAACTGAAATAAAAGGAAAATTTAAAAATTTTGCTAAGTTTTATGGTCTTGGCAATAATCATATCTATAATTGTGAAATGATATCTTTAATTTATCCCCCATACAAAAACTAGGGTCATAGGGGTAGTTCATTAAAGGTAACTGAAAGGAAAGGAATGGAAAGGAAAATTTAAAATTTTTGCCAAGTTTTATGGTCTTAGCAATAATCATATCTATAATTGTGAAATAATATCTGTTTTATAACAATTGCTATGTAATCAATTGTTATCAAGTTTAGTACATCGCGAAGGCCAGTGATTCCTACATAATAGTTCCCGTATAAGATACTATATCGGGTGCTTACATGATAAACAAGACTCGAAATTTTATCGAAAAACTGCTTTAATAAGATCTGGCTAAACGTCAAAACAGTTGTTGAGAAAGTTTCAGTTGGGTAGCACTACTGTGCTTAAATGATTATATACGACGTTTGGTATGGCGCTGTTTGACTGAGATGGTTTCTCTAACTCGATACCATATAGATTTTGGTACGGGACAATTCGAGCTCTATACTCGTATTCTTTATTGGCTTTTTAACCCTTATTTTAATTTGCGTGTGTGTGTGTTAGTTATTAAAATTGTTTGTTTACCCGTGCATCAGATTATTTTGAGTATTCTTTGATTTAGCACTGAACCCTTTTCGATTTTGCACCACAGTCTTTCAATATAGACTAGCTGAGTGGCAACCCGATGTGTTGCTTTTTCGATTTAAAATGATATGTTTTTATTTCTTAAAGATTAAAAACTGTTTAAGGACTTTTAAAAATATATTAGAATTTTTAAAAACGAAATGATTATTTAAAATTCTCTTTATCAAATATTGGTTTTTGGCTTTTGAAATAATTCTTTCAAATTTCCGTTCTCAAATTTTGCTTTTTAAACAAAAAAGAAGTTCATTGAATTAGAATAAATTCTAAAGATTATAACTGCTCATTTCCTAAAACAAAAATTATTTCTGGTACTTTAAAATTATTTCTGAATTTCAATTATTAAATAAATGACTCGTTCTCAACTATTTTGGCATTTGGTTATTTTCCTTTTGGCAACATGGCGGAATGTAAACATTGCATCTCATGGGGCAAAAATTGCTTAAAAAAATAGAAAGACAGTTCTGATGAATTCAAAATTGGTGGCGGAAGAATCCTCATCACTTCCTCATTAATTAGAAATAAATTTCACGAATTTGCTGGAATTATTAGTGAGTAAAATAATAAGTCGAAAAATTACGAACTCGGCATTCAAGTTACATTAAGATACAATGGCGATCAGTGCGGGAAATTTCAAAAGTGAGTTTTTTAAGTACGCTTTTTTAGAATAACATTTTTTATATTAAATGTATTTGGTATATTTTTGAAGCTGAATATCTATAAAATACCGATAAATCGTAAAATTGACATTAATAGGTGCAGAAAACCGAAATATTTGTCCATCAAAATTGTCGATTTCGTGAAATTCGGAAAACTGCTTTGGGGAAAAAGCTTCGTTTGCAGTGAAAAACATTTTTAACTTTTTGAAAATGTGCATATCCTTAAAGATGAAGAGTTGTAGAGCACATGGAAATAAAAAATTTGTCGACTGGAGGGCGGAAAAGTTTAATTTTGCATGCATGAAAATAGTGGAAATTTGCGAAACTGAAAGGAGCTGGCCCACCCGGAATGACATCTGTTTATTACCCGCTTCTTTTGAGTTCGGCGGTTTTAATTGAATAATTTAAAAAGTTGAAAGTTTTGAAAGTTGAGGATGGTATCAGTGCACGCGTCTCGTCCGACCGCGTCCATCGGTACCAGTCGCGATATCCTGCTATACTCAGTTCGCGAGATTAGCCCGTCCCCGTGTCTGCTAACTAACAAACTAACATTTGTTTACCTTCAGCTGTTATTTTATAGATTAGCAAACATAGCTTTTAAACAACAGCTCCAGTTCCCTAACAAACATAACTAGTCACGTTATCTGATTTATAACTAGCCTGTAAAAACTGAACTCTCTTCTTATCTCGGACTCATCTTCGGTTCTTTGTTAATGTTAAATAACCGTAACGTAACCAGCGCAGTTCTGAAATTGGCGACTAGGAATTCAGCAAAATAACTATAAAAAATGAATTACCTTGTGAGAAAATGAAAGTTGAGCGTCTTTTGGGAGATCGCTCCATATTCAATAAAGTTTTTCCCCCCAATGCGGAGGCTTTTGTACGTGAAGACATTCGCCTATAATTCACCGCAGTTTTGCTGGCCATTTTATTATGGGGGCACCATATAGGCGGACGAGCATTACCCCCTATGAAGGGACGACACAAACGGAGGCAATTTAGTGGCGCTTCGCCGGGATTCGATCCGAGCACCCTCAGCACCGAAAGCCAACGCGCTGTACCCCAAGCAAACTTATTTGAAGCTGGTTATTTAATCTGCAATTTTAGGTTTATAATTGTAACCTGTATAGATTCTATAAACAGAATTCCAAGATAATTCCAAGATATAGAACCAATTAAAGAAATTTTATTTCTAATCGCGGGTCACAAGACTATATATAAATAGAGATCAGAACAAACAAACTAAAGAGAACTAAAACGTCCATCAACCCAAAAGTTTCTTAACCATCCAGTATCTCTCCCGCACTGGAGCTGGAGGTAAGTGGGGTATCTCAGTATATAGGTAAAGTCCATGCCCTCCCGTCGAGGGTTCTTAGACGATATTTATATGGCAGAGATGTTTCAATAGGCAATCATGGCCCGTCACTAAGCGAAACAAGGCAACCGCTTTCTGCCTCGACCAAGTTTGGACTTCGTCAATTTTGAACCACCATATCTTTTGTGAACTCCTTGACAACAGTTCTTGTAAGTGGGAGTTCTTAAAAGTTTCCTTTACAAGGAAATTTAGTGAGTGTTAAAAATTGTAGATGAGGCTAATTTCTTAGCGGATGAGAAAGGAGCAGGGTTTGCGCTCCTGGAAATGCTTGTTTAAATTCTATATTAATTCCCACACCCTGTGAGAGCTCGAAAACCCTACTATGAAAGAAATATCTTGCCTTTGCACCCTATATTAAAATGTTTGTTTTTGTCGGTTTTAATACTCCTTGTATCGATGGTGTATCCAGTCTTGTTTTATTCAAGTATTCAGTCCACAAAAACATTTTGTTCTTTTATTCTATCCAATATAACACATATTTACATGTATATACAACCGTGAAATGATATTCTAACGGATAGGTCATTTTCATTGCCAATCGTGGCCGAATCCAACGTTCAACTAACATGTCTTTCATGGGGGAGCTCATGAAGTGAGTTGGTCACATGACACAACTCCGCTCTAGGTAAATAAAATAGAACACTCCTAAAAAAAAATCCTTAATTTTTTCATTCCCTTCGTCATTTTATCATGAAAGTGCGTGCTTTAGTCGCTTTGTTGCCATTTTCTACTAATTAATGCGTATTAGAATTTTCTGTGTGAGAAACTGCCCGGAAATAACAAAACAGAGAGATTAAAACCAGTTGGTGAAGAAAGTATTTCTTCTAATTTTATAAAGGAAACTGCCGAGTCATATCAGATTCACGTATCACATTAAGCATATTATTTATGTATAATTTTATTGTAATTACCCTTTATTATAGTTATTATTGAATAGACATAGGTAATTAAGTTATAAATTATTCAATGTCTTTTTAATCGTTTTATTGAAAGTTGTTTACCGATTAAAACTATTTATACGTATTGTACGTTGTATTGCTGTTTGAAAAACGGGTGATACACATACGAAGTAAACATTAAAAAAGTTGGAGTGCAAGAAAAAATCATTAAATTGGGGGTGCCACGTTCACTAAAAATTGGAAAAACTGCACTATGTCGTGGTTGCTTTTAAACCGTTCAAACCACCATTATTGTGTTCACTCTGTAAAAGGGTAGATGTCAAGGAGGAGTGAACCAGGGACTAATCCTCCCCTCCCCCTCCAAAAAATTATAATAATAATAATAATCTAAAGAGGTCTTATTAATGAAAGTGTTCAAAGTTTAATAAACGTTATTCGGCTTGCTGCTGTTTTCTTTAACCAGTAGGAAAACACAAAACTATATCGACTGTTATAAAGATATTCAAATACTTTATGGAACTTTTCGTTTGATTCCATATCAGATCAGTCTTTTAAAGCATTTAAAGCAGTAGTGCACAAATTTTTTCTTTCAATAATCTCTCGTCCGCAATGAAAATTCTTTTGGTACTAGCAAAACAGTAGGTTGTAGTTTGTTCTTTGTTTGTTTTATTTAGGAAAATGTTAACAGCAAGAAATAAACAAATTTTAACAAATGAGTTTAAAAATGGATGAAGTGTAGATTTGGGGTACATATCTACTCAGCAAGACAACAATTTAAAAAAATGTCTTGGTCACCCTCTAACATGTTCTTGCTAAATCTCGTGAGACTAAAAACTTCATATTTAAAACTAATATATATTTGTCTTTCATTTAGGTAAAAATTAACGATCATGAAAATTAATAAAGAGCTGGATTTCAAAATTATAAGCTTCTTATTAAAACATTCAGAACTATAAACTTTGTTTTATTTATGAAACTAAAATAGAAAAAAAATTTTCAGGTAGTCTCTTCTAACGAAACTACCGCGCGTTATTAACGTAGGATTACTTATCGTTGCTTACCTTTCAAAAAAAAAAAAAGCATTTTGATACTTTTCTGTTTAACTGTTTTATTGCTACTGGGTTTGACGCGCTGCCAAAATTACAACTCGCGACAACGCTGAAATTTTGCTTTCCGCAGGACCGTTATTGAGGAACGTAATCGTACGTTAAAAACGGATGATAAGGCGTGAACCTGGACCTCTGGTAATATTTCTACCTTATTTTTAACAATATCATATCATATATATTTTTTACCAAATGAAAATTAAAAATACTAAAAATTTGCCAATATAAGAAAATTTAAAGCATAATTTTAAATTATGTAATTCAATATGATAAATTTATTTCAAAATGTCCGCGACCCATAGTTTGCGCACCGCGCATTTAAAGAAGTAAGATTATCCGTGTCATTAATTCCCTTTCTGGCTTTCAAAGGATTTTGGTTTCTCTCGTAGGATATTCTGATACTAATTGATCATACATGATATGCAATAAACGTTTTAAATCGAGTAACTGGGAATTTAAATGGTGTTGACTGAGAACACAGTATAAACAGCTTCTCATTCCACTTCCATATTCATAGGATTATTACCTTGTTGAGAAGAAAGTTTCCAGAGTTTTAAGCCGTCCACAGTCGTGTTGACTCGTTGTGTATTCCAGTATTACATTCCATCCATATTACTTTCTATGAACGCCATTTTCCCTAATCCGGTAATGCACGCGCATCAGGCTGAAATGATGCAATTAATACTAAGTCAGTTTCTCTGGGGTATGTACTTTTTTCCGAATATTTGAATATTACTAGATATTTAGTGTTATTTGATTAATTCTATATTATAGCTACACTAGCTGAAAACCCGCACTTCGCTACGTAGTACATTCAAATGAAATACAAAGGTCAATGTATGCTATTAAAGCCAATACTTGTATATATATAATAAATACAACGATCAATGTATGCAATTGATGTAAAAAAAGAACAAAAAAATATATTTTTAAAGAAATCATGAGGGAGATTTTTATAGACAAAATAATGTAGAAGAAAATATTCGAATTAAATCTAATGGAACATACTAAAGAATATAGTACAGTTAATAAAGTACGGTTTGAGGAACATTTCTTTTACTGTATTTTAATATTTTTTTTGGATAATGTCCAGTGGTCTGCCGCATTAGCAAGAAAAAAAAATTTTTGTGTGTATTTTGTTATGCACTTCACGCAAAATTAGTGTTAAGTATCACAAAAAGAAAATAAACCACGTGATCAGCATTTAATAAATTCAATTCTGAAAATTAATCTTTAAAAATTCACCAAAAATCAGAAAATGGAGGTAAAGATTCGAAAAAGATTTCATTTTAAAGGAATTTTTATGTTTTTCGTGATATAAATTTAATAACCCTCAAATTATTATTTTAAATGCAAACTTAAAAAAAGTTACTAAAACAGCTTAAAAATTTAATTTAAAAAAATCTAAGAAAACTTTTTCAAAAATCTTTCTTAGTGCAGCCTTGCACTATACAAAGAATGGCCATGCAAAATTTCAGTCCTTTAGGTCCAGCGGTTTGGTCTGTGCGTTATATGTCAGACAGTCACGGAACTGTTATATATATAGATTAAACAATTCATAACTTTTCTGGAATAAGAATTTATAAAATTTTTATTTACTCATTTACTTTCCTCCTTTACTTTACGGAAAATTCAGGTTTAAGCAAATTAATCGGTTCAGACTTAACTTATGTGAGATTCGCTGTATATCGTCTTTAATAAAAGCTATCGTCGAAATATATTTGATGTAATAGTTGTTTGAATAAATATTTAAATTCTGAAACTGAAACGGAAATATTTTTTGTATATATCGTTTGACCAAAAATCTTCGCTTGGAATATGTATTGTATTAAGATGATATAAAATTTCATGGCTACCGAGTGTGAAAATTGCTTTAGAAAATGTTCCTTTATTACTGCAGTTTACAGTTTTTAGAAATACTGCCCGAATCTTAAGAGTGCATTATGTTTCATGGCAAATTATTAATGTTAAAACTAATTAAAAATATTTTTATTGCTCTAATCTTCAAGATAGAAACTCAGTAAATTGATTTATTTCAATTAAAATTGAGGAGAAATATCGATTTTTTTTCTCGGTCGTTTTTCGCTTTATTTGTATTATGACCAATGAAAATTCGAACTGTTCTTAAATTTAGTATCTTATGTTTACTGAATTATCTATTACATAACGACGGTATCATAATAGGTTTTTCAAGGCTCCTGTAAAAATTGTAATTGGATTGAACTTGTTAAAATGTACCATGAATTACGGTTAAAAAAGTAAAAGAGTCTAGAGCGAGTATTTTCTTCTTTATGGTGTTCGCATCCAAAGTAAATTTAAAGTCTAAAGAATGAAATAGTTTTAATATTTGTTTTATGTTCGGGATTATTTGAAAAGCATGAATGATTTAACATGTTAAGGATGTGCTGTATATTCATTTGTATTGGCACTGATAGAGAAATTTTGCGTCAGTGTTTTAATTATTTTTGACACTGATTCTACAGATGCTAGTTTAAAAAGGTTCTATATATACTATTTTAGACGAGTATGAGACTATTTTAAAGGAACTGCCAATATCCAATTTTTGACTCGTGTATTTCTGATATTTAGTGCCAAATAAATTCAAAACAAAATTTATGATTAGATTTAAGATGAGATAGAATTTATTACCTTTAGGATAAAAAGATAATTTAAATTAAATTGTAATCCTTGAAATGGGGAATAAGAATTGAGTATTTTGAATAAAGGGATAAAATATGCTTCTAAATTTCTTGGCTAAATGTTTTTTAAACTTTATTTAAATAAAATATTTTTTTAATCCTTGTGGGAGAGGTCGAAAAGAAACATTCTAGATACTTAAATCGTTTGAGTATTTTGTTCACGATTCTGTTTGTCTCAGTTCCCCTAAGATTATAAATATTTGCCATATACCAGTGGTGAGCAAACTGTTGGTCATGATCCACAGGGGGGTCACCAAAAAAATTGGAGGGGTCGCGAATGGTTTGGAATAAATTATATCATATTAAAGTATTTAATTGAAAAATATGCTTTAAATTTTCCATAATTATAAATTTTTAACTTTCTTCTAATGTGTTAAAATTATATGAATGATATTGTTTCTAAATGTACATCCCATTCGGACTCAATAATCTAACCTAAATCTGAACTTTAACTAACATTTAATTACAAAAACGACATATTTTAGTTTAAATGTAAATATATGAAGTTTATAATTTTTAATGTTTTAATATAAAGTTTATATTTTGATATCACGATCTTTTATAATTTTAATTTTTTGTTAATTTTTACTCAATGAAATAGGACATTTAAATATGAAGTTTTAGCCACATGAGATGCGCCAAAAACAAGCGCAGAAGGCAAGCGAGATTTTTTTTAATTGTTATTATTACAAAGTTAATATTTACCCCAAATATACAATTTACTTATTTTTAAAATATTTTGTCAAAATTGGCCTATTTCTTTTTCTACGTTAACATTTTCATAATTAAAAAAAATTGCTACTTCCAAAATATTTTCATTGGGGGTCCAGTGATTTTTATTTAAAGAAAGGGGATCGCTGTCGAATACAGTTTGCGCACCACTGCTATATTTTTACGTGCTCCAGATTTTAGCAAGTTTTTCATCATTCAGTATTTTTCTATGCTTTAAAGCAGGGGTGGCCAACCCGCGGCACGCGTGCCACAGTGTGGCACGGCGGCGTTTTAACAGTGGCACGCGCAGACTTATTGAAAAATTAAAAAATTTGAAAAAATAATTTGTCGAAATCTGTATAACCCTACTCATACGCTTCTGAAAATAACAGCGCAGGAAAGCGGCACTGCTTGACACCAGTACAACGATGCGCTAAGACAGCGGGATCATTTCCAAATTTACACTATTTGGCTGTCAGGTATTGTTGTAGGTTTGGATCAACATATGTTTCTGAAGAAATGTTTTCTATTATGAACATAATAAAATCAAAATATCGATGAAGATTAACTGATATACACCTAAAACACCTCATTTTGTTAGCATCTTCAAGAACTAATCCTAATATAGATGACTTGGTAAAAAAAAACTACAAATTCAAAAGTCACATTAATGAAATACTGACTGTTTAAGAATTATTTAGAATTAAATGTTTCAAGTTATTAATTTTATTTTATACATAACCTAACTGACTGAACCTTTAAAATGTTTATTAACAATAAAACCTAAGTTTGTACTTTTGTTTTATTTATTATATTTTTTAAATATCCACGTCTCAGATAAAAAAAATGTGCTATTTGTGTAAAAATCCCATAATCAGCCTATAAGTAACATTTTTTCACCTTTTTATATTTTTTGTACGTTGGAAAAGTTGGAAGTGGCACGCATAATATTTTTTTTTCAGATAGTGGCACTCTTCCCAAAAAGGTTGACCACCTCTGCTTTAAAGCAATCACAGTTATCGATTTCTCGTTCTTTTGAAAAGTAGAGGATTTTTTTTCTTGTAAATCCCCAAATTTAGCAGAATTTATGTATGTAATAATTTCTATCAACCATATTAAAATTAAGAAATAGTGATAAAATAAAACATACGGACATTAGTTTTGAAATTTACATGCAAGAGTTTTCTAACTTTAGAATTCCCTAGCCGTTCGATCGAATACTCTCGCTAACGCGCAGAGAATGCGCCGAATATTTGAAACGCTTACGTCTGCGTAAAAGGTCACCTAGTGGCTACTCCGTTCTTTACATTTTTCTTTTCGATTTCTTTTTAGAATAACCGGCAAGGAGAGAAGAAGTTCACGTTCACCGCCCATGTCTCGTCTGCGCTGTGAATACGCGACCCGTAAAAGAGAAATGAAATGAATGCAACATGATTATGACCCGATTTAAATGTAAAATTAGCCGCTTTCAGACCAGCATTCTTACTGAATTTTTCTCATTTTCCTTGAATTATGAGTACATCATCTCGAATGATAATCCGGTGCATGCGGATATACAGGAATAAGTCTCTCGTGATCTTAATAATGGTTTTCCTATTTCGAAAACTATTTCCTTTGATCGTTATTAGTTGAGGGATGTGTGCATGTATTTCATTAAATAAATTGCCTCGATAACGCCCAGGCCTTGAAGTCTAATTGCTATTTAAAATCATTGCATATACGATCGACATTTCGTATTGAGAGAGTATCGCGTTTTCCGATATAGAGATAATTACATTCCTCCTAGACTTAAAATTTTTAAGGCAAATTAAATGTTTCATCGCTGATTTCTTTCAGCAAACTTTTTGCCTGGTATTGAAATGTTCACATTGATTTCTCCAATTTATTTTTTCGAATTACTCGGACATTCAACTTCAGCGTTCATGGGTTTTGGGAGTGCAAAACTCTCTCAAAAGCCGAAAAAACGCGAATATCTTGAAACGTCAACTGTTAATCTATATATATAAAACAGTTCCGTAACTGACTGACTGACTGTCAGATAACGCACAGACCAAACCGCTGGACCTAAAGAGGGCTAAAATTTTGCATGGCGATTCTTCTTATAGTGTAGGGGTGCACTAAGAAAGATTTTTGAAAAATTCTTAGATTTTTTTAAAAATTAATTTTTTAAGCTCTTTTTGTTAACTTTTTTTAAAGTTTGCATTAAAAATAATAATCTGAGGATTATGAAATTTATATCACGAGAAAGATCATAAAAATTCCCTTAAAATGATATGTTTTTCGAATCTTTACCTCCCCTTTCTGATTTTTGATGAAATTTTAAAGATTAATTTTTAGAATTTAATTTATTAAACGCTATAAAATTTATTAAATGCTCACGTGGTTTCTTTTCTTTTTGTGATACTTTAAATTAATTTTGCGTCACGTGCATAACAGCGAAATAAATTGACAAAAGAAATATTAAAATACGGTAAAAGATAAAATTTAACCATTAGACCTATTGAGATGAAAGCCTTTTAAGAATTTAATTCAAAATTGTATGTTTTATGAATATTAAACATACAAATTAATTGCATACATTGACCATTGTATTTTATTTGAATATTTTCTTCTACATCATCTTGTCTATAAAATTCCGTTGCGATTTTTTATAAATATATTTTTTTGCCATTAATTACACACATTGACCGTTGTATTTAATTTGAATGTACTCCGTAGCGAAGCACGGGTATTCAGCTAGTACTGTATATTACTCATAAAAAAAGAGATCATACACCGCGCATCAACAAATTGTGTTAAAAATTTAAAATGATAGTATCTAGTGTTTCCCTTTGGAATTTTCTGGAAGGTAATGCACTCCATTTTGTTTTGCAAAAAAAATTACCATTTAGCGTCGGAGATGTACATTTGCATTTCTGTGAATTATGACATAAGTAAATTATTATCACCAGCAAACACAAATTTGCACAGTATTTTTCTATTAGTTTAATATAGACTGAGTAATATTCAACGTAAACTTCTGTACAAAAAAGAAAATTGTATTACTAGGCATTAAATGATAAGACTTTAAAACAGAAATTGGGTCTTTTAAAAACTTTACATGAGGACATAAAATTAGTTATAAAGAAATGGGGAATTTGTTTTCCCATGTTACAATTTAGTTAGTTTTGCAATTAGAACTTATTGAGGATGTGTTAATAAAACTGAAATTTAGTTTTACTGAAAACTATAGTTTCACTCTTTTTGAAAACGTATTGAATAAAATTTAGTAATTATAACTTAAAACTGCGGCTAAAATTTACGACTTGAGTAATAATCATGATAAAATTAAAACATTTCTTTGAAGCACAATGATAAACAGTGTAGTATTGTGCTATGCATAAGCTTAACTGTAGCTGCATAATCCTATTTGATTATTGGCGGAAAACAAGCGAATAATCAAAACTGCGAAATTCGAGGTTCAATTGTATATAAATTTTCTATACGTTTGAGTTGGAATACATTTTAAAAAAAATATTTTTCTCTTGTATCAGTCTTTTCTGTATTATGAAGATGACTACTGGAATGTAGGCCCTTTTATTATTTATCAAGGTTCTGTACACTGTTGCTCTAAATATAGATTTATAATGGCGTTTCATAACATAATGGTGTTTCGTAACATTCCAATAAAAAAATATAGATTTTGTCCAAATAACCATAATCGCATTTTGAGTTGTGAACTTTCAAAGAACTAGATGATTATTTGTTCAATTATTTGACTGTCTTGCATTACGGAAATATTTTACTTTAATTATAAATACTATTTCTGAATTAACGGTTATACGTAAATTATTAGGTTTTATTGTGAATCTTTCATTAAAACCCAGCTCCGTCTATTTATATATTAACATGAAAATGTATCCATTATCTACAGATTATTTGTTGCATCATCAAAACAAACTAAATTACTTATATTGAATTTGCCAGTTTAAATAAATATATAATATTTGAAATCAATATCTGCCTGACAGTGTAATAGCATTAGGGAAATCTGAAATGGTACTGTCTAAAACTTATGTTCTATCATGGAGTAAGTTTTTAGTGGTGGGTTTGTTTGAATTAGGACTTATAAAAATTTAATTCCTGTCATTTACTGTGTCTTAAGAATTTTTTTTTAACCCGTGCTGCTTTGTACCGATCGTGTACACTAACTTTTGCGGCATAAGATCTGTGATGATTTTTAAATTCAAGGATTAAAATGAGTTTTTGTAAAGTATATGACTAATTTTTTCTGAAAGGGGAACGCGCTGAATGCGTATTCGACAGAATTTTTGATCACACTTCAAAATTATTTACACTTTACTGAAATCTTTGGAATTTTCTATCCCCTTATAATTCATGCATCATTAAACAGTGTAATTGAAGTGCACATCTGTGAATTAAAAGTTTATCGAACACAAAGGATACGCGCTTCAAATGATTTTTTTTAAATTTTTTTAATTGTTTATCATTCTTTTCCCACTTCAACAGACTGCCCAATCAGAACCACCTATCATCTTGACGTCAACAGTTCGCGAGCGGCAAACTTGATGTTGCCAGTTCAGTCAGGAGAACTGTTACGAGAAGGTCGTCTGCTCGAGATACAGCACGGAAAGAGCAGTTTATTCTGCGAGTTCTTTTATTATTATATTTTGATGGCTATTACGAGAGGATTGTCTGCAGATGTGGATGTTTTTGAGGGAGGGGCCGATTCGGATATTTGTTGACATTTTTTGGCTGCAATGTGCTTTCATTCGGAAAGTGTTTCAGGAGATCGTGCCGAAATGGATAAGTGAAAAATTTAAAACGGACGCTATTTTGGATGACCATGATTCGGTAAGTTCGCTGAATCGCAGGCCATTCTGTTTTTTACCGGTTTCATTTATTCTAAAATGGTTATACTTTTAGTTCTAGAGGGTTAGAAAATAAATATTTTGCTCAAATAAGTGTAATTTCAATGTTCTCATCAGAAGTAATACATGGGGAATACAGATTAACCTAACTGCATCAAATTCATAATTATTTTAAAAATATTTAATCGATATCTATCTTATACTTTCCCGTTATACTTCCGAATAGTTGACGAGTGGGGATTTCTGTGTTTTAAACAATCGTTGTCACTTAGATTTTAAATCGTTCCTTGAAATGCATGAAAAATAATTTCAGTGTGTGCATTATGAAATAAAACAGATGATCTTGTTAAAAGAGATGTAAACTCCCCCTTCCCGCCTTGTCTAAAGAATTGTGATTGCGCACATCTCGATTAAAAATTTTGTGGTTAAAAGCGTTTTCAGATTATATCAGTTTTATCTAGGTCGACAAAGATAATATAATCGAATTAGGTATAAAGGTGTTGATATTTTTTCTATGTCAGCCTTGTGAAGAACAAATGAATGGATAAAAACGTTATTTAATATCAATTATGTAAAAACTAAACTGTGTTTTCGAAAATCCGTTTACCTTATAATGCGTTTAACTGCTAAGTTTGCATACATGTGCCTATTACAGGTGCTTTACGAGGTGTCTCTCTGTTTTCAACTTAAAATATTTAATTCAGGGATTGTCAGTGAAATGTCAGTAACGGTTTGGCCATTGACATCATGAATAGGGGCGATATATAAAGTGTATTTACTGCTTGGCCGTTGATATTTTCTTGCCTATTCAGAATTCGAGGGATTTTCCTCGACTCTTTTCCTAAGGAGTAAGTTGTAAATTATTTCATCGCTACTCTTAATAAGTAGATGACAGACATGATATTTCTGTGAAGCGATGATCATTTGTAAACTCGACTAAGAAATGTCATTTTAATACACCTTTAAAGGGAAGAAATTAGACGGACTTTTTATTCACCTTATCTTTTATGTTAAACTATTTTGCACATATGTGTGTGTAGAAACTTAATTGTTCTACACATATTGTTCTCACATATCTTATTTTAGACAATAATAATTGTTCAATTTCACCTTTTGCTCAGTATTTTGGTTTTTCAACGTAACGGTGTGTAAAGAGGCGAGAGAATAAATGCTTCGTATTATGTACCATTGGACTTCTATATTCTTCCTTTGTGGGCTAAGCTTTCCACCGGTGTTTGAAACTAAAAATTTTAGATCAGATGTAAACAATGACACAAATATTTTCCGTTAACCGCAAGTTCGAACTTCTCGGTCACATTATGTCAGGCTGGCATTCGATAACATGAAACAATTGTAACCAAATCTTCCGAATATCCATATATTTTTTATCTTACTGAAGAATACTGATAGAATTGCGGACGCCTTGTTCTCGATTTATCAAAAAATGAAAATAAATGTAGCTCATTGTTATAAATTCATTCGGGAATATCATAAGATATGTTTAGGAAGTTCAAATCAGATAAATCTTGATTTGCATCTTTTCATTGTTTGTCTTCCATTACCAGAATCAAAGAAATCTAAGCTTATAAAGGTAAATACTCTAATAATTTTATAATCTCTAATAATTTTATAATTTTTATATCTTTAATAATTTTAAGATTTTTAAATAATGTTAATCAGTGCATTTGCTAAATTATTAATCTCTAAACTCAGTTGCATTTTATGCTTAGTTGATTCTTCAATTTTCTCTCACGAACTGTATCTGATTAGTTAAAGAATGAAGATTACTTTATACTGAAACTTTATAGAAAGCTGTGTTCAGTTGATCAATTGATCTTTATCTGCTAATGAATTATCATTCAATTAACCCACATACGTAATTTAAATTATTCTACTTTCTAGGTTAAAAAAATATGTAAGAATATGTCTGCATATGTTTATAGCTACCAATAAAAAGAATTGTATTTTAATATCACAAAATATGTTTTTAATCTGAATTACCAGTAAATGAATCCCAATTTTTTTTTCGTCGTCTTAGTATCCTTAAGTTGATATTCCGAAATTTGTAGATCAAAATTTTGTTAGCCTAGTGGGGGGACTCCTTAAAGTGAAGTTTTTATACGTTGGTTGCATTTCTGTACCATCTGGGTAAATATATTTTTTACCAGAAATACAGCTTTTTTCAGTGACAAATGGAAATTATGTTCCACTTTCATATAATCTTTTGCTTAGCTATTTTTAGACAGAACGAAATCAGCCATTATTTTAGGTATATATGAAACCTCGCTTCTTAAATTCAACCCACATTTAATCTAACCCTTAAGTAATTTGAGAGTCGCAGTTCTGCAGTATGTAACAGCGTGGTTATTAGATGTATGTGGGTGATGGTCTGGAAAGAGTTGCTTGCTGGTTATCTACATCAGATATGGGTAGATCTGGACTCGACCCCTCAACTGCGCTGGCAACTAATATGAGAAAAATCTGATGGTTATTTAATTTCTTGCCGTTTTGATTCAAATTAAAAACAAATCATCTCTTCAGTTTCACCTTACCTTCAACGTTTTGCTCTTGTCTGCATATAAACAAATCGTTTATACATATATCCTCACTGGAACTATTACAAAATCTTTAATTAAAATTTTCATTCCTATTGCTCCCGATAAACGATTTCATGTTCACTCTGTACCATTCTCTCCGGACTGTTTTGAAAAGGGTAAATTTGGTATTTTAATAAGCATAGTCCGCGACCATTCACATAAAGTTTTCCCCAAATTATCTCGTTATTTAATTTCTATTCTAGTGCGTGCACAAGTATGTGTTTAGCATACTTCGTCTTTGAATTTTTGTTCTCTGAATTGTTGTCTGCTTCATTAAAAAGTCTATATTTTTTCATCTGCGTTGTAAGAAAAAATAAATTTTATTTCGGGGGATGAATGTTATTTTTACTGAATAGCTTCCAATAGCTCGAGTAATATCTCTAAACACTGCATAATCCACATGTTTTAATACATTATTTTAAATTCTGTATGTCATTCAAGAAAACGGAATAGTCTGCTGAGATTTTCTATGCTTATAGAATTGTAGAATATCGCTTTGTATAAGGCATCTTTTTGACACAAAAAGTACTTTTACCGTCCACAAAGTAGTACCTAAACACCTGTACCATATTTAATAATGGCTAGTTTCTGTAAAACTTCATTCTTGAATTGAAAATAATTGTTTATCAAATTAAGAATTTTAGAGTCGTGTTTCATTCGTTGTAATTTCACAAACTCAAAAAAATTATGATAAATTACCATGGAGGTGTGTTAGAATACCTCTTTTCCTTTCTTTATATTTACCATGGGATATGTTATCTATGTGTGTTGAGTTGCATAACAGCAATAAAATAAGCATGTGAAATTTACTCCTTGAATTTATTATTCTATCACGAAAGGAAGGAAGGAAGGAAGGTATACGGGGAGCAGCTACGTTTATGTGGCATTTACTGAAATATCGCTTAGAAATATTTTCGTTTGATTATCGTGAGAACTGAACCGCTGTTTTTAGTTTCTCAACTTTTTGCAACAGTTACTTTAAATAAAAATGAAACTTCAAACTCACCTGATGTTCAAAATAAAATTATCGATATGACGCCTTCAGCTGTCTGAAGCAAGATAAGAATATGTCGATAAAAATCGAGATTGTGACACTGTTTCGGACAGAAAATTGTTTACATTTTTTTTTTGGCCACGTGTTTTGCTTATTATTTAATGTTGCATCATTTGTGCGATTGAATTTTATGTCTTGAAGTAATTACTAAATATTACGTTAACATTTAATTCTTTTTAATATCAGTCATCAATCCTAATCTGATGAATTTTATTTTTTTTCAAAGGACAATGCTCTCGTCTTATGTTCTGTCTTTTCTCGCACTTTAAAGAGGTCTTAGGGATAGCGTAGTGCGCAAAATTTGATATGAGTATCTCAGAAATGTATCTAGAACTGAAATTCTTTCAAAACATAAGTTTTATAATTAGAATCGTATTTTGATTTAGAAACATCAAGTGTAAAATTTTCGAACAAACCGTTTAATTTTTCCTCCTGGTTGCTAAAATTATTCATGTTTTTTCTAAAGATGATTTTACATGAAATTTTAGAAATTCTTGTCTGATGGATATTTTGAATGTACCTGTGTTTATATTAACACGTGTTGTGTACTTAAAAATTACTAATTTCTGGTAATGAGGTGTATGCATTTATTTTGCTATGTTGCTGTATTATTTATTATTTAAACAAATCTTTTCCTCGTCTTGCTATTGCCAAATTCTTTTTATGACACCTCCACAACAGGTTCCTTTATGTATATATTTCATACATATATCTGCTGCAGATTAAGAAACTGACTTTTGTCCTTGCTGACAATGTTTACCTTATGCCGTGTGCGCTCTGCGAAGCTGATAAAAATCGGCCGCCATTTTTGGACGCGAAAAAATGTGCACCGGTTTCTTTGTTTATTTATTGGATTAGATAAGAGTACCCGCTTAATATGACAGGTGTGTTTCTCTCTGGCTGTGAACTTGATACTTCCCTATAAGTGGTTGAACGGTGTGATTTTCCCCAACTTTTCGATACTGTTGGCAAATTGTTTGCCATTTTATTTTTCAACCCAATATAATATGAAGGGAAGATTTTGTAGCACCTGTTTAGAGGTTTCATTATTTTGTCGTCTATCACTTCCCTTTATATTAAGAATTTTGTGAATTTCCCCTGCATGACTACTTGAATAAAATTAAAGCCTAGTGCTCTTAATATGTAGGGCAGAAATTTGACATCCTACGAGAACAGTAAACTTGATTAAATCATTTCGTGTACTGAGGAATCGAAATAAGAACCTATTTTTGCAGTTTGACCCTTCATTGCCCCATTCTACTTTTCGGAGGGAGAAATGACAAATTTAATAGATTATTACTTGGCATGTAACCTATTCATTTAACCGACAATCATCCCTTAATTGCAACATACTCCTTAATAAAATAAAAATATGTAAACCCGTAGCAAAAGAAAATTTTTATTTGATGCCAAAGCAGTTCGACCTATTCTTGAGTATGTTATTTATCTCCCCTTTAGTTACAAAAAATCAGTTACAGAATAAGTAAAAAAATTTCTGGTAGTCTCTTCTAACGAAACTACCGCGGGTTATTAACGTAGGATTACTTATCGTTGCTTTCCTCTTTTGTGTATATATATATATATATATATATATATATATATATATATATATATATATATATATATATATCACAAATCTCTCTCTCTCTCTCCCTCTCTCTCTCTATATATATATATAGAGAGAGAGAGAGAGAGAAAATATGTATGTATGTGTTATCTATCTATCTATATATGAGGCGGTGAAAGGCAAAGTGGTGTAAGTCAGTAAGTCAAGTGGTGGAAGTTCAAAGCGTTTTACTGCAAAAACTACAAAAAATTCCACTATAAATTGCACAAATTCATAATAATAATTATAATATTGCAAATAATAATTATTTGCAATTCCACTATAAATTGAACACGGAGATTACATTTTTGTCCTCAAATAAAAAATGTTCAAATGTGAGTTACACCACTTTGCCTTTCACCGCCTCATATGTGTGTTAGTTAGTTAGTTATCTATCTATATCTATATATATGTGTGTTTGTGTATATACATGTCAAAATTTTGACGCATTTTGGTATTTTTCTGTTTAACTGTTCACTGCTTGCCCAAGCGATACAGACTGTGTTTGGCGCGCTGCCAATATTATAACTCGCGACGCAGGACATCTAAAATTTTGTTTTCCGACGGACCGTTATGGAGGAACGTAATCCTACGTTAAAAAGTTTTTGTAACCATAGTAGTTAAATCTTTTCTTGGGTGTATATCAGAGGACAGCGGTTTCCAAAAAGATCACCAGTCTGCCCGCATGACAGAGACGTAGCGAGCATAACTGGCGCCCGGGGCACGATACCTTTTTGGCCCCCCTTTCCGAAAAACATATAGTAATATAGAATTAGTGAAAAGGACCATTTGGCGCCCCTATGCGAGTGGCGCCCGGTGCATGATAGACCCCCTTGCCCACCCCTCGCTACGCCACTGCCGCATGAGCCCAAAATTTTCGGATTTGACGTACCAGCTGTAGATGCCGATCATTCGATCTCATGGAATGGAGTGGAATGGAATGTGTTTGCTTGTTTGTATTTACACACGGATATTGCACGTTGGCGATATAAATCACGCATACCCTTTCTACTCTTCCAACACTAATTGGCTTTTCATCGCAGCCGGCGAACTTGAGAGGATGATCCCGCTTACTCATTAGGAAAATTGAGAAACTTGCAACGAAGTGCCTCAGATGTACGCTGAACTTGCTCTTGCTAATGGACTATTTTCACGTAGAAAAAACATAAACAAAATGCTTTAGCTTAATTCGTTAACACGAGATTTCGTAATGCTATCAGTTAACATCACTGTAGCATTACGAAAGAATGAGGCAAGTCAACCTTTGTATCTCTTGATTTTTGTTTATCAGCAATACGCACGTGTGCAGCACACGTGTGTATTGCAGGGCCCGATTTAGAAAATTCTTGACTATAGGCACAACTCGGGATTGGGGGGCCCCCCCTAACACTGATGTGGACGTAAAATTTCCAAAATTGACACACAAAAAAAATAATCATGAATCATTATGAAAGAACCATTTTACCAAGAATTGGCTATTTGAAGCGTAGAAACCTAGAACATTATCAAATAACAAAAAGCAATGCAGCATGCTAACTTCATCATTAAAACACCAATACAATGCAACCAGAAACCCTTATATACACTATAACATACATATGATGCATAACATGCATATAACTATACATATGATACATAACACACATATAACTATACATATGATGAACCTATCAATGAAATTTGAAAGGATATATAAAAAAATTGCTTTTAAAAAAGATAAAATTTTAAAAAAATATTTGAATTGGGAATTTTTTCTTTTAAAATAAAAATTTGGGGGGGGGGGGGCCCTAGGCCTGGGCCTAATGGAAAATCAGGGCCTGCGTGTGCTACGCAATTACGAGTGGGTGCTAGTGGCTCATTTATGATCCGTATGCTCCAGTGCCAGTATCCACGTGGTTTTGACATCACGTGACCCACTGTGTCATCTGCAAATAGCCCGCGAAAGTTGAGATGTGCACGGAAAAACGGAAAATCGTGGATAATCCCAAACTGCCCCTGATACCATAAAAAAAAGAACCATTTTAAGCTATTAATTAATGTACTAATTTAAAGGAGGTTTAATCCATATTATAACTTAAAAAATGGGGACCTTTCACTTTTTCTTACTGCAAAAATCTGTTTATTCCTTCCTGCGAGATATGTTGACATTCTTTGCGAATCTTTTTGCACTAAATAGGGTAGTGACTTGTTTTATAAGTATGTAATGATAACAGCATTAAATATTACAAACTATAAAAACAAACAGCAGACCATGCAATTAAATGACCTTGAATTTTGACGTGCCACTGGCGCTTAATCTGTCTACAAGGTGACCGTAACTCCAAAACTAAAGCTGGTATGTTTAAACTCTTGTGCTATTCTGGAACGAGCTTAGTAAAATAACTCCAAGAAGAGTTCTAACTTAAAAATCAACAAAATGTGCATTGGACCGTGTAATTTTACCGTTTCAAAAAAATGTTCTATACAGCTATGGTATGTTCGTACTGTTCCTAAGCAGTCCTATTGCAGTCATACGTCGGCACTCGTCCCATTTCGACCCAAAAATAAATGCTTCGGTACCTCACGTTTGCTCGTCACACATGCTGAAATGTTTTTTTAAATGGGTTGAATTACAAAATTTTATTCAAAAGTATCACTCTCATAAAGCCCTAGCAAGCCGAAATGAGGACTTGTTTATAGATCAAACAATGTCTTACTTCAAAAACATTTTGAAATGTAGGCAGAAGCAAGTTAAACTTGATCGGTTTGTAGTGAAACTCCCACAATCTGAGTTTACAACAGGGATCGGTGGTGTTAAGAGACAGAAAAGAGAGAGAATCCCTGTGCAAGCGCCTGGTGTTTTATTAGCAGACTCCTCTTCCAAGTAATAACCTTTCTCCTCCTCCAATTAGTCAGTATCCCATTAGGCCAGCAATTCCTCTCAATACAGGTTGAGTGAAGATAAATTTAATTTAATTGTATCTAATTATTGTTTTAAATTATGTGCGTCTAATTTAAAGATTTTGTATTTTAAAAAAATCCCCATCCATTTATAAATTGCTCAGTAAAATGTGAAAATTCTGGTTTTCAGGGACGAATTAATTCAATTTACATTAATCCTTATGGGAAAATTTTTTCTTCGGCATTCGTCGTTTTTCGCACTCGTCGTGCCTTCTGGAACCAATTAACGACGAGTACCTAGGTACCACTGTATATTGATTTTGATGATGAATCGGCTATTATTGCAACGAAATTAAATATAAATACAGGGTGTCCGGACTAAAGGTATCCAAAAGTTATGGCTTATTTTTACGGAACATACCATTAGAATTTTAAAAAAAATTATTTAAATAGAAAGATCATCTCACCAAGTTTTAATATCAATCATAGATTTCGATCATAGTATCATAGATTTCGATGTGTGTACCTTTTGTAGCGCGACAAACGTCTAAATGGTAATCCAGTTCTCTCCAAGTGTTTCGTAGCATATCATGAGTTATTACACGAATTGCTTGAATGATACGCTTCTTCGACTCATCCACAGTTTCAATTGTTTGTTTAACACAACGGATTTAATGATTCCCCAATCAAAATTCTAATAACTCCTGATATGCTACGAAACACTTGGAGAGGACTGGATTACCATTTAGACGTTAGTCGTGCTACGAAAGGTGCACGCATCGAAATCTATGATACTATGATCGAAATCTATGATTGATATTAAAACTTGGTGAGATGTTCTTTCTATTTAAATAAATATTTTAAAATTCTAATGGGTAGTTCGTAAAAATAAGTCATAACTTTTAGATACCTTTAGCCCGGGCACCCTGTATTTTTCACCCATCTACACTCACCACAAAAAGAAATGTGGGTTGGGGGGGGGGGGGAGAGAGAGAGAGCAACAAATGACGAAAAGTTTTGTTTAACCTCTAGCGCATTTTTAAATGTTAAAAGTTTTCAAACTAATTGAACTAGACGCTCTAAATTTAGCTTGGTGTACCTCGGTTGGTTGGTTGAGAGAGCTACGGGCATTTTTTTGGCTACATGAGGGTTAATTAGACCGGGATCTGCCTTGGTGTATCTTAATGAACGCAGTCCGGACAATTTTTATTGGTAACTTTAACGCAACCCCATAATAAGGACATTAAACTTTACAGCTCTGTTAAACTATAAAATAAACATGATACATCTTAAAATAATAATCCAATTCCGTGGTAGCCTTAGTCTTATTTATGTGTTCAACCTTATAGTTTTCGTGACCGTTCATTCATTAGTTCGTGCGTTCTGTCTGTTGTTACGTTTAAAACAACTGCGATGCCCTGAATAGATTTATTACAATGCATTTTAATTTGTTGTTTTTTAAACCCATGCTGATAATTTAGAAATCGGAATTTTTTTCTTTCAGGTGTATTTACATGGTAATATGAAAATACGAAGCAATCGGGCGTATATTTTTCACTTTTATTTAATTTTTTTGGAGGGGTTTTTAAAATGATAAAAGGAAAACTATGATAAATTAATGGTTTTAGTTTTTAGTCATTAAAGGATGTTAGACGATGTTCAGAACGTGAGACATGTTATTGAAATTTAAATGAAATAGTACGAGTTCTCAGTTTAAGGCTGCTGTATACTAACGCTGTTGGATTCGCTCACCTCAGTGGTGACCTATGGAGAAAATGCGTCTGCTTTTTACAGCTACATAAATGCTGATATTCCAATAAAAATTTCAGGTAGTCTCTTCTAACGAAACTACCGCGGGTTATTAACGTAGGATTATTTATCGTTGCTTACCTCTTTTTTATGTGTGTGTATATATATATATATATATATATATATATATATATATATATATATATATATATATATATATATATATATATATATATATGTACGTATGTGTATATATATATATATATATATGTGTGTGTGTGTGTGTGTGTGCGCGCGCGTGTGTCAAAATTTTGACGCATCTTGGTACTTTTCTGTTTAACTTGTCCAAGCGATAGACTGGGTTTGGCGCGCTGCCAAAATTATAACTCGCGAGGACGGACGGTTTTAGCGTCTGAAATTTTCCTTTCCGAAGGACCTTTATGGAGGAACGTAATCCTACGTTAAAAATGGTATTTTCAGATACCCTGCACCTTGCAACAGGATTCATTTTATAAATTTTGTCCACGAAAGGAATTTAGGAGCGTTTAGAACACACTATACCAGATTTTTTTCTCCGAATAATTTAAATTGTAAAATATTTTTTGCATTTTTTTTAAACTAAAAAAACCCCCCAAGGTGTAAAATTTCTTTCCCTGTTACGGAGAAAATTTTTTTATAAAAATCTTTCTATCGAAGTTGACAGCCCTTGGACAAATTTTCTCCATAGGTTAACATTGAGGTGAGCGGATCCAATAGGGTTAGTACACAGCAGCCTTCATGGTTAACTTGGCTATCACTTAAATATACGTGCCTAATGGGGTTTATTTTATTTTTTATTTGTGACCTTGTTGCAGAAAACAATGACGTGAAATTTTAAGCGGTATTATTAAATTTCTGGATCCTTTGAAATCTGACATTCTGGCAAGATTACTCTCTTGCAATGAAATTAGTCATCACTGTGATAAACATTACATACGTACATTGCGCGCACACTCGACGCGTTAAAAATAACTATCCTCACGTGACTTTCGGCTCTGGGTCGCGTGGGCGATTGTTATTATGTTATTGTAAACGTTTATAAAAGATATGAATTATGATATTCATAAGACTGCGAATGTGGTAAGTAGAAAGAAGGGGGAATATGTAATATTCGCTATAAAAACAATATATACCAATGGCCCACGCGGTATTCAACGTGTTAAAAATGTCTAAAATGTGCTTAAAATTTTTAACACGTTTTTTACTTTTTCGCGTGGGTTTCTGATAGTGGTTTTTTTTTTTTTTAACTAAGTGCTTTACATACTATTTCTGAACTGAAAACATGGTTTCACTGCCCAAGATTTACTGCGTGCGTGTATGAAATGTCGCGTCTAAGATGAGTACGATGCAATCGTGGAATTGGGCAGTTGCTTCCCCCCACCCCAAAAAACAAAAAACAAAACACTAATTTAAAATCTAGTCTGGAGGGAAAAATCTTGTTAGGGCCTGTTCACATAGGAGTCCGGTAGCGGAAACGTTGAAGTATTGAAATATATTTAACCAATGACAAACCTCCAAACGATTAGCAACGAAATTTTTAACGCCTATGATTGGTTTATTTCCGTCTCAGCGCCATCTTTTCTTTCACGCTACCGCTACCGAACACCTATGTGAACAGGCCCTTATACTAGCAAACAATCTCTTAAATTTCCCACCGTAGGAAATCAAAATATTTCTATTTCACAGGGTCTCTGCTACCGGGTGATATTTTCTGAATGCTATAGAGAGAGTAGGGATGTTTGTCATTTTGAATTAAGATTTATAGATTTCAAAAATGATGTACTTACCAAAAATGGTGTACTTACCTAAATTGCGCACGTACAAACATGCATGTGAGTGCTTAATTTTTCTTAAAAGCGCTTGATTTTCAGAATCAACTGTGGATACTCACATTGCGACGTAACATGGTGAAAGTATAATAGTTATCTCATAATCTTAGAAAATGCCCGTTAATATTATTTTGTGTAATGTGTTTGTGCAGTGTGACAATTATTGAGCTATATGGGGAAAAAAAACTTCATAATTTTTGAACCATTGGTGAGATGCAGTGAAAACTTGGCGGTTGAATGCAGGGCATGTTGGGATTTTTTTTTTTAGCATGCGCATTCGTATTGTTGTTGTTCTTTTTTTTTGTAGAAAATGTCGAAATACAGCGTTTCTGAGCGTATATTTATCGCCAAGGCCTACTTTTTGAGCAATAGCAGCCCGATTGCGGCCCAATGGAAATCATCGGTGCGATATTCATTGAAGGCATGGTGACTGCTGAACGATATGTCAAAATTTTAGAAAATGATATCATCCCTATTGTCCAAAGTGACCAGATTTCGAAAACACGAGGTTCATGAGGACGGAACACGACCCCATTGGACCAATTAGAGTGTTTGAAGTATTGGAAGAGCCCTTTGGAGAACGCATTCTGTCTTTGGGGTACCCAGAGGCCACTGAAATGGGAATCGCTTGGCCACCATATTCTCCTGATCTCAACACTAGTGACACATTTATGTGGGACAATATTAAAAGACAAAGTTTACGTAAATAACCCCGAAACCATCGCTGAGCTCAAAACAGCCATTCAGGAGGTCATCGAAAGCATCGATGTCCCGACACTTCAGCGAGTTTTGCAGAATTTTGCTCTTCGTCTGCGCCACATCATAGCCATTGATGGCAAGCATATCGAACATGTCATAAACTAAATCCGATTATCTGTAGTTACTTTTCAAATTTGAATAGCATTTTTAAACTCGGTAGTTTTTTTTTAAATTTGACTTTTTATTTCTTATAGCTGAATAATTGTCACCCTGTATATACATTTATCTGCATTTCTTTAATTTAAATAATTTTTGTTTCAGGTAAGTGTGACGAATTTTGAAATCCTTATTAGCCTAGCCAACCAGCAGAGAGGTATGGGAATTTGTTATATTAAGGCTACACAGTACCCTAAAAATGACAAAAATATCGAATTTTTTTTAATTGCATTTTTCAATGGTCCATACTATTGTGAATCTTGACTCCAAATTGTAGATCTGAAATCCAAATAGTTTTAAAGATATTTGAACTTTTCTGAGTGTTGTCAGTCTCGAAATGTGACAGCTGAGGGGGCGTGGTTAGTTTTGTTTTGATTTTGATCATTTTGATTTTGATTTTGAAGCAAATATTCTTATAATTTATTCTTATAATTATTCTTATAATTAATTAAATAAAAATAATTTGGAATGAATGAACTCCTTGGCTGAATCGGTAATTAATTGCAACTTTTACTACTCAAATCGTTTCTGTTTGTTTACGTTTTGATTCTATTTGAGAGATCATTACTGTCTATCTAATATACATAAAAAGGACTATTTCAAGACCAGTATTAGATTTTACACAAAGTTTTATCAACTTAGAAGCTTTGTATCGAAATATTTTGTTGTTTTTATACATTTTTTCATTGAGAAAATACCACGACCAAAACGTTCTCGCGTTGCTAAGAAACATGTGTTGAAGAGATGGCAGACAAATGTAAACAGTAATTCTAAAACTCATCCTTCTGCAGATACAAGTGTGAGAATTCAGAATATAAATGTTTTAAAAACAGATATTGTGGATACTTCTTACATTCAACATATATCTGCTGCATCAAAATATATTTTTGTTGATAGTGAAAACTTGAATAATTTATTTACAAATTTGCTGTGCAGCTCTTGTTATAGTGCATCTTTGAAACTTTGTAGAAAGCTGGTTATTTTTAATTTGTATTATTTATTATCAATATTTTGTATAAGTGTATTGTCTTTACAACTTTTAGGAAAATATTAGCTAAATATCAGCTAATCTGTCATTGTCGTTAACATTGCTATTGATATTGTGCAGAAATATATTTTGAATAAGAAAATATATATTCTATTATATTGAGTTAAAATTATGTTTTAGTACATCTTATAAGTGGGGAATAACATATAAAAAAAATTAGAGCTCTACAAACATTTTTAGTTTTTGTTTTTTGCCTTTACAAACTTTAAATGCATTTTTCTCAGACTTTTATTTTTGTTGATGTTAGTGTTTGCTATTCCCTAAGGATTTTTTTATTTTGAAGATAGAGTCTTGAAATTTTTTGTACACACTTATATATATATGTACTACAATAATTAGTATTGTATTTAGATCTGAGGGTTATAGTTATTTTTTTTTTAAATGTCGAAGTTAATATTTCCAAATTTTTCGTGTTTTTTTCAGGTTTTGCTACAAAATGTTTTTTAAAAATTAAAATAAAAGTTACATCTTTAATTCCATACTAACTTTTGTTCCCAATAATCCAATGAATATAAATCACTTAAAATAACTAAAAAATATTGAAAATTAAAAATGTTATAAAAGTTTTAAAAAACTTCAAAATTTTTAAAAAACTTTAAATTTTAAAAATGGTGCTTGCTAAAATGATTTTTTTTTACCAGAATTAGTTTAATTTTATAATCTCAAACAAAGTCATTAATTATTTTTATTGCAACTGTCTCCAAAAAAATTTTTTGAAAAAGGGTACTGTGTAGCCTTAAGTCTGCCTGATTATGTATTTCAGTGTGCAAGGAAAAAAAAGCCCGTCTCCAACTTTTCTATTACATCATGGAGACCTTGTTTCAATCCCAGAACTTTTTTATCCAATGTCGTGTAGACTTCCCATTGTCTCTGTCGCGTTATCTTATTCATTACTTTTCCACATTATGAAAGCGAACGCACTATCACGTGACTCGCGACAAATTAATTTACCTCTTTAAATTTCCCTGTTTGTTTCGTGAAAGTTATTCATAAATTTCGGGCTCGTAAAAGAAAGAAGAAAAGCCTCCGAGCGTGTGTTTTGAACTGTAAAATAAAAGATGTTTTTTTGGTTTTTACTTTTCCTGGTGCAGAACTCTTTCCTTTTGATTTTTCACTGTTCCCCTGTGTATAGTTGGATTTTTAGTTCTCTCTCTAAGGATTTTTTTTTCGTGACAAGCACTAGTATTTCGACATTCGCCCATTCCACACCACAATATTTTTGGTTTCCTTATCATTGGGGACACCATATAAGTAAACCAACATCACTCTATTTACGGGACAGCTAAAAAAGACGTCCATGCCTTAGTAAGGATTCGAAACCGAGCCCACTCCGTGGAAGCTCGTGACTCTAACCACTACACGGTGTAGGCACCCATGCAAAGTAAAGTTATGTAAATATTGTGGATTTCTCTCGGTAGATTTAGGTATGAAGCTGGTAAAATTAAGGTTATAAGCTGGTAGCTCTAGATATTGCAGCTTTTTGCTGTCAATTACTAATACTTAAATCTTTGACCATTGCAATCCCTTGTCGTCCTAATGTTTTCTAAGTTCCTGTAGAAATTACGCCATCTTACATAGTTCTAGACTTTTCTGATTTTTAAACGTGTTAAGTTTCCCGAATGCCAATTTTAATATTCAATTCTTACAGTTGTAATTTCATTTTTCTGTTCAGTTGTTTTTTAGTGCTAGTGAAACGTGCATTTAGAGCAGTCGTCTTATTTTCTCGAAAATTGCCTACACCGTAGGGCAGTGTTTTCCAGCCTTTTTCGAGTCGCGACCCCTTTCAATGGTTTCTATACATCCTGCGACCACCTCCCTTTCCCCGTTCCTATTCAAAAAACTTCATATTTTAAAAAAAGAAAACCTTTTTAGATACAAGGAAAAAATACTAAAATGCATTTTCTATAATTTAATCCTAAACAAATGTTTAATTTAATTAAAATTAAATTGGCAAGAGAGAGAAAACATTAAGGCTGCTATGTACTAACCCCATTGGATTCGCTCACCTCAATGTTAACCTATGGAGAAAATTTGTCCACGGATTGCCGACTTGGATTCAAAGATTTTTTTAAAAAAATTGTACTCCGTCATAGAATTTTACATTTGTGTACATTTTTCGTCTTTTTTTAAAAATGCAATTAATATTTTAAAACTTAAATTATTCGGGGGAAAATCTGGTATAGTGTGTTTTAAACGCTCATAAATTCCTTCGGTGGACGAAATTTATAAAATGAATCCTGTAGCGCTTTGCATAAAAGTTCAGGCTATCTGATAATACCAATTTTATTTGATTATTAGCATTTATATACCGGTAAATAGTTGACAAAAATGTATTTTACATAAAAAAAATTTGGGGGCAGCGCTTAACCCCCCCTATAGAGAGAGAGCCATTACAATCCCTCAAAATGTCAATCCTAAGGAGGGTGGAATTCTCGAACTGTCTACTGTACTCCTCCCACCACAAGAGTCTGCAAGAAGAGGAAAAGGGAAATACGATTTTTTTCTTAGTACATAGCAGCCTTAAGAAACATTCACCTCTGAGTCAAAGCAAGAACAGAGCAGAACCTCAATTGAAGTAAACCACCTACCGTTTGGATTCAGAATTATATAACAATAAAGTTAGAAAAACTCTTACCTATATAAAATTACTTCATTTCGCTGGGGAAAGCGCAAAATCAAAGAGCAAACTCTTCGTTAGAAATCTACCACCTTTATTGGGTGTTAAAAGAAAATAGCGGTTACTTACAACGTACAGTACTCATACTCTAAACGCAAATTTGTCTTTCGCCAGTCTATGGTGTCACTTTAGGAGTAACTGTTGCAGAGTTTACTCTTTGAATGAGACTTTATTTTTCCTTTAAAAGACATCGCAGTTTCATGGTAAGTAAATATTGACACTCTTTTATTTCAATGAAATTCGCTAAAAAGGTTTTTAATTGAATAATAAATACTGTGGCGACCCCCCCCCCCCCCCAGAAAACACTTCTCGAATCCCAAGGGGGTCGCGACCCATATTTAGGGAAACCTACCGTAGGGGTCTGTAAACTTTCTAAACCAGAGGTAGGGATGCGACATCGATGTCGATGTTTTAAACATCGATTTATTGAAGCCGATGTTTTTTTAGCATCGATGTTTTGTGCTCGATGTTTTACGTTGTGTCGATGTTTTTTTTTAATGAAAAAGTACCATAATATAAAAAAAAAATTACCACGTAGCATAATTTTCCCACTCAGTAAAAGTAAGTCTGAATTCTGAAAAGGACGAATACAAAAGGAGGAACGATTCCTTAGCAAACAGATAAATGGCAATCAACAACAAATGAACCAATCAGAGCGCTTGGAATGTTCGTGACACTCCAGAACATTCCATGGTGTTTTATTTTACAAATAGTATATACACGAGAGCAGCCATTTAATTTTTTTGTTTTGTTCTGGTTTTATATAAGTTGACGTTAACTTTATTAGTAAGATGCCTCTCAAAAGAACCGTTTGGAAATATTTTTGCAAAACCTCTTACAAATTGGCGAAATGCAATAGTTGCTATAAGTCCCTCAAAACTTCTGGCACCACGAATTTATCTGGACATTTGAAGGCGAAACATGGCGATATTTACAACGAGAATTTTGAAGTCATCAATGTAGTACAAGGCAATAGGAACCAAGTTTTTGTCATTTGTGTCAGCCCAATCAGAGAGTAAAATTAAATCATCCCCCCCCCCCAACGACTAACCGAAGTAACATTAATGTTAGAGATTACTAAACCAGTTTTAAAAAATAGATGTTACTAAAACATCGATGTTTAAGAACATCGATGGTTTTTGGGCGATGTTTTTTTTAGCATCGATGTTTTAATATTGAATATCGATGTTTCAAAACATCGATGTTTTGTTATCGATGTCGCATCCCTAACCAGAGGTCGGCTACCTTTTCTACTAGGAGGGCATATTTCAGAAATGTGGGGAGTTCGGCGGGCACAGCTGGTTGAAGAGGAGGAGGGGGTAAACTTAAACATGAAAATATTAATGTGACATAAATTTTTTAATACATAAATTCAAATTTTAATTTAAACAGAACAATCTTAAAATTGATAATTAGTGTGATATTTGACATTGGAAATCTGCCGCCAACTTTTTGTAATGTGGCACATAAGTTGAAGAAATGAGTGTTAGTGAGGCTTGATCGGTACTTTGATTTTAAGCATTTCATATTGGAAAATAAAGATTCACAAACATATGTCGTCGCGCTAAGGGAGTTCAATTTCAGAGCAGGAAAAAGAAGCTGACTCACAGGGAGGGGACAGCGACGCTGTAGAGAAAGCAGGCTGCTCAGTTTTTGATTTTTACGGTTTTACGATTTTTTTTTTTTTTTACCGAAATTATTCATTACAACTTCGAGTTTTTGTTGTTCAAATATCCAAAATTTAGATATTTCAATGGCGGGAACTTTAAAATTGTTTCGCGGGCACCGCGTTGCCGACCCCTATTCTAAACCGTGAACCACATCCAAAAAATCGTACGCTTACTTTGGACAACACACGTCTGTAGAACGATTTCCGAAAAGCATACGCAGGAGCAATGAACTTCGTACTTTATAAAACAAAAACAAAATGCAGTTTATTCTAAGCACAGTATACAATTTGTTGTCAATAGGTACTCTCACATTGCTGCACAGATGCGTGTTATTTCAGCCTTAACGAGAAACTCGATATTCGTTTCGACTACAGCTACGAAAATAGTTGTAATTTGCTTTTGAAAATTGTTCTCCACACTTTTTCTGTTAAAAACCTTACTTTTCTTGCGAAGATCTTAACATTTAAAAAAGAAAGATAACTAATACAAATTATTATCAATTCTAGTTTGGGCTTTCTTTTATTCGTTCTACGTTTCACGAAATAAGAACTTGCTCCTAAAACAATAATCAGTTTAGATATGCTTTACATTTAATCTTGTTTCGGGGATGAATTGTAAAAACCTAGGGCTGTAAAACTGTTTAGGATAAGGTCGATAAACCGTGACGATAATGTTGTAGAAAGCCGATTTTGCCATTGCTCATAGCTCGCAAATATGTTGGGTTTCTTGCTATTCTCCACAGCTTGATGCAGCGAATTTTTTCTGTTTCAATTAAACAAACAAATTATTTTATTTCTGATAGTTTTAATTAATGGATGTAAACTTATTTTTCTCAATTTCTCAATTCAACGAAGCTCTCGAAATCTAATCGTAGTATTTGATGAGAATAACATGCATTTTAAAGTTTCTTTGAATTTATTTTTTTTTACTTAAAATACTTTCTCAAATAAAATTTAGTGTTTTAACCTATTATAATATATTGCAGATATCTTTTAGTGATGGTGTTCTATTTTATAAAAGAATTTTTATTTCTAATTTATCTCATATATAAGTGTACATACTCTTAAGTAAAAGCATTTGACAGTGGTGCACCCAGGGGGGAGGGGTCCTGCCCCCCCCCCCCAAAGAAATAGAAATTGCATTATGAATATTGATTTTGCATTATATATATTTTTATCCATTTCATCTCGCCCCCCCCCCCCCAAGAAAATATCCTAAGTGCGCCACTGGCATTTGAAGACTAAATTTCTTTGCATACCGTTGTTTCTTTAATTTTTGTAAAATGTCTCGATTCATTTAAACGCATTCTGTGAAACAGTGTTAGAAAAGCCCATGGAGAGCATTAATTTTATTTTAATTTGCATCCGCCAACTGTGGAATTTCGTTTTTAATTAGAAAATGGGTACCCTTTACTGTACGTTTAATAACCCAAAAGGCCTTCATACACAGTTTTTTGCACTGCGTGGAAGGTTAGACCACGCTAGTTGTTTAATTCGCTTCCAGCAGTAGACATAACAGCACATGTGCATGGTTTTAACTTTCGGCGTTTTGCATCTATCCTTACTCAGCACGTTTTCTGACGTGGGTGTTTTAACAAATATAGATGCGGTGTCTAGAGGTTCACTGCTGTGCTTGCATTTCATTCATAAAATTTTCTGTTGGGGGGGGGGGGGTTATTTAATAAAAATGATCTACAAAATATTTATTCTATTTGAACTGTTTATTTTTAAGATCTATTTTTATTTTTAAGTTATTGTTTATTTTTAGCAAGGCTTTAAGATCAAGTGTATTTCAGTGAAAAGTATACTTTATAGAACTTAAGTATCCCCAACCAAATATATCCCTTTGTGACCTCGGAAATTGAGAGTTTGATGTTGTTGTTGTTTACCAATGCGGGGCACTTGTCAATTGTTAAAGTTTATTTTTATGTCAAGATAGGTGAGATGGCGCTATGAGCGCTGATAACGTGATGATATTCGCCAGATGTAAAGAGGAAACGAAGATGAGCGGACATGCTCAAACGCTGCTGAATAAATTGTTTTTCTTTGTTATTAATAAGCTTTTCTTTTATTTATAATGGACACACAAAAGGTGAACGTACAACCACGAGAGTGGATATTTCCTTTTAACAGTGTCAAGTTTAAAAAAAAAGGAAAGACGGCGTTATCACAATGAAGACATTTGCATTTAATTCGTGAGAATCGTTTTTTGTTTTCAATGGAGGCACCGTACAGGTGAACCAACACCACCCCTTGATGCCACCTGAATTTCTGACAAAAAAACCCAGGGGGGACATCTGAAGGGCTCGTACCTTCTCCCACCCACTGATCATATAACATTCCGGTCTACGGATTTAACGTGCTCATATCCGGCCTAGACATGAATGTATTTAATGCCACCCCTTCGGGATTAGAACAGAGCACCGTAAGTCCGAAGCCTAACGCGCTACCACTAGTTCACCTTTGGCTCCAGTTTAATAATGTTTGCCTAGCTGATATTTGTGTTTAGTTGATGATTTAGCACCAAAATAACTAGTATACCTATTGCACAATTGCCACTAATAGATATGCCTACCTTACAAATTCCCATAGGTGGTTATCTCCATAGGCGATACTCTAGAGCTCTACCGATTCCCCCTCCCCTTTTTTTGTCGTTTTGACATTTTGAAGCTAAGACGAATGTTTCTGGGCTGCGCCGTTTAACTTCAAAATAATATGCCTAATTCTGTAATGAATTCTCTAAATGGAATATAAGGTATATATCTTTTTCTGTTGAAAACTGTGCTACATATAATTGCACGGTATATTGCTACGGAGGTTTTAAGCGAATTCAGTAATTTTTAAATATCTGATCCGTATACATAGCAGCCAGCTCAATTTTTTTAAAAACTAATTTCACATTAAATCACAAATCCTCATTCATTCCAGAGTCAGTGTACTACTGTTTTGTTTCTAAGACGGAAATTTTCCAACGCGAGTAATGGTCATAATTTTGATTACAAACTACCTACATTAGTAAAAGAAGTATGCAGAACGCGCTAAATTTTTTTGTGTCCGTTCTTTAACCTTTTTACTGCTGTTGACGCCATAGGTGTTCTGTAGCGAGATAACACATCCGGAGACTATCGTGTACACGATGTTGCAAGCAACTTGTTCGCTTTCATCTACATTCAATACTTTTGACAGTATCTCTGACGAAACTCCATGTATTTGAGAGGAAAACGTTATGGGTTTTTGTCTTATTTCTTAGTTACTTACCAGAATTAACAAAATTTTATTTCCAACCAAACGACATACTGCCCGCTGGCGGTGTGTAGCAAGATGCAGCGAGAGCAAAGTATGCAACGCCCCAAAGCATTCAGCACTGCGATCTCCCCTTTGGCATCGCTGACACTGCTAACCGTGACGATTAAGGTAGCAACGAAAGGGTTTACAGGTGTCGCGATATTGCCTCTTATTTTCAGAGTTGTATGCGATACTCTGTTCGTTGGTGCCTTCTACTCCGAAAAAGTTTTAGAAAATTCGAAGTAGATTTCAAGCTCTCTAGTGTAATTTCCATCAAAAATGACTAAGGAGTCCCAATTCCAGTTCTTCTTTTAGAAGTTTTTAATGGTTTCTTTAATTTTTACAACTCCTGAGTTGTTACTGGATTTACCAGCGTTGTCTTTGTGTACCATTTAATATTGTTCTTTAAAAAAATGACGCCCGATCTGAATATTTTTTATGTTATTTTATAAAGTCCAGAAAACCTTTTATAGCCGAGTTCAGTATGCATAATTTATATTAGCATTAAATGTGACGAAATATGGTAGTACAGGCTTAATCAGTTTACATAAGGTCTGTTGAAGGGTCACGTGGGTTATTGAAAACTCTTGAAAAAGAACCTGAATGTAAGGCTGCTGTGTACTGACCCTATTGGATTCGCTTACCTCAATGTTAACCTATGGAGAAAATGTGTCTAAGGATTGCCGACTTGGATTGAAAGTTTTTTTTTTTAATTGTACTTCATAGAGAAAGAAATTTTACACCTTAGGGCATTTTGGGTTTTAAAAAATGCAAATAATATTTTAAAATTTAAATTAATCAGGGGGAAAATGTGGAATAGTGTGCATTTAAACGCTCTTAAATTCTTTTGGTAGACGAAATTTACAGAACGAATTTTGTTTAAAAGTGCAGAAAAGTTCAGGCTATCTGAAAATACTATTTTTATTGGATTTTTAACATTTATTTAGTTTTAAATAGTAGACACATTTTCTCCATTGGCTAACATTGAGGTGGGCGAATCCAATAGGGTTAGTACAAAGCAGCGTAAGTTCCAAATAGAATCTTTCGTATCAGTGTGGATCCAGACAAATAAAGCCATAATTTAGTTGAAGCCCTCATAAAACACAATGGTATATTTCTGTAAACGGTTAATCAGATAACTTTAAATTTTTATAGGGCGTGTTTTTATGCAAGTTCTTAAATCGTCTGATTTAAATTTTGATAACTTCATTTCTTCGTTTGATCGTTGACGCTGTAAAACAATAGAACCAGCTGATTCAAGCCGATTTGTTGGCTGTATTGTAAATTTTAGTAACTGTTTTAATTTAGGTCATAGAAGCGTTGTGAAACATATTACGCACAACGTTCGTTTATAGTATTAAAAAAAGTAGAATTTTCATTACTTTCGTATGTAGCAGACTTCTAAGAAGAAAGTTATGCGTCGGAGGGAAAATTGTTCTTGCTATATTTAGACTTTTTCTGTGTTGGTATACATATCTGCTGTAAATTCTTCAATCATTTGAAATTTAAGGGGAAGACGTGTTATAATTATTAGGTCTGTTTCCTCTGGAGTTATCTATTTTCTTAAGAATTTCAGTGCGAAAAGTAGATTAATTTACCCTGTTACACTCTTCTGTGAACTGATATAATTATACCCCTTTCAGCCGGATGATGGCCGAATGGCTAGGGCGCTGGCAGTCGGTACCAGAGACTGTGGGTTCGAATCCCACTCTTGGCATGGACGTTTGTAGCCGTTCGGAATCGGCTTTAAGCAGCATGTCCCGGTCTATAATTAGCCCTCGTGTAGCAAAAATTGACCGTAACGCTCCAAACTAAACCAAACCAATTTATACCCCTTTCATGGGATCGCTGTTCTATTGATTGTTTGTCGTTCTGACTACTTTTACTTATGTTTAAAAAAAATGCCTGCAACTGGATAACTTTCTTAGAAAATGCAGTGATTACCAATTCCTCAAGTTGTAGAAAATCTAATGACCAAATTAATCTTTATTGAAATGTTTACCTTCAAAAGAGTTAGTATTGATCTCTTAAACTTACTTTTATATTGTTTTTTTTAATTATAAAAAAAGTTATGAAAAAAATATCAAAAATTAAATATTCAGGGTGTTTTAAAAAAATCACCCGATTTGAAATGAGTATATTATGAAAAATATTGAACATAGAAACTTAATTTTATATTACATGGCTAATCAAAGTTTTTTTACAAACCAAATTAAAGGTTCTCAATGTGCCCACCTTGAATGCACGACAAATGTTTGTATGGTAGGCAAATTCGTCCCAAACTTTTGCGAGCCTGTCTGCATACACCGCTTCCACGGCTGTTAGCGTACACAGACAACCCGTGTCTTGAGATTGTTTATACCATCGCCTAATGCTCTGAGAGTTAGGAACTTTAATCTACCAGGGTTTTGTCGACGAAAACGCTGAACAGTTGTTATGGACTCACACTTTTCAAACCGTAGTGCACAAAATGATTTCTGTTGTTCAGTCGCCATCTTTACAAACACTGAAGTGGCGGGCGAAGGAAGAGCGTTAGCTCTACTTGTCGGCAACTCGAAATTTCCCTTTTTCTGCCTATACATTATTTGATCAAAACGGATTAAAAGATGAATAGTTATTTTTTTTAAATCGGATGATGCTTTTTGAAACATCCTATATATTATTTTTTATTTCCGTTGGCAATAGGTCACTAAAAAAATTATAAAAAAGGCTAAGGAAAAAAACATTGAATTGGCATTAAACGTTACACCCCCTCCCCCCTTTTAAGACGACGTCTTGCATCCCACTAAAGGGCCCCTATCGATGACTCACGCAGAGCCGTACCTATAGTCTGGAAGGTGATGCCCGTCTATCCATTCCGAAAACCCGCGGAATGAACAAAAAAGAGTCTGCACCAATTTTTAGTCTAAAAAGATGGTAACCGAGGTACGTAATCGTGGACAGTTAAGAGCTTGAAGAGCGAAGTTTAATCGGAAACGGAAGCTGGAGAATCCTTTCACCAGCTTTTAGATTTCAGTCGGTGGTACATTTATCTTTATTTTCAGCCCATCTCTTTGCAAGCAGATCTGCCTGCTCATTCCCGTAGACCAGTGATTCTCAACCTTTTATGTCTAGTCCCCCCTCCCCCCTTTGGATGACCGTCATATTCTACACTCCCTTAAGCCAAAACACAGAAGTAACATCAGTAAAATGAATTCTATACATTTTTTTTTTTTTGGGGGGGGGGGGTGCTAACCATCCACCACCACCCCCTTCCCTGAATATCACTCACGCCTCCCAAGGGTTTCGCGGCCCCGAGGTTGAGAACTATTACCATAGACACTACAGTGGACTCACGGGACTCACTGAAGAACAATCCGCTAGCCATTCTCTTCGTGTCTGTGGATAAGTAAGTGATTGACATTCAAGAGTTTTATTCGACGTTGGGAAATCGGTGGAGGCAATAGACTGAAGTGTGGCCCTTGAATTTCTGAAGGATGACAACTTTATCAAACGTATGGTAGAAGTTGAACAGTTGCTTAAGAGCAACGCGTATGGCCTCCTCATCACCTTCAAAAGTCGTTCTTATATTTAAAAAATATATATAGAGAGAAAAAGGATTGTTAAGTGTAAATCAATAAGACCTGTGTTTTCAGATTCGTTCCTGAGGTTTAGTTTCATTATCTGTCGTCAGTTTTCTTATTTAAAACGTAAGAGTATAAAATATCTCGACGCCCGGGGGTGTATTGTTTAAAAGCGTCAAGCTGCCACACGGCAGATCTAGGTTTCGACCCTGCGACTGGGCAAGGTCGACTCATGCCTTTCTTCCCTTTAGTGGCTCGATAAAATGAGGACTAAGCGTGCTTGGGAACTAACGCTGGGGTCCCGCGTCAGGTTGACCACCTGACCGAGACATACTCGGTAATAACATCCAGTTCAGTCTTCGAATTATTATTTTTTTTTTTTACTACAGGAAAAAAAGTGAAATAATTGTTTAATAGTTCCCAAATACTTACTTCTGAAACAGTTAGACTGAAACTGACTCATTTATTTTATTTTTTTTGTGCTGAAATAACACTAAACGACTGATCGCTATCATCAAGTATTTGCTTCTGCGTTTGAATGGCATTATTGCGACGATTTACATTACAGTATGGACTAAATTTGATTGGCTTCTGAAATAAATTATTTATTCGGTGGCCAAAAAAATTTTGCCATTGAGTGGTGTCGGTGCTTATTATTTGGGAAATTTATTATGAATTCTAAAAAGTTAAGAGTCAATCAAGTGTTTTGGAGCTAAAACTTTAAAAAAATCAAACAGTGGAGTTAATCGATTTGGCTTGTGAATGGCTCATTTTCTGATTTTTTCCCCCCACAGTTTTCAGTATTTCGTCGTGAAAGCCATATTCCTTTTATGATAATAGGAAAACTTTCCTTCGGTCGCATTAGAATCAGAGAAATGCCTGACTATGAAATCTTAAATGTAGAAAAAAAAGAAGCCGCGCGAAATCGCTCTCTCTTGTTATAGAGCCTTAAAAACGCCTTCGCAATGAATGGACCGCGTCTGGAGGTTTTCGTCATCGCTCAGAAAAGGAAATGCCGCGTCAGAGTGGGCATTAATTCTAGCCAGCGCAGCTGGGGAGCACGTCATTCCCTTCACCTGAAAAGTGCCGTTTCAGAGGTAGCCGAATTCTCTCTCTCCCGGGCGTGTTTCCTAATCGAGAAGGCGTATCCCCTCAACGCGGGACAGGACTCGGTCCTGCGGAAATGTCCCGAGCGCGGAACTTGAGTCATCTCGAATCGGCGTTTTGTTTTTTTCTCTTCTTCTTGGGTAGATGCAGTTAGTCATTGTTTAGGATTGGTGATCTCCAGGTTTGTTTTGAAAGTGTGCTCTTGGGGGAGTTCTTTTTTTCTAATTATTAATTGGGCAAGAAACGCATTGTTACCTGGAAGCATATTATTAGAGTGTGTATATAAAAAGAACCTTACGCTGTTTTCTTCGGTCGAGTAATAGGATTGCAGCATTTTTCCGTAATCGTCCAGACTTTGAATGCTAGACTATCTTTCATAACGTTAGTGTGTCCTTCGAAGGTGTCGCAGCCGTAGCAGCGTGTGCTCTGGGTTTCCTTGTCATGTGTTTTACTAGTATGACGCATTTCCGTTTAGGAAAGTGTTTCCCGGCAGGTATATCCATGTAGGGATTTTTGTTTTCTTACTAAGAATGGCTCTCCTTAATAGTGACGCTACTAGGATCATTTTCTAGAGGGCGGGTGAAAATTAACAGTGAGAATCTTTTTTGTACACATTTCGTAAGTTTTTGTGGATGCTCACCCTCACCCTCCTGGTACCGTGTGTGGTTCATAAAGGTGCAAATATGCTGTTTCCCAATTCGGGGCACTCGACTGTTTCGCATTTAATCCGCGAGTATCATTGGTTGCTTTCAATGGGGCATCGTATAGGTGAACCAACAACATCCCCTGGTGCCACCTCAATTTTGGCCGAGCACCTCTAGGAACGACATCTGGAGGTGCTGTACATCCTCCCATCTTCTCTAACATCACAGATTCAAAGACTTTCCGGTCTATAGATTTAACATGCTCATATCCGGCCTAGGCACGAAGATATTTCATGGCGTTCGTCGGGATTTGAACCGAACAACTTGAGTTCTAAACCCAGAGTGTTACCACTAGGCTACCTCCGTCCACAGAACAAATATAAATACCCAGATACCTGAGGCGAATTCTACACTGCTGGCCATTAAAATTGCAACACTAGGAAGGAAAACAAATAACAAAACTTTACTTATTGTACGTATACAGCATAGTAGGATGAAAACGTGATTAAATTTGTAGGCAATTTGGGGGTATACAGGGTCCGAAATTAGTGCACACAGCTGCCTTCTCTGGCAGCTAAAATGGCTCTAACCCAGTTAGGCATCAGTCGAACTAGGGTTGGATACGGGCAAGTGATCCATGTTGCTTCAAGTCTGTGCCACACTTCATCAATCGTAGTACCTGGAGAGCGGTGGCGGCAGTCTCTCAGCAACCCATGACCTGATGTTTTCAATGGGTGAGATATCTGGAGAACGTGCTGGCCAGGGCAACAGTCGAACACCCTCTGTCGAGGCAGGTCAGGACGACAGGCAACATGCGATCTTGCGTTATCTTGTTGGAAAATGAAACCTCGAAGATGAGGCACAGCCACCGTCCTTAAGATCTGAGAAGCGTAACGCTGGCTGTTCAGATTACCGACGACGCGAACAACAGGTGTTCGTTCCGTGTACCCAATGGCTTCCCACATCATCACATCAGGTGCAGGGCCCGTATGACGGTATCGAATGCAAGCAGGCCACGTGCGTTCTCCTCGGAGCCTCCAGACACGGATATTTCCATCACGATGCTGCACGCAGAACTAGGACTCGTCTGAAAAGACGACGTGGTGCCACTCCTGGATCCAGTTTTGTCGTTGAGCGCACCACTGTCGCCGCGCGTCTCTATGCTACAGAGTCGAGGGAAGCCGCAAAAATGCAGACAGTCCGTGCTGTTTCAGATGTCTTCGCACTGTCCTTGCGGATATTTGTAGTGCTGCAAACAAGCCCGTTTCCTGACTCAAGGTCCATGATGTGACTGTACGATCCTGCAAGGCCGACAGGACATGTCTGTCCTCTCGGGCGTTAGTGGCGGGCGGTCGTTGAGATCCTGCATTGCGTTCATTATGACCCTCCTGAACCCATCTATTCCATATTCGCATGACAATCGTTGGATTTCGACCAGTGCGAGTAGCAATATCGCGGAACGCTGAACCGCACTCTCGATAGGCCACGATCCTGCCGCTATCGAATTCCAACACATGCTGGTAGCTGCTTCTCTTCCTTATGCGAGATATAGCACGATCTTCTCACAAACAACCAACATTCGAATGCGATTTCCGAATGAGAAACCCGCTGCGTAACTTTCCTTTTATACAGAGTTTGAGATGCTGTTTCTCCATCCTGAGCCGTTCGATTGCGCTTAAATGTTAATCATTTGCATATACCAGCATCTTCCTTTCATGCGAATTTTACGTTTGTATCATCCCTCTGTCATGGTGTTGCAATTTTAATGGCCAGCAGTGTATTTAACATACACTGAACATCGTCCTCTACTCACCCACACACACGCACAACTGAAGTTGAGGACGACAGAACTGACAACCTAACAGTAGGTGAAAACAAAACATTGGCGAAGATTGCCAACGTTTCCTCTTTTTTTTAATAGCGCCAACGAGGCTATAAACTGCATATCTCTGAGCAGCGATTGTCACTGTAAGGTTGTTTTCCCCAAGGTACTTTCAGTCGGAAGTTTGAGAGCACTTTCCGGAGGTTTAGGGAGCAAATAGGAGGCCCCTAACTAGGAATCTCTTCCGTGAGTTGAAATTTTTGGATAATGTGATCCTACGAGAAAAAAAAAAGAATACTTTTTTATTCGGAATTGATCATTTCTTTTAACCCCTTCAGTGTCAGCAGGGCAGCGTGCGGTGGTTAGTGTTGTCATAAGAAAACTTGATTTAGAAATCTCTTTTCTGCTAGCTCTCTTTTGCTTTAATTTTTCTCCTCAGCTTCTCAATCTGTAAATTTCTTTACTAAAGGCAATTTTTTCCTAGCAAATTAATAAAAAATGTTTATCCAGGACGAGACCATTTATTCATCTCTCCTTCCTGAAATGAGGACTTTATTTACTAGCTCTTTTCTTTTTAAGTGGGGTTGGGGAGAGAAGTGATAATTTACAGTTCCATCCGATAATTTCCATCCGATAGACTGGCAATTTTGTATAATTCCTCTTTTAATGAATTTTAATTTTGTATAATTTTCTTTTTATTTATATTTGTATTAAAGGTCCTTGATTTATTGGTTTGTTATGTTTCTCATTTATAATTCGAAATTTAATCGTTTTTGTAAGCCCTGATTAAAAGTGGGGCAAACATAAAATATTTATCTATGCCTGAGAGCTAATTAATTTCAAAGTATTCGTTTTAAGGATGCCAGTTATTTTTTCAACCTTTCCATCCCTTGAACCGTTTTATTGGCAAGAGCTTTGTTTTCAGACGGGCAAACGTTGTTGACAAGCCGCCTTTCTCTGTTTCTATCTTTTTGCATCGTTTTCGCCTCATTTGAATGTGCTCGGGCCACATGTGGCTTCTTTCTATTGTTTCTTTTCTCTACGACGGCGGTTCTCAACCTTATTTTCCCCACGACCTCCCCCCCCCCCCCCCCCCCCCCCGATGTAAGAAAAATAAAATGAACACTTCGCGACCCCCCCCCCCCCCAGACCAAAACTTATGTAATAACAAATAATTGCGCGAGTTTCTAGCCCAAACTATTAAGCTGCCTTGATATCGACCTTTTCGCGACCCCCCCCCCCTACATGTCACCGCTACTCCCTTAGGGGTCGCGGTTATCATTTCTTCATGAATTCTAGCTGCGATTTTTTTTTTCCTGCAAATTTATAAAGGAATTCGATTCAGGGCCCGATTTAGAAAATTCTTGACTATAAGCACAACTTGGGATGGGGGCTTAAAATTTCCAAAATTGACACACAAAAAGAAATAATCATGAATCATTGTAAAAGTGCCATTTTACCAAGAACTGGCTATTTGAAGCATAGAAGCCTACACATTATCAAATAACAAAAATCAATACAACATATTAACTTCATCATTAAAACACCAATACAATGCAACCAGAAAAACTTATTAATCCCTTAGATACACTATAACATACATATGTGATGAACTATACATATAACTATACATATGATGAATCAATCAATCAAATTTGAAAGGATCTATAAAAAAAATTGCTATTAAAAAAAGTAAAGTTTAAAAAAAATTTGAATTGGGAATTTTTTCTTTTTTTCCTTTTGAAATTTAATTTTTGGGGGGCCCCTAGGCCCGGACCTAATGGAAAATCAGGGCCTGATTCGATCATTGACCGTCGTCTGGTGTTGTATGCGATTCAATGATTCGTAGTACAGCAATTAAAAACAATCAAGCTTCTAACTTATTACAATTATCTCTGTTTACCTTAAACATTACATATATGAAACATACAATAATAACGAGTTAAAAACAAATTTAAGTCCATTTGTGTATTACTTTCTGACTGATCATGGTAGTTATCTGATGATTGTGAAGTTTTTAAGATCTCGTTACGGGTTGTTTCAAAAACATTTCCTTAATAACAACGTCGTTTATTTTCTTATGTCTCCGGAAAGTCTTAAGTCCAAGGTTGTCATTCCGGATTTAAAGCCATATCGTAAATAAGACTGCACCGCTTTATTCTTATTAATGGTTACTATTCGCTTTTTATGCATGTGCTTGAAATGACAAAGCAGAAATGAGAGATTTGATTGGAAGTTTTAATAACAGGAATCGTGTACGGGACTTGCTGCGTCATCAGTGAGGATATGCACATAATTGGCTCATTTAAATAATGATGCACAATCAGACCCAACCATAAAAATATCTCTTGCTAGCTAATGCTCTGAATCAGGGAAGGGGGGGAAAAAAGCTTTACTGAACCGAAAACTAAATCATAATCGCTTCAGGATGCCGGTTTAGTGTGTGGAATTTGCATCAATACTTTAAGCTCCATCATTCATGCAGTTATACTTTCAGTTTTTAACTTGGGTAAATAATAAGCAAGATATTGTAAACCTCAAATTATACGTAACTTAAATTTTTGTTTCCTATCGTCTTCATTGTGTGACTGTAATTAATTGTCTATCCTATGCGTTATTTGTTCTTGTCATCGTTTAAAAGATTTAACAGTGCTGAGAAGTGGGGAGTATGATCATAAATGATGATGAACAGAGGGGAAAAGTTGTCTTCTTTTAGGATTCAAGCATTAAGAACTCTTTCGCCATCGAGATTTTAATTGTTTAGCTGCAGTAAAATGAATAAGTATATCTCGCTTCGGTATTTACTGCAATTTTACACCAATATGTGTTCGCGTTATGTTGCATTAACTATCATGTAATTATTAAATTAGTCTTACAATACACACTAAACATTACATCACTAATTATTAGATAAGTGTTGCATTAACTTTCGTTTCGAATTTTGATGCTTTTCTACAGAACATTACTTATATCTAGCTTTGGTGTATATGGCATGTTCCGAGCAAGAAATATAACATTAAATGCACTTCCCACTTTTACGGAAGACTTACATTAGTACCTGTTTTCATTAATCGAAAGAAATACGAAGTACGGGAATAAGCAAAAATAGTGGTAATATATTTTTAATCCACTTTAATGGGGAAATGAATGATGTTACTGTAAAAAAAATACGAGAGAAAGTACGTGGTGTCTGATCTAAGTCCATACGTATAGCAGAATCCAAATTCCTACCGGCACTCCCTTTTCCCTTGTGAATTGATGTAGTCGTTCTTGGTAATGTACCAAAATATACCTTTCGAAAGGATGGAATCGTCCTTGGTAATGTACCAAAATATCCTTTGCGAATGCATGCAGTCGTTCTTGGTAATGTACCAAAATAGCTCTCAGTTAGGCGGGAGAACTATTAAGTGACTCTTTCTTCCTTTATACATCCTTTTTCTTCTCATTTCTTCCTTCCCCCAACTTCAATGGTACTGCCCATCGAGCTGAAATAAGGGGTATATTACAGGTCTATGGTACTGCCTGACTTACCATCGTTACCGCCACCACCGCTTTCTTTCCATTGTTAGCTTCCGTACCAGTGCGGATACTATATTTTAATTATATTATTTCAGCTGTATATAAGCCGTGCATTTAACTCATCATTCCTGCATTTACTATGTGTTAGGGTTATTTTTGACTTTATGTATATTTGGTAGTGTGTGTTTTTAGGGTCTCGGATAGTTAAGAAAAAGTCCCCTGTAAATTAAGCCCCAATGCTTTGCCCAAATTCAATTTGCAAAGGAATTAGAAACACTCTAATACCAGAGGAAACTTGTATATTATCTAAACATGCGAAAGGTGCATAATTCATCAAATAATTAGAAAAATTTGAATTTAAAAAATTCCTCTTTATGCATAAGTTACCGGTAAAAATATTTAAATGTATATTGAAAGTGTTTTTAATCCCTTAAATATTCATCTGAACAGATTCACAGAGCGCAAAAGCATGCAGAGCACGTACGTTCTCGCTCCGAATATCGTTTTCTGGTAGTCAATGCACTCCTTCCTGACGCTTTCGAAATACCAAGCTTTGTGGGTAAATCGTCTGCCAATAATGGTTAATTGTCTGCTCGTTCGTTCAACGTGTTCTCTCAAAACTGGTTGTCGAAGGTCAGGTGAAGATCGGATGGTGACATCAATCTGTGGGTATTGACCACCAGATCTTTTCTGAAAACTAGTGGTGTTAGAAAATGAATCAACGTGTTAAGTGTGTTCTTTAATACTTTCATTCATTAATTGCACATTTATTTTTTAAAGGAAAAGTAATTGCTTTCGGGATTTTCTAATTAAAATTTTTTTTTTATTTATTTTTATTTTTATTTATTTATTTTTTATTTTTATTTATTTAATTTTTTTAGGAGGGGGTTATTTATTTATTATATATATTTTTTCTCTTTGGGGGGGGGGGGACTTTATTCTCGTTTCTTTTGGAAATATAGCGTGATTTGGGAAAATGAGATAGGACGACCGTATTTTCTCAAATTTCACTTTTTCAATGAAACGTGCCATTTTATTAACGCTTGGCTTTATGCATTTTGTCAACTAGTTTTCTTTGTACTAATTATCTAAAAACTTTAAAACTTTTATTTGTATCGTATTACAAACGTATCGCAAGGCTAAAGTAAGTACTTTCAGAATTTTCTAGCTATCAGTACAGCAATTCATCGGTTAGTTTCTAAAAAGAAGACTTTAATGTTGCGGTTTTGGAACAGTTTCGAAATGTACCTGAAAAAAAAAATAGTAAAAATATCGAATATTATGTGATGTAACTGTCCTAGGCATTTTAACTTTCGAAGAGATCCATTCATTTGTTCCTTTGCAAGTTTAACATATCAAACAAAAGCAATGGGATATTGATATTAAGCCCTGATATCACAATTATGACATCTGGCTTTTCCTTTTCTCTACCCAGTGACTCTTTTAATTTGATTAGTTAGCGCAGCGAAAGAAGAGTTTTTAATAAGGTTATAACTGCAGCTGCACTGATTTGACCAGCAAGCAGTTTATCCTTTCTCTTCATCCTCTGAAAGCGGATGCATCTGCTAACAGTAAAACACTGGTCCCTAGTCTATACTGTCCTCGTCCTGAAAAAAAGCGACCGTGCTTTGCTTGATCCAGTGGTTCTCAACCTTTTTCAAGTCGCGACCCCCTTCAATTGTTTCCACGTATCGTAACCCCCCCCCCCGGCCTTTTTTGACCCAAAGAAAACATTGAAATGCACATTTCAATATTTAATTCCAACTAAATGTTTAATTTAAGCAAAAATGAAATTTATAAGAAATGGAGAACATTAAGAAACGTTCATCCCTCGGTCAAAGCTGTGGGAAAGCAAGAATAGAACCTCAAGAAAAATAATGCATCTACCTTATGGATTCAGAACTACGAATATAACAGTGAAAATAGAAAAAAACTCTTACCTAAATATAATTGCTGTATTCCTGTTGGGGAAGCTACAACAGCAATACCAATAATGACAGCGCAGACTGAGGAAGTACAACAATTTGTGTACTGTACATAGTAATTTCGATTTTCATTTACCACCAGATAAAAGCAGAAAATATCTTACAAACTCGGCTTGCGCTTTTAGAGAGACTTTTTCTTTTTAAAAACGTCACAGCCCTACAGTTTCATGTTAAACAAATATCGACAGTTTTTTTTTTTCGATGAGAAACGCCAAAAAGTTATTTTAGTTGAATAAAGACCACGGCGACCCCTTAAAAAACACTTCGCGACACCCACGAGTTGGGAACCCCTGGTTTAGTCCAACCAGCTATCTCTCCCATATTTGCTGAACGAAAAAAAAATAATATTTCAGGTAATTTCTTCTAACGAAACTATCGCGGGTTAGTAACGTAGGATTACTTATCGTTGCTTACCTTTTTTTTTTTAAATTTATTTTTACGCACTTTGGTACTTCTGTTTAACTGTTTACTGCTACTAGGTTTGGCGCGCTGCCAAAATTATAACTTGCGACGGACTCTGAATTTTTTCTTTCCGGGGGACCGTTATTAAGGAACGTAATCCTACGTAAAAAGTAAATAAATAAATAAAATTAAAAATTCCACTATTTATTGAATAGTCTCTCACCTACTATTATTTACTACCCTTTTATTTTCCCCTGTCACATGAATGCAAACTAAAATCTGAAACTATGTCATGGGGTTTGGGGAAAGGTTGTCTGCTATATAGCCGTGTATAGTAAGTAATGAAGTGGTCATTTCGATAGTGTAGTGATTTTCGTAATTTTTCACATCGCAATTCCCTGTGGATAAAATCGAAATTAAACATTTCATAATACACCAAAGCTTTTGATTTCTGGCTGCAATTTTATCCTAAAGCCTTTCTTCTTAAATATTAGTTTTTGAACAGTTTTATTTTGCATTTTCGTTGTACATTAAAAAAATCGTGTTAGAAATAAATTGCTGTCTTACGAATCGTCTCTTCATAGTTGGTCTTTGAACTTGTCTTAAGTAAAACAACCAACTGCTAATGATTAAAGCAAAAGGGTTTTATAAAGAATTTTCCCTCTGCAGCCAACAGATATCAAGCAGAAAATGTTTGATTCGTTTCAGTGCACGCAATTAAATAATACATTTTAGTGGATAAAGCAGTGGCTGTCAGAAAAAAAAATATATAACAGGTTATTGAAAGGCTAGTAAAAGAACTCCGCAAATACTACTTTCCGGAAGCAACAGAAAACAACCACGAGAGCAGCAATAAATTTTGAAACTTTTTTCTTTTGTAATGTTTGTATAGATTACAGTAAATATAGCTAAGGCTAGATTTTTATTCCCTGGGGATTGACGATTATTAGCTGAGAAAGATAAATATCCAGAGCTACCAAAGAAGAAAAAAATGAGAGAAGGAATGAAACTTCTGCAGATTATTTTCCTCCTACTATTTTGTGTGAAAACTTACCACAAAAATATTCTTAATCTCGATGCTGATTTCATTGTACTGCTTTTAAATATGTAGCAGAGTGAGTAGTTTTTGTTTTAGCCAAGTCACGCCAGGTGATCTTGTATTGCATCAATTTTAGTGATTTTAAAAATTTCATTCAAACATTTTAGAATGAGTAAAACCTTCTGGCCAATAAAATTTTAATTTCTACTTCCGTTTCAAGCTTAAAAAAGTCACTTAAAATTTTTTTTATTTTATTCAGATTCTCAAAAGGGATTACTAGATTACACATTTTCAGAGGAAAAAAAACACCTGTTGAAACGGAAAGAATCAATACATATGTAAAAAGCTTTGATTCCCAACACTTGCGAATTGGTAGTCCCCTGGAAGAATGGATGATGAGAGAACGGGCTCGCCCCTTGGATATCTGTAGTCAGATTCGTTTCATCCAGCCTTAGTTGGTTTTTAATACACTTCGTAGTGCATATAACAGATATGGCATGCAAACAGCCGTCCCTTGAAGACCGAATAAAAGTTATTAATGATCATGAGCAGTTTTTCATCTTCACGCAAACTGGCTGCAAAGTTTGGCTGTCGGAAAACGCATATTTACCATATTTTGGTTAATTCTGAAAAGGTTCTGTAGGAATATATATGTAGAAAATAAAGGTCAAGATAATAAGCGAAAGTGATAAGAAAAATTTTCGGACATAAATGTCTACCCGCTTCTGTAGTTTAAAAGTGCTCGTGCCAAAGACCTACCTATGAGTGGGCCGATGATCACAGAAAAATCCGCAAAATCACTGGGGATCGCTCAATTGCAGGCAAGCAATGGCTAGTTTTTTCGTTTTCGATCCAGATATAGCATCATTGATTGGAAGGGCAGATGCGTAGATTTTGTAAAACACTACGATCTGAGAGACAATGTGAATGAGAGCGGACTTCATTTGAGATTGTTTCCTAAGATGTCATTAGCCTATTAAAAAGAGAGATCGGTGGTAGTAAGCTTGTTAAAGATATTTTGCTCGCCAAGAGATGGCGCTGTGAGCACGGCAAAATGTAAAAGACAGCAGATGTAGTAATAACGCGAATCAGAGCGGTCATGTTCTAACGTTATCCTAATAAAGTGTTATTTTATTATTAAATGAGTCTCCTCTTTTAAAGTCGCACATTCACGCGACAAGGAAGGTCAAGGTTCACACGGAAGTGGACATTTCAGACCTAAAGTTTTAAAAAGGGAAGACTACAAGCTGTCAAAGGAGCATTTCATGATCATCTTTTGCTGTAGTGAAACTGGTGAGAAGAAGCTACTTCTTATTATAGGGTTTTCCAGTAGGCCTGCTGCTTAAAAATCGGGGATTTGACAAACGTGTGGATCCAATGGAATCAAAGCCAGGTGATGGCCGAATGGCTAGGGCTCTGGTATTCGGTTCAGATCCTGTGGGTTCGAGTCTCACTGTTGGCATGGGTATTTGTAGCAGTTCGGAATCGGCTTTAAACTGTAGGTCCCGGTCTAATTAGCCCTCGTGTAGCTAAAAGTTGACCGTAGCGCTGACCAATCCAAACCAGTGGAATCAAACTAAAAGGCCTGAATGACCTGTTCAGTATTCAGAAATAGTTTGCTCGTTTAATTTGAAAATAAAAAGAAAAAAAGAAATGTTTTATTATATCTTTCTAATGCTGCATCCATAGAATAAAGACTGAAGAACATTTAACTGATTTCCTCTCCCCCCCCCCCCCTGTAATACCACTTCCGCACTCCAACCCTTGTATCAGTGAATTATCCAAACATTCAAGCCGCTATACCGACGACGTTTTTTTTTTTTGTCAGTAAACTTAATAATGCGGATTGCGTAACGGATATTATACAATTTATTAGTATTAGTGACCTAATATCATGGTCAAAATGAGCATGATAGGAACTCAAGCGAGCAACAATTTCTAACTGTTTAGTTACTGCGTTTCCCCAAATTGAAAGGCTGAACTTTCTATTGTTAAATATGAGCACAATTCCAAAATTAAGCAGGATGTTGAAATCCTAGCAAGTGCGTCAAAACTTACTGTCAGTCTTGATATATACAAGGATATATGTCATGAAGAGTTGCAAGAAGGCTGGGAAAATCGATTGCAAAATGATTACGAAAGGTACAATTAATTATGTATTTAAATAGTTTTAGTTAATACGTATTTATTGATCGGTTTATAAATAACCTCATAAGATTTTTCGATATTGTATGACTTTCAGTGCATCCCTCCTCCGTGAATTATCAATCGGATCAAGAGAGCCGCTATGAGAATGTATAGAAAGACGATCTAATAAATACAACTTGATCAGAAGCTCTCGTAGCACTTAGAAACCTAAAAACTGTAATCTCGGAGTTTTGAGGACGATGTCGAAAAAAATACCAAAATTTTAGAGAAACTTTATTTTAAAATTGAAAACGGAATTATGCGAAAAAACAATGTTTTAATTTTAAAAAATTGCAAATTTTTTAATGCGGATCTCCCTATTAGTTAATTAAATTATCTTTATTAAAAGTGTATTGCGTTTACTTTATCGTACAGCATTTATGAAGATGTCATATTTACATATTTATTTATTTATTTATATTTATTTATTTATTTATTTATTTTTTTTTTGGGGGGGGGGGGCTAGTAGAAACCCCTTTACCACGGCCATTTTTTTTTTCCTCCCGGAATCATTACTGACCGCCATAGAGAAGTTATACTGTAAATGCATACAACACTTTATACTAGAAGTCTTGAGTCATTTGTGTGTTGTAAAATTTTTTAACATATTGATTCATATTAATGATGACAATAAAGGTTGATTGGTTTAGAGCAAACACTACTGTCAACTTTTATTACACAAAGGTTAGACTGGGACCTACAGTTTAAAGCCGATTCCGAACGGCTACGAACACCCATGGCAACAGTCGGACTCAAACCATAGGTTCTGGGACTGAATGCCAGCGCCCTGGCCATTTAGCCATCGCCCGAATTGATAGCAAGGGATGGAGAAACATTCCCAGTATGAATGAGTAAAAAGAGTGGCATACTTTGTAATTTGTACATGAAATCCATACTACCTGATTTCCTTATGCCTGTCTTCCCCCAAGCAGATATACGATTTAAGAGAAATTACGGTTTTTAGATAATACATTTTTAAGTAAAAAATGTTCTAGATAGGTGGTTCCTAAACTTTTGTTGATCAGGGATCTCTTGACAGCGAAGAAAAAAATATTTCAGATAGTCTCTTCTAACGAAACTACCCCGAGTTATTAACGTAGGATTACTTATCGTTGCTTACCTCTTTTGTATGTATATATGTATGTATGTGTTATGTATATATGTATATGTACGTATGTGTATGTATACATATATGTTGTCAAAATTTTGACGCATTTCGGTACTTTTTTGTTTAACTGTTTACTGCTTGTCCAAGCGATACAGACTGGGTTTGGCGCGCTGCCAAAATTATAACTCGCGAGGTACGGACGGACGGTTTTAGCGTCTGAAATTTTCCTCTCCAGGGGACCGTTATGGAGGAACGTAATCCTACGTTTTAAAAACTTCCTCGAGAACCCTCTCTCAACCAATCCTTTTACGAGCAAAAATGGGTTCTATCGGACCACCATTAAGGCTTTGTTCACATTGCAGTCCGTTAGCGTAAGAGTAAAAGTATTGAAATATATTAACCAATGACAAACCTCCAAACCAATAGCAACGAAATTATTAAGATCTATGTTTGGTTTAATTCCGTCTCAGCGCCATTTTTCCTTTTGCGCTTACGCTAACGGACTTCAATGTGAACAGGCCTTAATTCGCGGACCACTGATTAAGAACCATTGATCTAGATAAGTGGTTCACAAACTTTGGTACACATGGGACTTTCAAGGGATACGCGAGCTCTCGAGGGAATATTGGCAAAATGACAAAAAAAAACACCATCTACATCGTGGTAAACCAATAAATGATTTGATCGGGGGGGGGGGGGTACATTAGACATAATCAAAGGGATTCAGCAATAAAAAAGTTTCTGAACCTCTGATATAGATCAGTGGTGCGCAAACTGTGGGTCGCGACCCACAGAGGGGTCACCAAAAAAATTAGAGGGGTCGCGGATGGTTTGGAATAATTTTGTCATATTAAAGTATTTAATTAAAAAATATGCTTTAAATTTTGCATAATTGCAAATTTTTAACTTTTTTTCTTTAATGTGTTAAAAATATGACATGATATTGTTTCTAAATGTACATATTCGGCCCCAATAATCTAACCTAAATCTGAACTTTAACAAAAATTTAATTACAAAAACGACGTATTTTAGTTTAAATGTAACTAAGTGAAGTTTATAATTTTTAATGTTTTAATATAAAGTTTATATTTTGATATCACGCTCTGTTATAATTTTAATTTTTGTTAATTTTTACATAATGAAATACAAATGGATATTAATATTTAAATATGAAGTTTTAGCCACATGAGATACGCCAAAAACAAGTGCTGAAGGCAAGCGAGACTTTTTTAAAATTGTTATTATACAAAGTTAATGTTTTTACGCCAAATATACGAATCATTGATTTTTAAAATAGCTTGTCAAAATTGGCTTATTTCTTTTTCTATTTCTTTGTTAACATTTTCATAGTAAAAAAAATGCTACTTCCAAAATATTTTCATTGGGGGTCGCGGTCGAATAAAGTTTGCTCTCCACTGATCTAGATAACCATAATCGTTAACATTTTAGAGATATGCAGAAGCATGCGAATAAGATCAAACACTTGTATCTTTTAAGGGCTGGATGTTTCGGAAAGAAATTTCGTTCCTTTTAAACTTTCGAATAGTGAAACAATTTCATTTGACACAAGAAATGTTCCTTTTCCGAACTCCCTGGGGTATCGCTCAGGAAACGGCAAAAATATTTCAAAAATTCAGTGTAAGAGAGCGCTAGTAGGCAATAGGGAATGCGTTTTGTTTTCTTACGTCAGAAAAATCCTTTAAACCAGGACCTGCAACGAGTACAGCCTCAGGTAAGTTTCAATTTCACGTAGAAAAGGGGAAGGGATAGAGGAGTTGGGAATTTTTCACCCTAACGTGTAATGCAAAACTCCCTTTCAGCCGGAGTTTTAAGAAATTCAGGTCTTTGAGTTATAATAGCGTTTGTTTACGGTCCAATAGCCTTAAAATAGTTTTTTTTTTTAATATATATTATAAATTTTTTGCAAAATATTACCTTTTCTTATTTTGTAGGTAATACCAAAATTTCACCTTTTTAGTTGCAGTTAGTCGAATCTTTATAATCTCCGATGTTTAAGAGCGTCTTTTTCTCATTTCAAGTGCTGGTTTTCTTCCCTTGTTTTTTAACGTTTGTCTTCGTAGCGCTTGCATTTTTAAGAAGTTTTTTCAGACTGTTCAGGACGTTGTAATTGTGTTATCAATTGTGTTTTGTTGGTTATGAAATCATTCTTTCTTACGTGAAATGAATTTACTTGAATAAAGTAGCACGGGAAAAGCTGGAGGTGAAAATTATAAATTTAAAAGATGGAGAGAAAAACTTTGACGGTGAAATTCCTGAACAATATCGATGTTTTTAAAACAAATTCGTAACTAAGTAAATTTATAAATTTTATCGGAATTCTAGCGTAATGCGGTTGTACCTCTTTTGTTTTCTGGCTGCAAATAAATAAACTCGAACGCAGCAATTCCTTTGATTTTAATTTTTACTCGGACAGAAATTTCGTATTCCGAACACACAAGTCGGAGAGTATGTCGATACGCGACGCAAGCCCACGACTATTCATACGCTCCCACGGTCTTGTCAGTAACTCGCTTTTCACATTCTTAATATGTGGCATCAGCTGTTATAAACTTACATATTGAAAATATGGGTCGTTTAATTAAATTTTGAATCTTTTAATTATTTTGTTTAGCGAAGGATTTTTAAATATCTGGATCTTAAAAATACATTCTTCAGAATGTTTGTAATCTATATGTATATAAAACAGTTCCGTGACTGACTGACTGACAGACATACAACACACAGACCAAACCGCTGGACCTAAAAGGCTGAAATTTTGTATGGCGATTCTTCTTATAGTGCAGGGGTGCACCAAGAAAGATTTTTTAAAATTAAATTTTTAAGCTGTTTTAGTAACTTTTTTTAAGTTTGCATTTAAAATAATAATTTGAGGGTTATAAAATTTATATCACAAGAAAGATCATAAAAATTCCTTTAAAATGAAATATTTTTCAAATCTTTACCTTCATTTTCTGATTTTTGGTGAATGTGGTGGCCCAGTATTTTTTTTTGATCGAATGCATGAAAAATTTTATATCTATATATCTACCCGGGCAACGCCGGGCAATAATGCTAGTATATATATATATATATATATATATATATATATATATATATATATATATATATATATATATATATATATATATTGGCATTAATTGCATACATTGACCGTTGTATTTAATTTGAATGTACTCCGTAGCGAAGTGCGGGTTTTCAGCTAGTACATCTATAAATTATGACTTTCGTTAAATTGGTGTAATATTATTTTTATTTTTATTTTTTCACCTGAAAACGGTGGCTGACCAAACGAGTTACGGGTGGCTAGCGTAATACTAAAATTCCACGTTTGTAAGTAACACGATACAGCCAAAACGAAAATTTGGAAAAACTCCATATTTATAAGGAATAGTAGATAAAACAGAGTGCGTAGCATCCAAAAGCGCTTGCGTTTGAAAATATGTTTCTGAGAGCCATCAAAGTGCTTAAAATGTCTTTATTTTTCGTGAACTGAACGCGCGGTTTTGCTGTACACGAATTGCGGCTCGCAGGTTTAAAACATTTTACTGGAATCAAACACGATGCAATAAACAGGATGATTACCGGTCGCGAAATTGGGAAGTGAATTCCAAAAATACCGCGATTTTACGAACTGGTACGCGCCGCTAAAAGTCCATGAATTTTTCTCTGATGAAATCTAAATATCTCCCATTCCATGCTACGGGCCACCATTTTCAGAATGTATAAGAAAGCGTTGTAAACCTAGAAGTATAGGATCCTACTTTTTAATTTTTTTTAAAGAATTATTGACCAAATATTAATGTCTTGCTTAACGGAAGGAAGAGATCATATTCCTACTTAGGTGCGAAACCCGCAGAGCGAATTTTTCTCAGCTAAATTCTTTAATATAACGCATGTTTGTTTGATTTTCACCTGAGCGTATATATACTGAGGCGTTCATTCCAGAAATTATGGTAAATGTCAGTTGTAACTACTTTTCTTTACCATCATCGGAAAATTAATTTGTTAAATATTATGCGTTTGGTTTCCCACCTAACTATCCTTAAAATACGGTTAAATACACTGGTTATCAAAAATTAAGGAAAAGTCACAAAATAGCGATTACTCAAAGTAACGCGTAGAATTTAATGAAACTTATACACATTATACAACACACAGGTAGGTAGAAAATAGCATAAAAAGAGATCGCCAGGCAATTATGGTGTTATAGAAACTAGCATATGTATACAATGAACAAATCGGATGTGTCAGTAAGGAAAAGTACCTTTAATATGGCGTATGATCCCCCCGAGAAGCAATACAGCACATACAGCGATGTGTGAAGCTGTCAATTATGCGGTCTATGAGTTCGGTAAGAAGTGAGAGCCATTGCTCTTGCAAAGCAGTTGAAAGCGTGGCTAGGGTCATAGGAGGATTGAGAGCAGCTATACGTCGCCCTAAAGCGTCTCAAACATGCTCGATAGGATTCAGGTCCGGTGATCCAGCTGGCCACTCCATGCGCTGAATTGTTTCCTGCCCAAGATAAGCATCCACGATGCGAGCCCTGTGCGGTCTCGCTTTATCGTCCTGTAGCACGAAAGCATCACCTGTTGCCCCGGAATAAGGGCACTGTACCGTACTATATCTCACCCCCAAAAAGTCTGCGTGTTAAGTCCCCCGAGCTGTTTCTAAGCGCATGCGCCAAGAAGAAAAGAATTGGTGGGGAGAAGGTCATTACCCTCGTGTGAGAGGGGAGACGCTTGAGAGATGTTTTTGAGTGTGGTGATGTGTTTTACTTCTTGTATATAATTCTGTTGTATATAGTGTGTGTGTGTTCTGTGCCGTAAATAAAGTTAAGAAAACGCTACCTGATGTCTTTTATAAAGTGAAAGTGTGATTTATTGGCCAAGTTACGGTACAGCTTTAAATGGTGGATAGCGGTGGTACAAAATCCACCGACGATACAGATGTGAGCTGAATACCTGCCTTCGTTCGAAATGGCGAGTTTGGATTTAGAAGCAAGATCGGTGAGTGCCAAGCAATTTTTTGTTTCCTGTTTGTTGCAGTGGCAAAAGTGAAAATGCTTTTATTGTTCTGATGAAAAGAAATGTATATTAAGTGTATTTTTCCTTGGGCATCATTGCCATTGAATTAATTAAATGTTTAAGCATCATTGCTCATTTGAAACTTTTGTTTATATTCTTGGGGCATCATTGCCATGGTGTATTAATGCGAACATCATTGTTCTATTGAAAGAATATATACATATTTTTTTTTGTTTTGTTTTATTGGGTATCAATGCTATTGAGTTATTGCATCATTGCAAAAATTAAGAAACTAAGTTAGTCATCACAAAGCTCATTTTGTATGATTTTTTTTAAAGTGTCGTGGGGCATCAATGCCAACTATTATTATTTCTTGTGTATATATATATATATTTACGTTCTGAAGTGCACAGTTTTTAAAATCTAAGAATTGTCGTAATTGTATGTATATCATGCTAACAGGTGGAGCATCATTGCTCAGATAGAAATATTTTAGATATTTTAAATAAGTGTATTTAATTGTGTTAATTATTTTGAAATTGGCATTGAGTGTTGCATGTGTAAAATATATTATGTTACGTATGAATAATTGATTTCAAGGAAATCCAAAGTAATCATTTTAGTTACGTTTCTGAAACAGAAGTAAAGTCAGTTACTTAAATTGAGATTTTATATCGTTTTAATAATAAAAAAAAACAAAGCTTTACTTAATTATTTTAAGTTTAAGTAAATCTATTTACTGTTGTTCTACTTGGGATAGTGACAAAAGTTATAGTTAGGCATTTTTTTATTGGGCCAGTAATTTCGATTTCTGTGTGAATAGTCCTAAATTTTTTGAGTCTACGAAGCTATTTGCCTACAAATATGGCTTTTCTTGGTCGAGGAAAGAAAGAAGATCTAAAACTTTTAGCTGAAGAATTAGGTTTAGAAGTAAGGGCTGAATTTAAAATAGCCGACATCAAGAACCTGATTATAGAGAGCAAAAATTATGAAGAAGATTTTGTCATGGAACAACTTACTGTAATCATAGACAGCAGGAAAGAACGAGAAGAAGAGAAGAAGAGGAGAGAAGAGCGAGAATTTGAGGAGAAGAAAAAGAGAGAAGAACGAGAATTTGAGGAGAAGAAAAAGAGAGAAGAACGAGAATTTGAGGAGCAGAAAAGGAGAGAAGAACATGAATTTGAATTGGAAAAATTAAGACTTGGAACTGTTGCAAGACCAGTTAGTAGTGAATCCTCCCGTTCGAAAGTTGACCTCCGGCAATTGATTCAAAGGTTTGATGAAAAAGAAAGCGATATTAGCTTGTACCTCCAACTTTTTGAGAGACAAGCTGAATGGGCACAGATTGAGTCTGTAGATTGGGTGTCCCATCTTCTAGGATTGCTTCCCTATGATGTAACAGAGTTGATAGCTCGTGAACCTGCAGAAGACGCTAAAAAGTACGAGCATGTCAAGAATTTGCTCCTGAAGAGGTTCAAACTTAGTCCTGAAAAATTTCGCCAGAAATTTGTTAAGCATCAGAGAGGTGCCGAGTCAACATGGGGAGACTATGTGTATGAACTGGAAAATTTTTGCAGAGAGTGGGTGAAGGGTTTAGGAATCTCAACTTTTGAACAGTTACTTAAATTAATGGTAACTGATCAATTAAAACGCCGTGTTCCCGTCGAAATTCGTGATCACTTTATTGACGAATGGATGGAAATGATTTCTCCGAGTGATTTGGCAGCAAAACTTGATGCTTATGAAAATGTCAGAGGGAATGTTAGAAAGAAAAATAATCTTAACAAAACTGAAGAAAGATTTGCTCCGAAGTCCAAACAGAAATTTGCTTCTGACTCTAGAGACAAGTTAGAGAATAACACTCAGGCTAGAGCTGAAGACCAACAGAGGATAGAGCAACCCAGATGGCCAAAAAGAGATGAATATTTTGAAAAAAGAAGACGACCACAATGTTATGAATGTGGCTCTTATCAGCACATCAGACCTCAGTGCCCTAAACTGAAGAAAATCCCGGAATCAGCTGCAAGCGTAAATCGAATCGGAGGAGGCGAAGACGAGTTTTTGCTACCCTATACCACGATGGGGCAAGTAAATGGATTTGACATGCCTATTTTACGGGATTCTGGAGCAAGTATAGACATTGTATGCCAAAAATACATCACTCCAAATATGTTTACTGGAGAACATGTATGGGTACAACAACCTTTAGATCTTGCTCCCACCTGTTTACCCTTAGCTGAAGTGAAACTGGTTGGTGACTTTGGAATTGTTATCACGAAGGCAGCAGTAATTAGGGATGAATTAGATCAAGGCAGATATTTGTTAGGAAACAGAACTGCTTCTTTGCTAAATGACATGAAGGAACAAAATGTTCTCCCATGCCAGTTGAATGCAATGCAGACAAGAAGGCAAAAACAGCTTCAAAGAGAGCTTGAAGAAAAAGAAGAAGCGACAACTGAATTAGAAAGTGCAACAGTCCACCAGGAAGATAGTGAGTTGGACAAGAATCAATCATTTCTTCCGTGTATAAAAGAGGATGACCCCTCCCTCTCACTTTTGAAAGTAGATAAGGAGACTTTTGCTATTGCACAGAAGCAATGCAAGGATTTGCAGCCATTGTTTGAAAAGGCAGGTGAAACCTCATCTGCAGATACGTCCAAAGAAATTTATATCGTGAAAGGTAACTTGCTGTTGAAAAGAAAATTTGATAAAACCGGAAAACAAAGGCTATTACTAGTTATTCCTGTAGAATATCGAGAGCGTTTAAAAGCTCTATGCCACGAAGGTACTTCAGCACATCTCGGCGTGACAAAGACCAAGGATATTTTGGCAAGACATTTTTTCTGGCCAAAGTGTTTCCAAGAGGTGGAAAATTATGTACGCAGTTGTGATGCTTGTCAGAGAGCAGGAAAACCAAATGACAAAAAGAAAGCTCCAATGAAAATTGTTCCTGTTATTCAAGAAGTTTTTTCTAAAATAAATGTAGATGCGTGTGGACCATTACCTGTTACACCTACTGGGAAGAAATATATAATCACTGCAATGTGTTTATCATCGAAATATCCGGATGCGGTCGCTGTCACAGATATTAGTTCAGTATCTGTTGTAGATGCTTTACTGCAAATTTTCAGCCGAATGGGGTTTCCAAAGGAAATTCAATGTGACCAAGGAACATCCTTCATGAGTGCTCTTACAACGGAATTTTTGACACGATTTGGAATCAAGATTGCTCATAGCTCTGTTTATCATCCTCAGAGTAATCCCATAGAACGTTTCCATCGTACGATAAAGCGTATTTTACGAGTTCTTTGCTTAGAAGCCGCACCAGATTGGGAACAACATATTCACTCAGCTCTCTTTGCATTACGAACTGTAACTCATGAAAGCACAGGGTTTACACCAGCGGAATTAGTGCATGGCAAGAATCTGAGAACTCCCCTGACATTATTGTATGAGAGTTGGTTGCACCCGCCTGAAGTTGAGAATACAGTTGTCGAATACGTTTTTGAATTGCTAAATAGACTTAAGAGATGTCAAGAGCTTGCGGTTGAAAAAATGGAAGAGGTTCAAAGTAAACGGAAGACGTGGTATGATAAGAACGCTGTGAAAAGAGAGTTTAAAGAAGGAGATTTAGTTCTCATTTTGGCTACAAATAAAACAAATAAGCTGGCAGTCCAGTGGACCGGACCAGGAACAATTCTGAGTAAGATTTCGGATACTAACTACATCGTCAGCACGCCGAATAAGAAAGAAACGTCCCAAATTTATCACGTAAACCTTTTGAAACCCTACCATTCGAGACCAGAATTGATTAATTTTCTAGATTGTAGCGAAGCTGTTGAACAACCAGAGCTTTACATTGATTTCCCAAGCATGGAGTCAAATCCCAATATTTTTAATTTTGCTGAAATTGTCCAAGAGAGTCAGTTGGAGAAAAGATTGGAATCCTGTCAAATTCAGCAGTTGCAGGATCTTTTATTAAAATATTCTAAAGCCTTTTCTAATAAACCTGGTATGACACATCTGGTTGAACATGACATAGAATTAATAGATGATAAATCGGTAAGAGCAAAACCATATCGAATGTCTCCCAGACAGACTGAAATTTTGAGATGCGAAATTGAAAAGATGTTGCAATATAAAGTCATTGAGGTTGGAGTATCTGATTACACATCTCCCATGATCCTTGTAGAGGTTCCAGGCAGAGATCCAAGACCATGCATTGACTATCGCAGGCTAAATGAAGTCACAAAGACTGAATATTTTCCTCTCCCAAACATCGAAGAAAGAGTAGAACTTGTTTCTTCGGCGAAATTCATTACTGTCCTAGACCTTGCCAAGGGGTACTGGCAGATACCTCTCAGTCAAAGATCGCAAAAATTGGCGGCATTTGTTACCAGTTTTGGAAGTTATCGTCCTTTACGAATGCCATTCGGGCTAAAGAATGCCCCGTACTTTTTTAGCAAAATGATGGCTGAATTATTGCAAGGGTGTGAAGAATTCGCCGTGCCATATTTAGATGATGTAGCAATTTTTTCTAGTGATTGGGAAGATCACGTTAAACATTTAGATAAAGTCCTAAACAGAATTTCAAAATCAAACCTAACAATTAAACCTTCAAAGTCTATGTTTGCACAAGAATATGTCAAATATTTGGGACACTATATTGGACAGAACCAAAGAAGACCTGCCGAGTTAAAAGTCCAGGCTATCAAACAGTTTCCAGCTCCATCTACTAAAACTGAAATACGAGCTTTCCTTGGGTTAGCCGGCTATTATCGCCGATATATTCCCATGTTTTCGGTAATTGCTGCACCTTTAACTGAAGCTTTGAAAGGAAAAAATAAAAGAGGGTGTATAAATTGGTCGCCAGAGTGTGAGTCTGCTTTTCACGAATTAAAAAGGATTCTTAGTTGTCAACCAGTCTTATATGCACCTGATTTTAGTCGAGAATTTTTACTTCAAACCGATGCTTCCGATTTAGGAATGGGAATCGTTCTTTCTCAGGTGGACGACCAAGGAGAAGAACATCCAGTGCTGTTTCTCAGTAAGAAATTCTCTGAAACGGAAAGACGTTATTCTACCACTGAGAAGGAATGTGCCGCTATCGTTTGGGCTGTAAAGAAACTGTATTGTTATCTTGATGGACAAAAATTCAAAATACAAACCGACCACAATCCATTAGTGTGGCTCAGTACAAATGCCAGCTCAAACCCCAGATTAATGCGTTGGGCATTAGGACTTCAACCATACAATTATGAAGTAGTGCATCGTCGAGGAACTTTACACAAAAATGCTGATAGCCTTAGCCGTGTTCCATGGCCAGATTAAACGAAAAAAAAATCCTTTCTCACTGTTTAATTTTGTTTATTTTATAAAGTTTATTTTTGCAAAGACTGTTCGTTTTGCTTGTTTTTGTTTGCCTAAGAAAAGAAATAGTAGAAAAGGAAGGTTTCTGTTGTAAACAATCTTAAACTATTGTACTAATTCCATAATAATTTCTTCCTGTTATTAGTATATGTTGAATTTTGTGTTATGTATGATTTCTATTACTTATAGCATTTAAGGTATTTTAAGTTTATGTATTGCCACTGTAACTTTCAGCCTTGGCACTGCACTGTTTTCTTTCGCTGTGTTTTGTTTATCCCTACCTTTTCTCGCAGAACAACCTGCTCGAAAAGTCCTCGGGGAGGAGAGGAGTTGTACCGTACTATATCTCACCCCCAAAAAGTCTGCGTGTTAAGTCCCCCGAGCTGTTTCTAAGCGCATGCGCCAAGAAGAAAAGAATTGGTGGGGAGAAGGTCATTACCCTCGTGTGAGAGGGGAGACGCTTGAGAGATGTTTTTGAGTGTGGTGATGTGTTTTACTTCTTGTATATAATTCTGTTGTATATAGTGTGTGTGTGTTCTGTGCCGTAAATAAAGTTAAGAAAACGCTACCTGATGTCTTTTATAAAGTGAAAGTGTGATTTATTGGCCAAGTTACGGTACAGCACACATAAGCATCAAGGATGTCATCTCTATAGGTGTGAGCATTCACATTTCCACGGGAAAAGACATGGAGGTCTGTGCGTCCACCCAAAGAGATACCACCCCAAACACAGACACTGCCTGATCCGTATACATCTCTTTCACGGATGTGTGATGGATGAAAACTAGAGTTCCAGGTTCTCTTCAAATAAAAATACGCCTACTGACGCTTTGGAGGCTAAACCTGGACTCATCCGTAAAGAGAACAGCCCTCCATTGATCACGCGTCCAGTGGACATGTTGATGTGCCCACTGCAAACGTTCCCGCCTATGGAGTGACGTGATCGGGACGCAAATGGCTGGTCGCTTCACAAAAAGACCACCTTCATGAAGCCTTCTACCCACGGTTGACGTTGATACCAACCTTTCGGAGCTTGCAGCGAGGGAGGATCTGCAGACGGAGTTGCGGTTCTATTCCTTCGTGTGCATAATGACAAATATCGGTCATCGGCACTCGTCTTAGCGTATGGCCGTCCTTGACTGAACCTCCTGGATGCCGAATCCGTGGTTAGAAATTGTTACCAAAGTCTATGAACCACAGACGGACTCCCATTTAGCCATTTGACCACTTCTGTCTGACTTTGTCATGGCTATAGTCTCCTAATAGCTCGCCATCGCTGTTCTTCGGTAAAATGATGCCTAAAGGTCATTGTTACAATTTGGCTATGCCAGATGTCTAATCTCAGCCTCACAGCGACAATTGCCGCCTTTCTCTGAGACATGCACTTTTATGCTCCTCGCAAATGACGTATTCCGACTGCAGCGCCACTATTTTGCGTAATGTAGTATTGTTCAGCACCTCTTACTTAACAACATATTCAAATATTAAATAGATTGGCCTAGTTTTGAACGTGTTATCCCTCTTTTTATGATTTTTCCTTAATTTTTGATAACTAGTGTATATACTATTCCATGTGATTTTATAATTGATCGTCCGAATCAGTCATCGACATCATCATAAATTTTACTTAGGTTTTACATAAAGGTTAGGTAAATTTATTTCAAAAAATTTTTAAAAGAAAATCGACTCAGCCTCAATTTTTACGAATATTTTTTTCATCGTGAATGGGTATTATTTTTTCATCAATAATACTTTATTATAATAGTTATTATACAAACAAATATAACTAATAATTTTAAATGAAAATTTTGCTTGGAAATTATTTTCTTTTAAATATGATTTTTGTTAAAGCTTTTAAATTCGATGTAAATTTATAAAGAATCCATACATTTAAAAAAAAAATGGTCACATAATTTTACTGGTTTTTGGTCTTGGTTTAGTTCCAGGTGGAATCTGTTTAAATTAATAAATTATTGAAGTGATTAAGAGAGAGAGAGAGAGCAACAGTTTTTGTACTGGTAGTAACTAATTGAATATGGGCCCCTGTAAAGTAACAATAAGAAACTTATTTGTTGATTTGTCTGAAGTATGGTTATTTGGTATGATCACTGAATAATTTTCCACTTTTAAGTCCTGTTCCCTGAAGGAATTATACGGCAGTCACTGTACTGTATGGCTGGGACCGGAAAGGACCATCATTTATCAACAATATATTGTCTGGGTGGCAGCCGCCTAAGGGCCTTATTATACAGAGCCACAGCTGCGGCGCGCGTTCGCCACAGTTTCCCACGCCCAGACAAGCCACTCGAAGCGATACATGCAATTGTATGGAGCTTATTATACTGAGCCACAGCTGTGGCTACAGGTCGCGACTGTCGCCTGGGCAGGCCACTCCAGTCGCCTACCCTCGCTTCTTGTGGCTCGCCTGCGCGACTGTGGCTGTGGTAGCGGACCATTGTGTGCTATGGAGCTTATTATACAGAGTCACTACACAGAGCCACAGTTCCCGTTCCTAGCCTTGGCAAGACTATTGACTCGGTTAACCCTTTGACGTTGTTTGAGCTGGTTGTACGCTAAAATTTTGGTTTCAAAATGGCAAAAAATAATAATATTCCTCAGTGGATTATGATGGATATCAGTGGATAATTAAACAATTTTACTGCAGTCAGTACCGGCCTTCTCTATAAAGGGGCCTGGGTGCAAGAAACCATTTAGGGCCCTAAATTTTTTATAAAGTAAAAAAAAATTAGAAACATGAACATATATTACTAATGCATGTTTATTTAATGCGTGATTTTGTTTTTGCTATTACATTAATTACTTTAAAAAAATTACAATTTTTTGCAGTTTCTTTTTCGATGCTTAATATAGCAAGTGCATTTAAGCGTTCTGCACAAATGCTTGACCAAAGATAATTCTTTATTAATTTTAATATGCTGAAAGAGCGCTCAGCACTTTCTATAGTAACTGGCAACGTAAAGAAAAGTTTTAACACACTTAATACATTTAGAAATAACTCATTATAATTATTATTTAGTATGTATTGCAATATGTCTTGTGCGTTATTTACATCCCTTTCATTCGAAATCAATTCATGTGCAAGAGTACATTATTTTAGTTCTTGATCATGTTGGGTCCAATCAATCGGTCCCCAGTGCATAGTATCCGCCGCACCACCCAGATGGCCGACCCTGACTGCAGTTTTAAGGGGGTCCAGGACAAAAAAAATTCTTCAAATTTTCGAAAAAGGTTTTGTGGTATTAAAATATTGTTCTTTTCCGCTTAAGGTTACGTTCAAATCATGTTTCTATCTTAATTAGAACAGGAGATATTCGTTTTATTTTTGCAACATTCTAATAGTAACCAATCTATGTTTAAACCTGTAAATGCGTTTTCTGCATCATGGGTTTTTTCACCTTTTCTCGTTTGTAAATTGTTATAAGTCAAGAACCGTTAAAGATAAATGGTTCAAAATTGGAATATGTCTTTTACAATTATTTTACTTTAATTTTGATTTAGCAAATTTAAAAAAAATATTTACTTTTGAAAATGATTTTTTGAAAATATGATTTTTTAAAAATTAAGTTGCATCATATTTTTTAAAATTTTTACTCTAAATATCTTTAATTTTTTTAAATTAATATTTTTAAAAAACGCTGAATCACAATTAAAACTGTTATATTTCTGTTTAACTAAATGAAAAAATTTTGAAATTCGATGAATAATTTTCCGAGTTATAACGATTTTAAATTACCCCACTTTTAAAAAATTTCAAATTTTAGAATGTTTTTAAAATCTTTATGATAAGTTTTATGATGTGATTTTGTTTACAAATTATATGGTTAACCATCACAAAAAAATTCAAAATTTTGACTCAATAAATATTTTTTTTTCAATGTGGGTTTACAACGATGAGGAATGTAGAACGTTTGACCCCCAGAAAACCTCCGGAAGTACCCAAGTTTGATCTCCGGATGTACCTAAAAACAACTTGTCGTCTGCTCTTAAATCATCCTACAGTGTATGAAAAACACCTATTGAGGGCCTTCCTAATAATAAGGGATGCACTCCTAAAGTCCTTTTCTTTCTGCGTTTCCTTTTTTTCAGTAAGAGAAGCAAGCACAAATTATCTTCACTTGAAAACATCTTGGATACTAAAAAAGGAATGAAATCATGACAAAGCACACGGAAGCTAGGCCGGGCCACTGATGTGGCTTGGATGAACCACAGCTGTGGCCAGCCCGTGCGTCTGTTCTGTGGTGAACGCGCGCCACAGCTGTGGCTCTGTATAATAAGGCCCTTACATTTTTCAATTATCAAATTATAAACCGCGGTTGTTCATTGCCATCCATGATGTAAGATGCTTTCAATCCATTGACTCTCACAGAAGTTGGGATTAAAAAGTTTTTAGCTCTAACCTATGGCCTTTTTTTACAATGCGACCGTCTTTATGTGTTGGTATTATTCGTTAGTTTGTTTAACCAGTCACAAACCTCCAAACGATTAGCCACAAAATTGTTGTGGTCTGAGATTGGTTAAAAATATTCTTATGCGAGTAACGCTAACGCTGAAGGGACGCAGTGGGAACAAAGGCATTACCGGATCAAGTACTTTGAGGACCCCAAGCGCAGCGAGCGTAGTTTTGAGACCCCCAATAATGTATCTCTTTTCGGCGGCTCCAAGCGCGTGCTTCTTACACCTGTGCGATGATTCGCCTCTGGAACAAGGTTTACTACTCATTGTTCATACAGATATTCTAATACATTTGATCCTTGGATTTAGTAACTGACAGTTATACAGAATTTTTTTTAAAAATTTTTATGACTCTCAAATTTTTCACATTGATGTATTTAATTTTATTTATTGAAGTAAATCGATAGGTGTTATTTGAGGCTATAAATAACTTGTTATTAATTTATACGAGGCATTTTCGGAAAGTAAAGATACTTCACCGATAGCATCAAAGGAAAAGTTTCTGTGAGCCCGTTGGCAACACGGACTGTAACCTTGAACATTTCGCTTTCCCCTCGAGGTAATTTGTTATTTTTTCGGTTTGTCTTGTTTGAGCAGCACGTCTTTATAATGTCTGCGTCAATTCAGAATCCCGCCAAATGTGGGATACAGGATCCCCGCCAAAGAAATCATGGCTTCTGTTTTCTGGGACAGACAAGGCATTCTTCTGGTTGACTCCATGCCTCCCGGCACCACAATTAATGCTGATGCATATTGCGAGACTTTGAGACGTCTCAGACGGGCAATTCAAAATAAACGCAGGGGCTTGTTGACAAGAGGAGTTTGCTTGCTTCATGACAACGCTCGTCCTCACACAGCGCTTCAAAGCACTACTCAAAAGTTTCGAATGGAAATTTTTAAATCTTCCGCCATACAGTTCGGACCTTGCACCCAGGGACTTCCACCTATTTCCTTTACCTAAAAACACATCTTGAATGGCAAAACTTTCACGACGATGAGATCAAAGTTGAAGTTCAAATGTGGTTCCGACAACAGGGGGCAAAGTTTTATGACTGTGGATTATAAAAGCTATTACCCAGACTTAACAAATGCTTTGACAATGGCCGCAATTATGTCGAAAAATAAGGCATGTACCAGTAAGTACTTTTTATGTACATTTAATCAATTAAAATTTTTTCGAGTGAGTATGCGGCATTGTATCTTTACCTTTCGAAAATGCCTCGTATTTTGCGCAGAGGTCCGTATTAAAAGGAAAAAAAAAATGCATTTAGATAATTTTTCTGCGTGTTAGGCTAAAGTTGTCGCTGAGAAAAGATCCTAAAATGCCTCTGTAATAGATTCCTTCATTAGGCATCAATATATGTATATATAAAAATAATTATTTATTTAAAGTGAAAAACTGTGCTTTTAAGTTTGGACAGATGGCAATATAATTGGTGAAAAAGCATGTAACACGTTTTCGCCGGAATCAACCAATCATAGAATAACGATATTCTGTACAGCCAATCACAGAGTTTAAATTTACGTTCAGCATATGAATTCCTTGCAGGGAAAATAGTGAATGGAATTCAATACATCTTTGTATATATTTGATGCGCTTGTTTATATTTTTGTTTTCATGGTTTCTACGCTCAACAGAAAATTATGGTTTCGTCATCCCAAATTCGGACGCTCGTGGTGTTTCGAGGATTGTAAACGGTATTTTTGTTGATATTAATTTTTGCAGTTTTAAATGAGCCTTTCAGATTCGCATAAATTTTATTAACCCGAGTAATATTCCACGAGACAGTAATCTATATTGCTGTTTTCCCCTTGAAACTTTTGTTTAATGAATTCTTTACATCAATATTTAATAGCTCTTTGTGTGCACCGTTTTTCTTGTTGATATGTTAATTGATCATTGATACTAAAAAGTTTACATAATTAGAATATTTTAATGTTTCAAGCTTGAAAGATTTGTAAATTTTGAATGTTGTTGTTTTGTGTAAAATGAAAGCAATGGTAATAATTTTTGTCATCCATGTTAAAACTTTAAATTGTTAAAGAAACCATTTACTTCAGCAAATTGAATGGTTTCTGGAAACAATTTATTTTTCCTGTGTTTAAATTGTCTTCTAAACAACAAAGGTAATAATTATTCATCT
>OU015496.1:151195706-151485706 GCA_907164885.2 Dolomedes plantarius | reverse complement strand
ATTGTAGTAGATGTGACTAATGTATAAAGCCATTGGCAAAAATGATAATGTGGGTAAAGAACCCCCCCCCCCCTCCCCCTCTGTTTGATATTGCTAAAATTTTAGAGAGAAAATGGAAACATTACTTATGGGTAAGATGTTTTATTTTCTAAATATTTGAGTGTTTATTCAGTAAGACTTTTTACAGTGTTACTATTTCCAAATCTTACATTTGATTGCATTATTTTTTATTCGTATTGTATTTTATTAACCTAATCTTTTTAATTTCACCTGCTTTCTCACAAGGATTAGTAGTGCAGCATGCAGGTATTAAACCTACTTTCAATAATTAAAAGGAAAATAGTTTAGATTGTCTTTTCTTATTTGTTCTTCAAGTAGTAATTACATTGCTTTTGTCTTATTAAATATCTTCTGGATCAGTGCTGTATCCATACCTTATACCATTTTTGATATCTTTTCCTTTTTTTAAACATTATGTAAGTTTTTTTTTTTTTAAATTGAAATTTATTCATGTATTTTGTCTTTTTTTAGTTGAAGAAATTTTAGCATTCCTCTTTCAAATTAATTTAAATTTTTGATCTTATTATCTTGGATGTTTATTTTCTAGTACATATGTGTTGTTTTTACACAACTATGCATTGAATAAATTTGTGTATTCTTATTAAATATTTAGTTCTAATCTGAAATATATCCTACTGTCTACATTTGAATATTAATGTATTGTATTTTGCCTTTGCACACATTTCCTGTAGAATGTGACACTTTTATGATGCACATCAGAATCTCATTTTTCATTTCCTGTAAATGTTATTTTTTTAATAGCCTCTTACTGCAAGAAGAAATGAACACGAAAGATACAGAAAACAGATTAAAGAAACTTGGCACAGGGAACTAAAACGAATGGTACGATTTCTTTTCACGTATGTTTATCTAAAAATTAATTTGATTGAGCATTTATGGTATCAGATTTTTTTTTCTTTTGTGACATTTTGACATATTTGATTAAGAGAACTGCTGTTTTACAATTATGTTATCTAACATACCATAATAATTGCTTATTGGGCATAACCCTAGTTCTTTAAGTTATAAATGTAACTTAAGAAAAAAGTCCTAAAGAAGTTACAATAACCTAATTTATAATTTTTTTCTCTTTTTATAGAGTTAATTATTAAAGTTTCCATTCTGTACTAAATGCCAATTTCAAAATTATTTTTTACTTTTGAGTAACTTTTCCCAACACCAGTGGCTTGTGAGTCCAAAATTTTTTACTTCTATGATCTGTACAAATTTTTCTTAATTTTTTTTTCATAATGATTTCAAGGTGTGTGAATATGTCTGAACTTGTGAGGAAAGGAAAAATTGCTATTGTTTATTACTGCTTGCTGAATATGTTTCAAATATAAATTATAGTCAAAATTTTGGATTATATATATATATATATATATATATATATATATATATATATATATAACTGCAAGTTGTAAATTCAGGTCTTAAAAACTTGATTTGATTAAAACTCTACTGATATAATGCAGTTTTAAATTGAAGAATTCCTTAAGAGGTATGCCACTAAAAGTTATTCTTGCTCTGGTAGATTCCTCATTGTATCTGCCCCTCACATCTTAATTATTGTAATGATGGTCTTCCACTAATGTAATGTAATTTTGAATTTTAAAAACAGTTACAGGAATACAATATTTATAAATTATCTGAATAACATTTGTCATTTTGAGTAGCAATAGCTGTATAGTTAAATCTCAAGTATCAGGTATAAAATTATGCAATTAAACTCTCCCATGAATTATTGTTTGGTTCTTATTACATCCAATCCCCAGCTGCTGATAAATATTTTGTATTTAATTAAAGAATTCTTTAAAAGTATAAATTACTCATAAACTATTTCAGTTTTTAAAATATTTAAGTATCTAATAAATTAAAATTATATGACTTATGGGTAAATCATTTCTCACAGCATGAAGCCGTTACTAATCTTCGTAAGGCTAAATCTTTATACTTTCAACGTCAGCAAGAGTATGAGAAAGCTAAGGACTCAGCATTACGAGCTGAAAGTAATGAAGGTTTAGAGACCAGTAAAGTGGACAAAAAGAAGCGTGTAGAAGATGATGCATTGCAAAAAGCAATGGAAGCAGAAACTACTTACAAGTCTTGTGTTCTTGAAGCAAATGAAAGGCAACTTGCTTTAGAGAAAATAAAGGTATGTCATATTTTATTAATTCTATAGTTTTAACAATATTTCTTACTTACATTTGCATTTTCTCCGACTTTGAAAATATGCAGGTTTTTAATTGAGGCATTCCCGTTGAAAAGCAGGTAAGTGCCAAAATTTCCAAAAAGTATTTTTTCCCTGATACAAGGGTTTGTTCCAAGGCTAATGGCATGGAAAAAGAGGTGAGTGCCTAGCTCAGAACTAAACCAAACTAGCTAGGCACTTACCTTCTTATAAATGCCATTAACCTTGGAACAAACCCTTGTATGAGTGAAAAAACACTCTTTGGAAATTTTGGCACTTATCCGCTTTTCAATGAGAACACCTCAATTAATCAAGTCCTATCAGTCAGTTGTTTTTAAGTGTAACTTTTTAAAATGCATAGATGTTAAATACCTTTTCTGAAATAAATTCTTTATTTTAATTCCTTTGTTATGGTACAGTTTATTCTCAGTTTGATAGGATACAAAAAGAAAAAAAAAATCTTTGATTTGTGGTTATTTTATCAGTTAATCTATATACAGTAAAAATCGTTTATAAGAACATCCAGGGGACTTTAATAACTGGTTCTTATAATCGATAGTTTTTATATCCGATAGATAACTTACAACTGCTGGAAATACCAAATTCATTGTCACATAATTTCTATTTACACCTGAAACATAACGTTCAAAAAATGGTTAAAAGGTTCAAGTTCAATAAAGGAAAAACACACTGCTCATTTTCATGCAAGTATGTATGTTTGAACTTTTTCAAATACATAGTTCTAAAAACGCTAAAAAGAAAAGTGAATAAAATTATGTAGCTATTATGAATGTACATACATAATGCAATATTTTGTTTTTACATGTATATTCATTTTCTGAAAAATAGTCAGTAATTTATTTATTTATTTTTTTATTATTATTTATTTTTTTTAATTTTCGGTTGTTGCAACAAGTTCTTTGACAGCTTTTTTTTTTTTTTAACGCATCCTTCACAAAACCGTCATTGCAAGCTAAAAATTTATTTAAAGTATTGATTGCTGAAAACATTTCTTTTAAACTCGGACAAGGAAACCCGTTCAAAAGATCTTCTGGACTGGTACTGTCGTCAATATCATCATCTCTGCCAGAAATCTCTGCATTTACGCCTGCAACAATATCTTCATCCGTTACATTCCCATGAGTTGCAAGAGCAAAATCTATGTCTTCATATTCGTGAAGTGAATCTTGTTCAATTAGCAAATCTCTAACCCAGTCTTGAAGCGTTTCATCTCTAGCTTCTTGAGTTTAAAAAATGGGAGGATTTTGAACCCTAAGAAAACCAGCAGGCAGGAAACAATCGATTTTTTTTTTATTGAAGATTTCATGGTCTTCATAACCTTCTCTTAACGTAGTCCAAACGGTTTTAAGCCAGTTATCAAACTCCTGTCGGCACGGCGGCCAGGTGATGGCCAGTTGCTAGGGCGCCGGCCTTCGGTTCAGATTCTGTGGGTTCGAGTCCCACTGTTGGCATGGCTGTTTGTAGCCGTCCTGAATTGGCTTTAAACTGTAGGACCCGGTGTAATTAGCCCTCGTGTAGCAAAAAGTTGAACGTAGCGCTCCATACCAAACCAAACCAAACCTGGTGGCATGGCCTTCGATTCTCCACTGATTCTCCCGAACACAGTGGAATGCCTCTCCCGAAATCTCTGGATCCACAAGGTTGAACAAACGAAATAATGTTTTTAAAGAGCTTCGCAAATTCATTTGCTTTCGCTTGCAAAATCGGTCCGATTAGGGAAATGTTGGCACTCCTTTGTATCTTAAATCATTGCAAAAGGGCTTCTTGTATGCCAGCATGTGGACTTTTTCAAAGTTTCTTATTTTTAGTCCGATTTTTTTTAGATAAAAAATGGATAAGATGGTTGAAGAACAACGTGCTGCTACTTCCCAATTAACATGTTCTATTAAGCGATTTATTTTTCCAAAAACAAATTCATTTTAAGTCACTAAACGCGATATGTTCTTATTAACCATGTTATTATAACCGGATTTTATATCCATCATTACGCATGAGAATTGGCCGGGAACTACTAATTCCATTCTTTTAAGCGATATGTTTTTATAACCGGTGTTCTTATAAACAGTTTTTACTGTATATATAAACCTGTTCTGTAACTGACTGACTCACTGGCTGACTGATTGACTGACTGATATACAATGCACAGACCAAACCGCTAGACCTAACGGGCTGAAATTTAGCATGGCGATTCTTCTTATAGTGTAGGGGTGTACTAAGAAAGATTTTTGAAACATTCTTCATAGATTTTTTAAAATTAAATTTTTAAGCTGTTTTAGTAACTTTTTTTAAGTTTGCATTTAAAATAATAATTTGAGGGTTATAAAATTTATATCACGAGAAAGATCATAAAAATTCCTTTAAAATGAAATCTTTTTCGATTCTTTACCTCCATTTTCTGATTTTTGGTGAATTTTGGAAGATTAATTTTTAGAATTTAATTTATTAAATGCTGATTACGTGATTTCTTTTTCTGGTACTTTAAATAAATTTATCATCACAAGTGCGGGTTTTCAGCTAGTTTTGTCTGTAAAAATATCCCTTACGATTTTTTTTTTAAATTTTTTTTTTAAATTTTTTTTTTTTTTTTACATATTTATTTATTGGCATTAATTGCATACATTGACCGATGTATTTAATTTGAATGCACTCCGTAGCAAATGTGGGTTTTCAGCTAGTATTCCATATAAATTTTCCTAAATTTATAGCCAATAGTACCAATAGAAAGGGTCTCTTTGTTGGTTTGTAAAAAATCATCTTAACTCAGTATTCTCAGCTGTACTAATAATTTGAGGTATGCTTAATATTGTCACACTAGACCATATTTAATTGACTGATATTCTTTCACTAAGACTAATTAACCTAATTATAGCCTATATCTATTTAAAAATAAAAGCAAACAAGAAAGATTAAAAAAAAAGCTAGAATCCTCCCCCTCCCTCTTTAATTTTCTTGTCTGAAAATATAACCTTAATCTTAAGCATTGTAATGACTAATATAAACCTCATTCATAAATAATAGAGAATGTAATTCACCTTAAAAATATTTTTTTTTCTGTGTTTTATATCTGTTAATTATGAATGATGCTTTATCCCCTCCCCTCTTCCAAGGATTTAAAATTATGTTTTCAGAAATTGTACTACGTTTGCTGTGCTAATATCAGAATAATAAATCTTTCTTCTTTTTTTTATATAGGGTGAAGTTTTGCAGCAGGTACGGGAATTAATTTATCAATGTGATCAAACAATGAAGGCTGTGACAGTAGGTTACTTTCAGCTGCAGTCAACTTTATCTGCTCATGCTCCTGTTCAGGTACGTATTACAAATTTTTTTTTAAATTCTTGTAATTTAAAAGGATTTGTTATTGTTGTAATTATAAAATTCTAAGGTTTTGCCTTCATATCAAGTTTCATCCCTTCTTGGTGTAGTATAATATAGACTTTTATTTGATGATATTGATCAATGGTGTAACTAGATTTTTCTCCCCTTCTGGGTAGAATGATTGCAAAAATTTATATAACAATGAAATTACTTGCTTTGGCTTTCAATTTTTCAATTCCTAGGGCAGCGGTGGCGAACCTTGTGCCATTTTTTCTAAAGAAATGTTTAATGAGGCCATAGACGTGCCGTCAAATAATTTTGACTTAGTCATTATTGGGAAAATAATAAAACTAAACACTAACAACTCAAAACTCTTTATTTACTAACAAAAAAGTACAGTTATATGTGTAATTCAAATTAAAGTAACATTAGTGTGACTTCTGTTGTTGCAGATTAGATGGCAAATAACTTATATTAGGGTAGTAAGATGTTGCTTTTAGCAGAATGCATGCTGAACTGGAATCATCTTCCAAACTGTTTCTAAGCGAGTTTTTAATGTTATTCATCTCTGAAAATAATGATTCGCAGGCATAAGTAGATGAAAATATTGTTAAAATAGCATGAGCCAGCTTCTTCAAACAGTTAAATGTATCTGGAATCGAATTCCACGTTGCCAAAATTTTGTTACTGGCATTTTTACTTATATTGCTTGTTAGTCTTTCTGTTTCAATCAATTCAAACTTTTTTCTTGTTTCAATAAATTTTTAAATCCATATTGAACTAGACTGGAAATCAATCAGCTGCATTTCAAATTCTTCAATTTCCAACCAATCGATTTGGGACAAGTTCAGTTTATCAAATGAAATCACATCAGGGTACATAATAAACTTGAACGTTTCCGATAATTCTTTGAACTGAGAAAATCTCGCTGAAAATTCCTTGATTGAAGAATCAATTAACGGAACTTAATTCATCAATAACTTTTTCTTCGTCTGCTTTCTCATGTACGTCTAAATCTTTGATATATTTTTTCAAGTTTGGGAAATATTTGTAGTTTTTTGTAATAAAATTGTTCCTGAAAACATGCAGTTTAGCGTCAAAAGCGTGAATGAGATCCATCATGATGATAATTGTTGTTTTTTTTTGGTGCCTTGAAGCTTTATGTTCAATTCATTGAAATGTTGGCATATGTCTGTAAAAAACATCAATTTTGAAAGCCACATAACATCCATTAATTTAAATGCAAACCTTTTTGATCGGTGGCGTGCCCAAAATATTGTGTTGCGTGCCATCGGTTCGCCACCCCTTTCCTAGGGGATGGAGATTCAAACATAAAGAAATTATTACAGAATTATTTACTACCTAGAAATTATTATTAAAGTAAAATTATTATTAAAGAATTTTTGCTCTTTCAGTAAGTAATATCAATAAAGAATGATGCAATAACAAATTATGTGATTGTAGTTTTTTAGATTGTAACTTTTTAATGAATATTTAATTCATTTGTATGTATAGTTCCAAACGTTATGTGAGAGCAGTCGACTTTATGAGCCAGGAACACAGTACATGGAATTTGTTAAAAGGTTACCTCAGCCCACAGGATCTGTAGTTAATGGAACTCATCGATTTGTGTTTGAACCTTATTCATCTGACAATAGGTATGGAAAAAATTATTTACCTTACTTTTGCAATAGCATTCCCACTGTGATTTATTAATGATGAGGCCAAAGATTTGTACAAAATAGGGATTGCATAATAGGTATCCAGAAGCTAAGAAAAAGTATATAGGATGAAAAATTTTAAATCTTATGACTAATGGAAATTCAGTAACCTAGTTGCATTCTTTATTGCATCTACAGGAGTTTTACTTTCTAACCCCTAATTTCCTCTTTATATTACAAGTTTATACAGCCTAATTTACTTAAGCTTTACTCGACGGGGTAGCCTTCGAACATTATAGCATAATGAAACTTGCATAAATCTGAGAGAGTATTTTATTATTGTTTGTGGATAAAATGCTTATTAGAATTCTTACTAACTGAAAAGGGGGGGGGGGAGTGGAGCATATTTTTGCTTTAACTTGTATCATGTCTTTTATACAGTTTTTTTATTATTATTGTTATTATTGTTTATCCTTGAGATATTTTCTGCAGTGAGAGTCAATACTTCATGTTAGTCTGGCTAAACAGACTCGGAGAGGGAGGGGAAAGATTTTCTGAGCTCCATAAACTTTAGGTACTTGTGTTAGTCCTAAAACAGGAATTTGACATAAGAGTTAGAAATTTGCTGAGAATTTTTTCCTTTAGTCCAACTTTGGCTCTCAATTAGAACTGTTATTAATCAGGTCTTTTTTTAAAAAAATTTGATATTTACTGTGATAAACGCCTTGATATTATCGTTAGTGAATGTTATTGAAAACTCATTATTACTTCATTTATACATATTTCATATTGAATTTTTTTTCTCTACTTTATGTACTGGGTAAACAATACCTATTATATCTTGAGTGCAGAAATTGTGGATAATTTTTTAAATTAATTTCCTTATGTATGTAATAGCCGTATAATCATGAGACAAATTGTTTATAATAGATTAGACAGATCTCGAAAATCTAATGGCTCTACGGAGAGTAGTGAAGATATCCTCAATCATGGCTACTTAGAACCTCGATATTCTTCAGATAGTAAAGGTATAGATAAAATTTTTCTTCTTATATATTTACTCTGTATGATTATTTTCTTTCATTTAGAATCCTTAATGTGTATAATAGCTTTTTTTCTTAATGTACTTAATTACCTTTCATTTCTGTCTTTTTTATAAATCCTTCTATATTTTTATTTAATTTTTTTAAATTGTTTGTGCTTAAATGATAGATGTTGAATACTTACTATATTTACTATGAATTATGCTATTTTCTAAAAATTATATTTTAAAAATGGATGTACTATATTTTAATACATTGATTGAGGAAAAGAATTTCATCCTTTAAAATAATCAACAAATATGTTTAAACAAAATTCCACAGGAAGAATAATACTTAATTTTTTTTTAAACTACCAACATTTCATATAGCTTTTATGAATTTTCCAGTTAATTGTCACAGACCTTGTTGGGGAATAAATAAAACAAAAATCTCTTTTGACAACATTACATCTTGCTTATACAGTCGAACCTGGTATATAATGAACGAAAATTTTGGTCCCACCATTTTCCTATTGTACGTAATTTAATTAGTACTGTATCAGTTAATGTAATCAATTTTAGTCAATTTAATTCATTAATGATCATTTTTAATAGATTTTATCATTTTTTTAAATACATCTTTATTGAATATACATTGCAACTAATGAGTTATACATTTTGTGAACTCTAGCATTTTTCTTAACAGTTTGGATATAGCGAACCAATGGATAAAATGATCAAAACCTTTGGTCCCTTGAAGTTCATTATAACAGGGTTCGACTGTATGTCTGATCAAAATATAAGAACCCCGGTTTTGTTCTTTACTTACTTACCCCAAAATTTAGCTTCTGCTTTTGAAGTGCCGCTTTTCTGTTTATGTTATCTTCTTTTATGTAATAAATGGCTCTTCCATTTATACTTTCATCATGTTACTTTTTGTTGTTGTTTCTTTTCATAAAGTGAGAAAATGCATATGGAATAGGGTAAAGTTTTTGATATTGTGAAAAAATATCTTCAGTTGTGCTGCTGAAATGCATGAAGTCTGTAAAGGGATTCTGCAGGTCTCATTAATTTACTGCAATTTATTTGTTTCCCTGTTTTAGAAAAAGTTAGAACCCATCAACCAATCAAAGCCTGGAGCTCTACTCAACCTACAGGGGGTAGTGATTCTGATAGTATGAGTAGTTGTCCCAGTAACAAATCTCAAGATACAAGTCCTGCTGCTAGTCCTCACATTTCTGCTCGGAAAATTGTTCATGTATCTTCTGGTGATGAACTGGAAACAGATCATGATAATGGTACAAACTTAAAATTTTTGTTATATACCTGCTGACATGTGGAAAATGGGAATAAAGGGAATGCATGAATATTTATATATTTTTTGTATTCTTAATCTAACAAAAACTTCCCAAATGAAAAATGAATGTAAAAAAGTTCAATTACTATTAGTAAAAGATCATAGTTTAAAAGTAGTGATGAAGAACTAACAAAGTAACACATATGATCCAGTGCCTTATCAGATAAAAAGATAATTTAATCCTTTTACTCCTTTAATAACATAAATCATATGCAAGCAAGGATACTAGTTTTTCAAAGTGATCTAAATATTTAATCATCACTTGATCATATGCTATTGTTTAATTATCATTCCAGGATTTAACTTATTGTACTGATATTATTGTAACAAAATACTTTAAATGTATTAATATTGCATTAAATTTAAAATGTTTCTTTTAGATCTTTTTTTGACTTTAAACCAATGTAGGATATGTTGAAGTTCTTAAAATTTTATGTTTCAGTTGATGCCTTTGGTCAAGCTCGAAGGCCATGTATGTCTAAAGCTGCCGAGACCCATACATTTAGAAGGTTGAAAACACCTTCCAGATGTAGAGAATGTGATTCATATGTATATTTTCATGGGTTTGAATGCTTTGAGGTAAATGTTTATTTATTATGACCTTCCTAATTTAACATTGTCAGACATTTATTAGATTATCTCATAGAGCTTTATTCCTAGAGAACATTTTAAAAAAAAGTAAAAGTATTATTTTTCCATTTTTAAAAATTAAAATTTAATTTTTCAGTGTGGTCTTGCTAGTCACAAAAAGTGCCTAGAGTCATTAGCAATTCAGTGTGGAAGGAAGCGTTTGCCTCGAAAGATGACAACATTTGGTGTTGATTTAACTACTCATGCAAATGAGTCCGGTGATGAGATTCCTTATATTGTGAACAAATGTATAGCTGAAGTGGAGGATAAGGGATTTTGTATGAAGGTATTCTCATGTTCCTTACCTAGTTGAAACATAAAATTCCGATTTAATCTGATGAGGTACATATGCTATGTTTTCTGTGGTTTTCTTAAGATATAACTTAATATGTCATGCTTCCTCTGGGAAAACCCATCATTATTTGTATAAATCCCATATGAAATATAACTTTGATATTGGATCCAGTACTTTTTATCCTTGTAGAAGGGGACCCAGAAAATACTTATTAAAAATCCTAAATTTGTGCAGTGTAATTATGTAAAACTCAGGATGTGTGTCAGAAAAAATTTATTAATGATATTGATTTCTTTGAAATTTTTTTTTATTTTGTCAAAATTTTAAAAAAATTATTCAAAGTTTAAAAATTTCATAGTTATGACATTAAAATGAGAAATTTTTTTTCTCATTTTGATGTCATAACTGTCATTAAAATGAGAAAAAGAAGTACTCTTTTTTTTTTTGCTTCCCCCCCCCCCCCCCTCAAATTGTGAAAAGGTTTCTTTTACATTTGAACATTAAATTTTCCTGTTGTTGTGGGTGATATTTCTGACTTTATAAATCATTTATGATCAACTTTTTAAAGTATAGTTTTTAGCATTAAAATAACTGATGAAAATTAAAATAAACTTTAAATTTAATTTAAATGTGGGGGATTGAAATTTATATTTTATATTCACTTTATGTGTTCTATAAGTCTGTATGCTAGTAAAATAAGAAAATTTTGGTTTAAAATTCTTCTATCTGTTTAGTGGAAAATGACATCAACTTCTTTCTTCTTTTCCATATTATATTATTACATGAGATTAGTCATCTTTTTCTGTGTATACTGTTATTGTTGAATTGTCATTAAGAACTATAATGATAGCACATGTATTTAATTTAATATTACCTATCAAAAACTACCGTATGAAATTGCCTCTTAATTTTTTTTTCCTTAAAAAGTAACCTTACTGCTCATATTTATCAAGCATATCTCAATGCTTACCTTTTTAAATTTTGAATTTACTTTTATTGCAGGGAATTTATAGAGTGTCAGGGGTCAAATCAAAAGTTGAAAAATTGTGCCAGAGCTTTGAAAATGGTGCTGAACTAGTAGACTTAGATGGTGTCCATCCTAATGTAATATCTAATGTTCTGAAACTGTATTTAAGACAAGTGAGTATAAAAAAGAGGTTTAAATATTCATTCATGACAATTGCATAATTGTAAGATGATAAGCCTCACTGGTATATATGCCTGAACATTGAAATATGGCTCAGAAAAATACTGGAATTCTACAGAAATGCCACACTGGTAAAATCTCATAGGTGCCATTCAGAATTATTACTAACTTGTTTCCATTAGTATTGCTGGAAAACTATGCTGCCAAGTAGCTTTAAAAAAAGACAAAACAAGAAAATAATGCTACAACAAATGAGCAAAACAAAGATACATGCTAAACTTAGACTAAATTACTTCTGTATGCCATGGAAATTATAGTTTAGGAGGCCTTGTCCCAATAAACTGAAAATTGTCATTCATTTAGACTATCTTCATTGCAAAAGAAATAACTGTAATTGGAAAGAAAGGGTAAGATTGATAGCAAAATTACATTCTATGTTCATTGTATATTTGTTAAAGATTACTTTAAATTTGATTGTTCAGTAAAAGAAAATTGAAAATTTTTCTATGTAAATATAACACCTTTTCTGTTCCATGAAAGACAGAATTTTACATTTAAACATCTATAAGTTCCAGCTTATTTTCTCTTTGTGGTAATTAAAAAATAATACTTTAGAAAATATAGCTGACTGTTAGTGGCAGAAATAAGTAATTATGAAAAAAATTAAAGGTTTGGTAAAAAGTAATCTTTTTCAGTTGAAAAAGTTTTAAAATCATGTTTTTTCTAGTTTTTGTGTTCTATATTTACATTTTTTTTATGTTAGTAGAAGGTAGAAATCACTGCACTGTCACTCCTTAAAATTCAAAATTTAAAAAATATTTTCCTTTGCTGCATTGTATAAGAATTTTCTTTAGGATTTGAAAACAGTTTCATTAATCTGTCTATTTGAATGAAGTTAACAACTTGCAGTGACTTTACAAATTTGAAGATTATTATTACAAATAGTATTTTTGTATTGTTCTGTTGTAATATCTAGTAAGTTAACTCTAGTGTAAAAAGTTGTTTTCCATAACATGCCTGTCCTTGTTAAACCAGATTGGAAATAAAAAATAAACTTTTTATATGTCTGTGATGTAGTTATAATTTTATTTTTATTTTTATTTAAATGATAAATTTGTAAGATATATTACTTTTCTTTTAATATTTTACAGCTTCCAGAGCCCCTCTTAACATACAGGTTATATCCAGATTTTATAAAGGTTGCTAAGGTAACTAATTTTGTGTGCAGATTCTTAATTTTTTTACATTTTTCTACGTTTAAACTATATTTTTGTTGTTTACTTATGCTCGTGTAAAAATATAATGCATGAATATTCTTAGATATATTATTTAATAATTACATTTCATATGGTTTGGTACTATTGAGGGTTTTTGCCGAGTGCCAGGATAAACCATTTTCTTAAGTTATCTTAAAATTCAAGAAAATAAAATCTATAGAAAAGTTAATACTAGTATTGAAAAAAAAATTTAAAACATATCTAAACAGTACTTTAGATAAAAGTATTTTGAATCAAATCTTACAAATTTTGTTTATTAAAAAATAAAGCTAGCCCACTCCTGGGTAATTTGGTATTTATATCTTCACCAATATTAATCTGTTATTACATGGTTTTTTTTTTTCCTTCTTCAAAAATTAGCATCCTTTTCATAGAACTGATAAATAATTTCTCATTTTCTAGGATTACCCTTCTCAAAAATCAGATGGAAATTCATCAAGCATAGGGGCTGTTGATGACTTGCGAAAACTTATCCAAAAATTGCCATCTGTTCATCTAGCAACACTTGCATGCCTAATGCACCACCTGTTTAGGTATATTACTTGCCTATTTTGTTCTTAAACATTATTATAATTTCAGATAAGAATTTGTTAAATTTTCTGAGGGTTAAATCAGTAGATATAACTGAGGTCTGGGAGCAATGAATATTGGTTAACCAATGTGAGATTTTCCTTGAGCAGTGCAAGTGTTTGAGATTTTTAAACTCATTAGAAAAATGTTCTTAGGACTAAGTTTTTTCATCCTTCTATGTAAATCATATTAGTGTCATTTTGCTATTTTTAATTTATTCACTGTGAGTAGCAATTTTTAATTTTGATCTATTAAAGTTTTGTCTCTTTTTAAATGGCTTAAAAATAAAAAGGATGCAGTTAATTTCATTTTTCTCTTTCAGAGTGTCTGAGCATTCAGATCACAACAATATGCCACCCAGTAATTTAGGTATTGTTTTTGGACCAACTCTACTACGGACAAGGTATGACTATATATTCGTAAATTTGATAAATTTTCTGTTTCCTTTTTTAATGTTTTCTTAAATCAACCATTATTATCAATTATACTGACCCCTTATGACATGAATTTGAGATTTTTCTGCACCTTCAAAAAGGATATGATTTATATTTCAAATGAGGTTTTTCCTACACTCAAATATTAATATAAGGTGTGCCCATAAAGTAACCGGACAATTTTTTATAAATAAGAAAAATATTACTCACCTTCAAAATAATCGCTAAAAGAGTCTATACAATTTTTCAACGTTTCTTCGAGTCATCAAAACACTGTTTATAGGCATTGGAACTAACCGTTTGTAAAATATGCATAACATTTGATTTAATATCCAAGACGTTTTCAAATCTCTGTACTTTCATGGCCATCAATTTATAAAATTGAAAAAAATCAGCTGGCGATAAGTTGGGAGAATATGGTGGGTGTTTTTCCACTGTAATTGAATGCTTAGCAAGATATTGTTGTACAGAAATTGCTGTATGGGGGCGTAGATTATCGTATAAAAGCAACCATTGCCTAGAATCAAACAGTTCTTTCCTAACTCACCTTATCCTGTTTCTTAATCGAAAAAGCACCTCCTTGTTAAAATACTGATTGTTTGATTTTCAGGAACAAAATCATGGTTAATAAGTCCTTTGTAATAAAAAAATGCAATCAGCATCACCTTAGTCTTTTTTTGTAGGGAAGAAGACTGTCCTTTCCACTGTGCACTTTGTCTTTTTGTTTCTGGGTCGTATTGTAGACACCAGGTCTCATCTCCTGCTATAATACACTTTAAGAAATTGTTGTCCTGTGGCGCAGGAGTCAGCAAATCTTCACAGCAAGCTTTTCTGTCTTTTTGCTGTTCTGTCAAAATCCAAGGCTCAAATTGAGCACAAACTTTTTTCATTATCAGATTTTCAATCAAAATTAATTTACAGCTTTCTTTGCTTATCCCAAGCATGTCTGAAATTTGCTGAGTTGTTACACGTCTATTAGCTTTTACCAAAGAATGAATTTTCTCCACATTTTCGTCATTCTTTGAAGCTGAAGGGCGCCCTGTCTTTGGTTCATCTTCATTGCTTTCTCGTCCACATTTAAAGCAGATGTACCACTCATACACTTGTGTTCTTGATAACGATGCATCACTATATACTGTTCGAATCATCTCTAAAGTTTCGGTAGCAGATTTACCCAATTTGTAACAAAATTTAATGTTTACATTGTTCCATTCTCAAGCAAATTTTTTTGTATAATGCCTTCTCAGTAAATGAAAATTACTAAGGCATTTTGGTATGCAAACAACTAAATAACCAGTTAAAACTGGCTTTAACAAGAGTTGAGATGTCACTCTTTCTAACCAGGCAATTATTCTTTCACTTTTTTGTTTTATCGTTTGATCTTTTAATTTGTCCAGTTACTTTATGGGCACACCTTGTATATAAATTTAATTTATACAGTTGGTGAATCAAACCAAAACAAGCTGATCAAATCTGGAAAATTTCTAAACATAGGCTTTTGTGCTGTTAGTTTAAATCATTTATTAAATTAAATATATGTTTTGATTTAAAGATAGTTTCTTTCTGTTCTTAATATATTTTTTTTTAATTTTAAGATTAGCAAATTTTTACTTACGTTGAAAAATTTTAGATGCGCAATTTTATTGTTACCTGGTTAGAAAACTAATGTTTCAAAACATCGGAAGTATGAGATCTAAAAGCACTACCTCTGTTAATTTTCCAAATATTAAGTCATATGGAAGGATTTGAAATATGTGATGATATTTTTACATGGTTGTGTAATTAAGAATTTTTATTTCACTTTTGTTATTTAAAGTGAAACTAAATCTTGTAATTTTAACTTACAGTGAAGGAAGTGCTTCTCTTAGTTCCTTGGTTGATACCGTCCATCAGACTCGAGTCATTGAACTTCTTATTACTCATGCTTACGAGATCTTCGGCTCTCCTAAAAACACATCTAGTCAGAAAGATGAATCATGTTTACACACAGTGAAATCTAAGTCTCTCAGATACAGAGGTAAGAGTTTTTATTTTAAGGAGTTAATTTTTTCATGACCAAATTGTTCAGTAGATACTTTAGTTTAGCAAATTATCACAATTAAACATCTGTAATGGAAGTTTATCCCTCTAATACGATTGATTCTTTGTTATTACAGTTGGTTTAGTTGATTAAATTTGCTCTACATACTAACATAATGATTGTGCCACACTTGAATAGCTGCAGTATAATTAGATAAATGTAAGAAAGGCATCACATTAATTTTATGTTTCTCTCTTTATCAAAAGACTAGCGGCCCGTCCCGACTTTGTCCGGGTTAAACATAATATTATACCAATAAATTTCCAGTTGATAGCCAATAAATTGTAAATATTTTTTTACCTTAATAATAACCTAAATAATACCTTAAAGTAATTTTATGTTAGTTAATAATTAAAATAAAATTTTAAAAAGAAAAAGGCGTGCCGGAGAAAGGCTAGGTTCGAACCGCTAGCTTCAGAACAGAAGCCCACCGCGATAGCACCACAATAAGAACCGTTGACATGTTCGGAACAAAAAGCGGTAGAAGACAGTAGCGGAAACAATGGAGATTGTTAGGATTAAGCCCCTAACTTTATTTCTACGGATCAGATATACATGATATATAGCCTATGTCCATCTGGAATAATGTACCTTTCAAACAGTGAAAGAATTTTTCAAATAGGTACAGTGGTTCTGAAGATTACCCTCCACGTACAAAATCGCTCTCTCTTTATATATAAGTATAGATTCTATATTGCATGATGCTTAAAGAGAAAAAATAAAGAGCAGTGATAAAGCCAGTGGGTTTAAATTGTGTGTTCTAATATATCATTCTTATAAATATATCAATACATAATAATAGAAAATTCAAATTTATGGGAAATACTTCTTAATAAGAAGGTTAATTCACATGTGTGTTCTTGAACTGTGGATTCCCAAACTCTGCTGTCTATAAAAAAAGTACCACCAAATTTGCTGTGTGGTTGGGTCAATGTCATCAGGACTTATCATCTACTGCATTGGGGAAAAAGAGACCATTTTGGATTATTGGTGTTTTTCAGTTATTCTTTCTAATTGGTACATTAATTAATTTGGATTAATCTCTATATATAAAACAGTTCCGTAACTGACTGACATACAATCCACAGACCAAACTGCTGGACCTAAAGGGCTGAAATTTTGCATGGCGATTCATCTTATAGTGCAGGGGCGCACTGAGAAAGATTTTTGAAAAATTCTTAGATTTTTTTAAAATTAAATTTTTAAGCTGTTTTAGTAACTTTTTTTAAGTTTGCATTTAAAATAATAATTTGAGAGTTATAAAATTTATAGCATGAGAAAGATCATAAAAATTCCTTTAAAATGAGATCTTTTTCGAATCCTTTACCTCTATTTTCTGATTTTTGGTGAATTTTTAAAGATTAATTTTTAGAATTTAAGTTATTAAATGCTGATCATGTGATTTCTTTTCCTGGTACTTTAAATAAATTTATCGTCACGTGCATAACAACTAAATAGACAAAAAAAAATTTTATTTTTTTTTATTTGCTAATGTGGCAGACGATTGGACAAATTTTTTTGGATAAATATGCAATAAAAGATATTATGTTCCTCTAACTGTACTATATTCTTTAATAAGTCCTATTGCATTTAATTTGAATATTTTCTTCATTATTTTGTCTATAAAAATATAACTTGCGATTTTTTTATAAATATTTTTTTTTTTTTTTAAATCACTTGCATACATTGATCGTTGTATTTATTATAAATATATTTATACATATTTTTGGCATTAATTGCATACATTGACCGTTGTATTTAATTTGAATGTACTCCGTATCGAAGTGTGGGTTTTCAACTAGTAAGGCATATGAGAAGTAGTTTAGGATAATTTCATTATATAATCTTTGTTTTTTTTCCTCGATTTATGGACTACTTATGATATTTATTTTAACACAATTTTTAGTGTGCAGACAGTTAAGATGATAGCCTGTATTCTTTTAGTAAAATTTAAAATGGCTTAAATTATTCCATTAAAGTTGGAAAACTTTGTCAGTTGGGAACAATTCAGGGTACACCATTTCCGGTATGGCATCCGTTATGAAATTCGGCCATGTTTGAAAATGTCAAAATTGATGTTTTTATTATTTTTTCATGAAAGTACATAAATGTTACATATTTGGAAAGAGCTTTAAAAACTGATAATATTTTCTGTGTACACTTATTCTGTTACTTTAATAGTTTTAGATATATTTCAATTCTAAATGCATATTCCACCGATACAAAATGTAACCGCCATGTTTTAAAAGTTAAAATGGATAATTTATTTTTTTTAATTATTTATTTATTTATTTATTTATTTTTAGAAAGTACATAAATTTTACATATTTAGAAAGAGCTTTAAAAGCTTATAATTTTTTCTGCGTACACTTATTCTGTTACTTTAATAGTTTTCGAAATATTTAAATTCTAAATGCATACTCCACCGAACAAAGCGTAACCGCTATGTTTTATGATGTAAACACAGCGTGATTCATTCACAGTGTGATTCTCACTAAAAAATTAATCACTGAAAAGAAATGTTTCATTGTGTGTCTAATTTTTAATTATTTTTCTGTGTTTCATACTTTTAATTCAAACTTTTTAATTATAAATAGATCATTTGAAGATGTACTGATTTTGGGGGGATTTTTTGGCAATTAAAAGTGAAAAAAAAAATTTTAATTCAAGTGAACTGTGATTCAAGTGTCAAGTAATTCGATAGCTGGGCGAAGCCTGGCTAGTATAATATAAGTTTAGTTTTTTCATGTAGGTGACTTCTAGTTTATTTGAAAATATTATGGGATAAATGCTATCAAAAACTTAAAGCACTTGTTTTTATTTATTTATTTTTTGCAGGTGGAAAACCACTTACTCGAACAGTATCTGGTTCCAGCCAAACCAGTGATGTGGAAGAGCAAACAGAAGTTGACCATCGACGGGAAGGCCTCATTGATATGGATGATTATCCAATTCCAGGTTATCTTCATACAGATAAAAGTCAGGAGATGGAGTCCTCTCACCAGAACTCTGATGTGACCCATTCTTCAGGTAAGAGATATGGTTAATCATCTAAAGGTTTTTATTTTCTTTACTAGATAGTACCCGTCAAAATTTGACAGTAAATAATTGAACAGTTCCAATAAAAAAAAGGTTCATAACCTTGTTAAAATATTAGAAATTTTTACAGAATATTAGCTGTTTTTCAATCCAATGTTATAATTAAAAATGTTGTAATAATCCGAGTTTATAATAAAAAAGTTTTTCTTCTTGGAAAAAAACATGCTATTAGGGGAATTAATTTTTAGTAATAGATTAAATATATAATACCACCGAGTAATATTGCTAATATTTCTGTTTATTATTGTATTTTTGCACGTGAGATTAATATATGCTGATATATTTATGAAGCGGTCGCTCCGGAAGCGTCACTTGACAGATCGTTACACAGAACACAGCAACTATTAGATTAATTAATTTATAGTAATAGATTAAATATATAATACCACCGAGTAATTAAGTTAAGTATTCAGTTACAATTAAAATTCTAGAAATAGTTGGATATAACTTAACCTACATATATTATATATTATGTTATATATATGTATAAATAGGCTATGTATAAATATATTAAGCAAAAATAAAATACATAAATTGTAATTGAAGTATTAGAAATTTTTACACAATATTATCTGTTTTGCAATCCAACGTGTTGCAATATAGAACATTTAAATTTACTTGAATGTTTTCAGTCTGATTTATAAATTTTAAATTGTTGAATTAAATTTAATTGTTACATTAAATAAGAAATCGAAATAGAATACAAATCGTTATAAAAGTACTATTAAAAGTAATATTAAAAATGCAATAATAAACAGAAATTAAAAACACTATCATCGTAATAGAATGCTTTACGAAAAATCATATGAAGGCCACATGTGAGCACATGAAAGCCATGTGTGCTGGCAATTTAGAAGTATTCAATTAAACACTTTTTTTAAAAAAAATGTAAGAAAATTTTGCGGTTATATTAGGTATTCACTTTGAAAAGCATGCTACCGTACTGACACTTTTGAATGGTAAATAGTGATATGTAAAAGATATTTACTGCACTATCTAGATAGTGCAGTAAATAAATTAAAAAATCATTTGTTATTGATCGAATTTATAATTAAATTCGATAAAGTTGCAAACTCAATGCATGTGTAGTGATATGTTCAAAACTGTGTACGATAGAAATGAATATTTCTAAATTGCAAACACACGAGACTTTCATGTGATTTTTCGTAAAGCATTCTATTCGATGATAGTGTTTTAATTTCTGTTTAATATTTACTTTTAAAAGTACTTTTATAACGGTTTGTATTCTATTTGATTTCTTATTTAAATGGTGTGACGTAACATATCGGCCAGACTTTTTTTTTTTTTTTTCCTTTTCTTATTTTTTTTTATTTTGTAATGTCGGAAAGATTATATATGGATGTAAATTTCAAGCTAAGTAACTGAATTTAACATTTTAATTGTGTTTAATTGAATATTTATTTGCTTAAAATTGTTCTTTTAATTGTTCGCAATATAATGCTATCGATTTTTCGTAAAGCATTATATTACGATGTTAGTAATATTATCTGTTTTTCAATCCAACATGTTGCAATTTAGAACATGTAAATTTACTTGAATGTTTTCAGTCTGATTTGTTAATTTTAAATTGTTAAATTAAAATTAACAAATTTTGGTGGTAAAACGATTTTGTAGGTTACGTAAGTTACGTCATTACTTGACAGATCGTTACACAGAACACAGCAATTATTAGATTAATTAATTTATAGTAATAGATTAAATATATAATACCACCGAGTAATTAAGCCAAGTATTCAGTTACAATTAAAATTCTTACAATTAACATTAACTAATTACTTTCAATAGTTATGTGCAAAAGTAAACGCATTCAATTATAGCTCAAAAACATTAACAATTTCAGTAAACAACTGAAAGTCATGTACAAAGAAGTAATCCAACAGAGATAGATAAATAAAAAATACGAATATAGACAAGAAACAAACAGAAATCAAGCACTCTGGGCATCCACGCACCAACGGCAAGATTCTGTAAAAGTGCCGGAACTGAACCATAAAACAACAGAGATAACCGACAGTTCTCGTCATCAGGGAGCCTAACCATATCAGTTACCTCAAGTGGAACCTTCTGAATAGGATGCAGGTAAGCCCAAAAAACATCCCAAGGCCCCGAGTCCCCCAAGGAAGCAATAAGTCAAAAAGAAAATGAAAAGACAAACACAGCTTACAGTATGGGCTCAACGCACCTTACATGCAAGCACACAAAATCCTAATGCAAAATAAAAGATGCGTACACACCCTAATTCCGTAAGTGACAGTTATGGCGAAACAGCAGCCAATTCTATCCTAAAAGTTACGTCATTGTAACATTACTATAGCGCCACCCCCCATTACAGCTTAACCAAATGAAAACTCAAATACTATTCTAAACATCTTTAAAAATTCCTGAGTCTAAATGCCATTTTTTTTAAACTTTTAAATTGCCGAAATTTTTAGGGAAATCGTTTTTTTCTTAAGTTTTCCTCGAAAATGCTACATGCCTCCAAAAAATCCCCAGCGTTGTTAGATATGTTTTTTATTCTGTAAAGTTGTGAGTAAAAAATATTATAATAAATTTTATAGTTTAAGTTGCTATGGAAATTGGTAAACGTAATAACCTCAAAGTTAAAATCTAACCTTTTATCATATATCCCTATTTTTATTTCTTTATTTTGAATTTTAATTTTTAAATCCAGATAAGTCGCACAAAGATTATTATCGTTAGTCCGGTTTAAAGTTAGTTCCTTTGGGTAGATTTGATTAAGAAATTCAAAGTCGTTGGAGTTAAAAATTATAAGGTCATCAATATATCTAAATCCGGTAACATTATTTGAGTTAAGAAATTTAGTTTCGTAAAAATGTAAGAATAGGTTGGCAAATGCACTAGAATAGCTATTTCCCATAGGTATACCCTTTATCTGTTTAAAGAAACATAAGCCATTAAAGAGGTAGTTTTCAAAAATATTAAATTTACATAAATCAATCCAGTCACATTTTAATATTAAAGTACTATCTAAATAAGCATCATAAATTTCTGAACAGATAATCATTAAATTATCATGCGGAATACTGGTAAACGGGTTTCCAAAATCAAACATGTAAATGCTACCTATATACTTACTTTTTAAAAAATGTAGAACATCCTGGTTATTATTTATAATAAAGCTATTTTCGTTAACCTTAATTTTATTTAGAATAATTTTTAAATAGCTAAAGAACTTTTTACTGAACAAAGTATTATAACAATTTGTACTACATGTAACAAACCTAAATTTAGTAGGTACTTTATGGAATTTTATGGTAGGAAACAGGTAAGGGTATTTTATACTATTAATTTTAAACTTAAATTTTTTGTTAAAAGCTAAAATCCTATTATCTTTCCTTTTTGGTAAGGTTAATTTTTTGATAGGTATTATTTGAGTTGTATTCCCTAGAAATTAACTGCTTAAAATAATCTTTACACATAAAACCGAAGTTATTTGCAGCCTTATCAACAACCGTAATAATAACCTTATTTTTTAAACCTTTAATTTTACTGTATAGAACTTTGTTTAGAAAGAAACCCCTCTTGTCCTCCATACCATACTCTACATAATTCCTTTTTATATCCTGTAAAATATGCACCTTTCACTCCATAAAACCTTCGATAGGCCAATTGTACTTCCTTGCTAATTTTATTATGCAGTAATCTAAGTCTTTAGTGATAGAACTTATAATTTGCTTTAAATTTATCTTATTTCTTACCCTAAATTTTGAGCCCTTACGTAGAACTTCCCTCAACCTAACATCTTTAACAATATTAAGATCCCCTGTTACAATATGCCCCGAAGTTGGATTTACAAAGTTTTTAAACTCCTCAATATGACAGTTACAATCAGAATTAGAAATTTTGCCTAAGTTATGACTATAAAAGTTATAGTTGCAGATTATGTCCCTTAACGTTTTTTGATATTTAAAAGCAATAGTGATTTTCCCACAATCCTTGATTGGTAATAATTTAGAATTATTATGTACAATAGTAGGTAGTTTTAAATACTCGAAATCTTTATCTAGAAAGTTAATAATACAGTACTCTACCCCTACATCCCTTCCCCTCTTAGCATCCTAATTAGTCAGGTTAAGCTTATATTTTATTAAATCTAAAATTACTAGTTTTGTAAACCTCGGAACAAATTTAATTGAAAATGAATGATGTTTTAATTACCCACCTTAAACCAGAATTTTTTTGGTTGAATAAAAAATGTTTAATTATTTTAATGTTCTTAAAATCAATAACTAAATTACAAATCCTTTGCAGATCATCCAGTTTCAATTTTGTTTTTACACTATTGCTACCTTTTCCTCTTTTACCCCTATAATTAGAATATATATAATTAAACCTATCAATAACCATGAATTTTTTATAAACGCAGTTATTATCTAAATCCACCGGTCCTTCCCCGTTAAGTTTACTGTTTAAACCGTACGGAAATAGTGTTTTAAGCTTACAAATATATAAATTTACAAAATCCAATCTTTTATTTAAATCATTAATCTCATGAATAATATATAATTTAGCCTGCTCGAAGTTATGTACTTCAAAGTGTAGAAGTTCATAATCAAAAGAAGTTTGGTCTTTAAAAGTAACCAAAAGAAGTATTGTCTTTTATGGTTCAGTTCCGGCACTTATACAGAATCTTGCCGTTGGTGCGTGGATGCCCAGAGTGCTTGATTTCTGTTTGTTTCTTGTCTATATTCGTATTATTTTTATCTATCTCTGTTGGATTATTTATTTGTTATTTTCATTATGGGGATATGAAGCTTCTGCGCTATCCTCTATTGAAAATGTTTTCTTTGCAGGATATGTTTTATGTTAAAGTGATTTAGCAGTCTATGCTTGAATTTTATTTTTTGTTTATTTCTATTGTTTATATTTTACATCATATACAAAAATGCGTGTGTTCATTTAAAAAATCATAAAAATTAATCACGTGCAAAAAATTTTTTGCACATGATGTATTCCAATTTAATGTACATATATTATATATTATGCTATATATACTGTCCGACCACAGTACGAAGAACCACGGTTGGCATAGTGCCAAGACGATTCTATTCACGCTGTAGGTAAGGCTGCTGAGGAAGGAGGGGGAAAAGTCTTGTATTTTCTGGACATTCTTTAAAATCGGTTACTAATTGCGCTTGCTTGCTTTTTCCTCGTCTGTTATTTTGATTATTATATTAAAATTAATGGATCCTTTACCCGACACTACTGCTCGGAGTTCCGTAGTGATTGTAAACGTATAATACACAATGTAATTAAATTGTGTGATAAAGAAGCTCTAGAAGGAAATGTTATTGTTCCACTTTCGCAATCCCTAAAGAGAGCTAGTGGGATATCGATATCCAGAGTAAAAAGAATACACAGAGAAGCAAAGGGTGAAGAAACTCCAAATTTTGAATCTCCGAGGAAACGTCAGAAAAAAAGAAATGCCGAAAACGTAGCTTTAGATAATTTTGATTGTGATGTAATTCGAAGAACAATTCATGAATTTTATGCCGTCCATAAAATAGTACCAACAATTCAATAGTATCAACAATAGCTCTCATGTTGTTTCATTAGAAAATATATATTGGGAAAGGGATGGTGTGATTGAAGATTTGGTTGATCCTCTGCAAATAGATATTTCAGACACGGACAGTGATTCGGATATTTCATCAGATGAATATTAGATTTTTCATTGATTTTATTTGATAGTTTTTGATACAAAAAAAAAAAAAAAAAATTACCAATCACTGATGTATTTTTTCTGCAGCTCTTATAAATATCACAGTGAATGTAAATATACCATTTTTTAAATTAATTTAATTTACAATAAAATGCATTTTTTTAAATCTAGATTTTTAATTATCATAGAACACTGAAATTATAAATTTGTATCTCATATTCACACTTCGATTATTTATAAAATTATGAAAATTTTTTATCTTAAATTCATTTTAAGTTTTTTATTGCTAATCACAAAAGATTGAAAATTTTGAGTTGTATATCCTAATTATTTCTGCAAATTGCAAAACTGCGAATCAAATATATTATTTTTATTGCATGATATATATATATATTTATGTTATTACAAGATATCACTTAAAATTGGAAGTTTTCAAACCTTCATTTTAATATGTTTTTCGGTTTTTATTTATACATTCAATCAAAAGAAAAATTCTGAAAAAGAAAGTTGGTTGAAAACATTCTTTCGCAGTTCTTAAACAAACACACCCGAAAATATCCACTCCTGTAACACTCCTATTTTTTTAAATAGATTTGCTTCTTTCTTTTTATTATTTTGAAATTATTTTCACATATTCGATCAAAAATAAAGTTTTAAAAAATAACTTTAAAATTGCGGACAAAAAGCAGTCTGAAATACATTTCGTATTTCATAAACAAACACATCCGAAAATATGACGTTTTCCCCTATTTTCTAAGTAGACTATCTTTTCTCTCGCATGCGTAACAGCTTCCAGGGACCTTGCTTCCGTGGTCGGACAGTATGTATAAATAGGCTATGTATAAATATATTAAGCAAAAATAAAATACATAAATTAACAATTTCATCTGTTAGTTCAACCATTCTATTACAATGAAATTAACAATTTCAGCCTATATTAATTTTATCAATTTGATCCGATAGAAAATGTTTTTTTTAATTAATTTATTTATGTGTTGTTGTTGACCTTTGGTTAGTTTAGGTACACAATTGGATCCGGTAGGCAGCATTGCAATCGCGTTTCAGAATTTTTTTTATTTTCATGAATTTTAATGATGTATACATGCATTCAATAATTGGATCTGGTAGGCAGTGATGCAATCGCGTTTCAGAATTTTTTATTATTTTCATGAGTTTTAAAGCTGTATACACATGCATTGAATAACAATTAACTTAACCTACAAATACATTTGTTAAACAAATGACTTTGGTGTTTTTAATTTTTGTTTATTGTATTTTTGCATGTGAGATTAATATAGGCTGATATATTTATGAAGCGGTCACTCCGGATGCGTTACTTGACAGATCGTTACACAGAACATGGCAACTGCTAGATTAATTATGCATGTACCAAAAAAAAAAGAGAGAGAAAGAGAAAATTAAAACATTTTTCTTATAAATCTGCAAATCTTAATGTACTATTGGATTTTGTGTTTGAAAATTGTGTATCCCATGAAATTAGAAGGTTATAGAATGCATGGGTCGCTGAAATAAATTCTATCTGTATTTGACAGTATTTTTTATGAATAGCTTTATTTCAATTTGTCCCCCTTAATGCACTCATGGTTATCATATGTAAAATGATTTCATGTCATTGCTGTTGTGTATTGTTATTCATTTTTTGCTGGTTTATTTTTTAAAGTTTTATTTAGATTATTTCTGTACATCAGAGGTAAACTATCATATGTGCAAAATTCCAACTTTTCAGGTCAGCTCTATGATGGTTTACCTCTCATCAGGACTTACATATGCGATAGTTTATAAGTCCATATTTAATCCATCATCTTATTTTGAATTTATGACAGTTTTCCTCAAAGAAGCTCCTTCCAAAATAGTCACTTAAATAAAAGTATCGAAAATGAAGAAAATTCACTTATGATAGTTTACCTCCGACATACAGATTTAATATAGTCTTTTATTTTCTGTTGTAGTCCAATTTTTTCCCCATTTAATATTTTTAATGGTACTCTCTGTAACAAAATCAGGAGGTAAAAAAATTATTTTATAATTTTTTGAAATATTATTTTTACACTTGAAATCAATAGCCATGTGCAAGTTTCAAAAAAAGTGTTTGCATTGAAAGAGGCATAAAAAAATTTCTTACATTTAGGTTAGTGTAGTTGTAGAAAACCTGAAATATCACAGGAAGATGCTATAATCTTAAAAAGTCTCTTCTTGGATATCCTATCATACAGAGCAGACAATGTCAAAAGGTTACATGTGGTACCAGAGTCTGTGGTATCACATGCAAATCTCACTGTTGACAGGGATGTTTGTAGCCATTTAGAATCAGCTCTAAACTATAGGTCCTGGTCTAATCAGCCTTTGAGCAGCAAAAGTTGACTATATCACTCTACCAACCAACATAGATCTCGGAGTAAGAGAATGTAACATTCTATGTACTAGAACTTGTGTTTAAGAAAGTCAAAATTTACTATTTTCACGTACACATTTTTCTGTAGGGACCTCATGGAGGATGCTAAAAATATTTTTTACATGTTACTATTCACATATTTTTCCTCTCAAATTTCTCTGTGTGTCAAAGTTTAGTCTTTGTTAAGTTAATAGATATAAATTTAACTAAATCATACTTATATGCCCCATGAAAATATAAAAATTTTATTCTGCCTTTTAATTAAAAAATTGTAAACTGAGAAGAAATCTCTTATATTATTTAAAAAGTAGTAAACAATGTTTTCTTCTATTTAATCTATAGATGATTTATTGTACCCAAGTGTGATGTCTGATGATGACTTTCCTGAAATACTCCTTTCTGACGACAATGTCTTCAAAAAATCCCCATTATATCCATGTGTCATGAATCAATATTTAGAAAACAAACCAAATGGAGATTTATCTAAATCTGGCCAATCTTCAGTGCACATGAAAGTACAAGATGCTCGGGCTTCCCTGTCATCATCCCCTGCCGTGTCAGAAGCAAGTCACTGCAGTTCTCTGTTGAGGTCAACTGATGATGAATCCATCTCTGATGCTGCTTGGAAGGAAGGTTTGTTTCCCATTCCTCCCCCTAGGAAAAATGCCCCTGCTAATCTTCAATTAAATCAAAGCTTTTTACATGGATCCCTTGAAAGGAAGCAAGGTACCTCTTTATCAGAATCATCTGGTGTTTCATCAGCTGCTTCAACGAGTCCTACCGGAACTGCTGATACTATGCAAAATGATCCCAATCTATATACATCCACAGCTGTGGTAACACTGGCGGGCCAAAAAAGTCCTACTCAGAGTACTCGTACATCAACTTCTTCAATGACCGCTGAATTGCGGCGGCAGTTCTTTGAACTGCCACCACCTCCACCAACAGCTGGCACTCCTCCTTTGTTATCTCGAGGAAATGCACCCGGTGATAATGCACGTTGTGCTGAGTCAGGGAAAGATATTAATGGTGGTGCTGGAGTAACTTATTCTGAAACACCGCCTCATTCGAAAACTTCTTTTAGTGATTGTGGAGATGTTGAATGCAAACGAGATTCTGATTCCTGTTCACATTGTCTAGGTAATTGAGATTTGTTTGCATGCTGGAAGTATGTCTTTTTTTTTTACTTATAGAAGCATGCTGATTTACATGAGCATTTGGTAGCATCTTTTCTGCTTTTGCATTTTGTTTGCTTTAATATACTTACTTTTGAAGAATTCTACCCTGGTGTGGGGGTTTACTGTGCAAATTTAGTTTGGTTGGAATCTGAAACTAAACCTGAATGAATTAAATGTTTTAGGATTTTAATAAATTTGTTTATTCGGATTATTTTACTCAACTTTCATCTTATGAGTATTAATAATGAAATTTACCCTCATGTTTTGAAATTTGGTCAGTTATTGAAATTTGTTTGGTTGTTATAGATTTTAAGTCATTTAGTTTTTGTTAGTTAGATTAATGTAATCTAAAAAAAAAATCATCACTGATTATAGGAACACAAATTTAAAATGCATGTGTTGGTATGGTAAACTCATTAAAGAACAGTTCTATAATACAAAAATAAAGATGGCTTTGCTTTATAGACAAGGCTCCAAATTCTACTACAAAGAATAAAAGGCCAAATTTTATTGTCTGTTTTTAGACATTTTTAATTTGAGTAAATATGGTGAAAAATAATGTTAAAAGGATAATGAAGGGGATAGACTCAAGACAACTGAGAATTTGAATTATTTTAGCTGAAGATTGTTTCGTGAATAAATGGAGGATTAAAGGAAAACAAACATTTATAAATTTTTATTACTATGATAAATATATTGTTTTTATTAAAATTGAAAAGAATCAATATACTCCTTTAAAACTGTAAAATCAGTTTCAAAAGATATACTTAAATTGTTCTTATGCAATTTTCAAGAGTCCTATTTCTGTAGAATGCAAAATTTTCTGTACTTAAAAACAAATTTGTTCTAATAAACAAATCAAGTGTAAAACATACTATGGTTATTTTGAGAGTGGAAAATAAAAACTTTCTTTGTCAGAAGAACAGGATGCAACACAATCATCAAAGTGACAAGACAGTACGATTTTAGGTATAATCAAGAACACTGGGATTTCTTGAAAATAGGAGTTGGCTTAAGCAAATTTCTGCATTTTGTATTTAAAATATCTCAGTAATAGGGGTAGGGGGTGGGTTTTGGGTTACTAAAGAGAACTCACCCCCCCCTCCCCCTTGCCTCTTCCTTCTCTGGCTACAGCCCTTGCTCAAAACCTACAAACTAACCATAAGTACTTAATAATGCAATTCTAATCTAGTATACAGATTGTATAACCTAATAATTTGAATTAATTTTTTATACAGTCCTTTTATAGTATTTGTATTTATAAAATCCACATCTTTTGTAAGTAATATGAAATTTAACGGGAAATATGTCTCAACTGTATATAATTAGTCCCTTTTTACTGGAAATATTATTGCTAAACAAAAATTAAAACTGTCTGGTTGCCTTGTTTCTCCAGTGCTTTTAAGAGTCTCTAAAAAATCACTTGTACTTACTAGCACAATAAAAATATTGCTTATATTTTATTGTTCATTTCTTCTTCCCTGAGAAGTAATTTTATCTCCTGTTTCTGCATTCTCATTTTATAGTCATTAGACCCAACCATAGTCAAGAATTATTAGTCTGTTCTTTTTCTTGATTTGAATTTTAGTAACAAATGACTTAGCCTGAAAGAAACTTAAAATATTACTTTTTCAGGCATGGAAAACATCTTTTTCCATACTTATTTTACTGTCTAGCTTAAAAGACTTATCATGCATTTTCCTTCTTGAAATGTTGAAATTGCAAAATAGTTTAAATTGCATGTTTTTGGTTATATTGTATGCTAAATAGCTAACTTTATGCATTATACAGTTTGTTGTAGCTTATGGAGAAGAGCTGGTATGAGGGTGAAATATATTTATAGGGTTGGGTTTTATCCATTGTAAAAAACTGTTATCCTCTGGGTGGAAAAGAATTGGGGGAATTATAATACTCATTAAGCATTTCAACAAAAGTAAAACTATGCTTAAAAGAACATCTGAAATAGTAGTCAGACTTCACAAATACCTTTAAAGGATATCTAGGTAACTATTGAAATCCCATGAACCACATCCTAATAATAGTCTTAAATTTAAACTATTTGAATCATATCTTTTCAAATACCAGACTTCACAGATACCTTAACAGGGTATTAGTAACCCATGCTAAATATACACTTCAGTCAACCTTATCAGAATAACAGCCTAATATTTCAAGTATTGCATCACTGACTTTTTTTAATTGTCTGATTCACTACTGAAGTATAGAATTTAGTCTCTTTGCTGCTTTTTCCTTATTTCCTTCATTCTATAGATATAGAATTTAACCTTTAATCTTACTATTTATTACTTAGTAATACTTCTAACAGAACTTCAATCTTTTTCATTGCTTTATTTATATGTTGTGACTAATTTGAATGAGAAATACATAAGTATTAGCACAATGTAACTGAATTTTGTGCCATGACTTTCAAAAGTTTAAAATATGATGTTATGTAAAATGCGATTGAACTAGTTCAGTCGTATTGTATACAATATCATAACTTCTGTTGTTACTTCTTTGAATTTGCAGCTACTTTGAGAAATTTGACTGTCTGTTTTTAAAAAGTTAAAATTGATCTGTAATCTTTAGTTTTCCTTGTGAAACTTTTCTATTTAAAAAAAAAAATTATATCTGGGCAGATGTTGAGGCTTCCAGGTGGAGGGAAATTTTTTTACCAGGCTACTAATTTTCATAAAGGACGACAGTGCATGAAACCCATGCCAGAATGTGGTTTTAAATTTTATCTTGTCTGACCCATCTCTTGGCCTGCATGATTGAATCAAAACCCCTTAAATTATTCTGTTCAATGAATTAATTCATAGTTGTCTTCATTTAAAGTCATTGTCTTTTACAAATTTTTATATATAATAGGATATATATATAATGGCTTCAGTTATGAAAGAATGTACATGGAGATCATCACAGCTGCAAATTTTATAAGGCTTTAGAGGCTTTAGAAGTTTATTTTGGCTTTTCAGACATCTGTATAGACCCTAAAAATAACTAATCAAATTCACAACTGAAATTAACTACAAAAAATTTTTTTAAAAATTCAGCATGATTAGCATTGTGATAGAATGAAACAGCTTGTGCTTCAGCGTATAGTTTAGTACTTGATTGCAAGCCTATGTTGTAACTTCTTAAAAATGCTATAAGTGAATGCCATGTACTTAATATGGTTGAAACTAACAGAAGTTGATGTTGCATTTTGCCTGCAGGACCTTCTGGTAAATTTAGAGGATCTAGCCTTTCATATGCATCTGCTGCTGACTCCTTTTCTTCTAATGCTGCATACGGAAAAGAAGACAAATCAAGGTCAGCTCTTATTCTAAAAATAACCTTTGCATTTGCTGTATGTGAATTGTTTATGTTTGATTTTTTTTTTTTCTCTCTTTGTATATGAATCACAAGGTAAGTTTGCCTATCAAAGTTTTCATCAGAAAACTGTTTCATATATTCCTTTGTATTTGTTCGATAAATCCTTTTCTTTTTCAGGTAGGGAAAGAGTGGTATTGTAAAAAATTCCTAAAATATAAAAAAAGCTTATGTAATTCTAGAGAGAAATTTTGCTCAGACCAGTATATATATATAATATGTATTTATTTTACCTGTTATTTCTCAGGTGTTTAGTTTAATGGGCTGCTTATTGTTTAAATGGCATACATCTAAATGAGAGTGTTATGGAGTAGAAATATATCAGTATTTCTCTTGAGGCTTAAAAATTCCTTAAATTTGAATTCCAGTCAACCATATGTAACCTCCTAGAAAATTTCAAAAGAAATATGCTTGTGATATGGGTGCACAAAAAAACTATGTAAAATCAGTTATATAATTTTATTTTGATTTACAAGGAAACATCATGACCCCACCACTGAAGCACCCCATTATATAAAATTCCATATGTCCATGTGTATAGGAATCAATTTTATGTTTGTATAAAACATAGCCAATCAATAAAGGATAAGGAGATTTTTTGAAATTTTTTTTTTATTAGTAATCTATAAAATATTTTTGCATTGTATTTTTTTTCCTCCCCTGAGGCTAAAAAATTGGTCCTTTTTTTTTCCCTATGAAATTTTTTTTTTTCTTTTTTAAATCAAAATACTCTGCAAGTTTAGGCTCAACAAAATAAATGCTGAAATCGATAGTTTAATTTTAAATTCCCAATTAAAACTAAATTAACAGTTTTAAGATAAGAATTTTATTTTAGTTTGGAATTAAAATTGTATGTGTTCACTACAATTAATCTAATTTTATTAAATTGTTATGTCCTTCTAGAATTTTAATCACATTAAAGTACTTAATGTTATCAAATTACTCAAAAATACAAAGTGTTATTAATAAATATGTATTAATAAATATGTATGCATAAAAAAACCTTTGAAGTAACTGAAAACATGTTTTATACAGAATCCTTAAAAATTTGATGTCTTTTGAAAACTCACCTATTTTATTTTATTCTCCGAAAATGAGAATTACTCTAAGTATTTTATATATTGTAGTAATGAATCTAATATTTTAAAAAATAATTTGATGTTGTAAAATTGATTACTATTTCTAATATACTTTTGTATCCCAACAGTGCAAACACAGAGGCAATGTACTCAGTGAAAATGGAAACCATTTCCAACAGACTTCCCAGTGAAATGTTGGTGTCTAGACTGTCCGAGTATGACAATTTACTAGAATCCCAGCATTTTCAACTAGCAAAACTGAACGTTTTGAAAGACTAGAACACAGTGGTCGTAAAAGGACAGAAATGATATCGGTTCAACCATGTGATGCAAAATGTGGATAGAAGTTCGGTAGTTTCAGAGTCGGAAAGCATATCTTCATCGACTGTTGTAAGTAAAAGGAACATAGATACTACTATGACTGTAGGAGTTTACGTATCAGAAAATCAAACAGACAGAACATCGCGTGCTGGAGAAAAGTTATCACCGATAGACAGCCTCGTTTTGTGTAGCCCAAGTCATAAGTAAATGCAGATTCGAATGCACAAAGCTGCCGTGGACTGGAGTTGTTTTAATCAGTGATGTACATATTTTATGCTTGTAGGTTGTGTAGTAGGAATAAATGTGCCAGAGTTGCATTTGTGACTACCTCATTTTGTACAGGTTAAAAGAGTCATACCAAAAATATTTTATGTTGTAGTATGTGTGGCTTAATCGATAGCCTTAATATGAATATTTATTGTCGGCAATGATATCGTTTCATGTGTCTGTAAATCCTAATTACGAGAAGGAAGATTTGTGAATATGGATCTCAGTATTTTAGAGTAATATATATACTACAGTATGCAAAATATAAGTTATTCATCTCATGTTCAGGATCTTCTTTCTTTGATCAGCTCTCCTTAAGTAAAGTGACTATATTTTCCCCTGCATTTCCAGAGATAAAGATTTTGTTTCAATCTACAAAATTTTTTCTATTGGGTAGAATAGTGGGGAGGGGATGTTTTTACATTTTATAATTTTAAGAGCATTTGAAAAGTGAAAAAAAAATGTTTTTGTTTGAGTATCAAGTAATAATTGCTATGATTTTTTTTTTTTTTTTTTGGGGGGGGGGGGGGATAATTTGTTTAAACATTGTAGGAAGTATCAGATATATTTACATAAATTTAATACATGTTTTATGAATATTAAATTTTTTTTAACTATCAAGATATCGCTTCATAGTATCACTTTGGTGATAAATAGCCTCATGCAGCAAGCATATTTCCATTTGTTTAATGGTATTGGATCTTCTGCATAATTTCTTATATCACGATATGCAAATTTATCCAATGTATAGTATAAAAAATGATCAAACTGTTAAACAAAATTTAGTAGTTTTTTCAACTGTCCCTCATATTAGGGATAATTAGTCACTTTACATTATAAATTTTAAAATTTAATATTTGTGCTGTGAATTGCTTGTAATTTGAGAGCTATTATCTTTGATTCTTTCCTGCCAAATTTAGTATTTTTTTTTTTAATAAAAGAAAAGCTTTCACATTCACATGCAGTTTGTTAAATGTTTAATATTTTATTTTTATATATTGTAGCCCTTTCAGTTTGCAAACTACAGTGTATTTTTAACCAACAATTAGTACATTTTAAATGCCAGTAATGTGTGTTTTTATCATTTATGATTTGCCTACTCGGTCAAATATATTTTCCCTTCATATAAGTTACATGTTTCGAGCAAAACATCTCAGTTTTCAGCCATTATAATAGGTATTATTTGATTAAAGCTAATGCTTGAAATAGGCCAGTAAAAGCTCATGTTTTTAGTTTTATATCATGAATTTCTGCATTTGCTTCTTTGTAATACATACTTTTTTTAATATCCTGTAATGGGTTCCTTTCCCCGTCTTGCTGTTCATTACCGGAAGTAAGCCTGTTACTTTTCGCTGTGTCATGTCTCATCAAAGCAATAACAGTGAAGTCACTGTACTAATCAAAAGTAGAAAGATATGACATCTGTGTATGTAATATCATTATTTGTAACTGTCATCTCTGTTGGCAGTTGTAATAAAATATATCAACTAAGTATGTGATTATCTTCTTTTATACATACATATATATAGGTATATGTCATTGAACAGCTTTGGGTGTAAGTATAATCCTATACGAAAACATTATTTTTTAGTTACACGAGGTGTTGTATAAAATATTGTCAAGGAAACTGAAAAAGATGTTCATTGTATCCATGTATTTAAAAAGTATTATCTCTAAGATAAAAAAGTAATAGGGTTATATGGAAGGCTGTACCTATGCAGGTGAATGAATTGGTCTCATTCAAGGTCTTATTTTTCAAACTGTGTGAATTTTGTGACATTAGTAATTTGTTATTTTTGGGTCATTTAAAATGAAAAGAAAACCCCATGGTGTGTTATTGCATATTTACATTCATTACTGAAACAAAAAGACAATTAGACAAATTATCTTAAATTGAAAAGTCAAGATTTTTATTTCTCAAGGACCAAAGACCTCAACAATTTGTGAAATTTTAAGTTGAAAACAGTCATTTACTCTTGCTGAGTGATTCTGGAACTTACACACATTCATTTTTATATATATAGATAATGGCCAGTTTTCCATACCTAGAAATATACACACTCATAAGTGACTATGGCAATTAAAAGAAAAAGAGAGGGAGTGAGGCTTCATTTTATGTTTCATTTTATGTATATTTATGGGGGAACTTTTTAAACAAGGCACTTAAAATTCAAGTACGCACATTTAGGGAGGAGTTTCTAAATGAATTCTGCAATAAATATCACTGGTGACCCCCCCCCATCCCAAGGGTGATCTAGAACCGCGGTTTCTAACCTTTTTATGGTTTTCCGCGGATTCTGCGCCCCCAACCCCCTCTCCCTTCCCAGCCTGCAAATTTTCCTTAAAGACGCTTTTTCAGACATTAAAAAACACTAAGTTTAATTTTCCATAATTTAATTCCAATTCCAAATGAAAATTGTAAGAATTGCCAGGAACATGGGAAACATTCACCCGTCAATGGAAGGCCTGTAAAAGCAAGAACTGAACTCAGAAAAATAATGGATTCAGAATATTTAACAAAAATAGGAAAAAAAAATACCTAAACGAAATTGCTTTATTCCGTTGGGGAAAATGCATTAGTCATGCCAAAGGGACAAACAGAGACTGGTGATTGAAAAACTAACTTGTTTGTTAGAAATTGTGTACTGTACGTGGTAGTACTCGCGAGTGAGTTTGCGATCTAGCGAAATGAGTTTGCGCTTTGGAATGAGACCTTTTCCTTTAAAAAACTCACTGCCTTCAGTTTCAAGTGAGATCTGACAATTTCTTTCGTGAAAATTCCCTAAAAAATTCTTTTGATTAAATAAAACTGAGGCGACCCCCCCCCCCCTCCCCCAAACCGCCGAAGCGTAAGGAAAATATAATGAACCCTTCGCGACCCCGACGCAAATGTGAATAAAGCAATAACAAATAACTGCACGAGCGACTAGAATGGATAGCGAACTCCTACGTACTATTCAACGAGCACTAAAAATTACACTGCACTAGAACCTTAACATGTTCGTATTACAAGTACGTAGTACCATACTTACGTAATGCACCGTTTAAAAAACGAGAACATTGCTAACCTAGGCCTGGCACACAGATTTCAAACATAGAAATCTGTACTACTATGTAAATTTACAAATATTTACATTCTATTAATGTACTGCTTTAAACTCATATTTACAATCCATCGTTGATAATCCTCCACATTATAGGGCCTGTCACATAGGAGTCCGTTGCGTTGCGTTAAGGAAAAGATGACGTTGAGACGAAAATAACCAATCATATACCTCCAACGATTAGCAATGAAATTTTTAACGCCTATGATTGGTTTATTTCGTCCCAACGTCATCTTTTCCTTAACGCAACGCAATGGACTCCTATGTGAACAGGCCCTTAGAAACTTAATTTTATAAACAAACACTTCCACCCATGGAAATTTTCCATCTCAGTTGGCTGCACTATAACAGGTGGCATTCAGATTATCGACTTTGAAAATCTAGCTTGAATTTCCTGATATTACTCACGTAACTCAGATGGTAAACTTGTCATTTCGTTTATTTCACGCTTTTGTTTTAATAACGCGGCACATTTTACAACTGCAAGTGAAGATACTGAAAAGTAATGCATCTATTACACTGTCACGTATTGCTGGTCCAAAAGACCTTGCCATCAACCACCTGGAATTCGACACCTAGTGATTTTTCAGTTCTCCTTGGGGACTTTCTAACAGAATTTCTCATCTAACATTTCAACAACACGATCAAACCTCTTTTCCAAATAAAACTATGTCGTCTACGTAAGAAGTAATATATTGTTTTCAAGAATATATACACGATTGCACCAATTTAATTGCTGAAATTGAGACTTTTTAAAACTGTACATCGTAAAACCACTCGCAGCCAAGAAATTGTTTTCTATAAGCACACAAACTGGTTTTTTGGACTGTCTAAAAAAAAACACAAATCTGATGTTAATACCTTTTTATCTAACATGGCATGTAAATACGCGCATTATATAACTATTTGGTAATGTAGGGAACGTACTAAGATTGAATAAAAGATTCCGCAATAGAAAAGTTTAAACCCAATCTAACTACTCACCATTTTCCACAGACTTCCTAATCGTTTGGCGTTAGCAGGCTTAGGTCCTGTTCACATAGAATCCGTCAGCGTTAAAGATTCCGAATGGCTCTGAATGGTTAAATGGGCAAGAATTGGTATAAGATTCATTAAAAAAATTTCGCTGACGCTGATGGATTCTATGCGAACAGGCGGCCCTTAGGGTCTCGAACATTACGATTTGCCAGCGTGGCTATCTTCATGTACTGCTTAAGTTAGTGTTCTTCTGAGATTTAACGCAGCGTAAAAATGTTGCGTCTTCTAGTCATACTTTAGGCTGCATACCTTACCCATTTTTAATTATGCCTGAGAACATAAATCCTCTCCGGGAATTATACACTGGAACAGCCCTCTAAATGAGCTGGGTTACCAGGAAATTCATGTTAGATTTTCAAGGTCGATAATTTGAATGTCACCCCGTTTAGCGTTCCGGATTTCAGATTGAGTTTCCATGGGTGTTTGGGGGACTTTAATCCTCGAAATCCGTTTCAAATTCTTCAGGGAGGAGGGTTTTTCTTGTACAGGTTCAGGACAGCTTCCCATCTACTATCATTTTCATCAAGCGAAAAATTAATGTATTTTGATGATACTCGGTTTGATGAACGAGAAGATACAATACTAACAACTTTTTGTTATTAACAGTTCACTTTCATACGTCCATCAGCTTGTTTTCAGATACTACCTTCCCCCCCCCCCCCCAAAAAAAAAAAAAAAAAGTACCTGCACTGGCCTACCAAGGGTCATAATCCTGAGGAACTCGGTCCGGAATACATATAATTACGCAATGGCATTTCAAGTTGAAAATATAAACAAGCAGGTTTATCTTGCAATAAAACAGTTTATTGAACTAAAACATTAGTGACCTGTTCGATCAAGATTATATTTAATGTACTCACATATGACATTGCCTACATACGTCTGCATGCTTTACTAATGTTACTTTAGTTGAGCACCTATCGCACGCGTATTCATGATGGGGCAGACCGCGATACGGTCACAAATACCATGCAACACTTTTTACGAGCCCATTAGAAAATAATTACAAGATAAAAAGAAATTTTATATACCATGTTTTTAAATTTTCTGTTGAATCTTATAAACTTGACAATCTATGTATTAATAAATACATTTAAAAAAATTTTTGATGAATTATCCCATCAACTTGAAAGAAAATGAAGTTAATTGGAAGTTAACTTGCGTTTAACTTTTCGTTCCCGTCTCGGTGGATAGATGGCTGCACCAGTCTACAAAACAAATTAACTGAAAATGAATTCAATCCTGCTTAAAGATGGCTAAAAGTATTAAAATAATGCATTGTCATCGGTGTTCTGAGCTATTCTAAAGTTCAAATGTCTAGTTAGTCGGGAAGTTAGTTGAAAATCGATTGCAACAATTTGTACTGGCCAGACAAACACACACGCAACAAACAAAAAAGCGAGTTAATAAAAACATGGTAATCACGTACATCATTCGGTTAATGACGAATTAAGAGCTTACGCTATTCGACAAATCGCCGAGAGAAGACACCACCATACCTGTACAACAAATTAGCATATTTCATCTATTTCCTTGATCGGTAAGAAGATATCATAATGGGAACAGTAAATGAATCTCACTGTTCCCATAACCAAAGTTTTTAAGGAACAACGCGGTGTGATAATTTCAGTTCGATTCAAATATGGATTCAAAAGAAACTTAGTCAAGAAATTTTCTTACCTCGACTTCCAAAATTGTCCATCAACTCAATGAACTGCCGTCATTTTTTCAGGGCTGCAATGAGCTATAAGCCATAAAAATGAGCATATGCATTAGAAGTATGGGTACACGATGGCAAAGTCTCTGATAGTCAGCAGTGGCGTATCATCGCACAAGCGTCAGAAATATCTTAAGTAATAAATATTATTAATAGTATTTAGAACAAGGTGGCCTTCAATACTAGATTGTGCCTTAGGGGGGGGGGGGGCTTCAAGTGCTTTAGCCGCCACTGACAGTCGGAAGATTATTTTCTCTCTAGTGAAAATTTTCTCCCCGCAAGAGATTTTACTCACTCCCGAAATACGTTAGAAGTATTTTCCAAACGCCGCAGAACCTTACCGAGCTCAAGATAAGTGCATGAACCCTTTACTGGGCAAAAATATTTACGATATGCTGCTATGAAAAAGCTTAAAAAACAATAATACAAAAAGCGACCGTCACACGTACCAGTATCAGCTGCGTTTTCCTACAGTCATTCGTTGACAGCCATCAACTGAAAACTCTTGCATTTTTCGACTAGAAAATAAGTACTTTTTAAGGACCGGAGAGTAAAGGAAAATAGCACAGGGCCGCCCAGTGCGTGTGTGTGTGTGTGTGGGGGGGGGGGGCAGCTGGGGCACTTTGTCCCAGACCCCCCCCCCAAAAAAAAAATAATAATAATAATAATAATAATAATAATAAAAAATTAATTAATTAATTTATTAGATTTCATGCTAAAGAAAATTCTGAAACTTGTACCGTACTTCAAAATTCAAAATAATCTCCAGAAAAAAGTCCCCCCCCCCAAAAAAAAAAACTATTCAATTAATTAGATTTTTCGGTACTTTAGGATTATTCCGTCGACCTGTGAACACTCGCGAAAATGCGCAAATCCTTTGGCGCCATCATAATGAAAAGCAATTTCCAAAATAAACATTCTAAACACATTAAATTTATCAAATAATAATATTAAATAATAATAATAACAAAAAAATGTAAGTGTAATAATTCGTAACATAAAGAATCAAAACAAAGTAAAACCTCTATTTTTTTATAATTACACATGAATCATTCTTGAATCTAACCATATATATTATTATCAATCACTTCGGCGGCCAAAATCCTTGATAGCTTTTAAGGAGCAAACAAACAAGTCATTATCCTTGTGCAGTCGCCGCCACATAAATTCGTTTTAAATGCGAATCCAAGTGTTTTCGGGTAGTTCGCAGTGTTTCTTGTTTCGCCATTTTGTCAAACCCCACAATCGTTCTATATTTTGTGTATGTGCACCAGTTTCAGGATCCACAAAATTATATCGGTGATTCACTGGAATCCCGCTGCTTCCAATTCATCAGTTTTGTAACTTTTCCACGAGTCTGAGAAAATTGTAGTTCCTTCTGCAATGTTGTTCCTAATTTCAGCCATGAGAGTTGCTGCATTTCGGTTGGGAACCTTTGCGATGAAACACTCGTTGGTCTCTCTGCACAGTCCCCCAAATATCCATTGTTCTGGAAGAATACGACCTACTTGGTTTTTGCGCTTTGTAAAAAGGCTCTCATCTAATCTTGTTCGGACCTCCTATTTGTTTCGATCCCGTTGTAGAAGGCTATGAGTGCACATTTCCCTCATATAATTGTTCCTGTTCCTTATTAAAGGATCGCTGGTTGTGGAATTATCCACCTCGAAACAAAAAAGACTGGGCTGAGTTGATATTTTAAATAATTTTATTACGAACAATTTTGATCTCCCAAATGGAGACCAATTCATAATTCACTACATAACTGCTCTTTCAGAGCGAATTCCGACGACATCCTGAGCCACAAACGATTCCGAGAGGAACGGATGCCCGCGCGCAGGCGCACAGAAGCAAAACTTAAAATACAGTTTCTCGGCGGTTAAAGCAAAGTTCGTAGTGGCGTGAACAGTTCCAATCAACAATTGTCTTTCCTTGTCAAATCCAGCCGTTTTTCTACCCCATTCAATTGATGTAATTCATGCGACAAGCAGTAAATAACCGGAGGGCAGTCAAAAAAGGGGGTTTTGAGCCCTCCAAACACGTGCCATTTCGAATAGCTACTCGTTTATCGCACCCCTTTACATTGCACCGCCATTGCTTATCAGTTTTGATATACAACGCCATATCGTGGCCATTCACGCACATTTCTTAGAAGAAATGATTCCATAATCTTGAAAACAATCACTGCACTCTCTTCGGTGCTAGGCAAATCCAAATTAGAATCATTTTGCAGCGGAGTAAAAAAAAACAGTATACACTCAAGAGCCAGAACATTATGACCGCCTGTCAATAAAGAGTTGGCCCACCTTTGGCGCGCAACACAGCTTCAACTCGCCTTGGCATGGATGCCACAAGTCCTTGGTAGATGGCGGAGACAGATTGTACCAGATGTTTAAGCAACGGTCACGCAAATCCGAGATATTGCGAATTGGTGGTCTTTGAACTCTGAGCTGCCGTCCCATGACATCCCAAATGTGTTCTATCGAATTGAGATCCGGTGAGTTAGGCGGCCAGGACATTAACTGGAATTCAGCATCACGTTCCTGGAACCACTCCAACACAATTTTAGCCTTGTGACACGGGGCGTTGTCGTGTTGGAACATTTCCATTTCCAGCTGGAAAAACAGAGGCCATGTAAGGGTGCAACTGGTCCGCAATGATGTTCAGATACCTGTAGCATTCATGGTCTGCTCTACCAACAACCACGGGGTCCCAGAGACGCCCAAGAGAACGTCCCCCAAAGCATAATACCGCCACCACCGGCCTGTGTATGACCTACTGTACATTGAGGGAGCAACAGTTCGCCTGGAAGACGGCGTATCCTGACACGGCCATCGGCGTGATGAATGACAAACGTGATTCATCTGACCATGGCAACTCTCTCCCACTGATCCATGGACCAGTCGCGATGTTCCCGGGCCCAGCGCAGGCGCAGTTGGCGATGACGCTTGGTCAGCAAAAGGCCACGAGTGGGACGTTTGCTGCGTAGCCCCATATCCAACAGGGTCCGCTGAACAGTGTGCTGCGATACTATTTCTACTTGGCCCTGCATTGTATTGGACTGTCAGCTGCGCCACTGTCTGGCTCCGGTTTTGCTTCACCATGCAGACAGTCTCCGACGACCTTTTTTCTTTGATAGGTGTGGACGTCCAACACAATGTCGTCTACTGCTGGTTTCACCGTCATTCATCCACTTTGCTAAGTACTAACAACTGTAGGTCGCGAACAACCCACGAGTCGTGCAGTTTCGGAAATACTGTTCGAGCCTTGAGCCATTACAATCTGCCCTCTATCAAAGTCGCTTAGATCCGCAAGCCTTTCCCATCACACACAGAAGTAAGTGAAAAGAATGATTCTTCAGGACTCTCAGCAGCAGTTAAATACCACTTCCACCTGCTCACGTGCCTTCCACGTCATCCAGGCGAATTCATTGCAAAATGTATGGTGGTCATAATGTTTTGGCTCTTGAGTGTATTTGAGCACGCTAAAGAACACTAATGCGCGTAGTCAAGGATTACACAGTAAATGGATAAAATTTGCGGTTATTGGCGCAAAAGCTACCTTTTGGCGATAATATCAGGTTTGGCGAAAATGGTCGACGGGATAATCCCAAAGTACCGATTTTTCTGACTCCATTACAGTCTTCTGGAAAAATACGCGATTTAATTTTAATGAAAATCTAACTGTTTAGTCCTAACTACTATAAAATTACATTCTCTCTAATAAATTGAAGACAGTACTAATACTAATATAGATAGCAAAAAAGTTCGTGGATGAAAGCTATTAGATAGTTTATCTTTATGAAGAAGTAAAAATTAATTTACGTCTCCTTTAGTAAGTCCCAAAACCTACGTAAAAGTCAAATTCGACCTCGCTCCCCTCGCAATAGTATGGCCGGCAGCTGTCTGCAGGGCTCCCTTGTTTGTTAAATTAGAGATTAGATTGTCATTTAGACATTCAGCAGATTTAACTCCAAAACCACGAAGCGCATCTATTCCTTGTGTTGAAAAAAAGAATTAGTTAGAAAAGCTGATAACTTGGTAATCGGACCCTCGATAGCTTTCTTCGGTAGGAACCAGTATAACAGATGGAAAACAATTTGACACAGAAGACCTCCTGCCATTGCAGAGAACGTCATGTCTACCTCAGATAATCACCAGGATATTCCACCAGTTTTCAAGGAAACTGGACTGATTAGTAATAGTGAATCTCAAGAAGTGGATTGTTCAGTTTGTGGAAGTGAAAATCAGAGAACGAAATCAAGTAAATCATACATCAGAAGTATGAATTTTACTCGATTATCTGCAAGAAATATACGATATTTAATCATACTCCTTCTGACTTAGAAGAAAATTCCAAAGGAACGGAACATTTTGAAGTGAGTACTGATCCAGCCACATGGGTTAGACTTGATAATAAATCTAGAGATATGATAGTCCTAAAGGGGCCACCTAGGAGAGTAGGGATTGCGACATCGATGTCGATGTTTTCAAAACATCGACGTTTCGATAAAAACATCAATTTATTGAAGCCGATTTTTTTTTTAACATCGCTGTTTTACGTTGTTCGATGGTTGTTTTTTTTTAATGAAAAGACAGTAATAAATCAATTTAAAAAATTAACCACCTAGCATAATTTTCACACTCAGTAAATGTAAATTCAAAAATTCTTTTAAATGATTTTGCCGTATTCTCTATTGATATGAAACCAATTCTTTTGTCTTGTGTTACAGTCGTGAACTAAGAATATATGTGAATCTAAAGAATTACATTTCAAAGTGAATGCATTTTACCCTCTTAGGCTTGCTGATTGTCGAATTAAGATCAATGGCAGACCGTATGGACGAATATCAAAAGTGTTCGTCCTATATCTGTCTAACAGGAAACGGATTTGAAATCAAGTAATAAATTTTAAGTATGAGTAACTTAATTTGAATGTGTGTTTCGTCACTTTCCATTTTTTAAAATTTTTTCTTAGGTAGAGCCCCCAACAGAAGTTTGCCCCAGGCCCCGTAAAGTCTCTGGGCGGCACTGAAATAGCAAACACCTAAAATGCAAAAATAAGGACGTTTTGAGGGTCTTATGTATTTTTCCGTTCCTAAAAATCGGGTTTTTCCAATAATAATTCTCCCAGAGAAACATAAAAGCAAGGATCACTATAGTTCAACAGACTTAAAATTGTTAACCCTACTTTTGTGGATTGGGTGGATTTGAGTGGTGTTTAAGTTGAAGAAAAAACGTATGCCTTCCTCCGAAGAGAAGATCCCCGAAAAACTGGTCACTCAGGGAGAGTTCTTTTTTGATGAGGGTTAGAACGTACAGAAGCGAAGGTCAACGGGAGAGAATGTGTGACGGTGAAGAATGTTGATTATCCCTGACCCCTCATTTCGAGAATTGACCTTCCCGAGGCAGCAACCCAAAAACTGGTGTCAGGTCTCTTCTAGAGGGATGTGGACTATAACTGTTCCCTTATTGAACAGTGATATTGCACACCCAGTAAAATACTGTTTAAGTCCAATAGTAAGTTATTAGCCTTACAACAGTATTTTATTCAGTATGCAATATACACGCTGATCAATTTTAAAGTGAGAATTTCCCTGCCCGATGACCTGTGTTTATTTCAAAGAAAGCTGACGTCTGTCTGTATAATGGGTTTAGGAAGGTAAATTATTACCGACTATAGGAAATTATTGCTTAATAGCCAGCCGAATACTAAACAGAGTATAAGAGAGTATTCATGGATCGGTGTATTTTTCTAGTGATACCTAAAAAATAAATAAATAGGACCAGAACTCATTGTCATATGATACATTTTTATTTTCAATGATTTTTATTAAATTTTCACTTTTATATTCTTCATACCACCTGTATAACGCGCGCATACCACAGTTTTAAAATGGTTTATTCTCTAAGGCATTACATTCCTTTATTTTCATGACTGCTGTAATGAGGTACATCTGTTGTTTTTCAGCAATACTGATGTTGCACAGACACACCAGCACTTTTGATTGCATATAATTCTAACATGAGTACTTCAAGTCAACGTGCTGTTTGCGTAGTAACAGATTCATACTGACATAAATGCAATAAATAGCAATAGAAATTTACTTTTGATTTACTAGTAATGACCAGTGAACAAGTGACAAACAAAGACAAAAGCAGTGATAAATGTCAAACTAACACAAATACATAACATTTCTAAAATAGTGGTTCTCAAAACAGATTTCCTCTATTAGATCTCAGACAATAATATATAATAATAAACTAGTATTATATAAGAGCTATTCTTAGCTAATCAGAATGTATATAAATAATTATTAAATAGACCTATAACAAAAAATAGACTCTAACAAATTTTTAAAAAATAAATACACATGCAGTAGATATATTTCCACTCTTGATAAATTTTGATATCTATGCAAAATAGTGTCGACTATTTTGTGAAGTAATATTTAAGAGGTGTATGTGTGTGCAGTCATTCTCATTATTCAAAATTAAAAAAAATTATTCCTTACCTAAATAAGTGATGTGTACGCTGAAAATTTTAAAGACTGAGAATTTTGCTACCTATTATTAACGTTTATTTTCCCTCCCCCTATTCATGTATCCATGACTATTTTTCTTTACTAAAAACAAAAAAGAAAACACCTTATACTTTCTTAATACTTCCTCTCTGATTTTCAAACATTTTCCCCCTCTAGTAGACCAATAAAGTCAGCATTCCCACAATGTTCGAAGAGTTCTTCAGCAATTTGTTAAGCGATATCTTCTGTTGCTGAAATTCAAAAGTTGAAATACTCATGCAACTGGACGGAGTGGCATATATCTCGTGAATTTTTTTCTCTCCGGAAAAAAAAAAAGGCAGCATTTATAAAATTTCTGATAGGTTCTGTGAATGTAGTTAAAGACTGATGGTCTTTCAAAGTTGCTACTATAATGAAAATACAGTTATAGGACATTACTAATTATAAAAATAAGCTGAAAATAATGAGAAAAAGAATAATATGAAATTAAAATAACTAATCTAAATTTCTCTATTCATTTTTCATCTGAGTAATTGAATTTAATATTTTTAAAAATATTTTATTATAGTTGTTTCATAATTCAGATCATTTAATTTTTCGCATATTTTACACATCAGCTGAAAAATCGAAACGGTTATCACATTAAATTTAATGTGGACCTTTTTTTCATGCTTGGCAAAACATACAAAGTATGTGAACACAATTAGCTAGTCGTTAGCAAGTTAAAAGCTGGGTTGACAATTTAACATCAAATTTACAAGGAGCAAGATCTTTTTTTATACTAATTTTACAAAAGAGAAAAAAATATATCTTCCACCCAAATCTATTGTGTGTATAACCAAATCATTTTAATTACAGAAAGTAACTAATTTTCTATTGTGGGGGGGGGGGGGGAACATATGCTTACCGAAATGTGCTGGTATTATGCTAAAGACTTTTTCCTGTAACATGTATGTAATTGATATGTGCACATGAAATCCGCATTGACAGTCTTTCATATGATGGATCATTTCTTTGTGTAATGATAAAGGAGGATGACATGACTTAAATATAATGAAGTGATGGTAAAAATATTAACATCTATCGTAGGTGAAAGTAGATCGACTTTCAAGTAAATAGTCACATGGTCTGCTGATCCAAAAGCTCAATAATAAATGCCTCATAGCATAGTTATTTGAAGAAGGTTCTTCATCGCTATAAGCCAGACAATACATAAGATAATACAGAGGATTATCTACTGCAATAATGAATTCATTAGTGATATAGATGTGCACTTATATGCTATGAAATTGAGAACCACTGTTTTAAAACTCTTCAAGGAAAAAATTTAAAAATTCAGTCAATACACTTTAAAAAAAGTGAAATTGGCAGTTAAGTTATTTCTCTTTTTGAGTTTAAATATACAATGAAAAAACTGATCATAGTTTCTTATTTTTTTTACATGATATAATGGAGTATATCTTTCAGTCATATAAGAGTGTCAGCCAAGGTTGTCAATATTATTAAAATGCTGTTCAAATTTAATCATGCACATTTATAAATCAAAACTATTCTTATTCTACCTAGACTGAAGAATGCAGTTAACTAAATCTAAGAAAACTTTTTCATTTTTTCCACTATCAAGATTTTGATTAGACTTAGTAAATGTGTAAAAATAAAATGACTTCATGAAATAAATGTTTTACAGTTGAATATAAATCAATACAAGTGTGACAAGTGCTCTAAAAAGCCCAGGATGTTTCTGTAAATAATAAAACTCTTATGAACTTTAGGGTTTTTCTTTACTTACATTGCAAGAGTTGCGACATATTGAACCATAGGTTTGAAAAAAAAAAAGGAAGGATTCCCAACCCCAGGGACTGAAGAAAAATAATTGTCTGTAGTGGATTTCAGAATAGAAACCTAACACCCATAAATGAAATGCTGCTCTTGAAATGAGCAGTCAGAAGTGACAGCAGCAAACCATCTTTCAGTAGGTATTCAATTGGTACAAGCTGCTGAACACTTGTATTTTGAGTGTGTTCATACGGCAGGCATTGCAACAATTTTGCTCTTGCTGTGCGCTCTTAAGCCGCTAAATACACAACATAGCAATGAGTTAAATACAGTGGAATTATTTACTATTGTAGTGATGACTATATATTTATCCAACCTTATAGCATTAGAGATCATAAATAAATTCTCTTTCATTATCTGGTGTGTTAACAAGGCCAAAATTTGTCCATGACTACTGCATGAATACTCCTGAAAATGGAAATTTAAGTATCTGCAAGGAAGTCTGTGGTTTAATGAACATTTCTAGAACACATATCAGAACAAAACTAACTAAAAATTGTTTTTAACTTATTGCACTCAAAATAATAATAGAAATTCAGTATACGTTTTATACACACAGCACACACATAATATACATTATTGCAGTGATTTTTTGTCTTCTCTTGTCATTGCAGTACATACATGATTTCTGAGAAATTGCAATAATCTATTTTTAAAAATGTAAAATATAGTCTTATCTTCTTTCTCAAAAAAGAAATAATTCATTTTTGTCATAGATCTGAAACAGATCATTTAAACTAGACTAAAAATACTCTAATGGTAATGTCAGAACTCTAATACTTTAAATCAAAGCTTAATGATCAGGAATTTTCATAACAATTTAAGCCTGATTTTCTCCAGCTATTACATCGGTCAAAATTTTGATGGGTATTATAAAAGAGTATGGAAGCCCCTATTTCTTTTCAAATCATCCTCAATTGCATGCATATTTTAAATGTATCTCATTCTGTTATTTAAAGCTGGAGTTTTAATTGCTGATTATGTTGAGTGTTTAATCAAAGCCTAAAACAGGCAATGATAAAATGGAAGTCTAATTTTAGCTCGATACAAAAGAGCTTTAAATAAAATTAAAAACTTGATTTGCATGAATTTTCCAAAAATAAAATCCTCAGTTAAATTTAACAACAGTACTGCAATAAAAATAAGAAACCACTGCAATATAGTAACAACACAAAATTTTAGAAGGTTTGGAATTTTAAAGAAAGTACTAGATATGAATTGTATACTTATATGTTAAGTAACAGAATAATTAAATTTTTAGATAAATCATCAATGACAATACACATACTTTTTTTTTTTTTTATAAAACCACATTAAAAATATTTGTATGTCGTATGAAACAAATCCAAAACACTGAACATAAAAAATAATTTTTTAATGTACTATTATTTGATAATTAAACATTTAGTTGCTAAGATTCTTACTGCAAGAGAGTGTATAATTTGTACAATTTTACAGTTTCATTTCCAGTCTTCCAATTTTGCAAAATGAAAAGTAACAGTGGCACAATACAGTGAACACTGTGCAAAACTTTCATTGAACAGTCTACCATCTAACGAGTCCATCGTGTATCTAAATGTGAACCTACGGTTCTGAGTCTAAAATCTTTGATTACTTTAAAAGTTTTGCTGATGTGTGAGCATTACAAATGAGAGGTCATGTTATACAAGGAAATATTTTTATAAAATATATCACCCCCCTGTAGCAACATTTCCAGCAGTCTCTATACAGATTTCTTGGCAATAAATTTTCTAACTCTAGTTATTCAACTGATATCGAGGAAAACATTCTGAAAATTAATGAAATACTCCAGTATGAAGATTAATATATACTTTGTTGCAAAATTTGACAGTCATATAAAATAGGTTTTAAACTCCTTAAGCAACATGAACATCACAGGTGTGCTTGTCAAATAATGGTTATTCCGAGTGCATTCCATTATGAATCAAAATAATGAAGAGTAAATTCTTTATATATAGTTATATGAGTGATCTACATGATTTTGTTTCGAGTAAATATACAAAATAATGGATGTAACAAGGGGAAACATGTCTTTGAATTTAATACTATTTCTGAATTTAAGAAGTATTTTGACAGATTTGCCACAATTTACACAGTAAATATATAGTTAAGTGGAAGGGATCTTTGTTATACATGGAAGTGGCCACTTTTAAATATATGTAATAACAATTCTTAAATTTTTTAATTTATTAAAAAACTAATAAATTTTTAACTTATTAAAAAGTCCTATCGAAATTTTTCAATTAAGATGTTTATGGAAATTTTTTTTTACAGAATACAATGTAAACTATGACAGAAAGCCTTACACCATAAAAATAAATAAAAAATAACAGAAAATATCATGTATAATGAATATATACAATGTGTGTGCAAAGCTTGAAGAAACAAACACAAAAAGATGAACCAACAAAATGAACTTATTTTTGCAGGTAGATTATATTTTGAATGACTAGTACTTGAATTGCCTTAAAATAATTAATAATTTTTGAGAATAATTTGATTGTAAATATCAGTTATTGCTACAGATGCTTGACCACAGAGGTAAGAATCCCTGCGTGTTCAGTGTCACACGAATGATTTTAATCTTTCATACTGGAGTGCAGCTATTTTCGAAAGTAACATTAAGAAGGGGAAAAGAAGTTATTACTGTACAAGGAATGAAAATTATAATCTCTAGCCAGCACAATACTCAAGTACACAGGCAACAGCACAGAACTCTCGGATATATAATATATACAATATTTGGTCACATAAAACGTGGACCTTCAGTCTTTGTTTTTGCTGTGTAACATTACAGTGGGCTTTGCTTCTATTCCACAATAAATGCTTTTTCAGATGCAATCTTTGGATCACATGGCTTCAGACTCGATCGATTGGAATGTTGACTTTTAGAATTAGTCCTTCAGCACTGAACTCAACTCTTAAGCCAAGTTCTGAAATTTCATGCCCCGCTATGGCTCTCGTGGGTAAACATTCTCTCATCTAAGGACTATAGATATAGTGAATCAATCTATACAGATTTATAGTACAGCAAAACATGTCAGTTGGGGGAAGGCAAAAGATATCTCTATGGAAACTGTACAATGAAATAGAAAACAAAGAAACTAATTTATGAGAAAAAGGAATGAATAGTTTTAAAAAATTAAAAATAGAGTTAGGAGTAGTAGAAAAAAAGATGTCAGTATAAAGTTCTGAGAAATCTTCGAAAAATGCAGTTGAAAAGGATAAAGGTAAAATTACAAAGGACAGGTGTAAAACTTTTCACAATATAATTCTTTGTTCATGGTGACATTTTACTTATTTGGTTGTCTTGGTTGAACTGTAATAAAAGCCGAGTCAGTTCCTCTAGAATGAAGCTATTGTGTAATGAATGATATGACCGATAGATAACAATACTGAGCGGTGATATTACACATGGAAAAGAATATCTCACCATTGTTCGTATATTACACAAAAGAAAACTTGTTCCCAGTTAACAAACACTGTGATAGTCTTTGAAACAATGTCTGCAAAACACCACACATCCTTGAATCATAAACTTGTTTTCTCGCAAAAAATGGGAGAATGACACTTTGGTCTTGCATAGTGCCTACATGTATTATACTTACACTTCATACATACTAGACAGGCCCCACTCGAAATGGCCACCTTATCAAGGGGGGGGGGGGGGAAATAAATGGTACACCCATGATGAAATTCATGATTCAGAGTCATTGGTAGGAATAGTTCAGCTGATTCTGGTAACAATAAAAATACATATGGATGCATTTCTGTGGATGTAATGTTACAGTGATAGTCAATATTTTACAATTTCTAAAAGGAAATTCATAGAAATCAGACTAAAATTTTCTACACTTATGTTCCTCACGAGCTTATGATTAGAATAGAGCAAGGTGCACATGAAGAGAAAGCAACAAATCATTCTATACATCAGGATATTTTTCTTTCTTTTTGGAAGGATGTTCAACAGGTGGCCACGTTAAGCAACTGTTTGTTTCCCAGCTACAGATATCCGACAGCCAGTTACTTGAGTGAGTAGCACTTAGGAAGAATGCTATCAATCACATACGCTAAGTGGGAGCCTGAACACTGTACAGCTTAGTGAGGGACTTAGTCTTGCACATTACAGCAGTTTATTGCATAAAGTAGTCCGGATGTTCATTGGGTGTGTCTTTTTCAAACCTTTTGGCTTCCTCCTGCATACTCTCTTTGATTTTGAGAATTGCTGCTGATTCATTCTGATCCTGAAAAATAAGTTCTTTTATTTAGAGAACATTTCAAAATGAATTCAGTCATAGACATGAGCCAATAAAAATTTGTAAAAGAACCATGGCCCCAATAAAGAATTATCCACTACAAACTGACATTTTCATATTGAAGCAAGGGTAGAGTTTTATATATATATTTGGTTGTACTGTAAGATTTAATGCTAGATTCTTATACAGCATTAAAAGAAAGTAAATAAATAAAAAAATTAGTTCCTATAAAAGTATAAAAAATCTAAATTCTAAGATATAATAAAAATAATCTTAACTATGTAAAATTTGATCTTTTCCCTTCAGTTTAATGACATTCATCAATTAAATTAAGAGTTATATTTATTGCTAAAGAGTACCAAAATTACACTTAAATTATAGAAGTTAATTATACAATATTTTTCCCGATATAAAAATTATACAGTAATACACAATGGTGTGCAAAACTAAGGATAAAACAGGTTTTCACAATGTGCACAGCAGTTGTTAAGGTTTTTACAAATCATACCACAAGGTGTTGCATAAATGCACATGCATATATGTAGCACATGCCGCTACACAATGTCTTGATTAGTCTTTTGTTCAGATCTGCCTGATATTTCCACTGCTATATTAATTTCTCCATCCTTAATTTTTGCACACTAGTGTATACTTTAATAGAAAAATTCTGATTTGAAAGTCAAAACGTACGTTTTCTTGTCCATAGCCAGGTATTCCATAATCACCCATAGATGGTCCTTCTTCTCTAGGTGTGCCAGATCCATTAGCTGGGGAGTTTTTCATGCCATCCAATGTATCACCTAGGCAAGAAATACAACCCCAAATTTCATTAATTCAAATAAATTTATGATGTTCATCAGCAACAATATAATAATACCAGTTCACACTAACAATTACAAACATTAAGACAAAAAGCAAAATTATGTTAAACACACTTTGCATAACATTTTAAGTCTTTCATCTGGTAAATATGTCAGCAATTAAGCAAGAATTAAGATAGTTTTACTTAGGAGGAGGACTTATTAAGTTTTTCCTATATCAATTTTATTAAATCAGATGAATTTTTTCCTGATAAGGGAAAACTATATTTCCAAATTAGAGAGAGATGTACAGCAAAACCTACAACAATATAAATCATTATATATGAATAATCTGCAATAGAGGTCTCTACAGACGGAACATTCAAAGCCTAATTTGGCCTGAGCGAGATTATTAGACTGACTAGGCCCACAGATAAGTTAGATAATTGAAGTTATTTTCCATCAAACAAGTATGCCAGTTAGGTTAGCCTCACCTGACCTGGCCCCCAGTGTTCATGTATAGTAAAAACTGATTACAGAAGTTAACTTTCACTAATCCATTTAGAATGTGTATAACATGACAAATTTTTGTAACTTTTTTACACTAATAGTATTATTATGAACAAAGAATGTCAGATTTGATTTTGAGACAAAGTAAAACCTTATTGCATTACTAATAAAGCTTAAAAGTACAACCAAAAAGCAGCTGTGAGAATTAAATACATTTAGTATGCTTGTAACTAAATTGTAAAATAATGTATCTCAGCGATATTAAACATTTAAATTTTAAAATATCCAGCCCATTAACTACAATAACATTACTTACAAGGATGATTTTAAAAACCTGGGGATTAGCTTAATACATAAATAGTTTTGAACTTAAAATTAGATTTCACAGCATACTTTAAGGCATATCAATAAATCATGTCTGTTTTCAGTAAAATTACTTTGCACACACAGTCAGAAAAACACTGCAATAATTCTACAAAACCATTATTGTTCAATAGTAAAAATTGTTTGACAAATCTAAACAGATTTTTAAGCTCTGAAACTAGCAAAAATGCAAGTTAGAACTTGCATCTTTGCTATATCTAAGCTTGTGCAGTAATCCAATTTTCATACTGACTAGGACAACATTTGCATTACAATAATGACAATTTCATTTAATATTACCTGCAGATGACATGCCATTCATGACTGGTGGTCCCATTTCAGGTCCCATAGATCCCATTGGTCCTTCAGGCCCAGGTCCCATAGGGAACTAATAAAAAAAAAATTATAAGTTGAAAATGGCAATTACAAAAATATGGAAAAACACTGATATTGAAAAGAAATAGTTAAGTTTCAAAGTAAGTCATGGAAATTGAACAGCCTTTAAATAATAGAATTTATACATATCTTATAAAATATTATATATACCTTTTAGAATTCGGATTTCCATTAAAAAATGATAAAGTGAACACAAATTTTGAAACACCTAACACAATGAATACAATGTATTATAACTCTTATGCATGTAACTGAAATTTTTATGTTTTTAAGTGTACTAAAGAACCAACAGATGATCAGTGATAAAAATGCCAAAAGAAAATTAATTTTATCCATTGACTTAAATTCATTCTACACTTGCTAGTCATGATGCCTGACAAATTAAAATACATACATAATTATTGATTATTTCCTTCTGGAAAGAAATTGCAAGTAATTACACAATAAAGTACAATGGCCTCAAAGAACTGTAGTTCATTTTAGTATTCTGAAATTATACATGAACTACAGAGCATCTTTAATTTATTTTGTTCTATAGGCAGCAAAAATATATATACATATGTTTTTTCTATGACACTATCCATTTCCCTCATACCTACTGTAATTCTATTGATTTCATTTTTTTTTATAGTTATAATGATGATGATAATAATAATAAAAGACTGTTAGAAAAACATATAGAGGATTTTCATACATAATGAGTGAGGTATTAGTATTTTCATTACTAAAAGTAACAGAAAAATATTTAAGATAGCAAAAAGAGATTTTTAACTTTAGCTATTTAAATATACTATAATGCTTTGTTGTTTCCAAACAAATGACTATATAACAAAAGAAATAACCAGATCCCATTTCTATAATCTCATTCTTAAAAAAGCCTCCGAGAGAAGCTCATTAAATTGCTTTACAGTCCAGTTTTTATATACAGTGAAACTTCTCTAAGGCGGCCAGTCATCGTTTCAAAAAAATGTGGCCACTTTGAGGGGTAGCTGTCAAATAGGGGAGATGTCTGAAAGACGGCCAGTAATGGTTAAAAAAACACCTGCTTTGAGGGGGTGGGCTGGCTAGAGAAGCTTCTCTGTGATTATAAAAATCTGTCACAACAAAAGTTATGTATTTATATTTATAAAATCCATATAAACAAATGTTCACAAAACTAATTGCTCAAAATCTTGACAAGTCCCATTTAGCATGCAGATTGCATGTTTTATATAACTACTTTAGTCTGAGCACTCAACCCTTCTTCAAAATAATATATATGCACATACTAAGAAAAAAAAACAGGAAAAAGAATACATACCCCAGGTATGCTACCCCCAGGAACTGGTTTCATCATTGCATACATACTTTCACCACCTGAACTCGTTGAATCTGAAAGATAATTAATTTATAGCACTGTAAAGTAACCTTCACAAAATGCTAAGAGATGAGGGAACAACATTCTCAGATGAACATATATTTGGGACAAACTACAAATGTACACAGCCTTAAACAAAAATGAAATAAAATATGTATTCATGCCAAACTAGATAAAATATTGCATAAAATTATCTAAACATAGAGGAAAATACATGAATAAATTGTTAAACCATTAATGCATGCAAGTGGTTAGTTATTACCTTTCGAACCTTCACCTCTAAAACCTAATTAAAGCCATTCAAATAAATATTAGAATGCCTGAAGGCATTTGGGAGCCAACAGCTGAAAGGCAATAACTTGTGTGATTAGTGGAGGACAAACACAGTGTTAAAATGTAAGCTGCAAACACAACCACAAGCAAAGCCCACAAATAAAAGCATATAAAACTGTCATACAACACTGCCATTACAACTAGGTTAAAAACAATTAAAGCTACACATTTTGTCACGAAACTAAAGGGACATTGGCAAACAAATATCATAATGTAGTATGTATGATATCAATCATTGAAAGAGAAACAGGAATAACTTTTAAACTTAATTCCGTAAGTTTATAAACAAAACAGGCGAAAGATTGTTTGCAACAACTTTCAATGATACATTCAAGTGATAATTTTCCAAATTTTAATACCATAAATATAAAAACTAAATTTGTTAATTATGCGAAGATTTAAATCCTCCTAGCATAAAACACAGAGAAAAATAAAATAAACTCATTGTCTTTAAAAAATATAGACGTTCAAGTTTTCCCATTAAAATAAAAAGTTAAAATTTATATAATTAGATTTCATTGAACATTAAGTAAAGATTATAATAAAAATTTATCAAAAATATATAATACTCCTATTATTTAAATTATGACGTTTGTTCAAAATAATGTGATGTATGTGATAATGCTATGAAATAGTCACTACATCAAAAATTAAGTAACCTGCCAAGATATTGTTTAAATTACTCTGTGAAGCTTATTATGAAATTATCAGTTTGTGATGAACTTTATGAGATTAAATTTTTCTCATGCTAAATATGTTAACATGCAGAATACCTTAAAAACACTTCTAAATTATTCAGTGCATACTTCTACTAAACAACAATCATTTGCTTTCATGCAATTTATAATTGCATATAGACTTAACAACAACATGAAATGTAAAAGCATTTCAAATTGGGATTGTATAATATAATAAGTCAAACATAAAAATAACCCTCCAAACAAAAGTGCATTTAACAAAACTAATTTATCCCCACAGAGTCAGACACCTTTCAGAGTAAACCATTTACAATTAATCAACGTTTTCTAACACAAACACCATCAATGCTATAAAAGAGTTTGTCAAACATGGGGAGATATTACATTATGTAAATGCTAGTTAATGGCAGATAATGCATGACAGAAAACGTAGAAGCCAAATATGAAATAAGAGAAACAGATTAGAACACATATAGATGAAAAGAAGAAAAATAGGGCTAGAAAGGAAGGGCTAAATATGTATGTCACAGTGTTAACATAAAGCTGGGTTCATATGTTCACCTCTTCGTGGCGTAGAAGTATTCATTCGATGGCTGGCTGGGGAGTAAGGACCTGATGAACCTAAAAACAATACATGAAGCCTGAAATCAGTGCAGGAAAAAAGCGAGGGAAGTAGCTCTCAACAACAGGATGCAGCAGTGCAGTAAAGAGCCACTTTTATGGAAAACCATGCAATTTTATAAGTAAAACAAAACAACAGAGGATAAAGCAAGAAACTGTGGATGTTTGAATATATCATGTGCAGCAATGGGAATGGAAAAGGGTAAATTTTAAAAATATATCGTTTGCTTTAAATTTCATATATGATTTCATTACTCTTGTATGTACATAATTAAAAAAGGCCTGTTTCTCTATTACACATAACCTATCTAAGCATTATTTTAAAATGGCTCTTAATTCATGATTTTTTCAAACACAATAAACAAATAAAATTAAAAAACAGGAGAAATTAAAACTGAAAACTGCTAACCTTCATAAAATAGCTCCAGATAAAATCTTCTTGGAAAAATAGTTGCTCAAGCATTTAAGGCAACAAGTACAACATAAAACTTGATTTAATGTATAATAAAATAATGTATTTGTTTAGAATGCATGTGCAAGTATTGGCTAATACATTTTTTTCCTATCAGTAATAGATCACAAACATCTGAAAGAAACATGTTTCACTCTCATGAAGATAAGAGTCTGTTGGCATTTTGTATTTTAAAAAAGAACTATTCACATAGAGACGAAAATTTGTTTCAAAAATGCATGATTTTCCATTATAAAACAGACTTTAAAAACAGAAAAGTAGGAAAACAAAAGTCAGGCTAAAAAATGTTTCAACATACACATGGGTAGCAAGCAATGTGCAAGTGAAAAAAATATAACACATAGCATGCCAACATAAGGAGGGCACAAACTAAAAGGGAAAACTATTTCATCTAAAATCAAGCAAAAAAGCAAGGATAGTCTTAACCAGTTGTTTCTGACAACCACCAAGTCAACCTCTAAAAAACTGACACATTTATTTATTTATAAAACTACTTAAAAATTATCATACACAGACTTAAACTAAACATTTATAATTTAATTTTGTCCTCCTCCCTAAAACACTGAAATGAAAAATGTTAAAAAAGAGTACATATTTATAGCAAGTATATAATTTCCTAATAATTATGTTGTTTTTTAAACAAGACATTGAATACATTTTTTTCACCACTACAAGACAATTTTCAAAGAGGTAGTAATCAAAATATATAATTTTTCTAGATATTGTTAAAAAAGCGATTAAAAATTATTTAAAGCCTGACAAATCAAATTGCAAAATGCAGTTTATTATTTTATCGAAATAACCCTGTAAACAGCAGCTCGGTCATTTACAGAATTTACCTAGTAACTTTTTCATACGTCAAATCTACTTATTTGTGCTTCTCTGTCCTTGCATTTTTTCTTCTATTCAAAAAAATTTATCAGGTTATGAAATAGTTATCTGCATTTTCAAGTCAGAATTAAATAAAGAATATACCAACAAAAAACTATTCTTCCATTTCATGTAGTATTTGGGGTCTGGAGCTTGCAATAATGACTTTCTGAATAGTTTCACAATATCTGTGTATAAAACTATTTTAATCTTCCTTAAAGGTGCTTAGAGCCATATTTAGTAAAATGAAATGCCCAAACAGGATACATTTAGAATTATATTAGAAACAGAATATCAAAATATATTTTATTCACTGAAAGGATACCAAATTATTAACTTGGATTTGAAATGTGATAAGCCAGTATTATATAATGTAGTATATAATTTAAGGGATTTTTAGAAAATATCTCTTGGAAGATGTAACAATTAAACTTCTCTAACTTAAAATATCATAAGCATATGTCAAAGATTTTTTTATGATAAAAGGAATGAACTCCCTTTTCCTTAACAAGTTAACATCTGTATGAGTGAAATAATATATAATTTCTACAACAATAATGCACACCAGAAGGTACTTTCACCATTTTAACATTCTCAGAGAAAATTAATGCAATGGTTCATTCTCTTAAATACTTTTAAGAACTTTGAGCACATATTCCATGTAAATGCTCAAAATATTTGATATAATATATAAATTGAATGTCTCATTTCTTTAATGATTAAGGTTATTACCATCGAAAAATTTCATGCATGATTACAAATATGCACATAAATTAGGTGCGATAAAATGATGCGATTAAACATTGTCATTTTAAGACAAACAGTTCTGACTATCCCCAAAATACAAAATGGAAAGAGGAATACGAAAAACTGACTTAAAATTTTCAAGACCATAACTTATGAAGCAATTTAAATAATAACATTTTTTCAATCTAACTTGAATTATTTAGCTGCCAGGAGAAACATTGAAACTGTATTATAAATTTATGATTTTAACACATATAAATGATCTTCCTATTCTTTAAATTGTGAAAGGGAATGATACAGAAAATAATAAGCATAATTTAAAACATAGTAGTGCAGTTAACATAGAGGCATGAACATAAGGGAGCACACAGCGTAACTTCCCATTCTGAAAGAATAAAAATTATGTTTGGCTCATGCAGGGGCTGATGGGTAAATTAAATCGTGAAGACTATGCAGGAAACTATTGCTCACCTTGAGGACTGGGCATAATAGGAGTGCCTGGACCAGGTGGACCTGTACCAGATACTGGAGGCCCCTGAACAAATAAAAAGAAAAAAATTATATTTTTTTATCTCTAATTCCTTTCTATAATAGTAAAATTTATGACATTGAATTGTGGTTGAAATTTCAACAATACTTACGCCATAATGACTGCCGGGAGATGCGGAAGAATAGTTCATCTGAAAGGTAAATAAGATAAAATTTTAAGAAAACAATTACAGTAATAATTACTGACATAGTTTAATGCATGAAAAACTATGCCAAGAAAGAAAAAAAGAACTCCCAAGAACAATTCCATCTTTCAAAAAAATTGCAAAGACTATTAATATTTGTGTAAAAACATTTTAAGAATATAAGTATGGCAATAAATAACAGAAACACACAGCTTTTTAATAGCCTCATAAAAATTAACATTAAATATAACTGTCTCTATGGACAATTCCCAAATGCTCATAGAGACCATCACACCTTATGCTTCTTGGTTAGGTGAAGAACTATTAATAAGTTCAAAACTAATAGCCACTCTTAATATTTATTGAAGGTATTTAAAAAACTGTGTTTTCCTGTTATGTTTTTCACAAGTTTCATGTAAAATATAGCAATAGCCATCTAAAGTTAAACATAAAAAGAAGTGTCATCAAATAACAATTTTCTCTAGCATCCACATATATATTTAAAAAATAATCAGAAGAAATAGTTTTATTTATCATAAACAATTTATAAGCACAATTTTACCAGAACTTATTTTCTCTAAATGGAAAAAAAAAAAACATTTTTTAATTTACATATGCAAATTGGCACATGATTGGATATTCTGTTCATGATTGGATATTGAGTCATTTTTTAAAAAGAAAAAAAATTAGCAATGTATTTTAACGAAATATATAGTCATAGGTTACTTAAGACAAACAATTACAGCATTCTAATATTATATTAAAATTAAATAAAGTAAGGCACGACAAATACTTACTGTTGATGTGTTGGGTTGCCAAGGTCTTCCTCCTGGACCCCCAGGCCTAAAGAAATTTAATATTCTCATGAGAACAATAAAAACTAAATTGTGTCAAGTAGCAAATAAATGAAAATAATAAAAAAAAATGCAGTAAAATAGAGACTAAATTAAATAGATATTCAATCTAAAGAATAAGAAAATTGTACCAAAAAGTGGTATTACAGGTATTTATAATTCATGAAAACATATGACTGCTTATGAGAGTTGTAACAAAATAAAATGCTTTGGAGAAAATAACCCTCAATTGTATAGTTCCAGATTTTAATTAATGTGAATCACATAAACAGTTACTTAAAAAATTATACAAGAGAGAGAAGAAAAAATTAATATATATCTACACATTTTTCAATGAAACTGCAGTGACACACATTTTCAAAATGGATGGAACTAGAAAAACTCATTTAAGAAAAAAATATTTTGACAAGTGCACTAAAAGAGAAATACAGATAAATGTATTACACAAACAAGTAACTACATAAATGTTTATGTAATATACATTTCTTACATTTAGAATACTCTAGTTTGTATGTTAACTAAATATATAAATAAAACCCATAAAAAATAAAAATTACTACAGACAGTGAAGTATTTGAAATGGTCTCTCTAAGTGAATGAAGACTGGTCTTAAAATACCATAAAGGGAAATAAAACATGAAGAAATAAAATGTATAATAAAGAAATCCATTATATTTATAAAGTTCCATTAAGAGAAATGAAACATAGAAGAAAATTTGTGATACAGAAATCAATAGCATTAAGTTGCAGTTAAATGCTTACCTATTATATGACAATATAATGAAATAAATTCTTAGAAATATAAGAGATACTTTATAGAAGTTGACTGCTTGACAGTGACACATTACTCAGCAAAAAAAATTTTTAATTTCACACATTTTTAAACAATAAACCTAATTATTTACTCTTTACAATTAGGCTAGCAGATTTGTAACATATAATGAAATCCAAAATCTCACTTTAGTTAAAATAAGTGAGAACAAATTTAAAAAAAAACCCTTCAAAAATAAGCTTGGTATTAAGTAATATGATTGAAATGTAAATGAATGATGCAAAAATAATTTTTAACTTACATGGACATAGGTGGCATGGAAGGACCTCCTGGACCCATAGTACTGTTGGGAGGTGGCCTCATACCACCATAGTTCTGAAAATAAAAAAAATATGTTTTCAGAATATACATATCTAGAAAAGTACTCCTGCACTACAAAATAACAGTCAAATAGCAACAAAGAAAACTTAATAACTTGATAAGCTCTCATTTATCAAACAGCTTAATTTAAAGGGCTGGACGAAAATTCTTGACTAGAGATAAAAGAGCAAAATCTTTCTGTTTTACACCTAGTAATCTGGGGTGAAGGCTTATATTTTAGAATGGAGTACAGGATCAAAGTTAATTTTGTAATGCTGAAAATTTTTTTCTTCTTTTTTTAAAGACTGACTTCCTAGAAGTAGGGGAAGATAAACTTTTGTCAAGGTATTCAATTTCTAACTTCTTACAAATTTAATAAAATGTAGTTTTAATTTTCCTTGCTGGCTTGCAAAGTGCTGAGTTTCAAGCCCAATATGAGTCACATTCAATGAAAACATTAAATAATAATTACAATATCTATGATGATTAAGGTCAAACAGCACTAAAATGTTCAGAAACTTCTTATTTAAAAATACTGTTGTACCCAAATACAAAAAAGTTTTTGGGCACACAATTTTCCTGAAGAGAGATGATCCTAGAGACTTGCGAATTAAACAGTGGATCTATTCCACAGCACAGGGTGTCGCAAAAGCTTCAGTCACGAGGCTTAAAACAGTGCAGTAATTGACCTCGCAGATATTCTCTCTTCATGCTAAGGAGCTATTTTCCTTGCAGTATTTTTCTAGTCACAGATAAGAACATGCATATTTTTGAATACTGTTGTTCACATTTAAAAAATAGATCTTGAAATGCATTGCGTGTTTTTCAAAAATCATTCTATTTCAATTAAATTTTTTTCAAAAACAAATTAATAAATATCATTAATTTAATGCCCTTTAAAAAATTAACTACTGATAAATTTAAAAGTAAAAAACTTTGTGCTCTTTACATAAATGTAAAAAACAGAATTCACAAATATGCATTTCTAATCCATGTGGGGGTGAAAATTTGCAATGTCAACTGATGGACCATCTTAACCAACAAAGTTATAACTAAAACTTAAACCATTTTATAAATTTTTTTTTTGTGGGGAGGGGGGTGGGGTGAAGTATAGATAAGATAATAAAGCTACAAAATAAAAATATGATAATATTTGAAAGCTGAGGCGTGTAAAGCTGAGGCATCTTGGATTCAGAAGAAGGGTCCATAGAGGCCAGAGCAATAAGTATTTTAGTTTAAGTCATTTGGGGGATGGGGGATATCACATTACATTCTCTATCAACTTTTCCCCCAATCCCTTTTCCTCTGCCACAATCGCAGAAGCTAGAGCATCTATCTCATCTCCAGCAGCCAACACCGATAGTCGAACAAACCTTATAAATGGCCTTCCAGTTGAAAATAAAGAAAAAGCTCTTAGATGCAGCTAATAACAAAAAGAGGAGTAAAAATAAAATAAAAACATTAAATCCCCATTCACCAGAGCCGTGCGGCGTTATTGATCGCTCTGGGTGATAGAGAAAAATGGGCCGGCAACCTTTTGTGGAAGAGAAAGGGGGGGGGGAAGTCAGTGATCCATTTTATTTATTTCTTTACCACTGCTAACATCACTTTCAGAGATTTTTTCCCGGGAAACGAAAGCTCGGTTAGCTTTTAACTCATTTCTAACAAATTCCGATAGATTGAAAGATTGTGATATAATAAGCGAATAGGACGCCGAATTTTTATTTTATTTTATTTATTTATTTATTTTTTTTGGGGGGGGGATAGTCGAAACAAAATATCACGAATTGAAGCTCATCTTGCAATTGCATGTTCATTTACTGGATGCTAGTGTTAAATTCCGAGTAACATAGAATCCACAAGATATGATAGAGAATAGAAACTACATAGTCATTCTTTTAAGCGCAAAGACAAAGATAGTCAAGATGTTTAAGATTTCTCTTCCTCTATAAAAAGAATATTCCGAAATTTAATCACGTTTTTTAATATACCAACAAGCTAATACGGAATAAATGCGAAACCCAACATATTTTAGAAGTTATGAATTATGAAGTGGCTGTTATAGTTCTAGCTTCTAGTCATAATCGATAGTAAAATCCCAAAGCTAACAGAAATATCCAAATGAGTTTAATAATAGCCTCAACCAAGCACACTAATTAAAATTATCAAACAACACAATCTTTGATTCCAGAGGCCTATCCTAAACAAAATTTGTTACATTTGAGCCACGAATCTAGTCTGATACTTACACCAGGATTCATGGGAAGCGGTTGACCGCGAGGAGCACTCATTCGTGGGTTCATGGGACTCATACCAGGTGGACCTGAAACGGAAAAGAATATCACTGTGAAACTGACAATACATACATTCTACACAATCACGGTATTTGAAATTTCAAAAGGAAACACTACATATATAACGCTCATTATTACACCAATAAGTTCTTTACAGCACTCGAAACAATTTTTTTCCCGATAATGATATAAATATGAATGACGAAAAATCGCGAATTAACCAGTCATTATCATGCGCCTGTAAAAGTCTCTTCACTTTCACAGGACTGCAATAGCAGGCAAAAGCACGATTCATTCCAGCTAGGCACGAGCGTTTTTCTTTCCTCTTTCGTTGGAAAAACTGCTGCATCCTCAAAATAATACATTTTTCGCGATTCTTTGTAGATAGATAATAATGATTCGAGAGCCAAACAATCATTCTCTAAGTCACACAAACAAAGTTTCAATTTATGACTTTCAGCATTACATTATCGCAGCATGAATTGTGGAAAACCCCACCCAAATATCTCACGAGTATTCAGGTATCAAAATAAAACAAATTAAGAAGTAAAACAGTGGTGGAAAAAATGTTTAGATAAAACATACATATATTTCCTGTTTTCTGCTATGAAAAGTAGATTATTTTTTCTTTATTTAAGGTCCATGTTGGCGTTCTTCCTGACATAATGACGTTCCATGACGTTCTTCACTAATTATTCTAATTTGAAATGCACGGCTAATCTGCTAACAGATTATTGGGAGTATACCACAAGGAAAGTATTTCAGGTTCTCAGGTTTGGTAACAAGCAAGCTTACCAACCTTTACAAACTACGAAACGGTTCACGATTAACCTATGATGGCAAATTCTTCGATTAACTTCCGATGATAATCGCTCTCTGCACTTGCCGTTGAAGAAGTTTGTCAGATAACCAAAGCTGAAGGTATATATAATTATTAAAAACATTTTATCTGACATACATTTTACTCATCAAAGAATGGCAATTCAGGTATAAACAACCTTACGACAGAAATTGTAGAACAAATAAATGATGATCTGGCCCTTTCATGATATTCTTTAATTAAAAAATGAGTTAAACACATATAAATAAAAGAAAATGCCGCATCTTCAGAAGTGCTCTGCTTCTCTTAAAATATTCTTCATATTACTACGAGTCTTCATATTACTACGATTTTTTTAGCATGAATTTATTTTGGTGCGCAATTTTACAATGAAATTTGAACATCGTACGTAGCTCGACGTAGATAAATAAAAATTCACCAGTTACTGCTGACGTCATGACAGTAATTCACAAATAAATACTTGTTCATTATTAACACCACAACGATTTTGACTGTAATGTGAAATAATCATTTAGAGTTATACAACATTCATACGATGGTTTGAGTCCTTCAAAAAGAAAGAAAGAAAAAAAAAAAGAAATTTCCTTAGTCGCTGAAAAGTTCGTTATCACAAACGAAAAATACTATATAACAGTCTTAATTTACCGGTACATTAAATGCAATGATTCAGTTAAAAAATAAATAAACATAGAATGGTGCAGAGTTAACCACGATGAGATTCCGATATCGTCATTTATATACGTGATGCTATTAAAATGAAAATAAATAGAAAGTATATTATTCACCCTATTACTTCTTTTCCTAAAAGTAGCAACTGCAGCAAATTTATTCTGATGCAAGTATGGGTAAATTCTAAACAGTAAATTAAGCTTAACGCCTTGCAATATACAAGCTAAGCGAAAGAGAAACCCCCCACCCCCACCCCACCCACTAATGTTCTCTCCTTTCTCCCGCTTCACGTGGTTTTGAGCTTAGCTTCTCGACGAGGCTGCGTACATCAAAATCACTGAAAGTAATAACGGAAGTTGAATGCTGAATTTTTTTCCCTAGCCACCTTCATATATAAAGAGGTTTAGTTAAATTAACATCGTAAGGTGTATCTGAAAGTCAGAAAAACTTTTATGGGAAGGTACTTTGAAATAATATATATATATATATATATATATATACATATATACATATATACATACATACATACATACATACATACATATATATATATATATATATATATATATATATATATATATATACACACGTACAGTGGAATCTCGATCTATCGTTTTTCTAGGGACCAACTGAACGATAAATGCGGGAAAACGATAGATGCGGAAATATAACAAAGCAAGATGATCGTCGGGACAGGGTGAAATAAACGACACATACGGGAAAACCATGATTTGGAGAACGATCGATCGAGATTCCACTGTGTATGTGTATACATATATATATACGTAAAAAGAATGCTATCAGAGAAAAATATAATTGGGATAAATAAGAAGAAACTCAATTCCCACACACACTTATTAAACTGACAGAATTTAGGTTGAATGCACACACCCCTCTTCTAAAATGACAGTGATCAGAAGTAATTGAGATTTTGGAAAATACTAGTAAGATAGCCTAGGGATGAGATCCAAAACTAAATATAAAATGCACGCGTTTAACAAAAACCTTCTACAATAGGATAATGGTAATTTATATGACATTTCATATACTTTTTGGGAACGAAATCAAAGTCTGTGCATGTATTGAAACATCGAAAATGCCAATTAGCATTATAGACTTGTTTCGGCATCAGACTTTTCATCGGTGAACGATTCAGGCAAACTCGTTAAGGATCATTTTACGTCGCTTGATCATCAGCACATGCATGCTTTTTTTAAAAAGAGATTATTGCATTTACGTCTGGCGCTGACGACGTTTGGTAACCAACTGGCGGCAAAAACAGCGTCGGAGCCCACATAGGCAAGTGAGGTCAAATGTGTAATTTTCCAGCTTGACAATTATGTCTGCACTAAGAAAAATTCGAAGTCTGGTGTTTTTTGGTTAAGAGATGTTCAGTGAGTATATTGTTATCTGTAAGCATGAGCTCATACACATAATATTAGGTATGTGACGGATGTAGACAAAGGAGATAACACAGGGGTTCATTCCCGTACGTAATTAGGTTGTTACAAAGTACTGGCCGCAAACTATTATTACAAACGGATGTTAATTATATTTTCGTCTAAATCCCCCCCCCCCCCCTGAAAGTTTTTTTTTTCTCCTGGATACATGCCTGGAGGTATTCATGAATATATATCAACGTGTTTAAATGCGCACATAGCAGCACAGGGTTGAGTGCATCATTTGTTGTTCTCATTCATCAATTTTTAAGGGGTGAACTTTTCTGTTACCATACAAAAAGGACCTGCCAGCTTAAATGCAGAAGGGAGAGTGGGAAGAAATGTATATCGCAATTTCGAAAAATAAAACAGTTTTTAATTTCCTTTTATAGGTATACGAAAATAAAATTTTATACCGTTGATTTAATTTCTCACTGAAGGGTACTGCTAATTATGATACGATTCTGTTCATAATTAACAATCACAGATATTTTCCTCTTCGGTGAAGTTTAGCTTAAATGTAAGCTTTCAGTACATGGGTATATTACTGACGTGTACGCAGTACAAAGACTTTTCCAAAAAGACCACTCCATACTTTACTGAACCAAACAGAAAATTTATTTTTCAAAATCATGGCTCTACATTTTTCAAAATTTAATAGTTCCCAACAGCGATAAGTAACGTTTTTTGCTAATGGGGGAAAAGATAGAATAAAAACGTATAAGATAGATAAGTGGCATTTGATTACTAGAGATTGTCATACTAAATTTCCGCACTTTCTTTAGATATCGCGTAAACATGACATGGCTCTATGGAACGTTTTTCCAACGAGGCAGACCACTTTAAACATACATAACCGTGTCGATAACTTACCCCGCATGCTCTTCTAAACACTGATTAAAATGAATAGACAACTATGCAAGTTAGATGATTTTCGCATACATTTATTATTATGTTCATGCTGTACCGTATGAGCCGTCTAAGAGGCTGCCGATATTTTGAAAAGAACTATAAATTAAAAATTAGGAGGAAGGATGACAGAAATTCATTTCAGTCGAGGGGTTTGTTACAGAGTGGCAGTATCGCATCCCTTTAGGTCATCCTTTCATCCCGACCAATTTCCTCCTGCGTGTAAGCAGTCAGTAAAAACCGAACTGTGCAATCAATAAATAACGCGGAACAAGTAACGTGCGATGTTTTTATTCCGCGTCACGAATTCCGGAGTTTCTATTAAGACTAAGATAGATTATATGTTTATTCAGGCCACGGGAAAATGGCGTTATTCACATTTTGTTCATCGGGAAGCTAAGCTCTCCTCCCCCGGGGTTTTTCCAAGAGATCGGGTAATGCAAAAACCTTTGTTTATAATCAATCAAGAGGAGAACTCCAGTTATGTACTACCCTCTCCACCCCTCCAGCTTTACTGCGAATGCTAATGCAGCGTGACATTGTCAAAATATCGAACGCAGATTTAATCAGATGCGTAGTGAATGAAAAGAGATTGTTAAACATTCGTTACATACATCTCGAGAAAAAAACAGAAGAGAAAACATTAATTTATGCATAAAAATATCGCGCATAATGTAATAGTAAAATATTAAACGCATTATTACATTACAAAACATTATACAACGAAATGTAATGTTACGTTATGAAAGATATCAAAATTGTGCTTAGCAGAGGCATATATCTTCGCACGTTAAGCCAGGCAGTTGTGAGAAGTAAAATTTGGCTTTCGTCTGAGTTCTCAGATGTAAATCTAGATTTATCAATATCCATATACATACACTATGTATGAGTGAGTGCGCGCGCACGTTGAAACGGATCCCCAAACAGAAAAGAATCGGAAAAACTTTATATAATTAATCGTAATGATAAGGTCTCCCCGTCAATAGCGCCAACTTTAACATTAAACGAAGGTTTATTTCTAACAGACAATCCTTTACATATGCAGGATAAAACTAGAGGCCAGAAGATTCAAGTAACGTCTAATTCACGCACCACACATACGACTGAACGTTACATAGGCGACATTATATTAGGCCCTAATAACACAGCGCATAATTGCAAGCTACCGAGCAGTTACGCCAAAAAAGAGATGCTATAGGAGATGCGCGGAATAAAAGCTATAGGAGATGCTATAGGGTTCTAAAAGAAAAGAAAAAAAAAAACGAAAATAGTAAAGGAAAATGGCAAAAATTAGTGTCTTTCAACAAAATAGAATACTAATATTATTAAACTTCAAATGACATCAACTATGGGGGGGGGGGGGGGGAAAAGAAAAAAAACTTTTGATTACCGTTATGATTATATTATAAGTAATATCAGTTAACTGTACGTAACTTAATGGATATAACAAGTTTAGAAATTTTTTGCCAATTTAATATTTTAAGACAAAGAATAAATAAAAATTGCAACGATGCAATTTAAACTGAATAATTATGATTAATATAATCTAGTGTTAAATTTAATCTCACAAAAATCAACAATAAATCGATAAATTTGCATAAAAGTAAGCAAAAATAATCCTTAAATCTAAAGTTACCCTTATGGAGAAATAAAACTATCAACATAATTATTTTTCTTTTAGCACGACTCATTAATTATTTCATAATTTTTTTGTCATTTGATATCGTTAAATTTAATTTAAATTAATTATCCTGAATTTGTTTCTTCTCATGTTTCGGATTTCAGTTTCAACTTTTTTATATTTACCTGCTTTCACAGAAAAGGAGCTGTATCTTACTACGGAAGTATTAATATTAATTCTCTATCTTTTTATTCAATAATTTGGTAGGTTGGTACAGTTCTTAACCGCAGTCAAGGGCATTTCCTTTATAAATGCGATGTCGCGAGTGATCGATTTGGCATAACACAATTTTAGGATATATAGAACACTAGTCGGGCTTCGCCCGTTTAGTCGGTCGGTTTAGGGACCCGCTGCCTTCAGCAGTCATTGTCAGAGAATGGAAGCACTAAAAAACAACTAATAAAGGTATTTAAATTCTGTGGTTACGCATCAAAACAGTGAGCAACAATTAAAGTTAAAATCATTTCCATTTGTCTTCATTTTTAGCTAATTTAAGTAGTATTATATCAGTTTAATGTAATCGATTTTAGTCAATTTAATTCATTAATGATCATTTTTAATAGATTTTATCATTCTTTCAATACATCATTATTGAATATACATAGCAACTAATGAGTTATACATTTTGTGAACTAACGTTTTTCTTAATGGTTCGGATACAGCGAACCACCAGATATAACGAACAAAACCTTTGGTCCCTCCAAGTTCGTTATAACGGGGTTCGACTGTATATATTTATTTGATTTTATAAATATTTAAAATGGGTTGAATGCGTTGTTGCAATTTATCCAATCATACTCAAGGTTTTACAAATGAATTTTCGACAGTAATAAAATAAGTAATTCATTATAGGGATAACATCTTACATTATTCCGATTACTTTTTTCGAGAAACATGACGATGAAAGCTTAAAAGACACACACATCTACTAAAAAAATCGCGCAGAAATTGATCTTCCTTTCAGTTAGGGTATTGCTATCACTTTTTCGGATAGAAGGGCGGAAGAAAAAAATCAATTTCACGTTTGGTCATTCCTTTTTTCCCCTCCAATATCTGGACGTGGTCAATCAGATAGAGAGATATAAATAAATAAAATATATATCAGCTTCAGCATCATATTTCTTGGGTGGGCAGAGTAAAGCGGAGGTGTACGCGGGATATCGAGTTTCTCAAAATAAAGTTTTTTTTCTCGCGGCAAGTTAAACTATCACTACACTGCGTACGAAAGTAGAATACGTTGAGCCATGTTAAATTATTTTGTTCAATATTTTAATAAAATAAGATGCATTTCCCTAGCGACATTATTATGAATGGTTGTAACAGAAGAAAAAAATACGTGAAATTACAGAAGATTTTACGTATTTTGAGTAAACGAGACCAAGATAAATTTTAATAGAATAATTTACTTTAATATTTTTAGAAAATTTGAAACATTTTTCGACTTTATATTAAAAAAGCAGATTATGAAATCGTTGCAATTTTTGATTTGCTTCTCAATCGATATCACGGCCCGTCAAAATAAATTACGTATAAGATAAAACATTGAAAAGCATCAACATGATTCTAGACTTAGCAGTGCGAATATCACTTAAAAGTGCGAATATCACATCACTGTGACTTATAATTGTACCAATTATGCATACTTCTGAATTCCAATGAAAGAATGACGATGTTTTACCACGACCGAAACTTATGCTTGTTTTTTTTTTTTTTTCTCCCCGAGACCAGGACGAAAAGATTGAGATGGAAAAAGAGAGACGTTTGCTGTACCGAATTTAATTTTTGATCGTCCCCCGTATTCAAATAAGATCTCTTCAATAAATTCAGATTCTTTCCTTTAATACACTTAACCATTCAACAGAAACCAATTTTTTTTACATCGTACCTGAAAGAGCGTCTTATCAGAACCAGCTGATGCAGAGAGCTCTTAATTTAATAATTCAGCTCTACACCAACATATATTTCGAGACGCTCTAAATAAAAAGAAAGCGGAGGCAACATTTGCGCCAATACTTGGACCACTTTGACAGCAAGTTCGTGCGAATCGGCAGAAGAGCAGCAGCAAAGGAGCAAATCTGTTATGAAAAAGGAGTTTTCAATTTAGAAAATGTCGATAAAAGATTTCTGCGAATTCTTGTCTTGTCTACGCCCGGAATGGAGACAGTAATTTGCATCATCTGACACTTCTCGTTATGACACTCTCGTTAACCGAACTACTTCCAGTCTACTTCTCAGGTTTCTAGAATTGTGATCTTTCTGTTCTTAGACGACTAAAACGGTTAATATTTTTAGTTTTATTCTAGCAATGTTATTATAAAAATAAGTAGGAGGAACACAAAATTCCTTCACTGCTTGAACCAGTCAAGAGCTGTTTGAATTGCCGAAAAAAATAATTATATATGTCCAAATAATATTCAACAGCTTGGCAAAATTCAGATGTGTGCTGTTCACTTTACCTATATGCTGCATATGTTTCAACCTCGTTTCACCTCCGAAATACAGAGGAAAATACACACTTGCGATCGGAAAATGTATCTTCAAAGTATATACATAATCGCATGCGAAAACCCTTTTAAATCATGACCACCATCACATCCAACTAATCAACCTTTATCAGACTTATACGTAAAGTGGTCGTGGAATGTTCAACTCATTTCATAACACAATAAGAAAAATGGCAACAGAGATGAACAATTCATAAAAATGTTGAAAATTTCAAATTTTGCAGCCATCAACAGGAAACTCGAAAAGTGGTACATGCCGTATTTTTGTAAGCTAATCACATTTTTTTTTTTAAAAACTACATTCAGCAGCCATGCAAAAAAATTGAGTAAGGAATTACAAGAATTTTCTTTAACTGTTCTACCCCAAAGAACTTATGAGCTTAATGTAATGAAATCAATAACGTTAATTCCCATATAAAGCAATCGATTAATAGACCAATACGTCCCAGTTACAAGCAAGTTAGCTGCTTATAAATAATGTTAAAAGGACCACTCGAAATGTGTGAGGTCACCTGGTGCTCATAGGTTACGAATTTTTTTTTAGCTAATTCCAATTCTGCCCCAATTCGGCCAATTTCGATTAAATTTAACGATGAACTCAATGAAATATATTTAAAAATACCCATACCCCAGGGGCCCATTTCAGTTTATTTCAATGTATTTCCATGCAATTTAAGGGTACCGAATTCTCCCAAATACGGCACCACCGGGCACAGTTGTTACTATACTGAATGGAAGTTAATGTCAGTTCTTCAATTTAAAATAGATTAACACCATCATAAATCCTCCTTTCAGTAAAAAAAACTAACTAAAAATGGTTAATTCAATCGATTTCATCCCACATACGTTTCCTTAAACATCAGCAGTTCATTGTTTCATTGATCACGCGGCTTTTTTTCGTTTATTCTAATTGAGGGCACGAAATCTTTATCTCCATCATAACTGCCGTCATAATGAATTTCACTAGGTACCGATCCGAATACTAATAACCGCTATTTTCCCTTTCCTCGAAAGCTTTAAATTTATATGTTTCACGGTAGAAAGGAAAAAGGCACACTGCATAATTATTAAGAGAAGTTCCGCAAGCATATTTTTTTTCACAATTTTTACGAGTGCAAGATAAGGTGCAGCCGCGCGAGAGAAAAATGGATACTCAGGGGGTTAATTACCCTCTTCCTCTCTTCTCATTCGGTAACACTTACCACAAGTAAAAAGATATAATCGCCGGCTCCTAAAGAAGCATTTTTTAAATTCTCTTTTCTTTCGTGTTTTTACAGCATAAATGTTTCATGACCTAGAAACGGGAGAAGGCTATACATAAACTTTTAAAAATGTAGGTCAGAAATCAACATGCCTGATCATCAGACATCGATTACCTTTTCTTTTATTTTTTTCCCAAAAGTTACGTTCCTACTAACAATAGTTAAATTCCGAAAGGGATATTTTTAGGAATAGAGAATGGTAGAAAGTTATTTCAGAGACGAGGGCTGAAGAAGTTGGGTCGAAATAACGAGATATGGTAAACTGACCTAAGAAAGGTAAGATTTTCAGTGTTTCGAGAGTTTAATTATGTCTTCTTTCGTCATCTGAAATTACACTACTACGTAAACTATATATATATAAAACAGTTCCGTAACTTACTGACTGACATATAACGCACAGACCAAACCGCTGGACCTAAAAGGGCTGAAATTTTGCATTGCGATTCTTTTTATAGTGTAGGGGTGCACTAAGAAAGATTTTTGAAAAATTCTTCTTAGATTTTTTAAAATTAAATTTTTAAGCTGCTTTAGCAACTTTTTAAAAGTTTGCATTTAAAATAATAATTTGAAGGTTATAAAATTTATATCACGAGAAAAATCATAAAAATTTCTTTAAAATGAAATCTTTTTCGAATCTTTACCTCCATTTTCTGATTTTTGGTAATTTTTAAAGATTCATTTTTAGAATTTAATTTATTAAATGCTGATCACGTGGTTTCTTTTCTTTTTGTGATACTTTAAACTAATCTTGCGCCACGTGCATAACAACGAAATAGAAAAAAAATTTTTTTTTTCCTTGCTAATGCGGCAGATGATAGGACATTATCGAAAAAAATATTAAAATACAGTAAAAGATATGTTCCTAAAACTGTACTATATTATTTTGCACGTTCTATTAGATTTAATTTGAATTTTTTCTTCTACATTATGTCTATAAAAATATCCGTTCGATTTTTTATAAACATATTTTTTTTTTTTTTTTTACATCAATTGCATACATTGATCGTTGTATTTTTTGATATATATATATATATATATATATATATATATATATATATATATATATAACATAAAAACCCCTATATTCAATTCAAATTCTAAATTGCCTTGGGCGTTGTCCCGATTGAGCTATTTTCGCTTCTGATTCCAAGAACAAAGCATGGGCAGCGTCCCCTCAAAAAATATAATTTCTAGCGCATCTTTACGTAATAATAATACGTCACCTCTGACATCAGAGTCATAGTTTCAGCCAATGGCTACAGACTTGTGATCACATGGCAAGACGCTCAAAAAGTTTATATAAGTTCCAGTATAACTCGGAGAGCAGATTTTGGGTGTCTGCTCACGGCCAGAAAACATGTAGTTTTCGCTCCTGGCAAATTTGTACGGGCGGGGCCGCGTCCCCGTCCCGGCCAGCGTCGCGCGATGTGTTCGAGTAAATTTAGTTGATGTTCTACGAAACAGTTTCGGAAAATAAAGATTTTGTATGAACCAACTGCCTTTTTCCTGATGTGTTCCGAGGTGTTTATTGGCCTCTCATTTTACCTAGCCACTCGCGACATCGATTGCACGTTATGGATACAAAATGTTTGAAGATCCCGGCCATTGCTTCGCCCCGCCACAGTTTCCATTTGCCTTCGCTACGACTAAATGACGCTTCGCTACGACTAAAACTGATGATTTCAACGGTCATGTTATGTGCCCGGCTACAACCATTACTATTGTTATTTTTCATTACATATATATATATATAAATTTTTTTTGGCATTAATTGCATACATTGACCGTTGTATTTAATTTGAATGTACTCCGTAGCGAAGTACGGGTTTTCAGCTAGTTTCACATATGCAAAGGCCAATCTAATTTGAAACTATAGCATTGCTGTGAAAACGATGTACGAGAAATCGGCATTATACATTTCAGTCGTACAGAAGCAAAGAGCTCCCAATTTTCAGCAAGTGAAAAACACACTTACAGGTCATAAATATTGCACTAACTGCGCGAAACTTTTTCCGATTCCCAAAAGGCGATCTGAGATTCTAAGGTCAGATATCAGATTCTGCCTGCATCTAGAGGGAATAACTGATGTTTCTCATGCAGGCTAGTACCCCCTATCCGAAAATACGATATCGCAAATGCTCCGAAATCCGCATTGTGTTGTCCACCAACGTGATGTCCCTCGAGGAAAATTCTACACCTGCACCTGACCTTACTCATTATTATATGAGATGTCTTTTTTTTTTACTACTTAGACCAGCGCTTCTTAAACTTTTTCATTCATGACCCCCTTTTTATCATCGAGATTTTTTTCGCGACCCCAGGAAATGAGGATATAAATATTTTCCGATAAATAATTTCTTTGGTAAACAATATACATATGAAAAATTTGTAGTTTTGATACATGTTTCGAGTACACAAAAATTAATGAAAGAAAATCGAGTTTTAATGAGATGGATGTGGTCGTTTTTTGCTGCATAACAAATTAAACCTTGGTGCAGTATTTGACACTGCTGGACGTAAAGCATGTTCAATGTCTTTCGGCTTCGATCGATATTTGGATTTAATAAGCGTCACAGCTGAAAAAGTCGTTTCGCATAAATATGTGGTGCTGAATAGCAGAACAACCTTTAATGTCGTTTCAGAAATTGTGGGAAATTCAGTTCTAGCTCTGATCCAGAATTCAGTCAAGGATTTCTGTGGAAATTCGTTATCGCTGGCCCACACTGACATTATACGACACGCACACATATATGCCACTCCCCGATTTCCATTATAAAATTATTATTTATAAATTAATACCGATCATTAGTTTTATCCCGCAAGGGTTTCATTTAAATATTTTAAATCACACATGTTTTATCGAGGTTTGCATAAACTATGAGGAACATGCTTTCAGAATATTTGAATAAATAAAATAAATTCATGTATCAGAATTAAATTTTCGGAACCAAAAGTGGGGCGAAACAGTTTAAGAAACGCTGGCTTAGACTATTGAGTCAATATGTATAACAAAAATGATTCTTATGGAAAATAATTTTTAGGAATCTATAAATGTCATCACATTCAATCGGTAAATTTAGTAGCTAGAATTCGGATAAATCTAGAGTCAAGAATAACTGTAATACTAAACAAAGACTATATCTGGAAGACCGAGAACAAGATATTTTATTTTTTTTTCATGGCTAAGAACACACAAACCTTCTTTTACGCACATAATTATTTTTCAAAAATGTATTACTTTCAGACTAAATGTACGATAAATAAATTATATGATACATTAGTGGATTTTGCGTTTCAACTTGGATCCCATCCGCAAATTGTCTAATTACGTTTATGCAAATGTTATAAAATCCCGAAACATCACATCTACCAAAATCCCAACAGGCATTTCAGATAAGGGACGCTGAACCGGCAAAAAAAGTTACATGTTCATTAAAAGACCACCTTCGCACCAAACTCAAACTGCCAACTTAGAGACGAGTAGCGATAGACACGAAGTCTATTAATAAAACAGGAAGGGATGGAGGGAAAGATACTCATTAATAAACGAAAAAAAAAGGGACACGTTTTTTGCAGCTACTTGTTACATCTACACCGACAGACGACATCAGACAGATGGTAGTAGGGAGAAAATTGGCAAAAAATAAAGAGGTGGGGTGAGAATAAAAGTAAAAATGCGCTTAATGAGATTGAATAATGCTAGGTCGCAAAGGTAGGCAGCCGCCTCTGTACTGAAAAACGACGAGGATTCAAAATGGATAATATGAGTTTCATTACACACTAATATAAAACGTTTTGAGAAATTATTTCCCTTCTCTCCGGCGAGATACAGAGATTAGAGACCCATCAAGGAAAGTCTTTATGCTTTCTTTTCCCAAAACCTTTTTTTTTTTTGCAAAAAGAAACTTAAAATTTAAAAGATAATATCTTGAAGATGAAACAATTTTTACGGCGAGACATTCATAAGTGAGCGAATAATTTTCTTATCTTTCCATCGTCAGGCCAATTTTCTTTCTCCGATTCTGGCAGCTAGCTGAAAGGGGTCTTTATACAAAATTACTCTGAACATGTTCGTGAGATAAGTAATTGAGTGTTGCAAAACATAATTCATACGGTGGGAGATGTTCATATTAAAAGGGATGTATTCGTAAAAGACAATTGACTTTCACAGAAAACCTAACACACGAAACCTGTTATTAGTAAATAGCCCCTCAATCTCTGTGACAGCAATCATTTTTGCCATTGATTTCATTTATCGAGAACAAGGCAGTCCGTAAAGCTCGAACAGTTTTCAGGTGTTTTAAAAGAGTGTCAAGGGCAGAGGTGAATTTCCGCATCCCATGAAAATTTAACAAGCAAAATTAACCGTAAAATAGGATCCAAGTCAAAAGATGAAGCCTGACACACCGGATAATAAAAATAAGTACAAGACATACGTTTTGATTTATAATGAACAAATCTCGCTAAATAAACAAAGGAAGACAAACATTTTCCCACATTAAATGATAAATGTGGTAATTTCATATCTCCGAGAAGAAAAGTACAGCAGACTTAAGAGTGAAATTTCCTACAAATTATTAGGTTATGAGTTTATTTAATCAAACACAAAATTGGTAACGAGTAACAAATAAGCAGTCCCGAGTAACACTGTAAAGATCGTAATACCTAATCAAAGTCGCACCCTTATCACGTGTGAAGGGGTAATTCATTAAGAACCATAAACAAGTGTTTATGAAAGGAAAAAATACGAGACTCTGCATGAAATCAATTCATCAAAGGACGTCGGCTTACCTTCGGAAAAAAAACTTCACCTCTCAGAAATGTCTTAGAAGAAATAAATTGAAAAAACTATCGACATAAATCTCTTTACGCTCAAACAGAGTGCACGAAAACTTCAACAAGTATTCTGCTGTTTCATGTTCCGTGCCGAGAGAAACGAAATGTGAGATAAAAATCACTAAGAACGGAGTCTTTTACTGAACTGTACAATATTTGAAGGTGGGCGTGTCCTCATTAACCAAGCAACTATCAAAATTCACGTACCGATACCAACACTCAAGTATCAACTTATTCGACATCGAATATTCTAATTTACTTTCGATAAGCGAATCGTTCTTTTTGACTAATACAGCGATCAGTATCAAACGCCACCCTGTTTGCATGCTACTAGTAATTGCATGTATTTCAAGACTTCCAAAATGTGTTTCGGATATAATAAATGAGACTGCTGTTATGCGTGCAAACAAATATTAACTACGTTGTTAATTACTAATTTTCTAATTATCAGACTTCTACGTGAATGCGCACAAGTTAATGGGGTCACTTGTTTGGCGCCCAACAGTATTACGTCTAACTACACAGATAATAATCGTCTAACTTCAAGATAATACATCGACAAACATATCTGTTCTTCATCACCAATATAGGCAATTTCCTTAAAATTTATTTTTCTCTCCATCTATGAATAAATAACATAATGCCGCGACCCTTAAAAAAAATCTATCATTAATCTCGCCAATTAACGTCATCATTAAAATCAGAGGATATTGATCGAAATAAAAAATAAACAGAGATAATGGAATTATTTCGATTTGCTCAACTTTGACACTGTAGACAGAAAAGAAAAGAAAAAAATAGAGAAGCGCCCCCTAACGATCGCTCTCCAAGTTTGATTCTCAATTAAGATTCCACTGCATCATGTCTCTACTTTTATTTTAGCTTCTCCGGTTGCGACTCATCCATTATTTTGCTTTCCGCTTTCTCATCACTGTTTTTAACCTTTTTTCCCCTTCTTTTCTTTGATATAAACTTTTCGGCTGGCTGTAGAAATCGTTCTTTTCAGCACACTTCCTTATTTACTGCCAGGATAATAAATACTACGGTAATTTAGAGAAAAAAAATGGCGTCACACAGAAGCTGTCACGAGATAACGCATTGGTGGCGACTTGTTTATCGCTTTTTTGATTAAAATATAAACCAGTGGGTGAAATTAAATCTGATAAAAATATGTGACAGATTAACTGATAATTAAGAAAACTATTGCCAATGAATAAATTATTCCGTTCCTATCATGAATAATTTAAAAACAGCCAGTCATACGGCGATAGATGTGTATAAGTGAAGCGTGATTCATAAAATTAATTAATTTATATGAGAAAAATAAATGTGATTGCAGGTGAAACGTCATGAATGTTAATCTGTGTGACGCTTTAAGATTATATTAAATTTATCATGAAATATGAATTTCCTTATTTCCGAATGAAATAATTAATTCGAGTCACGAGAAGAGTAATAAAAAACAAACTTTTTTCGAAGAATGACAATTTATTCATTCGCTTATTTACGACCATTGAAACACGTCGCCATTAGTTGACATTAATTATACAGTGGTAGGAAAAAATTTAGAAGTTACTACATTAATATTTATCAGTATAAAAGAATTTTTTCCATACAAACCCATACGTTGAGAATAAATTATGTGAATCAAGAAGAAGAATTATTCTCGAAAGAAAGAGATAAGAGAATTAATAAAATATCCAAGCGATTAAAATCTCGAATGAATAAATGAAAACGCATATCCTTTTATTTTGCAAATTACGATTTATCGAATGTTTTCATATACGTTCGAAGAAAAAAAAAATGGCAAAACTTAAACCAATAACTAACAATATGAAAAAATTATAAAAAAAAAAAAGCAAAAAATTATAATCTTACCTTGCCAGCCAACGAATTCCCCACCGTCTCCTGAAAGGAGAAAAAATAAATAAATTTGAGCCTTTAAGGAATAAACAAAACGTCAAATACAACCAACTGAAAAGGAACTTTTAAAAGACCTTTTATAAAAGTAGAATTTATAATCATAATTGCCTCCGTTGAATTAGTAAACTATGGCAAGAAATAAGCTTTTTTAGAGAAGGAATGTGACCGAACTGGAAACAGCAGGAAACGACAAACAGCAAGAGTTGATTGTGAACCGTACCGAACAGATTAAATTTTAAAATGACATGCAAAATTGTCTATTATTTCCTGGTAAATGTTTCATAGCATGTGTTAAATGACAATTATCTTTAATACTGAAATATTACTAAAACACTCAATTCTATAAACCTTTTCACTACACGTGGAAATAATCTATTCATGTAAAAAAGTTACTCTCCTCTTTCTTTTTTTAAACTGTTAATATTTTCCTTTAAAATAACTAAACACAAAACTATTTAATGATTTAAATTAAAGGTAAACAATTAATATATTTATTCACTTAATAAAAAAACTGCGAATATTTTAACTAGACGACATGTACAAGAAAATGGATTGACCCTGCACGACTTCACCGTCAAACTTATTAAGCTACTAGAAATGATTAATAAATCATTTAATGCATACTTTCTTGGAACGAAAGTTTCAAAGGGGAAAAATTATACCTACACTTAATAATTAAAACTTGTTTCGGTATTATATGTAACCCTTAAAATGTAATTGAAATTGTTTAAGTTACGATGTAGAAAGTGAGACGATAAAAACATTATCATTTTTTATATTTTATTAATCGTTATTTCCTATTGTGTTTTTGCTATTGAGTGCGCAATTGTGCAAAATATTCCGTGCTCTATTTCCTTTTGACTATGAACTAATGACTATTCTGCATTCAAATGCCATAAGGTTATATAATTCCTTTTCAAACTATTTTATCGCTCACAGTCGAGTTCTTTTTAGTCTTAGGTTAATCCATATATCAGAACTCGCAAGTTTGGAGAAGAAGGAAGAATAGGAACTCTTTAAAAAAAATTTGGGGCGGAAAGGCAAACCAACATCTCTCAACAGAAAAAGCAATTTAGGTAATTCAAATTTATTATAATTAAGGTCATACACACACATAACTCAAATATATAAACCTAAACATCATTCTTAAGAATGTATGATCAACGAAAAGCAAAAAACACGATCTCCTCATTTCGAACAGCAGGAAGTCAATATTTTCCCTAGATAAATCATTGCTGCCACTTCTTTTCTGAACAGCATATTCATTAAAGCTCTTTCGAACATGTTCTACACTGAAATAAAAACGAGCCAGTAAACCAAATAAGAAAAGTATAAGGGTCATTTTTAATTCTTTGTTGCTCAGCGCGCGCGTCTCGTTCTTCACGACAATGATGAAAGACAACGATGAAAAACTTGTTACAAGGATTCGGGACCAAACGCATTTGTGGTAAGCTAAAAGCAGCAGTCTCATTTTCTATCAAGTATTACGCATGTAAACAGAAATTTCTCCTCCCCTTTATCAATATTGTTTTTTCCGTATAAAATAACTGGAGTATAGCGTATAAAATAAAGAAACAGCTTACATAGTCCATGAAACTATGAAATAAGAATTAATAGCAACGCAAGATGGAGATAGTTTAGATGACCGAGGGTTTGTTCTCAACAGTATTTTCAATTTTTCCCCCCATGGCTGACCTTTTAAGTGTTTTTCCTATTTTTTATTTCCCTCGCTGTCATATCTTGATTGACGAAAGTTTGAAATAGTCTACAATGTTGATTCAAAAGTCTGAAGTTTTTAGCGAGCTTAACTTTGGACTCCGAAATTTCTATGCTCAATATATATTTTTTTCTTTCCTGCAAAAGATAATTCTTCCGACAGACGATGCTGAAAAGCCCTCTCACGACTATAATGAATGTCAAGAAAACGGGTAATTTAGTCCTTCCACCTAGGAGAAGTTTTGCGCATTTCCAAGAAAGTATGCGTGAACTCACAGGTGAGAAAGATAAACTATCGAGAATACTGAATGTGCTGCAAGTACCATGTGTAAGGTTGCTTTCTCCCTCATTCCTTTAAAAAAGAGAAACCTCCTTATTTGGACAGGATACAATCCTTAATTTCAAATCAGTGTAGGATGCGTGATAACCACAGAGGAAAAAAAATACAGAGATTTTCCAAAATGTTAGAAAATAAGCTGCGAGAGCTTATTAAGTGTGTTCTCACCGTACAAAAAAAAACTCATGATAATTTTCAACGTACTGTCAGCCGGGCCTCAGAAAAATACTGCATAAACCATAAAAACGCAGAAAGGAGAAATGTATCAAAGAAGATTCTCTTGCATAAATACTACAATTCGCATAAAAGAGAGTAACCAGATTCATCTATTCGTTTCAAGGCGAAAATCATTAAACTGGGTAAATGAGGGCTATAGTCTTAGTTATCAAAATATTATTATTATTATTATTATTATTATTATAAACAGCTAAAAAATTTCTGAAAGTAACCTAAAATGCTGCCTCATCAGTCGTACCTCTGACATGATACATTACACACCAGTTTTGTAATACAGCAGTATGTCACGTAGAAGGCAACAAAACTGAATTAAATTAGCGGAGTGCTGTGTTGCCTTCAACATGTAATTACTTTCTTACACTTCTTGACAAAGTGTAAGAAATATTCCAGTCACCTATTTCACACGCAACATGATATCTCCCTTACTCCCCCCCCCCAAAAAAAAGGGGGGGATAAAGATTTTAGCAATAAAGAAAATCACAAAAGTGATGAAACGGAATTTTATGACGATCTTTAAGTCTCTAAAAGAAGTTCTGATTCTTCTAACAACCTTAACTGCCACTAGCGATATAATTCATCCCAGAAACAGGATGTTGTTGCGATTTCGAGATTCGGGAGAAGCAGAAAGTGAAATGTTGGTAATGGTACGCTAATGAAGATTGGATAAAAATCCACACCGATGGACATGAAACAAAATTACTGTTAAGACATAAAGAGTATTGTAGAATTGTTAAAATAAATTGTTTTAAGCATAAACAACTAAGGTTTTCCTAGAGAGTTATCAAGCAGAGACTACCAAATAAATCACGAATAAATAAGGTTATACATATATATATATATATATATATATATAAAAAGCACTAGCATCTGATAAGAGTTAAATATATGATGGCCTTTACGACTCGCCAGATACTTTCCAGACACCTTTTATACGTGCTGATGAAAAGTGAGTATTTCCAGACAAAGTCGCCTGGGACACAGAATTTTACAACACGCTTAGAAGAGCGAAAAGTTTTCAATAAAGGGACGTAGATGCTGACTCTTGACAGAAAAAGCCCTTGAAAACGTGAAAAAAGGGGGAGCGATTTTAATTTAGCAAAGTTTTATATATTAACGAGAATCAACACTTTTTTCTTTTCTTGGCCGTATTTGAGCAAAACGATGTCAAAAAGGGTTGCTATTTTAGCAATAATATGAAGGTTATATACTAAGTTACACCGCTTAAGAATTGTTGCAGATCAAGAAGCAATTGGAATCAATTTCGCCTTAATACGGTCTTGAGATGAAGCGTCTAAGTTCGGGTAAAGGATTTATAAGGCTTAAAACATTTTGATAAAGGGAATAAATGATTAAACTTGGAAAGAAAATTAAGAAGTTCTTTTTTTTAAAATTAACATTGTTAACATCTATGCTTCACTCTACTCCCACATAAGCAACGAAAAAAAAACACACCCTCCCAGAGAAAACATGTGCTGTCTGATAAGAGTAGATATATGTACCATCTCAACGCTTAAAAAAGAAGACTAACACCCATTAACTCTGTAAAGGTGGACAAATAATTACAACATCTTAAGTCTGAGCACAGATAACGCGCTCAAAAAGACACCGCTCTCCGTTCCCAGAAGCGCGTAGTTGTCAGCGAGGAAGCGACTTCACCAAAACAGGCGTCCTGAAAGGTACTAGTCGGAAGGACTGAACAACCAGATGCTTTGAAAGGCACAGAGAAAAATTCTCATTTACTATTCTTAATCATCGAAAAATTCCAGATATAATTGGCCTGGATGCAAGTCAAGAAATTTTCAGCTGCTGGAGCGAAAAAACTGTCGCGATAAATACATAGAGTACTACTTCATGTGGAGTCAGTTAAAAAAAAATTTATGCTGATAAGATGTGAATGAAAAGAAATAAAAGAAAGTATAAACTACAAATGGCATTACACCTAATAATGACTCCACAACTCCTAAAAAATATATAGCCTTTCAATCTTTATGTATTTTTAAAAAAGCATCATCAGAAGAACAATTCATTATAGTCAGGACTTCGAAAACCGTTTGTCTTAGAAGACTGATATCGCAGAGAAAAATAAAGATTTCGATATAGATTAAACGTCATTAAATTGGAGCAGGAAAATGCTCAATTCAAAGAATACGAAAAGCATAATGTTAAGTAAAGTTAATGTTCCGAATTACACTATTACTTATCGTGCTAAGAATTAATATATACAGAACGTCGTTCGCCCTTTATGGAAATGATTTTGATAGCTGAGTTTTAAGTATAAATGCCGTATTTTTTGCGGTGATTTGCTTCTATCTGCTAGCCATGGTACTTGGCAATAGCTCTAGCTCAAATTTTCCATGAAAGTAAATTTTTTCTTAGTACTGTCATGTCAATTTTACCCCATTCCTCTTGAACACTTTTCCAAAGTCCGTTCAGTGTTCTTGGATGCCGTTTTCCTAAGGCTCGTTTTAATAAACCGAAAGCGCAAAAGTACATTTGAGAAGCGTCATGTCATTTTACAGGTATTTCATTAAACGGATTATACTTTATTCCTATTTCTGATTCTTTCATTGCTAATTAAACGGATTATACTTTATTCCTGTTTCTGATTCTTTCTTTGCTAAATAAGCGGCAGTTGATTTAAACGTGTGACTAGAGGCTTTGTCCACATGAAGCTCAACTTTATCAATGTCCTTGCCATATAAGGCTGGAATTTCTTCTTAAAAAATTAGTTCTAAAATATTCTGCTGATAGTAGAGTGAATTAATTTTTGCTTTACTTGAGACTTTTTAATTTTTAATTTGCCGTTGTAACAAAATCCTGCTACTATCATGAACTCCTTTGAGAACTTTTCTGTACACCGACATAGCGATTTCGTACGGCCAATCCCGTCAGTTGAGCAATAGAAAATTGATCTTTTTTTATTACAGTCACTTAAATACACCCATGCCTCATCGAGTGTTACCACAAATTTCCATTTTTCAGCAGCTAGGTGTTTTTCATATAATTTTTTACAATTTATTTTTCTTTCATAAATATGCTTTGGCAAAAGCAGATAAACTTTAGGTTTAAACATTTTTTTTTTAACTTTAAATCTTTATGAATGATTTTACTTACACTGTCAAAGACATTCCTAATTTCGATGCAATGGATCTTTGAGTCGGCGGATTCTCTTTTAGGATCAGAGACTTCACTTTCTTGATATTTACCTGCGTTCGAACAGTCTTAGGATGAGGTTTCGCGGTCATGTTTTCATTTTTACTTTCAGTTAGACGATTTTTTCCTTTTAAATTTAATACATTATAAATACTTTTTTTTTTTTAAATGCCATAACCACTATTTTTACACCACTTTATAATTTGTTGATACGAATTTTTCTCCTCGGAAAGCGCAGCTACGTAACCTTTGATCTATCATCAGTTTTAGGAGCCATTTTCAAAATAAATCTACTATTTTACATTCCAATCAAAACAAAGCAGCAGCAGATGATTATTCTGAAGTTGCCGCCAAATTTTTATCTGAAAATGCAAAACGACAAAAACTACAAAATCGTTTCCATAAAGTGCGAACGACCTTCTGTATATATACGAGTACACCCACAGTTAGAGATATCCAATTTTGCTTGGTGTCTATATATAAAGAGCTTTTGCAGAAGGTTTCATATAAAAAAACCATGAATTTTATTTAAATTATTCCATCGAAATATAAAATTCAATGCGACTTTCAAGAGCTAAAAATGTTATTAATGTAAATGTAAGCAACGAGTTAAAGAAAAAAAAACCATCAACATAAAATCGTAAACTGAAGATAGACCACAATCAATATTGAGCCGAGACATCAATCATTCAGTACAGGAGACACAGTGATCCAGTTTTCACCATTGTATAGATCACAAATATCATCTATGACTATCACTATTGGGCATAGAAAACAACGTTAAATCCAGATTGTAAACCAGACTTTCTTTCTTTCCACTTCTGATATGTTATTAGGAAACTCCCGATACTGACAAGGAGTAAAAAATATAGTGTTTGAGACTAAATGTTCGCAGAATTTAAATGGGGTATTGAATAAAATGGAGGACACGCTGATTAAGTAGACTTCGAACGTGACAATATCCCTTCACAAATATTTACTCTGCAAATTCATTAAATTTTATTTTCGCAGACCATATTAATATTAAGCAAAGACCTAAAATCCATATATTGAAATAGGATACGACTAGAACACTAAATGCTAAAACCTTGTTTCGAAACTGAACTCCTTGTTGAAGACAGAATAGATCTGTAAACAAACATGAAGGTATTTATCATTCAGAAATAAGTAAGACAAGATCTTGAGATAAATAAAGGTAAACAATATTTTTGAAGCGGATTTTTTTTTCCGGTCACTGTAATAACTGCTACGAAAAGGCTTTACAGTTCTTTACACTTTCCAAGTCTTACCAGGCATTTATGGAAAAAAAAAAAAAACATAAAGAGGCAAGTCAAAAGGCTTTAACATATAAAGCTATGTTACAGTTTATAATAAGAATTTAATTATAAACACGACAGCAGGCAATTAAGTTTGGAAATACAGAAATTATATAATATATAATAAAAAAAATCGAACGATCAAAAGAAGAAGCTGGAAAGACTTACCTTGCCTAGTGGGATCCATGTTATTGGGAATCATAGGCTGACCCGGTACACCACCTGGTGCCTAAAATGAAATAAAAGAAAAGAAATATAGTAATATCCTCTAAAAGTATAAGAGTTATTAAAGACAATATTAAACGAGACAAGATTTGATTTTAAAAAATAGTTCATTAGTAACACTAATTATAAACTAAACATCTTATTCAGAAAAATAAAAAATACTACCCCCCCCCCCCCTAAAAATCCTGCTTACAAAAAAAAAAAAAACAACAACAAAAAAAAAAAAAAAAAAAAAAAAAAAAAACATATCATTTGATCATTCCAAAGCTTCAAATAAAGTTGTTCACCTAGAATACAAAGGAACATTCCTCAAAATATGCACTAGACCCTTCGCTTTTGGAGTTAACTTCATTTGTGGGTTCGCAATCCATTATAAAAGTTTTGTGGTCGACAATTTCATTAAAATAATTAAAGTATATAAAATACTGTACAGTACTGAACTGTGTTCTATACAACTGTATTGGCGACTTAAATAACCTTACCGCAATCTAAAATATTGCGCACGACTTACACATAAAATGTTCACTGTATAGCTCCCCCCCCCCCCCCCTTTAAGTGCGACTAATTTAAAATATACTGTTGCAATATAGTGTAATTTACCTTTTCAATGTACATAAAATATGGTTGACAACATTAAGATTGGGGTTCTGCACTCTTATAATCCCCCACCTCCCCCAAAAAAATAAAGGAGAGGGGGTGTATTGATTGTATAAACTTTCGAATTAATTCTTCTTTCAGATAAAAATAAACTTATTCCAGGAATAAAAGACAAATAGAAGTCCTAAATTAAAAAACAAAAAAAATGAGTAAATAAAGAGCTTTTTGAATGGCCTTTAAATTGATTACTTAAACGAGTTTATGGTAAGGCGAAACTATGAGGAGCACTTAATTAAAGCTAAAAGCATAATATTCAACGTATGGCAACTTTTACACATAAGTACCAACTTCCTTGAAATTTAGCGTAAAAGATAAATAAACACAGACAAAAATATTTTTAAATAAATAAAAAAAGTATATAACATATACACACTAGAAAATAACAGTCTGTATATGTTATATCATTTTTAGTTATCTAGCTTTAAAATAGCTTTAGTTAAAAAGCTATCCCAGAAAGAGCGAGCTTAGAAAATAAAGAATTACGATACAATTACAAAACACTTAACATCAATATTTTTCCTTCCACCGAATCAAGGAATTACTTAACGCATCGAAAAATAACGGAACAAAAGCATTTTTATTCTTAATATACTCAGAAATTTTTTCTAATATATTTCCTGTTCGTATGAGAGTATTAATTCAGACACAAAGAAGACAATTTCACTCTCTAAAGCTCTTAAACCCTCAGACACATTATAACTATTACATAACTTCAACAACAAAAAAAAAAAGTTTACGATGCTGAAGTAATTCAGTCCGATATTTAAAAAACTTAAAAAAAAAACATTACTTCGATCCTCGAAACAGACATAATTAACTTCTGTTCTTCAGTTTCATTTTAATGTCGTCCAGGCTACCAATGTGCAGTCATATATTAACGTTATGATTAAGCTAATAAAGCGTGGCTGCCTACCTGCCATAAAACATACTTTTGCGTTTTCTTTTCAGCATCGTCACGAATGCGAAATATGCAGATTTCTCCATCTAAAGAGCAAAAGTATATTTTCTTCCGCTTTCTTACACGGTGCTGTTTCTCCCCACCCATTTAGAGGCTGCCTTTAATTTGGCAGATTTAATGGATTCTCGTACTAAGTGTATCTAAAAGCTTCATGAAAAGGACATTCCTTTAATTGCACGTAGGGGCACTAAAAGGAATGTGAGGGCATAAGTGAATATTTTGTTAATACCTATTTCCTCTTTCAGGTTTCAGTAAAGTGGGTATTGCAAAATTGTGTTAATGCATCCATCGGGGATTGCCATAAAGCACCAATATGAAAATGAAAAGCTGAAAAAGACTTGGTTAAAACTTAAAATTACGTTTGGCACTTTTAAGCTAATAGTTTGGAAAACAACCTTAAAAGAAACCTGCAAATCAATTTCCCAATTTAATTTCAAAAACGTGCAGAGCTGAGTAAGTGTTTTTGTTACGGATCCCAAACATCAAATACCAAGGCACTGGGTGCTGCCAGTCAGTGGTTTTTGGACGGAAAAAGTCTTGACGGTGAAGCAACTTCTGTTATACATCAAAATAATTTAGAAGGATAACACACACATTTTTATAAAAGTGTGGGTACTTTTACTGACGATTTTTAGTGATTAATTCGTAAAAACCATCAGGGATAAAACAAATATTTTGGCCAATATAACAAGTACACGTGTTTTGAGCTGTAACCGAATGGAATACAGTCGAACCCGGTATATAAAAAACAAAAATTTTGGTCCCGCCATTTTCCTATTGTACGTAATTTTATTAGTATTGTGTCAGTTTAATGTAATCGATTTTTGTCAATTTAATTCATTAATGGTCATTTTTGATAGATTTCATCTTTTTTTTAATATATCATTATTGAATACACATTGCAACTAATGAGTTATACATTTTGAGAACTCTAGCATTTTTCTTAATGGTTCGGATATAGCGAACCACCGGATAAAGCGAACAAAACCTTTGGTCCCTTGAAGTTCGTTATAACGGGGTTCGACTGTATTTAATGAAAAGTTATGTTCTATCATATGATAATGCGAATGGCAACCGCTCTTTTTTAATCAATTTAGAACGAAAGAAACACTATCAGGAGGTAACAAAGAATTTTAAAAGAAAAATCTATACTAAATACATACACCAGACACCCAATGCTTCGTACTAATTATTGAAGTGTGAACCCAGACAAGGAAAATACAAGAATAGCCTGTATGTTGTCAAAAATTCACTCTCAGAGATTCTAAATGAACTAGATGCAATTATTTAGCAATTTATTTCTAACGTCTTTCTAATGTAATACCCGTATTATAAGCAGTTAACGACAGTTCAGTGTATTGCATTTGACAAGTAAAATGCATAAAATATGTATATGCAGTGCACTCAATTATCGCTTTCTACAAATCTGAATAACTACAGTAATGACGCCTGCCTATCAGAAAATAAGTGTCATTGATATATCATCGAAGTTTTTGATGAAATTTATAAACGGTTTAAGAGTTATGTTGATTAGGACAAAAAAAATTCAGAGATTTCATGTATGTATTATTTAGCATGCTTTCTATCAATCAGTTTGTTTTTCCTGGAAGTAAGTTTGAAATTAAAATCATATCCACATGTGCTAAAGTTGCAAGAATGTTGGCAAGAAAAGTGATGCGAAATGAGTGCAATCTTACGAAACTGAACTCCTTATAACGTTACGAATTTCCATTCAAAATTAGAAAAACATTTTTCCCCCATAATTCTTAATATTTTACGAAACTTACATTACAGTATACCTTATTATGGAAAACTTTGACTAGGAAGAAAATCATTCGCAGTTTCTCTGTATCTCATCAGCATGTCATGTAAATACAACAAATTTAGGAGGAAACACGGGAAAAAAAATTGAAAGTTCATTCAAACTATTGAAATAACTTAAAGGAAAAATTCTAAACGCCCAGCAAAATACATTTCATGTCTAAACAAGGAATCAACTGCAGCCCACGCACTTCACAAGAAACCGGAGGGCGTTCTGGCGGCAGATTTTTGATCTTAGGATCCATTATATGCCTATTTAAAAGAAGAAAAAAAATTTCATATCATATGGAGCAGACGTAGGCTTCTTTCTCAGCGGGTGTTTAATGAAAAATATCCGCGAATCGCGTTTAGGCAAGAAAACGGCGAATTTGTTTTCAATAAACCGAGGGCAAATCAAATCGTTATTGAAGTTTGCGTGTAAAAAGGTGTTCCTGACGCGTGAAAATTGTTAATGCAGATCTGGTAGTTTAGGGGGCAAAACGATTTGTTTCGCCAGGAAAAACAGAATTAAAGCGGAGTTTTTCGCAGATTTTTTTCTTTAACAGTAGTAACACTCTCTTCGTAGTGGTCTCTAAAGATACAAATAATCTAGATACATTAGAACACTTCAGGAAAACAGTATTCAACGCGGAATAAAATTATGTGAGTTAAAAAATTGCTTGAAATATATAGAACAGAAATAAAGGTCCCCTCGAAAAGTTTATTACAGCTGAAATAATATTACGTTTAAATGCTATACGCGATATAGCTCAAGCAGTTCTGAAATGAAAATATTTCAAACCCAGACGACAAAAGAGATACGTCGCCATTTTTTTTTGTTTGTTTTGGGATTTTACAGTAAAATCTCTATACATTGTTTCTAATAAGTACATGCAAACGTCCTTTTCGGCCTAGCAATGAGATACTCCCACCAGACGTTAGTTTTTTTCTTTGCTATGCGCATTAAGAAGAAAACTCTAGAAACACCAAAAAACTATGAAAATTTATACATGACTAGCTGAAAACCCGCAATTCGCTACGGAGTACATTCAAATTAAATACAACGGTCAATGTATGCAATTAATGCCTATATATATATATATATATATATATATATATATATATATATATATATATATATATATATATATATATATATATAAATAATAAATACAACGATCAATGTATGCAATTGATGTAGAATATATATATATATATATATATATATATTTATATTTATAAAAAAATCGTAAGGGATATTTTTATAGACAAAATAATGTAGAAGAAAATATTCAAATTGAATCTAATAGAACATGCTAAAGAATATAGTACAGTTTGAGGAACATATTACTGTATTTTAATATTTTTTTGGATAATGTCCAATCGTCTGCCGCATTAGCAAGAAAAAAAAATTTTTTTTTTTAAATTTCGTTGTTATGCACGTGACGATAAATTAATTTAAAGTACCAGAAAAAGAAATCACGTGATCAGCATTTAATAAATTAAATTCTAAAAATTAATCTTTAAAAATTCACTAAAAAGTCAGAAAATAGAGGTAAAGATTTGAAAAAGATTTCCTTTTATAGGAATTTTTATGATCTTTCTCGTGATATTTTTATAACCCTCAAATTATTATTTTAAATGCAAACTTAAAAAAAGTTACAAAAACAGCTTAAAAATTTAATTTTAAAAAATCTATGAAGAATGTTTCAAAAATCTTTCTTAGTACACCCCTACACTATAAGAAGAATCGCCATGCAAAATTTCAGCCCTTTAGGTCCAACGGTTTGGTCTGTGCGTTATATGCCAGTCAGTCAGTCAGTTACGGAACTGTTTTATATATATAGACAATACACGGGGGCTCTATCCAGACCCTACTAGACAAAATATTTGAGTGAACAGATTTTGTTCACCTATAACTCCTAATAACGTTTCCACTTGGGCTATGCTAACAATGTTCTTTTGGATAAATGAGACAATCCTATGATCAGTCAGGGACTACTCATCAAACGAAAGAAAAAAATCCTGACAGCGAACCTACTTCATACACACGTAAAATTCTGTACCGTAACTGGCGATTAACCAGAATCTGAAAATGCAAAGCTGAAGAAACAGGATCGATATTCAACCATTACCTGCTCAATTAGTTTTTCATGATCATTAAAATACTGGTGCATTTACATATATAAAGGATTACAAAATGAAACTAAAGAAGCGGTTGGACCTCATTATGTTAATAGAATCTTGGAACATCACACGGCAAACAGCAAAAAAGTCCGCGAGTACTCATTTAATAAATTCACTTCCTCCCATAAATTCCATTCCTTTACTCAGTCCTACAAGAGAATTTTTCTTCGCATTTCATCTTTTCTTCAGCAGCACATCAACCTCTACTGCGTCAAGGGAGAAGGATGGGGGGGACACATTAACGAATTTATCAAATCGCAGTCACTCATAACACTCTTTCAGAAAAGTACAACCGCAGTAAATGTTCTTTTCACGAACAAAGCTTTTACATACACTTAAACACGAGAGCCCATTACAATCTCCAAAATTAAAGAAAACGCCTGAATGGAAAAGAAGAAAAAAAAAAAAAAACTCTGCTAATTGCTTACAGTGAAATTAGTCTTGACTCTCTTTGAAAGAGAAAAATTCACATATTTCACATTACAGGCAGCAAAAAAATGAGAGACAAATATGAGCCATCCATATTTGGTCACACAAGACTTTACTTTAAAAAGACGACCGATTCAAACGGTAATTAATGCAATTAAAAATCTGATTAAGGGAGTTATCGAAATGAAATAGTTTTTTCGGAAAGAAATTTTTAATGAATGACGAGGAAATATCTTCACACGTAAAAAACATAAAAGCAAGATGCGCGCTATGTATTATCACGATTACTTGGATGCGACTCGTTGCCTTGTACATAGTACTTTTTAATTAATAAGAAGCGAGAAATTTTTAATTACAAAGCGTACTAATTAATTATGCAGTTATCAAATTCTACGTTTTTAAAGAAAATAAGATAAAACAAATGAGATAACTGTTAAAATGACGCGCGACTTTTAGTTTTAAAAATTAACTTCACTTTTCAATTAATAAAATTATATTCATTCCGAAAAAAGGCATTTGATGAGTTGAATTATTTTTTTTTAGAATAAACTGAAAAAATTCTGATGGATGCAAAATTTCAATTAGCTTAAATCAATAAACTGATGCTTTAAAGAATGTTAGTGACGTTCCTGAAGCTGTAACAGACGAATTTATTCAGTCTCGTAATACTTTCATAACACACAGTCATAAAAATGCCTGGAGTGGGGGAATTCGCAAGGAAAATATGTTTAAATTTTATAAAGGACACAGCTTGCGAGCAAAGCAGCTGCCACTAACCAAACACAAATGAAATTCCCCCTACAATTTTGGCAGTCCATAAAACAACAGAGGCAGAGCATTTTTACACGGTTCAGTCGTGAGGCTAAAACTATTTTCATTAATAAATTTCCGAGTCGTTCTTCATCACGTTCCGTGACGTGACTTTTCACATTAATGGAACGTGACTAGCTACAGTGAGCAAAACCAAGAAAGAAATTGCTTCATTCATTCTCGGTGTTAAAACGTTTCTTTCATATTTCAAGTTCTCTAACACCAAATCAAAGAAACATATTTCGCAGTATCTCCATGTGGGTGGCATGGGGAGCCCATGATTTCTCAGTAAATCATATCACTTTTCCAAGCTTCTTCATGAAATGGCTAGCATTAACTAAACCGTGCAATGAATCCTCTGTGAGAAGTATCAATTACATTCCACACGTTCGGGCTAGTCGTGGGTAATAGTTAGAGACCGCAATTCGGAGAGGGGGCAACTACGAATAAACATGCGGAACTGATTCAACAAATTACCTTTCCTCTCGTTCTTAATTGAATTTAGTTATTTACTACGATGCAATAAATATTTAGCACTTACAACATATCGAAGAATTTTATAACTACAATTATGATAAAAATGAGGAACACTGATCGTTAATGGATTGATTTCACACAAGCTACCCTTGAAAACCAAAATTTCGAAAGGTATCAGTTGAGAACAAACATGCAGAGCTGCTACAAATTTCATTTATATTCAAAGAGAATACAATACTGCTGTTCGTTACGATGTAAATATTAATTGGCACTGAGGAAAGATAAAAAAAAAAAAAAAATATTGTATAAAATAAATACGATAACCAAAATTCCGAACAACATAAGAATTGTTATTCTGAATGGATGATACATACTAATATTAAGAGGAAAAAAACTGTAAACAAGGGGTTTTCAGAATTTTTGTTTCATGTCTAGCAGGGTTTTTTTTTTCTTTGTAGTCAGATAGGTGGTTCAAATCGTGGCTTTGAAAGGTCACCAAAATCACTTTTCTTAATAGTTTCATGTACACTTTTCGATCTCCCTTTTCTTTGCTAGTAAATTCTAATTTAATTATGTCAAAACTTCCCGAATTCTCATTTTTTATTCCATTTTCCAAATAAGGTAACCATTTTTGGGAATGAGGTAAATTTACATATCGCGCTATCGGACATAATATCTAGACAAGCCCGACTTAAAAATCGATAGTTTGAATTCGTTGATTATTCATGTTTTAAATTCCAAAAATAAACTACTTATATAGGCATCTTGAGACTCTACATAAGGCTGATGCCAATTAATTCATCATGTGAGGTGCTAAGAGTAAAAGACTTTAAAGTTTAGACATTTCTCAAGCACCGAAAACTATTACTACCTCTAATTAATTATTTCACAGGATTTACACAAGAAATTCCAAACTAACCACGTTATCGTACTGTTAGCAGTTAGTATCTCGAAATTCATCCACGAGAGAGCACCAAAACCTTGCCTTCTAGCCGTAACAAATATAATTTATTGACATTTTATTATAGCTCTAAGAAAAGTCGAGAAAAGCTACCAAAGCAGAAAACACACGTCTCTTCTGAGGAATATTATCAACGCACTAATTACTTTGCACCATTATTCATGCTCGTCATAATTTTAGAATTCTACTAAAAGAGGCGACAACGATGTCTCTTTCAAAAACATGGCAAATATAAGAGAGAAAAATATCACTCGGCATCAATAAATCTTAAACAACGTCTGAATTAAAAGCGGAAAAATTTGGGGCATTTTTTTCCCTATCATTCCAGTACTTCCTTATTAATATTCCCTGCGTAGAACGGCTTAATATAGCCCGGGCTACTGTTAAACCATAACTAGTAATTTGGAAAATATTTTTTTTTCTCTTTTAATCTAGTCGCCAATGATCGCCAAGGGCAAGGATTTCCAAATTGGTGACAAACATAAAAGATGATTGGTGTAATGTATTCCCAAGTTATGCAGTTACGAAAACATATTAATCTTGGGAGCAAAGCCTGTTACGTGCATTTGCCGCGCGATTTCCAACGTGATAGGCGTGCGAAGTGGGTAATTCCGACACAGCTGTGCTCGCTGGGTGACATCGTAAAAAGAATACAGAAAGGTACAAACAAATTTTCGGTTTATTAACTTGATTTAGTGCTATCGGCAAATAATTAAAGTTCCGCGATGTATTTCATTTCCATATAAATATAACCAGCGTCCAACAAAAAACACGCGGTCATGAACAACAATGTTTATTTCATTTCTTTTTTTCGTGTTTCTTGGCAGAAGTTGTGCTACAACATTCTGTTGTCTAAATCTTTAAAATGCCCGAAACGAAAAAAGAATGCCTCTCAGAATGAATTAATACCAATAAGAGTTTCATAAGGATGGTATTAAAAACCTGTTGTGTGCCCTGATCACACTAAGATATACGAGTATAATCTATTTGTATGAATATGTGCTCCTCATCTGTGAACCGAGGTTAAGTTTCAAGGGGGGGGGGGGGGGTATTAACGGCTCATTAAGTGCTAGCCCTACCTGACGGAATATTTCTCTATATGACACGAGAGAACTTACTAGAAGTTTTCTGAATCTACAGGAAGGGGAATGAAGTCAATCCTTTGCAAAGGTAAGGCTCTTTTTTTTTATCTGAGTAAATTGCAACCCTTTTACCTAAACTTAATACTTAGGTAACTTTTAAAAACTGTTGATGAATCAACTAAATATTTAATGTACCAGAATGATTACCGAAAGACAGGCAATTAAATATATTAATTGGGAAATTTCTAGTAAGGATTTTACATTCAACTGCTCGTCACAACAAAGAAAATGGATACCATCGAATTTATTTTCTTCAGCAGAGTTGTTTCCGACAGTATATATCTCGAAGAATATTGATCTTTAAAGAAACAAAATAAAATTAAGTCTCACTCCTCATGGTATGCGGGCACCTTATGATTATTTTTGATAGAAACGTTCTGATTTTTCTGATCTTTTCCTTAGCTTAACAAACAAACAAACAAATGGAAAAATGAGACACTGAAGGTTAATAAATAGTTGGAAGTTGGAAATATTCACAAAGGAATAGGACGCATTACATGTGGCTTTACATTGGGAAACGATCCTTAGTCCTCTTTATTTCAAACATCTATCGATCATAAAAGAGTTCAGAACTGTTTCCTCCCGCATCAAAGAGTGAGATTTAGTTCATTAACGCAGATCAACGACTTCGCACTTTTTTTTTTTTTTAAAGGGAAAAAAATCCACATCATTATATGATACAAAAATAAAAGCTGTTTACGATCTCGAACTTCTATTTCATTTATGCAGATCAAAAGGACAGAATTCGTTGGTAGACCTCTCCAATCCAAGCACCATGTCAAACGGTCATCAAACGACTATTTAACTGCAATTTCAGCTCGGACAGCCGTCATGAGCCAGCGAGGCGATGCTCTTGCAGAGACCGGTTTATTTATGAATCAAAAAAGTGATCGTTGTTAACGCAAGACAACCACTATTGCAACATTTTCTACAGCCGCAATAATTTTTTTATGCGGTTTTTCAAAATGCATAAATAACGAACACAGACAAAGAAGGTACTTCTGAGAGGTAAAATGCCAGTCAAAACGTAGGAGTTAGTTATAACGTTATCACATAAGTGTAAATAATATTAGATTAGGGAAAAGAAACACAGAACCTATCCACGTTTCTTGCCCTTCCCTCGTCTTCTCCAGAGTCATCTATGCTGAAGTACGAGTAGTTCCATCCTCCCATGAGTTCTCCCAGGGCCTATGACGGTGTGTATATGCCACATTGCCCGTCGGTTCCCTCGCATTTAACAAGAATTCTACGCACTTCCACATCCTCAAAACTAACCCTCCAGTGGATTCAGCTATACCCCAAAACAGAACTAATAGAACTAGACAACGCAAAAATTTTCTCACAGCGAAAATGCGAAGAACTTGGTGCTTTCCGAAACGCAACATAGAACGAATACGTAACAAATTTAAAGTTTTATGCTTAGCATGTAGAACATAAATGGAAAAATCCTACCGAAATCGCATGAAAAACACCTAAATAAAGAGGTCCAATTTTATAATTTTTTAGTATCTAAAGCAAAGCGTAAAATTTAAATCTTACACATTTTCGAATTGTCCTAATGCGTGACTTAATCCTCATATCGCGGGCGATTATTTTATTAGCATTAAGGTGCTACAGTCATTACTTTGTTTATAGTTTCTGCCTTTTTTAAGTTTGCTAAAACTTCCAATAAAACAAGTAGTACAACTATGCCTTGGCGATATTTGACAGAGGAAGAAAAAAAAATCAAGTTATTCAGTAGTGCTTTAGCGGCTTTTATCAGAGAGGGAAAAAATAATACAGCAATGGCTTGACGACGTGAAACAAAAGAAGAAAAAATAATGAATTTAATCAATATCATCTTGGTGCGTATTAAAAACCTCAAAACGGGTTTTTTCTTCTTGGTTTTTTTTCCTAGTAAAACCAGGGCTATTTTTATTCAATGTTTAGAAAAAAAATAAATAAAGAAAATCAAAGAAAAACTGAATATAAAGAATTTAAAAGAATTAAAACCTTTTATGGTTCTTTTTGCATACGCTATGCAGGAAACGTGAATATCGTATTAAGAAAAAAAATTATAGAATAAATTGACTTATAGTTTTTAAGATCAGGATATATCATGAAGTAAGTTACAGATATAAATCAACATAGCAAACCTCGATGGGGTAAAAAGGAGGGGGAAGGAAAGAGGAAAGAAAAAGAAACTTGATTCAATGGGGGAAATAGCGATTTCCACTACTCAGATAACTTAAGAATAACAACGCGATAATAACGGGCTCCAGGATTGATATGAAATACCAGGAACAATATTTCACGCTGCTCACGGTATGATAGATAAGGAATGTTTCCTCTCTTGTTCACTAAAAATCAATAGGCCACTGACCATAAGGATATACCATACCGAAATTCATATCCCAATCTGTCTGTGAATTACAGCTTTATAGATATTCATCTACAGCGATAGTATATATATATATATCTAGATATATATCTGGGGCAAAAGCACACTAGTTAGACAGAGGACTTGAACGACCAACTTTTCAATTAGCAGCATAATAACTTCAAAATTAATTGCCTTCATTTTTCAAAGTCACCAGAATGTACTTTGGACAGACGGATTGATAGATTAATTTACATTTACATTTCATAAAAAATAACTCAAAATTTTTAATAATATAATGAAATAGAGAAATTAAAAAAATAGCATATGAAATATGATTTCATAAATACTATTGATCTTAAAACAGAGATAAAAGAAATAGTGTAGCCTACCCAAACTTGCATTTATATTCATAGGTAAATACACACCAAACTTCTCAATTATACACATAAACGCTGGCACCATCATCAGCGCATAATTAAATCCCTAATTAAACTGTGTACATCACAGAATTCACTAAACATAGATATCCAGTTGCGGCTAATTTGTTACAAAATGAGAGAGAGATAATTTTACATGTTTCTACATTCGATCAAAGATTCCACAACTAAAATATTGAGGTAAACCCCCCGTTTTATTCCGCGAGTTCTCACGGGATTGATTCATTGTTTGATTGAATAGCCTGTTTTTATTCCATGAAGGTTAAAAAGATCGGAATTTACAGTTTAAAAGACGAATCCGAACGACTACAAACATGCATGGTAACAATGGGATTCGAACCACAGACTCAGGAGGAGCCAAGCACCAGGATCCGGCTGTCGACCGGTGAGTTGTCAATGGCAGTCTCCGGAGATGACATAAGTAAAACAAATTCATAAAAGGTGCTTACAACTTAAAAGAATTCTTTTAACAAATTTAATGCAAATCAATTTTACACTTGAAATAGTACAAGGCCATGATACAAAGACCTTTCCCTGTTTTGATCTTTTTACTGTGTGTTTATTTGAAAACCCTCTTAAAGAACGGCCCTTGTACAAAATTAAATTTGGTTTCGGAAACCCTGAAAGCAGAGTTCAGTATATTAAGGGCAGATAAGATGGATGTACTGCTGTTAAAAAAAGAAAGATACCAACACTTATTCGCTCCATTCTCTCTCTTCAACTAAGTTGTTTACCTCGAAAAATGTGCAACAGTAAGCACACGAGGAAAGCGACTTAGTCTAATATAACTCCTTATATTTGGGAGGAAAACTCCAGGCGCATGAAACTTTCTCGTCTGAGATCTTATCTTCGAGTACATGTTCTCTAAAACATAGGTTAGAAAGAGAAAGAACACAATCAATTCCTTTCTTTCCTGAGAAAAGCACTCATGGGCCATTAACTCTCTTACCGCTATGTCATAATGGGCCCCTTGGCGAGTGGCCCCACCGAAATGCGCGAGTTAATGACTGGATCTATAGTAAGTGCCAGTGTTTCAGGGCAAGTGTCCCAGATTGGGCTCCTGGGAGAATATTTTGATATTCTGCGCTGATGCAGATAGATCATGGTTACGCTTCTCTGCGGCTTGTCACGAGTGGTCTTAGACTGTCGCAAATTAAGGCGGTTTTCTTGCCTTTATTTTTACATTAAGGAAAAAAACTTTCGTCATTCGGCGGGCCAGAAATGACAGAATGTAAACCCCGTCCTCTCCTCTTCATGGTTAAGCCGGGAAATTATCCAACGAGAGTGCGTTCATAAAAATGTAAAAATATTTTATAAGGATGTTTAATAATCCATCTGTTTTTCCATTTCGAACAGACTAGGTTTTTCAGTCGGCATCACATACACCCTTAAGTATTACCCTGTCGTCCAGTGCTTAAAACAGCACACCCAATTAAGACCCCTTTTGAATATAATGGTCACAACAATAACTAAATATTTATTGCGTGTAAAGTAACATTCTCTAATAAACAGCCCAATTCATCTGCGAGAAATATCTCTAACCAAAGTATTAACTTTCGGCGTGCTGCGTTATAAATTGTGACAAAGAGTACGGAAAAACTTCCAAGAGCCCATTTAAAAAGTAGCGTTTACTTTACTTTCATCGCTCCCCCCCCCCCCTTTTGTGTGTGCAATCTCTCCTGCAATTTTTGGACTTTGCATAGCTGAAAGGGAATCTTAAAATGTAACATATCTATGATTTATAGTGATCATGGTTATCAATATTTTTGCCCTTATATCAGAGATTGCGATTCGCACAACAACGTGAGCCAAATTCTATACCCATTTATACATTTTACGGTTCATTTAATAAAATAGACTTTTACAGCTAAAAATTCCGAACAGTCTAAAATTTTCTTCCTTAAATCGTTTTAATATTAAGAACAAAAAATAATATCCTACAAGTGTCTACCAAAACTCTTGAACCTTATTATTAGAGGTAAGAAATTTTAAATCGTCCAAGTGTTTATGTAAGAGGTGCAATCTGATGTCATGTGGGCCCCTAAAATTTCTGACCGCTGGTCTAGCGTCAATTTATTTTCTGGCTTATTCATTTTATAAGTATTGAACAACGTAAAGAGTTATATATGTGTATTTGCGCGATCACTCGGGTAAGTTTTATTACATATGGATGTAGGGTGAAACCTCCATGAGGATGACGAAAATTGTGAAACTATCAAAAATTGAAACTATACGTTAACGAGCACACACAGAATAGTTAAGAATCAACGATCAAGTTAGATGAGCGATTTCAAGTTCTTACATATTTTTCTAAGACTTGATTGATTTATTACTCTGTCATAGGCTTACATTTAAAGTTAAACCAAATAAATTAATACGTTTTGAAATCTAAGATTCTCAGAAGAAATATGGTCGAGTTAAATTTCTGTTGATTTCTACATTGTACATTAACAGAAACGGTTATCAAATAGCCAAATAATTAATATTCTAACTGTTGATAGATATTAAATATATAAATTTTATCTACCATCTAACTCTAGTCCTGGTTTAGATTATGTTATTAAAAAAAGGTTACACCTCAATGTGTGTTGCTCGGTTTTAATATCTTAATAAGAACCACTGACTATAAAAGAACACTGCTTAAGATTTTAACAAAACACCAAGGCTTTCTTGATTTAATTCGTTATTCTTTCTTCCCCTGTTTAATGTCCCCAGGACATTGCTATATGACTTGTTTTACTGGAAATTTGGACGAACTTCAAATAAGAAAAACCGCAAATCTGCCAAAGCTTATCACGTACCCAGAGCCGGTCCCATAGGTGAGGCGGCCGCCTCAGGCGCCGAATTGAAATAGGCGCCAAAATGAGACACAGTAAAAGTACGAAAATTTTAACGAATAACGAAAAATATTAATTTCATAAATGAGGAAATTCATAAAAATATACACATATAAACGAATATTTAGACTTTTTTTTTTTTATAAACTCCTGAACTTGAGGTTATGAGAATAAAATTTTGAATGCCTATTTCAAAACGTTGTAGTTCTAAGAATTCTACTAACTCTATCTGTAAATCTGTACTACTTTTTTAAAGATCTGTAATTATTTTAATTTATATGTTTTTTTAAAATAAATACACATTTTTCCAAAAGTGTCCGTTATTCTATTAAATAGACTATTTCGAATAGAGATTGAGATCGATATAGAGATACATTCATTACATAAAGAGTCTCTCCAAAAATTTGTAAAGATGCCGTTTATAAAACTTGCCCGAGGCGACGCAATTGATCGGCCCGGCTCTGCTCGTACCTATATATTATATTATTTTATAAATAAACAAGCGTATTTCCTGATTGCATATTTTTTGGAAGTCTACCAGACAATTGGAAATTCATTAATGACATACTTAAGATGCAAGTAAGGCGTCAGAAGCAGAAAAAAAAAGCTGTGGGATTACTCTCATAGGCTTTAGAGATGTCTCTAAGATGACCTTTTCCATTAATATCCTAGGACAGCTCGTCGTTTCAAGTGAACAGGATACGGGAAGACACTCTGTATCCTCACCCTGAGCACCTTATAAATGTTTCCTTATTATCTGTGGTTCACTTACCCCGCAAGCAAGGGGGAAAAAAGTAAAATCGAACACCATAAATATGAGTAGCACGTTTTGATTTCGCTCGCTAAAATAAAATTAACCTTTCCACCCTTCGTGTGTTCGGTGATTAGTGAGACCCACTTATCGGAAGAAGAGGACACAGAACGAGAATTTTCCGTGGTGCAAGCGGGGAAAGTTACAAATTTCGTAACGCGATCTTCGCTGATCTCGTTCAAGATAAAGCTACGGATCTCGTTCATGCAGTGGCGTAGCGGAAGGGAGGGGGTGTCTATCATGCCCCGGGCGCCAAAATGGTCCTTTTAACTATTTCTATATATTATATTACTATATGTTTTTCGGGGCGGGGGGGGGCGCCAAAGAGGTATCGTGCCCCGGGCGCCAGTTATGCTAGCTACGTTACAGCGTTTATATGTCATTCTCGTGGAAGAAATGGTTTCAGCTTCGAAGATCACGCTTAGAATTAAGAATTACATTTCTAGAGATATAGCATCAATTCCAGAGAATATAAAATCTTGATAACCACTATTTTTTCTCTATCTTTCTTTTCTTTTCTTCTAAAAGCTCAAGAAAATCTTCGACCAGGAGCAGTGACAGAAGATTGCTAAAATTTACAGATTTTACACCACACCTATCTGCAGTTAAAATATTAATTATTTGACAATTTGATAACTATTTCTAATATCGCATAAATACAGCTTTCTTGAGCAGTAGAAATTTATCTCAGTTATATTCCTTTTTATTTAATTTTCAAAACTTTTGTCAGTTGAATTAAACTCCAACTTAAGCTATTCAGTTTAACTTCAGACATATGCCAATGACTGAGTAATGAACCAATGGAACCTTAAGAAATAATTACAAAACAGGGGTAATAATAGATAATAATAGACAATAATAAACGCTTTGATCCAAATTTGAAGCAATAATATTCAATTTAAATAAACTTTCCAATTTTGAAAAACCTCTTAATATTGTGCACCCATAACGCTATAAAGACCCGCAAATGAGAGTCAAATCTAAACCCGTGAATCTCTCTCTCTCTCTGTATATGAGTGTGTGTGTGTGTGTGTATGTATGTATATATATATATATATATATATATATATATATATATATATATACACACACACACGAGAGGAAATACAGGTATATTTGTTTCGTTCCACTAACGAGTACTAAACATTGAATTTGTGCATACAGCAAATAACATCTTACCCTCCCCGTTATGCACCCACAATGGGTATTCTAGGGTTGTAAAATAAAGAGTTTAAAACCTCCTAATTTAAAAGCTACATTAGCTTATGCAGCTATCATATGTTAATGGGTTTGGTTTGGTTTGGTTTGGAGCGCTATGGTCAACTTTTTGCTACACCAGGGCAAATTAGACCGGGGTCTACAGTTTAAAGCCGATTCCGAACGGCTACAAACATCCATGCCAACAGCGGGACTCGAACCCACAGGATTTGAACCGAATGCCAACGCCCTAGCCATTCGGTCGTCACTTGGCTCACATGTTTATGGATAAGGCAAGGAATAAATGAGACGAAATGTATTCGTTCGAAACATGACTCACAAGCAATGACACCAGACGTAGATAAGATGCAACTTAAGGCGAAACAAAACCTCTCACTTGACAGATGAGAGATGGAAATAATTAAGCCGGATGAAATCCATCAACTAAATAACGACAGGAAACGGGGGAAAGAAAACGTCAAAATTTTCTATTTAGACGCAAGTAGCAAGACTTGTGCCACAGTTTTGGGTAAGCACTATTTAATGCATGAAACAGTGTTATAGTTACGAAAATCTTCGAATGAAAGTACAAATTTATTCAAATTCAAAAGAGGATCAAACTGTGGACGATGAAAACTTCGGTTAATCAAGAATTTTAACGAGTTATTCCATAACATGAATTAGGACACATATAAGGTTAATATATATAATATAGGCCATAAACACATATAGGGTTGATAAATCAGCAAAAGAACATTATTTGCTACATAAAAGTAAGATACAATTTCACCAGTTCATTTTATGAAGTCAATATTTGCACATAACAATAATTTGTAACAATTTAAAGTACGATAATCTGTCCTTAAATCATTTTGGAGTGAATCACCTATAACTAAGTTAAGAAAAAGAGAAAATATAAATGATACCAGAGAACTTGTTAAAGTTAGAAAATAAAAAAATAAATAAGAAGAGACGCAATCTATTAATTCTAGTAGACTAAGTATTTGCACATCACAAAATATTGACAGGTTTAGATGACGATGCTAATATCTAACTTAGTAACATGAACACACTACCGCTACTAATCTCACAATCTAGGTCTGTAAAATCCTAATATATGCATTAAGATAGGAGGAGGGAGAAATAAAAGTCTATGTCATTTGGGAAGGTTCAAATCAATATAATTACTGCACGATATATACTTTTCATAGCTGATGAGAAACGTCTTTTAAAATATAATTAACATTTTTTTACTACAATTGTTGAAAATTCACTAAAAACCAGCAATGTGCGAACGCCAGTCCTGGTTTCCTAAAAACCAATAATTACAAGATAAAAAGAATTTTTTATATACCATGTTTTAAAATTTTCTGTTGAATCATATAAACTTGACAATTCTATGTATTAATAAATACTTTTTAAAAAATTTTTTTGATGAATTATCCCATCAACTTGAAAGAAAATGAAGCTAATTGGAAGTTAACTTGCGTTTAACTTTTTGTTCCCGTCCCGGACGATAGATGGTTGCACCAGTCTACAAAACAAAATTAACTGAAAATGAATTCAAATCTCCTTAAAGATGGCTAAAAGTATCAAAAGAATGCATTATCATCGTGTTCTGAGCTATTCTAAAAGTTTCAAATGTCTAGCTAGTCGGGAAGTTAGTTAAAAATCGATTGCAAGATTTGTACTGGACAAACACACAAGCAAACAAGAAAGCGAGTTAATAAAAACATGGAAAAAATTATGTAAACGAAAATATACATATACACTACATGAAAGTAAAACAGTCAATGGAAGATTATTTTTTTCCCAAGGTAAACGAAGAAAAAAAAGTATTCAAATATTAACTTTGCCTTCTCTCAGTTAAGCCGAAATTATGCGGTACAAACGTCACTAGGCCTTTCTAGTAGCAAAGAAGAGCTATTTTCACATAAACAAACACCGTTGTGGGCATAATAAGTGCAACTTTATTAGCCGAGTTAGCTGTCGTTAACGATCACAACTCTTTGTGATGCGTACTCTAAACATCCTTCCAACAACCAACTCCTTATACGGAAGGATGAGGTGAAAATAGACTCCACGTGAATAACGAAAATCAAAATATCTACGGCAAGTAAGAAATTCGCAACATGTGCACGGTCCCCCCGCTGAATAACAAGACGAATGATCCGAATACAACTTTATCAGTTCTTCCCTCTTCTCCATCTTCCAAACACGGGCTTCTAATACAAGATATCAATAAACATAGTCGAGTTTCTGCAACTTTAAAAGGCCAGACAATCTTTAATAGGTTAAGAGCTGAACAAACAAAGAAAAAAGCACAAAAAGGCACGAAATAATCATTTTAAGTATTATTTAAATTGAACACGAGAAGATAAACATTGAAACTAATAAGGAAGAAACATATTATATCTCTTACTTTTAAGACGATTGCACTGCCATATATTTTTCTTATTAGTTTTATGATAAATGTGTCATGTTTCTTTAATCTAATAAGTTTATTAATAAAGCGCAAACGATTTCAAATATGAAAAATGAGAGATTTAAATAGATGTGCGTTTCTCTGAACAAACACATATCACGCCACCCGAAACAAATTTTTTTTACTGTATCGCGAGCCCCCACCAGAGCGCCTCGGGGTGGTCAACTGTGGCGGCGGAGGCAAGTTTTAAAAACGGCGCCTTTACAAATTTTTGGAGTGACTCTTAAGTATTCAATGCATCTCCATTAGAAATAGTCTACTTTATAGAATAACGCACATTTTAGAAAAAATGTATTTATTTTTAAAAAAACACAGAATTAAAAATATAGTGCAGTTACAGGTAGAGTTAGTAGACTTCTTACAGCTACAACAAAGTTTCTAAAATTCAGGAGTTTGTAAGGAAAAAAATCTAAATATTCGCTTATATTTGTATATTTTTATGAATTTCTTCATTAATTAGATTAATATTTTTTCGTTATTCGTTAAAATTTTCGTATTTTTACTCTTTACATTTTGACGCCTATATCAATTCGGCGCCTGAGGTGGTCACCTCGCCTATGGGACCGGTTCAACCCCAACACCTACCGACTATATATATGTGTATGTATGTATGTATGTATATCTTAAATATTATGCCCTCCATTCTGGCATTTAAATTCCCTTTCCTAAATCCAATCCGCAGTAATATTAATTTATCGCTTTAAAACCCTCAACTACAGAACTTCCCATGAATCGCATGCCTTTGCATTTCTACACGTGTACATGTTATATTTCAGGAGTGGGTTAGTATCGCGAGCCCCAAAATCTGCTGACCCTACAAATAATAGTCACATGTCTACCTCGCCCTCAGTGACGTAGCGAGCATAACTGGCACCCGGGGCACGATACCTTTTTGGCGCCCCATCCCCCGAAAAATTTAAATTTTCCGGAAAAACTTTGTCTTGGGGACCATGCGCCCCTCTTCGCGAGGCGCCCGAGACCCTCTTGCGCCCCCCACTGCTCGCCCTCGCGTTTAATGTTGAAAGATGATATTACTTAGGAGCCGTCCTTCTGAAATGAATGGATGTACTTTTGTCGCTCTAATAAACGATTCGACTCGACTGCTTCCAAAATTAAATTTTATTCCTTTCAGGCTGAGTCTAGCTTTTATATATATACACCGGGTGGCCATAATTAAACTGACAGTGCTCACAGTGTTCTGTAGCGCGATCTATTTGCGAGAATGACGCTACATTTTGTAGGAAGATTAAACAAGACGAAGGACGAAGGATTCCGCGAAAAAATAAATTAGTTCCAAAAGTCACCGCTAAGGGAATATTTGGCGCTGTGTAATAGAAAATAGAGTGTTAACAAATGCAAATCAATACGGAAATTACCTTTTATTTTGCATTCAAATGAGGTTCAATGTGGCTGCCGTTGTTGTGGACCACATATTCCACATTGGCCATGTATGTGGACCACATTGCTGTTGTGTATACTGTGCGCATTCTGTGCACAGTATACACAACAGCAGAAAGTAACATGTCTGCAGGAATCTCCCGTACAGTCCGTGATATGTTATCCTTCAACGTAGCCAGGTCCTGGACCACTCCTTGATAGACCTTGGACTTAAGGTAACCCCATTGCCAGAAGTCGCATGGGGTAAGATCAGGCGACTGAGGTGGCCAAGCAGTTGGAAAGTAGCGGCAAATGACTCTTTGTGTTGTGAATTTCTGACGTAGCAGCTGTTGCACTCGTACACAAACGTGTCGAGGGGCTCCATCTTGCATGAAAATGATTTCCCCCAGGCATTGTCTTTGCTGAAGTGCCGGAATGACAAAGCTGTTCAACATGTGGCGATATTTCTCTCCGGTAACAGAACAGGTTTCCGGTCCTGTCGGGGTAATGTTCTCATAGAAGAAAGGACCTACGATAAATTCCGCTGTGAACCCACACCAAACAGTTACCTTTGGTGAATGTAAGGGAATTTCTGTGACTGCATGTGGTGATTTGTCATCCCAAATTCGGCAGTTCTGGGTATTCACAGTTCCATGCAGGTAAAAGTGGGCCTCGTCTCCCCATAAGATTTTCCACGGCCAAGCATCATCCACCTCCATTCTGGCAAGAAAGGTGAGAGCAAAAGTCAATCCCATATCATGGTCGGGGTACAGTAACTCCTGTACACGGCTGATCTTGTACGGATAGAAATTGATAATCTTTCGTAAGATTTTCCATACCGTACTGTAAGGCATATCCATATTCCGAGCTAATCCACGAGCGCTAGAGGTGGCAGCAATATTGTCTGGTCCTCTGTCGACAATCGCCGTGGCAACTGCTTCGATTGTATCCTGTGGTACAGGTTTTCGTCCTCTGCCTGACTGAACCTTCAGAGAAACTGTTTTCTCAAACGTCGCAACCATTGCTTTTAGTCCATTAACTGACACACGACCGTTACCTTTACGCATTTTTTTGTGCGTTCTAAATGCACGAAGAGCGGCTGACGCGTTGCGCTGGTTGAGGTAAAAGAATTTGACCAGTAACGCACGCTCGACTAAAGAAGGAGACATTGCACATAAACTTTCAATCCGATTGATTCGAAACGTAACACATTGCATTTTAAAACCTAAGCAGCTGGCACTGTGCCAATGGATGTAACGTGAAATTTGAATAAAGAACTTCTTCTGCTCAGCGTACGTGATATTGCAGATCACGAGACTTTATCGGTGTTTATGTAGATTTTACGCTTTTTTAAAAGTGTTGCCATATTGCACTTGAACTAAATAAGAAAATGTGCGTAATAAAAGGTAATTTTATTCCGTATTAATTTGCATTTGTTAACACTCTATTTTCTATTACACAGCGCCAAATATTCCCCTAGCGGTGACTTTTGGAACTAATTTATTTTTTCGCGGAATCCTTCGTCCCCCGTCCTGTTTAATCTTCCTACAAAATGTGGCGTCATTCTCGCAAATAGATCGCGCTACAGAACACTGTGAGCACTGTCAGTTTAATTATGGCCACCCGGTATATATATATATATATACACACACACACACTCATGGACAAAAAAATTAGCGCACCAAGAAATAATTGCGGGATCGTAACGAAACTTGCAATGAAGGTACATGTCGGGGAGATATGCAAATGATTAGAAATGCAGCGTGATTGCGCATTACGTATAGCCGGTAGAGGGCGTTGAACATCGTACTCTGTGGAGTATAAAACAGGTAACCAAAGCTTGTTTGAGTGTGCTGAATCATTTATAAAGGAAGAGCTGAGATAGACATGCCATTACGCCGTGTTCGAAGACAATATAAGCAGTTGTCGCAGTTTGAGAGGGGGAGAATCGTCGGGATGATGGAAGCTGGGTGGTCAGCTAGGCGAGTAGCTCGTCAATTAGGCCGCTCTGATTGTGTTGTGAGGAGGTGTTGGGACCAGTGGACCCGAGAGATGTCATGTACACGAAGACCAGGCTCAGGACGCCCTCGACAGACCAGTCGTCGAGAAGACCGCCACATCGTAAGAAATGCACGCGTACAGCCAACTGCTTCATCGGCCGCCATCCAGGCACAGGTAGCACCTTCACTAGGGGCCTCTGTGTCTTCTCGAACCATACGAAGGCACCTGGCTGAAGGACAGTTGGTATCGCGGCGCCCATTACGTGTGCTGTCCTTCACGCCCACCCATCGACGCCTCCGTTTGGAGTTTTGCCGCACACGAGGAAACTAGACTGCAGCGGAATGGAACCAGGTCGTCTTTAGCGACGAATCCAGATTCAATCTCGGCAGTGATGACAATCGTGTTCGTGTGTGGAGAGCCCGTGGTGAACGCTTCAATCCTGCCTTTGCTGTACAGCGACACATCGCTCCCACAGCTGGTGTGATGGTATGGGGTGCCATTGCCTACAATACACGGTCACCCCTAGTATTGTTCCGTGCCACCATGACAGCCCAGCGGTATGTTCATGAAATCCTGCAACCACATGTGTTGCCACTCATGCAACGGCTCCCAGGAGCCATTTTTCAACAAGACAATGCTCGGCCTCATACGGCAAGGGTGTCACAAGACTGTCTCCGCACTGTTACTACCCTTCTTTGGCCTGCCCTATCTCCAGATTTATCTCCAATCGAGCATATCTGGGATCATTTGGGACGACGAGTTGGGCATCCCACGAGTTTGAAAGGACTAGAGGCAAGGTTACAGCAAATATGGAACGAAGTGTCTCAAGACATCATACAGAACTTGTATGACTCAATGCCCGATCGTATCGCATCGTGCATTCGCGCTAGAGGGGGTCCAACGGAGTATTAACTCCTCCGTTCTTTTGCCTTTTTCTCTGAAATAAATTATCCTTTTTCTTTGATATTCTTATCATTTACTTATTTCAAAGTAGTCATTACGTATGTAAAATTTCGTTTCATTTTGACGACTCCTTCTTGGTGCGCTAATTTTTTTGTCCATGAGTGTATATATATATATATATATATATATATATATATATATATATATATATATATATACACACAGAGACAGACGTAGAAAAACTTTATTCGGTATAGGAGAACCGATACGACTTTCTTCCAACCTCCACATATAAGCAAGTAACGAAACGGTTATGTTCGTACCAATAAATTGTGACGGAATATCATTTGTCCCGTATCATCGATCGCCCGCACACATATACATTTTGCTTTGGGCCCGTATCATTTCCCACTTGAAGGCTCCATTCAGCAAACCGTAAATTTCTCCGTTATCTATCACCTGGCAACAAACGGTCCCTGTTATTTATCAGAGAAGCCCTCATCTGTGATTTAGAGTAAGATGGAGAGCACAATATCTAGTGAAGCGTGAACACATCTTGCAGCAAGAAAACCAGCACTGCCACAGGAGCGAAAGTTTGTTTATGTAAGAAAAAAAAATCCTTTTAGGAAAATATATTAATATAAAAAGCAGCTTCGCATTTTTGAAGTCAAAAAATAAATTAAAAAGTTTTAAATAAATGCTAATATTTTATTTCATTGTATACTTTTTAAGAAATCACACACTTCTAACCATCATTTCATGGTTATTACTAATAGGATCGAAATCACTTTGAAATTTTCATTTGGAGAATATTTAAATTAACAGTGAAATTAAATATTTACAAACTGCGGGGTATCATCTATTTCTAGAAGATCGTAAAACGAGGCCCACCACATATTTCTGCAAGCTGAATGAGCTCGAATAATGCGAGTAATAAATAAATACTAAGGAAACTTTGGAATATTTCGTAATGATTTTTTAAAAACTTCATTTCCTTTCAAATGCTCCAACAGTGACAGAAATCAAAATTATGCCACACAAGAAACAATGACCAACATAAATTAAATATATTTATAATAGAGCATACTTTATTTTATATCTTTCCGAATTCTTCTCCAACCCACCGGCAATTAGAAAGCTTTCAATTAAATATATTTTTGCAATCTTAATGCGTTAACAGATATAGGATACAATGCATTGTATTATATTTAGAACACGCACACTGAAAATACGTATCGATCTAAAAGTTATTTATATCTTAATAGGATCCATGACTCTAGAATTTAGTAATTCAGACTTGATTTGATGTTTTATTTATTCTGGAAAAGCATAAGAGTTTTTATTTTACACAAATCTATAAAAAAAAAAGAAAAGACTGCAACGATGAAAATGTATGAATAAGAAATACGAAAACTATGGAGACCTGACGGAGAAAGTGGATAATTTTGCTAAAAGGTTATCAAGGAATAAACTTAGCCGTAAGTATGTAAGATCAAACTAAAAATTAGACTGTATTAATGTTCTTAGTTGGCGTGGCATTAAAAATGGACTCTTAAAAAAAAAAAGGGGGGGGGGAATGGCCTTTCTTTATTAAAAAAAAACCCAATTTGTAAAACGTCAAAAACTGGCCATTTATTCAGCTAAATCTTCCAGTATCATAAAACCTGAAGATTAGGAAATTTTTACATCAATATTTTAGCAAATAAATGAATGGCAGGCATCAGTTATCGGCCCTCTTCAACCAATAATGGATGATTTTAGTTAAATTTTGCTTTTCATTCTTACTGCAATGCTAAACGAACAATTACAATGCGAAGAGAAGGGAAGGGAATTATGTTGAAGAAACTATACCTACACACGGAGTACTAATTAGTTGTTGCTGCGTAGATATTTATGTATACGATCTCAAAAACTTTTTGAACCTCTTTACACATTTCTCTCTTTTTAAATTTTTCTGACTACCTCAATAACGAAAACACCTTTTCCTAAAGAAATTAATAAAACTACATAAGAAATAAACTTTTTCAGGCTATCTAAACGTATTTCTTAGTTAGATTGCAAATATCAATCGGTAAAGAATTTTTTAAAAACTCCGATGTGTAAAACTAACAACAGGAGAGAAAAAAAAATTAAAATTAACTGAATATACGTCTACTAAATGAAAAATAAAACAATTTTAATCACGATAGTTGCGAAATTTTTTTTTTCTTACTGCCCTGAAAACATGATGCATTTTAAAAGTACACAATAACAAGAATTTTAAAACGTGTTCGTCTGGGAGATACAACTTAAAAGTGCGAATAAATTAAATATACCGTTAACGACATTTTTACAACGCACTGGGGGATTAAAAATACGCGCCTTTTCTCATTTACGTTCTATTTCAGTTTGAAAAAGAGGCATAGCAGAAAAAAAAAATAAATTAGAAAATGCAGCAGACGATTTCTAGCATCATTAAAACCCCATTGAGGGGAAGAGGTGGAACAACTCAGTACAGGGGGATAACTGGAGCGGGGAGTGCCAAGAATTAAAATGACAAAGGGGGGGGGGGGGTTTAAATGCGGAAACAGATGCCAGGTACATCTCTTCACTTCAGTTGTCAGTTTCAACTGTATCTCAATTATCGTCTGACGAGGTGTGGGTCTATTTTTTGCGTTTTAATTAAGGGTGGTGTCATAAAAAAAAGAGATGCAGGTTTTTTCTTCTTTTCAGACGTTTGAAAATAAAAAGCTATCGTCAGGAAGATGCGACTTACTGTACATGAAAGATAATCAAGTTTTTTTTTCCCTCTCTTTCTTTCTAAGTACCTTAACTTCAGGCATCTATAACTGAGAAGCTTAGGTCCATCTTTCAGCAATCGTGGTGCATATAAATTGATATTCGTCTTTTAAAGCATATGAAATCAGTGTCCCACAGGTGGAGCACATTGCACATAATGAAGGAAAAGGCAGACATCAAGGATACAGTTTTGAGGCGATTCAGGGTTTTAGATCAAATAGTCCCTAAAATGAAGTCTAAAGACTGAATTATAACTCCTATTTTTCTAGTTTGGTTTTTAAAATTTTCAAAATTATAAACAGTTTACAAATCCATTACATTTGGGGGAAAAAATGTATCTGGATTCTATGTTAGAAGAAAAAGGTGTTTTGAGAGAGAAAAAAAATCTTTAAAAGAGGTTGTAATATACAAATATATTTTATATGTCACATGGGCATCTAACGATAGTATGGACAGGGGGTTGGGAGGCACGATAGCTTTTCTCAGGCGTATCCATAATCATACACGAACCTATAATTAATATGTTACCTACGATTAGAGAAAGTAAACCTTAAAAATACACTATTCAAATCCTCCATTACGATGAGAGCATGCCAAGATTATAAATGCTATGATTGGGGGGGGGGGGGGGGGGGGGGGGAAAACAAAACAAAATTTATAAAACGGTTGATGAAATGTGAGGGCGAAATAGCTTCATTTTAAGGTGACTTCAATGTGCTTTCAAAGTCATATTAAATAATTGCTAGAGATACATTCGCTCTTATAATACGCAAAACATATCTTCCGAGGAATGTTCTTTATCATGCCGATTTGGGAAAACTATGTTTTCTCCAGAGCTGGTGTGCATTTTCAAACGAAGAAAGAAAATGATAAAGAAATACTGTTTCAACAGATAAGTACTATATCTCAAGATTCAGCCTTGAGCCGTACACAATGAGCTCCCAATAAATAGAAAATGAATGATGTGAAAAGTGAGTTCAAATATCCTAGACGAAAGGATGTTCATTGATAATGAAATTATTTCAAAGCAAAAAAATATTTATATCAAATTTATTTCAGAGCTATGTTTAGTATTAACGGGCGTTAACGCGTTTACGCTTCATTGGCTCCCGGCTTTTAATTCAAAGGAAAACAGAGGAGGTGTGTGGGCGAGAGCGATACGCATATTAACAAACAAAAAGATCCAATTAATTCGTAAAATGACAGGTGTATCTGTAACTAATTACATATGCCGGACGCGTAAAGAAATCGATTAGAGATTCGTTTGCGCCGACTGCACACACTGAATAATATATTAAATTAACTATCCTGGCGGAATTTAAACACAGCAAAGCTAAGTCTGCTTAAGCTTGCATTCCATGTGTGCACTAATACAGCAAATTTCGTAATACGGGTGGCAGCTATTCGAAAAAAAAAATAAATAAATAAACAAAACTTTGAAATCACGTAGAACTGGAGTTAAGCAGTTACAAAAATTAGAGACGCGATATCCCCCCCATACTTAAAAATTCAAATTTAATTTTATGAAAAGGATAGACGTTCTTGCTCTGGGAATATATCAAATGTATATTATAAACGTTTCGAAAGCTATTTAAAAGTCAGAAGTGCCATGAATCTGTGCTGTTTCGAATATTGTATTTTTATTATTGAATACATCATAAAATTTTTTTTTAGGTTTATACCTCAGACGCAATCGAAATTTATTAAAGCTGAATAATCTTACGACTGTTTTTCAACAGCATTTTCTCCTAGAATGACCGTTATTGTCTTTTAACAAGGACAAGTTATCGTATTTCAAAGAATATAATGACAATTATTCATCTTGATAATACATTTTACAAGAAGCGCAGGATTCATACACATCTCGAAATAAGAGGATAGTAATAGATAAGGATAAATAATGCTTCGCTGTATGAAAGTTAATTTGCTGATACTTTAGAAGCTTTTAATTACTTTAGGACTCAGGATTGTATTCGCTAAGATATGATAAATTAGATAGACGCCTCTCGCTTGATAACAATCGTCCCCTAGTAAATGATTGTATTCACTGAATGCATCAACCTCGAAAGAGCTACTGAAAATATGAACTGGCTGGAGCGTCATCTCCTTTTAGATTTTAAAATTACAGCAAGAAAGTTAGAGCATACTTTTCTGCACAGGTAATATTAAATGATTAAAAGTCATTTTAAGGCTTTCCAGCAACGTACGAGTCCTGAAGTAAACTAATAGTGCCGAAGTACAAAAAAATTATTTTACAATTCTTTCAGACAAAAACGAACCGGAACACCACATTGCCTATATCAACTCTACTTTAAATATATGTTTAACTGCAAATGGAAAAAAAAACCGGAACGGATTATGTATACTAGGCCCCAAAATCAATTACTTTATTTATTACTCCTATATATAATGACATAATTTTATACGAAATCTCATTTTCCAGTGCGAACAATTATTTTGAGGGACAAAAGGCTTTTGGAGCGAACGCGTGAGTTAACATTTCGGGTTTAATAGAAATGGAATAATAATAATAATAATAAAGAACGCCCATTATATGAATGGAAAAACGTCCTTCTGTATGACAGCATCCAGGCCAAATTTGATTCCGTGGAAAAACCGCAACTAAATAAGAGTTAAAGTAATGGCTAAATTGCCTCCTCGTAGAATTTTAATTATAATCGCTACTAGGGAATATATATCACTGGAATCTAATACATTATTTAGTCAACAGATAATTAACGGGGTGAGTATGAGATCTAATGTCTCAAAATTGTTCATAAATTAATTGAAAGTTTATAAATAGGAAAAATTTTTGGCTATCACCGTCAAAAGTAAATAAAAATGAGAGAGAAATTTCTCATTCGCGACTTGACACAACTGACTCTTTAAAACATCCATCGCAACCTCTTTAAATCATCCATCCTCGAAAGCCATATGAAGGCTCTTTCGGAGAGGAAAAAATTCGAACGTAATTCAGTGAAATATAACAACACAATCTAGAACAATGAACAGTTGATATGGAGTGAGAGAGTTCGTGAGTTCCCGTATCTAGCTCTCTTGCACGCCAGACAATATATAAATGGTTCTTTTCCTGCTAGCTTTAGTTGTAATATCTAAAAGGAGACGACGCTCCAGCAGTTGATATTTTCATCAGCTGTTTCGAGTGAGACGCATTCAGTGAATATAATCATTCACTAGGGGAGGGTTGTTATCAAACGAGGGGTGTCTATCTAATTTATCTTATCTTAGCGAATACAAGCCTGAGTCCTAAAGTAATTAAAAACCTTTAAAGTATCTCACAGCAAATTAATTTCAAGTGAATTTCCGGGAGATATATTTAATGCAAATTTATTTTATTAAATCTCTCTTTATTTTTTTTGAACAACGAATTCATTCTCTCGCCAGATTCAAAGAAATCAACCCACCCCATTAAAAATTTTGAGGCCATACTCTTTTTAAAAAGAGCGAACTTACCAGATGGGCTATTTTTCAGACTAACAGTCACTTGGAGTTTCCAAGAAAAGTCCGTTAATATACGGCTATTTCCTTAAAAACAATTTTTTTTAAAAAATCTGCATACTTTTTTTGTTAAAATTTAAGCGACGTAACAGCTTGTATAGCGGTAAAAAAGCTAAACAATTTCTTTAAAAACTAAGAACATGGTTCATTAACTCGTAATGACTTGAACCGATTGTTCATATCGATTCCTGTTCACATTCCCCTCGCCTTTATTTTTAAATTACATCTTACAGTAAACAGTGCTGCGACTTAATGTTAACTTGTTAATATGGGTAATACCCAGACAGATAGTAAAAAACTGAGCAAATTTATAGCTGCTAACTTGACCTTTAGATTTTACTCTTAACGATAAGAAGTCAAACCACTGAAATCTGTTTAAAACAAAATTTTAATTAAGCATATATTCGATGTTTTAACATGTCGAGCAAATTCAGATTTTGTCCTGAAGCGTCCATTCCTTGGAACAAATTTGTTCATATCAATAATTAATTGATAAACTCACACATAAGATATAGATATTCATAGACAGACTATGAACATCTATATGCAAAGCAAAATGAAACGCCAATTCATATAACATTACGCTGCCACACACGACGGTATTTCAAATTAAGAGTTATCAATCTCAACGCGTACAGAAAATAATAAAATAAAACATCTTTACCCAACTAGACTAAAAGAGACGAAAACAGTTTAAAATAATTCTCCAAGGGTCTTTTACTCCACATGTAGGAATCTGCCTTGTATCTTATCTTGTTTCACTTAAATGAGCACTTAACTATTATCACAGCTTGCGAATACTAATACTGCTTCAGACATGAACAATAAATAACCAAGAGCGCAACATTAAAAAAAAAAAAGGAACTAAAATAATGAACGACTCAAAAGATGCATCAAGTAGAAAATAATAAAATAAAAAGGTAAACAAGTAATACCATTTGGGAGCTAAAACTACACACAAAACAAAACAGATGCTTATGAATGACACAAGAAATGCATGCAACACTTACATTAAATTCTACTTGTTGGGGCATGCGCACACCTGGCCTCGGACCGCCAGGGTATCGGGGTGACATGAACGGCTGCAACAGAGGGAAAAAAATAACATTAATTAACTAGTTAACGTCACAAAACAACACGACACACGAAACGAAGACAAGGAGACTATATATATATAAAGACACAGTATAACAAAGTACAAAACTGATTTCAAGGGCTGAAATCAATCAAACCTGGATACCTGAAAAGAAAACAAGTCTTCATTCATTTCGGAACGTTTTATAATGGCATGCGATTGTACTCACGAATATTTATAAGCTTTGGACTTGCATTTATTGAAATTTCAATGAATCATTTGACGAGCAACAAATGTCAGGAAATACTTTTGCATGCAATACATGCAGACTCATCCGGTATAGATGGCGTAAATTGATTGAATATATTTTAATGAGAGAAAATGCTTAAAATATAGTATCATTAATAGCCCTTATAATAATAGAGATTGATTGACAGCACAAATCAAATACACATTTAGATATTTATTTTGCGTCCTCACTCACTACGACTCGGAATCAATAACAAATATTGATATGCATAAAATCGTAATATTAGGCAGAAAGAAAACTTTACGCAACGTTTTTTCAATTAAACTGCTGGTGTGATTCATGATTTATGTGATGCACCGTTACGTTATTCACGACAATGTGCATACATATACATGAGAAAATCGACTCCCACATAAAACAGATAATTTCAAGTATGCTTGTATGTAGTCTATATGCTTGGAGAATGACCGAATTTTTTAAACTGTTAAGATGCCCAATCAAGTAACTGATTTTTTAAGTAATCCCTGTATCTCTAAAATTCCTGAAGTGAGTGTATTTTCTTATTTTTAAAATCTTTTTAATCCTTTCAAGTCACCTTTTTTTTTAAATCTTTTTTTTAAAATTTATTTATTTATTTATTTATTTTTTTTTTTTGGGGGGGGGGGTAGTAGAAAATTCAGAAAAGAAAATTTGCTATTAAACAACGGGATAAAAGTATAGAGATAAGTACAAATAAAACATTTATAACCTAAAGCAACTGCCATGTGACATATCAGAAACCATGTGGAACAGAATATGCTTTTACTACGTCATTAAACAAATCGAACGTGCCCCGATAATTACAAAGTGTATCCACCTCTCCCTTTCTCCCGAAAGAACGTGAAATAGTAACCTCTACTTCGACATTCTCAACTGAATAGTCTGAAAATGCCGGTATTCGTTTGAGTGGTTATCTGATAGTCATCGCATTAAACACGCTGGATGCACAATGCCAATAATGATTACAGAGGGACGAGGTAAAAATGCAATATCACATATTTAACGGTCTTGAACATTCAATTTTAATACACTTAACCGAAATAAAGTAAAATTACGGCGAAAACCATATTTTAATTTTTTTGAAAGAAATACATGACCACGAAGAACTGGATTAGTATCACATTTATCTCTTTATTCAGCAGACAGAATTACCAATTATCGCGTTACAAGTGGGCACAAAATAATAACAATTAAGAGGGGCGCGTAATGCAGGTTGCGTAAAATCTTAAAAAATGCAGGTAAGCGCATGAAATGTGCAACGAGAGTGCATTTTTATTAGCCTTTCAAATAAATATATCCTGCAACATTTTAAAGTATGTAATGGTAGTTTATTTGCTAAGGCTTGTGCATAATGACAAAGAAAGTGCAAGTTATAACAGCTAACCTCAGACAAATTTAAATCAATTCTTCTCATACGGTATCAGTGCATTAAATATTGTTACTCGTCGGCTGGTATTACCATGTTTCAGATAATTTCACGTAATGAAGCAGGTTACAAGGCGATATGTAGCGACGTCCCACGTTAATAAATAAATGTTTTATTTTTATTTATTTATTTTATTTATTTATTGTTTTTTTTTTTTTTTTTTTTTGGGGGGGGGGGTGTTTTCCCAACATTGGACAACTAATGCTGTTAGAAAATGCATTCAAAATAATAATAATTATTATTATTTTAAACTTTTTACAGAGTGCATTTTAAAACGCACGTTTGGTTTTGTTGTTACTGCAAGAGAAATATCTGATTTTGGAACAAGCCAGAAGGGTTTAAAAATGTTATTAAGTTCCTCTAACAAAGACAATTTACTAGCAAGTACCTCTGAGATTTCCGGCATATGGACAAAACAAATACCCCTCATATGCTTACCCTTGAACTGATCTTTCAGCAAAGTTGAAACAGTTTCTTAAGATACATACCAAGAAGGTAACACGCGACGTGGCCTGGGTTGTATCTGATCGGGTAATTTATCGATCGATCCCGTAAACAAATTCCTTTTTATACAGAAGCACGATATCCACTCTCATAATTCGCACATACCACGAATAATTAATTTGTGCTCAATCCCACACCTTCAGTTTAAAAAGTCGACAACACGCGCTTCCTTAATTAAACGATTCCTTTCACCCAAACTGAAAACACGCGTATTACACAAACAGAGCAACACGTTTTGCAAGCGCATTCAAATTAAACAATTTCAGATCAGCAACGAAGAAAAGCAATACTTTCAGAGCGCGATGCATAAAAAGAAATGCCGTACAAGCTTGTTATTAAATCCAATAAAACCGGAATAACATACGACGCAGAACGAGTTTTATGCATTTAAAATTAAATCCGCGCACGAGAAAAGATATATCGAATCGATCAGGAATTCCGACTCAAAAATTTGATTAATTCTCCTTTAGGAGTTGCGGGAAGAAAGAAAGGCAGAGCAAGAAATTTAAATTTAATTGAATACATGCCGACGCTTAAAGAGAGCTCGCAGAATAAGGAAGGCATTTTCAATTAGATTTCAAATATCTTTTAAAAGGTTTCTAATTTTGAAAGGGAGCATCCGCACAGCGAGATACGCCTCAGAGATGCACATCATAATTCCACTAATAGAGCGGTGACGGACCGTTTTTAAGAGACGTAAATGCAGAGAGAATAAATAGCACCGAAATACGCACATGCGAGCAACTACACAGTAATATTCAGGTTTTACAGACATTGAATTTAATTATCTAGTCGTTTAAATGTCAAATTGTACATTTTAAGAAACTACTATTTGTACTCAGAATGGAAAAAGAGATATGAAATTAAAAAAAGCCGCGGTTTTTTTTATATATTTTGGGGAAAAACACAGTTAAAGTCACTTTATAAAGGAAGGTATTTAATTAAGAAACGCACGGGAAAATGATTAATACATAGCAGTGACAATTCAGGATTGAACATAAAAAAAAAGAACTAGTCGAAGAGACAAAACCGATTCTTTTATACAAGTCTAACTAATGTCTAAACTCGATTGACAAATAAATTGCTTAAGCAACAAGAAAGGTATGAGTCATCCCCCCCCCCCCCCCGCTCAAAAAAAAAAAGAGACAATCGGCGAAAATTTTATAAACATTAAATACTTATTTAAATAACTCGTTGAGATTTTCCTCCACGTGGAAATAAATTTATAAAAGTTTGCAAACTTTCCTCTACAAAGTTCTGCGGTTTGAGACGTAGACGTAATGCAACGAAGAGTTTCCCCACTTTCGAAGATATTTTTCGTCATTTTATTATTAAGTTACTTAGGGGTAAAATCATAGAACAGTCCTGCTGAGTACCCGAGTTAAGATTAATGACATTATAACTACATTAATGAGGTAAATGAGAATGCAAAATGTGGTGTACATTCTTTACCAAGTATTGATACAATACTGCTGAAATAATTTTTTACTTAAAACAGCGGGCCGTCTGCGGACCCTAGCTAACCGTGATAATTATGGGTCAGAATGGGCATGAGCCTCAACTAACCGAACTAACTACTGGCCGGGTGGGACAAACCAATGATCAACTGGGCTCCGGACAGGCCGAGCTTAAAATTTTTTGACGAACATTGCACGCACACCTCCAGCAAAGAGCCTTCTGCAAGAGTTACATGCAAATCATTAATGATTGTGAAAATAATTTCTTTGATTCTGATCATCGGTACATAGTATAATACACTAAAAATTAACATTTTGTTGCACATCAAGACGACCCAGGATCGGACGATGATGGGGGAAATATCTCTCAATGCAGATAATGAACTGTCGGGGGAATTTGAGGGGTGGAGGGCTTGTTGCTGCATTGGCGAGACCAGCACTTCCGGTCCTCATGTTTTAATTACTAGGGGTATGAGTTGTTTGGCCTCTAATTTGGTTGTTTAATTACCTCCTGGCATTTTCCAGAGACACTTTTCTGGCATTGGTAAATGAAAAAAGAATAAATATTGAGTAATATGGGGGAAAGGGTATTACCATTCTTCATATATTTCTCTTTGCAATGGTAAGACAAACAACCACAGGGCATGACTAAAACGGTTACCAAATTAGATGTGGAAAAACATACCGCAACAACATAAAATTTACCGAAAACATTCAAACAAAACTACGCATTTTTATTCACCGTTCTTACAACATTTATCAACATTCGCAAGAATAAACGGGTGCCCTAACTTCATAGGCGGCCAACGGTTAAAAATAACCATCCAGAAGAGGGGAAAAAATCTAACACCGTCTCATTAAGATTAGAAAAACCTCGCAAGTACAAACATCTCAAAAAGTTCCTTACTAAGCACTTTTTTTTTTCTCCCGTTCAAAATTCTTCGTTAGGTTGCATCCCTTCCCCTAAAGCAGCAACCTTGGAACTTAATACCCAGTGCAAGTGTGGAACAGATGTTTGCAGAATGTTAAGTCCTCTCTCCACAAGCTAGCTTTATTATTTTTATAAATTGTTTTGCTCTCACTCCAACATATTAATAATATACTCGTTATGTAATTTCTAATATACTGGCAATTTTAACATGAAAACTTGTTTACATTGCAAATCTGATATCAAAAAACGATAATTTCGTATTCCACAAAGTATAAAATCGCTATTTTTAAAACTAGAAACGAAGTACTGGATTATTGCAGTAAAATTATTAATACAAGAAAAAAAAGATACCAAGTATCAATTTTTCAGAAAAGTATATTCCGAAATATGCTAGCATTTTGAACAGAAATGTTAAGATTAAGAATTTGATAGACAGTCAATAAAAATTAATAAAGGTTTTAAAACACACACAGCCCATTCAAATCCCCAATAAAGATTCAAATTAGCTATAAGTTGTGAACGAATAATTATAGTTCTTTATTAGGCAAGGGAACATTAGTCGTGATCGACTCTACAGACGATTCCAAAACCAACACAGACAATCACACAAAAATTCTCCGTTCTGACGTCGAACTATGATTATTAGTATGAAACTAAATGCAAATTTGAATTTTTAACGTAGGATTACGTTCCTCAATAACGGTCCTTCGGAGAGAAAAAAAAATTGTCCTGTGTCGCGAGTTATAATAATACGATAAACTCTTTTTTACCTATGAAAACAGAATTTACTTAATTGATACTAAAGATATTTACTAAAGATGGTAAATAAATTTCTCAAATATTTTTTATTTCATAAAAGCTTTTTTAAAATTTTTAATTTACAACTGAAGCTATTTTCAATTACTATTATTATTATTATTATTTTAAGATTTTAAGTGTAATGGCCTATCTTGTTAATAAGTGACATTACTGTGATTTTTATTTGTTTTGAATTATGTTGTATATTATACCCCCCCCCCCAACCACCACAACACACACACACAGAGTACAAGACAAAATTTAAGAAGACAATCGAAAACTGTGTTAAAAAAAATATTCAATCAATATCAATAAATACAACTGTAGGTTAAAAGAGGAGAAAAGAAAATGTTAAACTGAATTATGAAATGCTAATAATAATAATAATAATAAAGAAATACTGTATAGAAAGAAAAATAAATAATGGTACATGATCCAAAAGAACTTGAAAAATAAGTTCAATAACAACACTTTAGGGGCAGCGGCGATATTGTAGAAACGAAACATAAAAACTTATATTATTGGAAGTGTTGCGTGAAAACACTCCAAAACAAAGCGAATTCAAGAGAGGATTTTCACAAAAGAGTTCCCATTTCGATGATACGAAAAAAGGAGGAATAAAAGAGCCACTGGAAGAATAAGAGGGGTGGTTTTTTTCTTTTACGGGATTAATAAATGAAGGCAAAAATTACCTCCCAAAATCGACGCTTGCGCTCGATAAAGCAGAAAATAAACTATCAAGAATTCAGGGAGGGAAATGGCAAACAAGTGGTCTTTGAAAGTAAAAAGTACAGGAAATTTTGCCGGTAATAATTGCTAAAAAGAGAGACGGGGCGGGAAGGGGGGGGGGGGGGTTAAAAAGTTAAGTTACAAAAAATATGACCATATATTACACGGCGGAGAGGGTCATGGTTGAAATTGCGGATATATTTGTAGCAATAAATAAAATTAAAGTTTATATAAGTACAGGAAATTTTGTCGCTAATAATTGCTAAAAAGAGAGACGGGGCGGGAAGGGGGGGAGGCGGTAGTTGTGAAGATCGGTACAACAATGAAATGTTCTAACCCTCTTTCAACAACACAACGAAACAAAACCTAAAATGAAATTATATTTTGTAACACTGAAGAATTTTTTTTTTTAAATTCAGAATAAAAAATACTAGCAAAATAAATGGTATGGGCAGTAAAACCAGAGGAACTGTGGTGAACTAGTAATGTTTCACAGACTTACTGAAATGACTCGATATTGCATACTATGAAAATCCCCGGTTTATAGAGCCCTGGGAATAGTTATACTTAAGATTAAGACCGAATGTTAGATTTTCATAGCATAAAAAAGCATACACAAATATAATTTCTCCTAAGACAATTTATCAGCAAGACATTCTTTAGTTCTTAATGATTCGTTGTAATAGTTAATTCCTATCATCTTACCCTCTCAATGTCAAGTAACGAAAAATGCCAAAAATGAGAGCCGGCCCATTCAAAGGCACTTGTAAAAATTTTCGTGGGAAGGAACTTTATGTATAATTTCGAATTGGGCACTTGTTTTCTACCCATCAAAACAACATACCACGTTTTCCTCTTGAGTGATTCACAAAAGTTATCCCACGTGATTGGCAGTTTGCCCTTACTATGCGCGTTAAATGATAAAAAGGACCATCTTTTACTCGCCCACGCCAGCTGCAGAACGCGTCCCAAAGAAAACCACTGGAGTGCTAAAAATTGATTTGTTATAATAATTGCTGATTTTATTTCAAGCTTCTTTCATGGGGCAATTAAGAGAGAGATTTCCAAAATCAGACATCATTGCGCAAGAATTCAATTACAGTACAAAAATCACATCAACAATAACTAGACCTAGATAAAACAAATTTAAAGCAACGACAATCAACCAAGAACTTTACTTTAGAACCTGGGTGTCCAACTTTATGGCTAGCCTGGGCCGCACATAAAATATATAACAATGTATATAAGGAAAAAAAACGTCCTTTACTCTTTAGTAAAATATTTAAAGAAGAGGGCAACACAAGCATAAAACTAGTGGGATATATGACCTTTTTTTTGTGAAACAAATGTATCAATGTCTGTTTTGGAAGTGGTTACCAATTCTAAGCGAGTCCTTAAGGTTACTCATCAGATTTCTCGACAGTTTTTTTTTTCTTCTGTCAAATTTTACTCGTCATGTAGATCCTTTTTGAAAACAGTTGTTCACATGTGTAAGCAGTGTCTAAAGGCGATGACATGAGTAGGGCGTGATTATGAAGAGAAGGATATTTTGTTTCGGGAAGATAGGTCTTACAAAATTTATTAGCTCGTTGGTCCGTATGCGCTCATGCGGACGCGGGTTGGACACTCTTGCTTCAGAAGCTACATCACTTGTATTAAGTCCTCTGACAGTTTTCTGCAAAACACCTGTGTCCATCTATCCTAGTAGTGTAACCATGAAGCTACACTCTGTAGCTTCATGAGTGTAACAAATATAATTTTCGACCCCACCGACATTAAACCTTCTCCCCCCGAATACTGATAATAGCCTCGCCGGAAGTTAGGATTGTGACAAAGCAGTGAGCGGGTAAACGCCTTCTCAGTAGAGTATGCTAAAAATATAATTGTGTGTCCTGTAATAAAGTCCATGTTCAGCTAGCCGGATTCTTGTTATTGACTCAAATTAGGACATCTGCTATAGTAGCCCTACAAATTATATACACCATATTCCCCCAAAACATCTTAATATGCCTCAAAATTATCGATGCCGCTAAGGCCCATTTAATGCTACTTTGATTGAACGCATAAAGGACACGACAAAAACAAAGAGGAGGTTTCCGCGCCTGATCTATTTAGATCAAGACAAACTGTATAATTAAGAGCAAACTGACCTTTAAAATAATAGGTGAAACTTTTATCATAAATAAAAGTTCCGCAAATCACGTGGTGCACATTATAGGTATTATTTGCAAATTCACTATTTCGCTAACATTTAAAAAGAAATAATGGACCCAAGAAATATAAGCATGCAGTTATTAAAAGGCGACAAGAAAAACACCACAACCTAGGAAACGAAAGAGAATGATAAATCGCAGTAACTGAAAAGAAAGTCTTCCGGTAAGAAAATCAGCAGAGATAAAGGAGTGCTAGTGCCTCTGTGTGAAGAAAAGAAAAGAACTCTCCTTCTCCGTGTTAAAGTCGGCCGTGTGTTATATGTCATTAGATACAAACGAACCGTAAGAAACCTCAAAGGCATTTTCTGCGCACTTTCATAGCATAAATGTCTTTTTTTAGTTTCTTCCGTTTTCTTTACAAGCAGGGTTTCTCGTTAAAGATTTCTCTTTCTTCCTTCTTTTCGGCCTAGTAATGATAAAGCATTGCGCATACAAATACATTAGTGACCATGATAAAACAAGGCTCCTTACAAAGATCGTGCATTGGGGGCGTTATTAATAAATGCTATTTGACGAATGCTCTAAGAGCTATTATATATTTAGGATACAGAAAGAGAGGGTGAGGAAGTTGGGTCACAGATTAGTAGTTGAGATAGAGATAGTTGCTTAATTCATGAGCATTCATCGGAACTTAAAAACAAGGCGACACTTTTGGAATTCGGCACATCGTTACACGAGGGCTGTTATTTGATTTTTAAAACCTTTTTAATTTATCTAGAATATTTTATGTACTGCCGATATTTCGTTGTTGACAGTCTTAAAATAGGGAGCATATTTGTTCCATAATACAAAACAATATAATTTCTCTAGCAAACGTTCAAACACATAATGTATACCGCACACGCATGTTTTACGTACGTCTGTCTCAGCATAAGTATTTTAATCATGAACTCATCGTAATCTCATACAAACAAATATACGTAGGAATAACATCAAAACAGGAGGAATTCATTATGATAAATTATTTCTTTATGATTATGATTACGTAAAGACGAAACAAGAAATAAAAATGTTTGAGCAACTTCACAAGTATGGTATAGTGTGTTTTTCTGGCATAATATTAAATATATCTCAAAATCTAAGAATTTATCCAAAACTAAATCAACACAGAATCAAAGTTTAATCCAATCACGGATAAAGGAAACTTCCCATTTACCGGGGGGGTCTGACAGAGCTGGAAAGAGCATTCAGTTCGAATCAACAAGATAGGAGCATGAATTAGCCTATGATTCTGAAAGCATCCCACTTTGCTACTCGTTCCACATCTCGCTTCCTTTGGAAATGTAATGACTAATATTTATAAGAGTAATCCATAATTTAAAATCTTCAGCGAATAAAACTGTCTGTATTATAAACGGTAACATGATCTAAACTTACAATTATACATTTATTGTGCTATACTTTCCATTATTTATCTTTAAGATCAGTTACAGACACTTTATTTCATCGATACTTTCTTTTCAACTACAACAGTTATGCGAAAACTTCACAATTTGTACCCCTGGCTGAATTTTCCTTAATGACTTTTATATCGTGCATCCCACCTTACACACGCAGATAAATAATGCGCTGAGATTAAAAGTAAAATAAATTTTACCCTCCATATTTCAAAACTAGATCGACAGCTGCCATTCTCAAGTGGCTGACGAAATGCATTTGTCAAAACAGAAATCCCTCCCCCCCCCCCTTTTCGTCTTAGCATGTGGAAACCATCATTCAGTAACAACGTGTTTCCTGAGCACATCTTTAGAAGTATTCCCTCACTGATGTACGAAAGAACGACAAAACAGAAATTACCCTTTTCATTGTTATAGAAATTTCTTAACCTATCTTGACTGCATAAAATAAAAAAATAAATAAAATGCTATGTATATACTATTCAATTGTTTGTTTAGTAAATAGTAGAATTTTCTTAGAAAAATTCATGAGATATTACTGTGATTTGAATTTTGAAGTTATTTTAAATTCTGATTCATGCACCTATTACGTTCTTACACCTCCTAAAAATTTAAGGCTCGGAATTTTTTTTATCTACAACACCAACACTCTTGATTAGTGCGACACAAGTACGAATTCATTCAAGAAAAGATGCAAATATTAGCTATTATAAAGCACAAATATTAATACGATTAGTCGATTCGTAAAAATTTTGTCTATCATAAACATAATAATTAAATTTGATTTTTCCATTTTTCACTTACGAAGATACATCCCTAAAAGCAACAGAAGTAAAAACTATTTAGAAATATATTCTCCGATTTCAATTAATCGTCAACGTTATCTCCCATCCCCTAACCTACCCCACCCCGATCTATCCGAAATTCATCCCAAGAGATAAATGTAAACGACATTTCACATCCGGGTTCTCCCTATCCTCTTGGCCCCTGCTCCTACCGTGACATGACCGTGTTTTCCTTTCTAGGTGTCAACAAACGCATTTAGCTGTCAGCGCTGGTCGCCTCTGATGGACAGGGTATGAATGAATCCAACTCTCCTTCGCCCCTAACAGACGATATATACAGAATAATCCCAGGAATTGTGAAACCGATTCGCTTAAAAGCAAATTCTAGTGGAAGAGAGAGGAGGAAAAGATAAGTTTTTTAGGATGTGGTGATATATCACACAAGCTACTTTTCCTTGTTGCTAAGGGAAAAATAGGAGTATTTTAATTGACTAAATCAAATTAATTATATATATATATATATATACTTTATTAATGTTTTTAAACTTTGTATTTCCCATTTTCAATTTTTTTTTAATATAACTACGAGTTCATACGGATGTTTAAATGTCATCACAAATATTGCTTAGGAATAAGTATATCATTAATCCTTCATAAGCAGATGTTTTCTGCCGACATTTGATAATTGCCTATAAAAGTCCTAAGAAACAATATCGTGCCGTACTTTTCATGATTTGGAAACAATTAACTCATAAAGAATGTTCCACAAGTTGAATGTAACGTATGATAATATACTCGAGGGTCATCTACAAAACAACCACAATTTCGAATATTCTTTGGAAGGTGCGACTCTCCAGTGTGCAAATCCCCCAACCCTGGTTCTCCTAACCTCCTTCTGAGCTACTGATTTCGAATGTCGAAGCCACTAACCGGTACATATCAACACCTCCTAAACGAACTTTCTAACGTTTCTAACTAACCTAAACGTTCTTTAGGAGGTGTTCTAGAGATGCGGTCACATTGTGAGCAGCTTTACTGTACGTGATGTCGAACCAAGAAACTCTGATATGCTTCCTTACAAAAGTGAAATCGACAGCTTAGACCCACTGCTTATGACAGGGCATACACGAAGTAATGAAAGACGAAAAATAAAATTTCATAAGAAAGGGGAACGTGATCTTACTCTCGTAATATGTAAACTGATATTATTGTTAAACATTCGTGGCCCAAAACTGTACGCCACACACACTCAAACATAAGTCACAATCATAATGAATTCAACGTAACATTAATAGTGTCATTAAATCAAATGCTAAGGTATAATCAGTTAAGAAACTTCACGGTCCATTAAATTCTATTAATAGATTGGTTTCTTTATTAAACACAATTCCGTTTTAAAACGGAAGATCGCATATCGGGTATCTAGAGCTGATGGCGGGTCCGGGAAAAAATTGTTATCGGAATCTTAATGCTTAGACTAGGCCCCTAAAGTTCACGGGCCCGGGGATTTTTTTTTTTTTTTCTCAATCAGAATGCCTCCCTGACTCATCGGACTTATGTGCTAAGTAATGTAATTTACAAATAACGAAGATTTCTGCAGTTGAAATTATTAATTCTAGTTCGCCATGTTAGTAAAAATCTTACGCCACCTTAACACAGCAGGGAATAACTAATTGAACAAGTTTTAATATCACTGTACACTAAATAATCCCCTTTCCCAAAATCTTCCTTAATGCATTCTTTTTTACTCTCAAGATATTCAATATGTTATTCTATTCACTTGTCCTACTGATAAAGAAGAATGCAGACAAAGCGTCATTGTCCCAAAATTCTGAAATGTAGAAAAGTGTGAAAGAGTGATGGCTGATTCAGTGGCTCAGAGAAGGGTTTTTCTTTTGTCCGTATGATAAGCGTGCTTTGGCAACAGTCCGAAAATCTGAGAGAGATTTAATGATTGTTTTCAAAAGAAACTATAAAACAGTCTGAGTCTCTACATTGAAAGTTTTTGGAATCAATTACTAATTATTTATTTTTTGGTAAAAGAGTTTTTGGCATATTTTTCAGATATAAAGTTATTTTCAGCTAGAGACAATCATTTTAAAAGCAAGTACAAAATAATTGAATGTCAAACTTCTAAATTGCGAAATAGTTTAACAAAAACGTCCGAGCTATGCCAACAATATCAAGCTAAAACGCTTTTAACATTCCAAGAAAGCGCACACCATTAGATTGGAGAAGTATGGCACTAACTTGTATTGGAGCAAATTAAAGTGTAACATATTCACAACGCTACGTCAAACAATACATATAAAAACAAAATTTTGTTTAACTGTTTTTGGAAAAAGAAGTGCGTATTAATATACAGAGCTAATTGTAAAGAGATGCTCTGAAATTGAGTTGATAATTGTTTCCGAGGAAAATAAGATTTACAGGTAAATAATACCAAGGGAGCAAAATTTTAAATAAAATTTCTCTTCAGACAAAGGTGAAGAAAAATATTCAATTAAAAAATATGGTGATTGCTCTCTCTCTCTCTCTCTCTCTCTCTCTCTCTCTCTCTCTCTGTGTGTGTGTGTGTGTGTGTGTGTATATAAATATAAATAAATTAATTTCAGGCTTTCAACATTTGACATTTTGCATATTCATCGACTAAACCACACAACAAAAGAAAAAGCAATTATTTCACACGATAATGAAATAAAAGTGTTAAGAATTAATGTATCAGCTTTTAATTTGTTTAATAATGACTATAATAATAAAAACTGCTGATTTCGGAAACTTTAAATATATAGTGCAGGAATTCTTGTCATTCAGGCTACGCGCTAAAAATCCGCTAGCCGATCTTCTAACGTATTACATTTAAAGTAATTAGCTCTCGAAACAATTTGTAGGGTGATATTAAGCTTCACCAGCAATAATATACCCTGGATACCCGCAGCTTTCAAGACAAAGAATTTCTGAAATCTTGATACAAAATGTTTTGAAAACATAGACCGAAATACGAGCGGCTCAGTTTTCCACCACCAAAGATAAATTTTAAAAACCTTTAGAAAGGCGACGGGAGCACGCCCGCTGATTGAAGATAGAAAAATGTCCAAGAAAACTGCAACACCAAACAAAATGGAATAAATAAAGTCATTAAGAGGCGGGAAGTTTTTAAATGCATTAAATAGCGCGGAAGGTTATTTATCTGGAAAATTTCCAATCGGTAGAACTAACTTAAACCGCAACGTAATCAAAATCAGATTAATACCGTACAATCGTCTGAAAACGTGAAATTTTGTCAGAATTATCATTAAAAGGTAGTAACTGTAGATGCAGTAATTTATGCGCAATTTTATATTTATATAGTGCGGTTAAAATAATAAAAGTATTGCATATAAAAAATGAAAGTCACAATTATCCCGACAGCAGAATAAGTTATTACCTATGTTTCAAGCATTTAACTTGAAAAACTGAGAATATTGAATAAAGAAATTTATTTTGCGGCGGATCTTGAAAATTCAGGGATTATATATTAAGTTTTAGAATTTGAGACTGGGAAAATATAAAAATAGTTCTCCCAATTATAGTTCTAGACATCACTTTTAAAAGAACGGTTAATTAATAAATTTTAATTGCAGTAATTACACAATTAAAATTATTCTAACCTTACTATAGTTATTTACATAACAGGAAGATAAAAGATAACGGTTAATTAAGAAATTTTAATTACAGTAATTACACAATTAAAATAATTTTAATCTTACAATTATTTACACAACAGGAGGCGATTTTCACAAGACTGCGACATTATTCTCACATCAACTTTGAGCTTAACCTTAAGCTACTTACTATATAAACAGAAAGGGGGTGTCAGGAATGAAATTCAAAAAAGAGAGCGACATGTCCGAGATAGTTCAGTAAATAGAACATCGGGCACGAGGTCAGGGGCTCCGGAATCAAGTTTTGGTTCGGACAGACGTTAGTTTCAAAAGGTTTATGATAAATCTGAGTTTCCAAAGAAAATAAGACAAGTCGATCTTACACAGAATTTATGACACTAGGTTTTTAACAACTATGCGAACTGAATAAGTAAGGAAAGGTTTCTTGATGGGTTAACCCAAAAGTTACCAGGTTAAAAAATGGAGTGCTGTAAAGTGATCTATGTCATACTCGAAATTAAGGTAGGATAAATAAATCAGTCTTAATTGTATTCTGCCCGGTACCTTTGCCTTTACTACGAAACTGGCAGTGTAAAAAAACTGCTACATAGCTCAAGATTCAAATGCCGATAACGCACTAGAATCGAGAATGGACATGACTAATTTTGGATGGCACAGCATCGTTTCGCTGTTGACTCTTAACGAGAACTTCTTACACAGGCTTTCAGAGATTAAGACTCAAAAAGACCATAAGTGATCATTTTAAGTACAGGAAAAGCCCTCGTAAATCCCCTTTCCATCTAACATCCCAATTTTTACTCAAAAACTGGCAACAAGCGACACAAAAAGAACCCGTAATACTTTAACGACCACTAACGAGACATGAAAAACGTACCGCCTTAACGACCTCACTTAAAAGCAATAACCGGGGCCATTCAGAGCAAAGCAAACCCACACATTATTGACTACATGGTTTACCCCTATTTATTATATGCGCCGTTTGTTTGATCGGTCTAATGACTAAGATCAAATAGAATCGGGGAAAGAGCTGCAAATTTCATCACAGAAGCGGGGAGACATCTCTCTAAAAGGATATGAATCTAAAACAAAACAAATAGCGAAATCTTTAATCAGAGAAATGTCACTCAAGTCCCATTAGGATTAAAATCATAAAAAAACCTATAGGCAGAAAGTAAACAAATTTATATTATCAAAATCAACAGATGCTTTTTATCCGCGGAGGGCAGATTAATTTGTTTTAAGTTTACATATGTGACAGGGATAAATTAAAGTTCCAAGTCAATAAAATCTTAAACGAAAAAGTAGTGTTAAACTCCAGTCTCTCTCTCACACACACAGAGTAGATTATTTCGAGGGTCACAAATGAAAAACAATTCCTAGAAATTTAAATGCAATACACCAGTTGTTTTTATGGTGTCATCTACGTAAAGCAATCTTTCCACATACGCGTATTTATATTGACTGTAATTATAAAACAAATACAATAATTCGTACGGGCACGATCGTAACATCTCATCTTGCCTCCTCTACTATTTTTCTGTAAATAAGAAACAAAATTTAACCCAGCCTCACTTTTTCTTTACACAGTTTAATAGCCAAATTTTCCACACCAGCCATTTGCCAATCAAAATAATAAGCCAAATCAAGGGAGACTTGACATTCAAAATGGTAACGCGTAATTAAAGTCTGCATATCTCATATCGCCCGCAGAGCTGTACTACTACAGGAAGCACTACAGATCAAGTTATCTCTGAACTCTCAAAACTTAATCGGCTAAAGTGGTTACCATCCTGTAACAGAATACTAAATTTCCTTCCGCCAGACTTTTTTTTTTTCAATCATACTTATTGGTTTCGAAAGCAAGCAAAACCACAGAACTGTCGTTAAAAAATGTGCATTTCACATATCTAACGTTCTAAGTAAGCCTCAGATAGATATTAACTCCAGTAAGGTGGTTTTACAAAAGAAAAATCTATGATACCTTGTAGTCGTTCTGATGGCATCTGTGTAAAGTGCCGAAACAAAGAAACAAAATTCTATAACTGCCGAAAGCTTAATATAAAACAAGTGTCAAAATCCAAAATCAAGTTTCCGAATATTTGTTTCTATCTTGGCAGAAGGCAAGAAAATAGGGGATTGCATCCTTTACACTAGTATGCCAAAAATTTTGCTCATTTCAGGGTTGGCAGATCACCGTTTAGAGATGGTCATTCAAATGAAGGCACCACTGACATTGAAATAAATACTCTAATGCAGAAAAAATTCTCCGAGTACGCTGACATAGATAATAAAAAGCACTTTATTAATTCACACCCACTGTGTCGGATAGAAAATAGAAAACTAACATCCATAATATTTTAGCAGAGGAGTAATTTCTCGTGTGCATTAAGATTGATACGAAGTTAAAAACGCAAACGAGTTACATTTCGTAAGTAAAGAATTTATTTGCGCCAATTCTTGGCTTTCCGCCGTAATCTACTTCTAGCCGCGAGAGAGAGATTTCTAAATTCGCAGGCGCGGTAAGCACAAATGTGGCGGATCAAAAGCATTTGAGCCCCTGTCCCTCCCTTTTTCTCTTTTTACGCTAGAGTGTTCTTTTAAATCACGTATAACTCAAATGATCCCGATTCCGCTTTCAGTCCTCTCCGTTATGATGTTAAGGGGCCGTTCGCACAGCGAGAATCATTAATTTCAAGTCTCGTCTAGTTTCATTGTCCTGTCCCCGATGAAAATTTTAAGATATCCGCAAAGCATTCCAAATTTATTCCCAAAAACGTCAAGTTTCCATTTTCTGGTAAATTAAAACGCCGGAAAACGAGAAAAAAAATTGATTACAAGAATTTCGGGACAAGTACTTACGGTGTTCTTACATCAAATCGTTCGAAAACCTCTATATGTTGTTTCAGTCAAAACCGGGTGTTTAATTTCCTCAAAGTGCATATGATAATCGGGATAGAAAAATCGGGAAAAAGGCCAATTCACTCTTTCTTTATATTAACTATAAACCTACAGCTTAATCCAATATTCTGGTAATTGCAGCCTTCTTATAAAGAGGTATAACAAAACATGGCAAACACATAGTACCGTTATGCGACAAATAGCTCTAGATCATCAGTAGCGGACAAGTATAGCTCAAAGGCTATCGACAACAAACATTAAATTAACTAATTTAGGTCCACCGAACAAAGAGTAGCGCAACGTGGGAAATTTTTCAAATGAAAGAATGATTTGCTGCTTGACAATACGGAGATTATAGTGATGCCTGTAATGCGAAAGATAACAGTATATTGAATCCAAAATTATATGACACTTCCTGTGTTTTGTTCCTCGAGTTAATTAAAAATAACGTTTTCACCGAATTAACAAACAAGAACATAAAAACCGTACACTATTTGGGTTAATTAGACAATCGGCTGGAATCTCGATTACCGTCTTCACTTAACTATTAGAGATTCATTTATTACAAGATAATGATAAAAGGAATAATGTACACAATTGATGTCACAAATATTTACTAAGGAAACTGAAAGTTAAGATTAGTATTTCGATGTATGGAGCAAGGGAGAAGGCAAAATTTCTCTTTGACAGAAGATCTGCAATTTGAGGCCAGCCCTTTATTTACACTAAGGACCTTAAAAGAAGCAGTCCTGATGTTCTATAAAACTGTTATATTCTTTACGTTTAACAACAATAACTTGAGATAAAATACACAAACATTTCATTTAAACTTTAATATATAATCCCCCTCTTCAGCTTGCACTTGAATTATATTCATTTTTAAAAAAAAGGGGGGGGGGGCTGCTCTTGCTAGCAAACATTCGACCCTTTCTGATGAAAATTTTCAAGATATCCGCAAAACATTCCAAATTTATAACTAAAAACGACAAGCTTCCATTTTCTGGTAAATTAAAAAGACAGAAATCGGGAAAAAAATTGATTACAAGAATTTCGGGACAAGTACTTACGGTGTTTTTCCATGAAATCGTTCAAAAACCTTCTTCAATCAAAACCGGGTGTTCAATTTCCTCCAAGTGCATATGATATGTGGGGACGAAAACTCCATTTACTGATCCAAAAATGTGAATTGAGAAAAGAGGAGGGTGGGGATGATGAAACCAAAATGGTTGTCATTAGAAGGGAGCAAATAAGAGTATTTCGGAATTATAAATCCAATCAGACTACGGTGAAAACACAAACTCGGACGATAAAATTGGAATACGATATTAAAACGCTGATTACATAGATAAATGGCAATCAAATGGGTAAGAAGCACTTGAACTAACAGCAAGAGAAAAGTAAGATAGATATATACACTACAATGAGGCAAATATTCGATATGATTGCAATAAAAAATGATTCAGAGTAAATGACACAAGACCTTTCAAAAATATCAAAAGTAAAATTAATTTTGATCACGTTCGTATAAATTGTACACACACACTCACTCTCTCTCACAAACAAAAAACCCTGCGAGACAAATAAATTATTTAAAAACAGTCACAATGCCAAGCACAAATAGTATGTAATAAAATGTGACTGTAGCAGCTATTCCCTTTCGCAATTAATTTCTCTTCATCTTCTCAAATGACGATTTTGGTGAAAGTTTTTAAAACGTAGTTCATATTCTCAATGAAATATACACAAATAAAGTGTATTAGAATCCTTTTACTGCTCAGCAAAACTACCGCTGATAAAATATAAAAAACGCAATATGATTTTTTGAGAGGGGGGTGGGGTAAAACAATGCATCATTTCTTTAATAAATGCAGACGACTTTGTGCTAACAAAGGCACAAAAGAAAAAAAAGAAAAACTTCACTGAGAAATCTTTAACAAAATCGTATTTCAAACAGTCTTAATTCTATTACTTCACCGAGTGTTTCACTCTTGTCAAAAGTCATTTCCTTAAATTATTTTTTTCTCCTTAATCAGATTTTTTTTTTCTAACAATCATTTTATTTTCATGTGATTGATCTTGTTTAGGGCGATAAAGAATTTCTATTCAGTGCAGTTATTTGTTCAGCAAATAATATATCCAAACAGCTTCAGAAATTTAATTAAAATGACTTAATTCGATCGAAGATATATGAACGGCAATTAAAAAGTAAGAAAGAGAATTACATGATTGTTTATAAGTACGCGCGAGTTAAGAGAAATTAATGAATTACTTTGAAAATTAATTCATCTATGTACGTCCTTATAATAAATGGAAAGGACACAAATAATTACAATTGACATAAATTTACTCTCATTACCGATTCATAGCTTGTAATAAAAAATAAAAAAACTTAATTAATTTCGCTTTAGTACATCGGGAAAAATAAGGAGTAAATTGGAATTAATCAGAATAACACAATATTTCATCTAACAGCAGTGAGTTTAAACCAACGTAAGTAACTCATCGCACAATCGAAGCGATTTCGCAGCGGACTTTATAAGGAGAGCTCTTTCAGATTTGGCAAAGTTGGCGGGCAAATCTGGCGAACGGAAACTCTCGCCAAGTTACGAGAGAGAGCGCCCATCAACAATTCTGGAAGTCCAGACACAGAGTGTAACGCGATTTGGAATGGTGCAGCATCTTAGGAAGAGAGCGCGCGCTTTTATTTCATCTTTTCTCTGATACGTCTTTTCAGTTTTGATTTCCTTTGAGTTTTTTAAGCTATGAAATTATTTTACTTTTTCCTTGTAAGAATGTTTGTAATAGGTATTAATTTAAAAATTTTTTTGAGTATTTTGGCAAAGATACATGTGATTTCCTGTGTGTGATAAAAAGCCCCCGTTTTCCGCAGGATTACTCCTAAAATGGATTACGGGAAAAGAAAGAAAAAAATGGATTACGTTTTAAAGCACCTGTGATACACGTAAGTATTTTTTAATCCGTATATTTTATCAAGTTATTACATGATCTGACAGGCTCAGAATGAAAGGAACTTAATAGTAGAAATTTGCTAATCTTAATTTAAAAAAAAATTAAAATTATTGAGCTTTGTCCCTCCCCCCTTTTTTTACTTTATTTTAACTTTAATGTTTCTGTGCTGTTAAAAATATTTCTTTAAATACAACAAAATCCTGTATAATTCTTCTCAATTTAAGCAATGAAGAATAAAAATTTAGACGTTCAGACGGAAATAAGAAAAATGTTTTTTTTTTTTTTTTTAACCTATGGCTTTATTTGGAAAATTAATCCATATTTACAGGCAACACAAATAACAAAGAACTAAGCATTGAACAGATGCATAAAGCACAACAGTGAACAAAATCAGATAAAAGGTGTTAAAAGTTCATAGAAAGTTCATCATATCTCTAGCGTCCCAGTATAATTTGGTAAAGTTCTCACTTTACCAAATTATACTGGGACGCTAGAGATATGATGAACTTTCTATGAACTTTTAACACCTTTTATCTGATTTTGTTCACTGTTGTGCTTTATGAATCTGTTCAATGCTTAGTTCTTTGTTGTTTGTGTTGCCTGTAAATATGGATTAATTATTAAGAAAAATGTATTTATGTGTCTTCTTAAACATTAAAATATTATAAACACTTATTATCAAATTACTTGTGAATCGAAAGAGATCTTAACTCCTAAAAATATTTTTTTTTCTCCCCGACATGCAATTCCGATAGTTTATGAATGTTTATTTCGAAATTCTTTCTCACATGTGGAATAAATATGCGCATGTATGTAACATTATTCGAATTTAAATTGTCACTTTTGACACAACAGAAGTCATAATCAGATTAACTTACCATTATATAAATCTTAATTCAGTTATCGGATGAAAATAGTTTTAATTAAAAAAATTCAAGGTCAATTTTTATATGCAATTTGCTCTCACCCCTATTAATTTCACGCCTCCCCTCCCTTATAGCGTGTGCAGTAGATACCTCATTAATAAGAAAAAATCCGTAAAGATTATTCATACAAGTTATCCTGTAAACAACCTTAAGGACAAAAAAAGTATAATTTGATGGGTGAGCGTTACTTCCTGCTGCGGCGACGTAGTGTAAAATGCTTCAAAAGGATCTATTTTTAATTTTATTGATAAACTATTTCGCTCTAAAAATTCCGCTTTTATATCGAATTATTGAAACTCATTCCAGTTTACCCACGATACATCGTAAAAGCAATTATCAATAAATCGTCTGACAGTTAAAGCGGCGTTCATCCTGTGTAATAGAAATTCTTTGGAATCCACCGAACTGTTAAAAATATATTTTGCTAGAATTTTATCGATTGAGATTTCATCGATAGGCAATTTACGTGTAAGAGCCGATGGCATCAAGTAGTATTTTTATGCAGTGAGCGAGGAAAAATGCAGACATAACAGGATTTGTCTCAGATTTCATGTGCAGGGACCGTCTCTATATTTAGTGTGGGAGAGGGTCTGCTTTAGACACAACGTAGGTAATAAATAGATTGTAATTAAATTATAAAAACAATTTTTTTCAACGTTTCATTATTTTGTTTCCTCGTTGATTTCGTCTTACTTGTACAACGTATTTGCTAATTTGTCAATTGAAGAACGATATAGTTTTAAGATTATTCAGTAAATGTCCACAAACATTAAATAGGGCATTTTTCTTCACACAACACCTAACTAGAATAATCTTCACCTTATCTTTCACAAGTTTTTTTTTTTCTTTTGACCACATTTAGAAACAAAACTGTACTTAAGAATTATATCAAACACCTGGTTTTTATTTCACTATCTCTTCTTGCTGGTGTTGACACAGAACAAATGGGCAAATAAGATATGCTGTCATACCTTGCATGCTTTCATAGAATATTTCCGGTGTTAGGCTTTCTGTAAGAACGGTTTAAAGTCGCATTATACGGAGGAAATAGATGATTAAAAAATGAAGAAACATAGAATAATGGTTTACTGTTATATTTCAATAATGTTTTGCATTTTTGTTTATTTTTGAGTGCTGACTTAAACCTTTTATATTAAATGTTATTTGACTTATGCCTTTTGACCACAAATGCTTCATTTAATAATTCATTTCATTTTATTTTTTAGTTTTTAACTAAAACTATTGTAAAGGATTTTTGTCACAGAAAGTAATTAAAATTCATGATAAAACTTGAGTTTTATTTAAAGCAATAATGTTACCAAAATTATGTGAAATAATTTTTATTTTGATTACACGAAATTAATATCATATAAAATAACCTTAAATTGATTTGTTTGTTTTCCTTATCAATATTAACAAATATCTAAAAATCACTGTTTTTGACTTACCCTTAATACCGGGCTTCAAAGATATATACAGTGAAACTTCTTTGGCTGACCACGCCTAATCGGTAGCCACCCCTCTAAACGGCCATATTTTGTTCAAAACCGATTGAATACACCCCATAGAGCCTATGTTATTTTACCCTTTTCTCCGCGGCTACAGACAAAACGGTCACTTTTTTTTCGGAACCATGACTGGCAATCGTAGAGAAGTTTCACTGCATATAATTTGTAAATGATAAAGTATGTGCTTGCACTCGTCATACATAAAAAGATATTCATAAGTGAAATATATAGAAGAATATATTTGTGCCTTTTTTTTTTAAATCGGACAATTTATTGTTAATATTCCAAGGTAGTCATTATAGTATGTCGAGTTCGATATTTACTATTTAGTGCATTTAACTCTAGATACCAAATAGTTAAATGTCCTTAAAAACTGCTGTGCTTTTTTGAATATTTTATACTTTACAGGATTTAATTTTATTTCGGGTGATTGCTAAAATGAGAACATTTTGCATCCAAATGTTTCTATGAATGTACCAAGGGGATATTTAGATTCATCACTCGGTTTCTTTGTAAATTTATAATTTCTAAGGTTATCAAAATAAAACGTGTGTACCATGTTACTTTTTTTAAGTCAACGTATGTATATTAAGAGTTATTACTGTTAACACATGTTTAGGTAAAAGGTTGTTTAAGTTAACTCTATAAACATTTTATATCAGCACGTAAAATACGATTAATACATGAGATACATATCAACCGCTAGGTAATATACAGACCAAAACTTGCATTACAAAATTATCATAAATCAAATACTGTAATCCGATATAATCTGTTTAAAAACACGAGTAAAAAGAAAATATATATATATATCCTAAAATGAAAAGAAACTGACAACCCTAACGGCTGCAAATGTTCCTTCCCTAGTTTCTAAATGCGAAAATCTATAAAATTTGTTTCTTAGTTTTTCGTTAATACGAAATCGATTCGTCTATCATGAGTATTACTGCTCCTATTAGGGTTAAGTCATGAGGATAGAATTTGCTATCCGATGTATTGCAATTAATCATTTGCGTTTGCTGCAATTTTTCATGCCCTCCACGTTTCACACCTCTTCAACCATCACTTCATTTGTATGTTTATTCTCTCTCGAACAGCTGAAGAGGATAATAATTTGAGTAATTTTTTCGTAATCGATCCAAAGTTACACATGGAGTTTTATTTCCTTAAATTAGAAATGATACATGTCACAAAGCTAAAGAGAGAGATCCTGAATATGAAAAAAAAGTATCCGAAATACATGTATTCTTATAGGTAAAAATGTATAACCATATCCGTAGTACAGAAGGGATCATGTTCATTATTCATGTTATATGAGAGAGGTTTGAGGAATAAAACCTTAATGTTGACTGCGTAGATGAGACTGACTGGTATTTTGACTCATAAAAGTGGTTGCATTCGACTCCATATAGGGTTCGATCGATAACTGATTTTGCTGTTAAAAATTCGTCCAGAAATCATGTCAAACTGCAATCACCATAAGCTTGCCACATGAAACTGATAAATTCTCAAACTGGCTTTCAACCCCTCTCATTCATCATATCATAATGAAAACTTCTCCACCGCGTAATGCAATAAGAAAGCAGTTTATCCAAGCAGGTCAAAATCAAACAAAAAAATTTTAATGTTCCTTCAAACTATTCATTATTTTGCCAGCGGGACACAGATCGGGGTAATTTCATAATTGTTTTGAAAAGCAACGAGAAGGCAATATTTCGATTACATATTGCCAATACTTTCGCAATATCTTATCCGTAATCATATAATCTCTTTTTCTATAACTATAATAAAACGGACTGCATCATGAATAAAATCTAGGGGAAAAAAAAGAAAGAAAAAGGAAATGAAACATTTTATTTAAAAATAAGATTCGGTCCGATTCACTATCCGAAATGAACTTCAGAGAGAGGCTTTCGGGTAATAAATTGTCCCCGCACAATTTGATAAACCCACTTAAATACCTATGACATGTTATTTCGGTGCGGCGAGTGCATTTAAATTCAGACGGCGTTGGGGTCTTGGGGCCATGTTACGACACGGTGCTGGAACTTGTTCCATGAGACAAATATGGCGGTTATAGCGGTTTGGTGCCACAGTGACGCAAGTCATGGAGGAACTAATGGCAAGTATTAAATCATAAAGACAGAAAGAATACTTAAATAAGTAGCGGATAGCAGCATTTATATATATATACACACACACACATATTTTATATATATATATATATATATATATATATATAAAGAGAGATAGAGGGACAATCGGAAATAGAAAAATTCAGAATTTTGTAGAGATTTATAAATTTATTTGTAATATGAACAAGTACATTGCAACAACGTTTAAGAGCAATACTCTCATCCAGCTTTAGAGTTCTAGACATATGAATCGTTTTTGGCAAAGAAAAAGGAATAAAAAATATATCCTACACGATTACCAAGTTCTAAAATGTTGATACTATATTCAACGTGTTCTCTAAATTCATCTAAGAGATATTTCTTCAACTGTATTGAATTGGGTGGTAATTTCATTATAACTAGGAGATGTAAATTACAATATAAATACACTCGTTTGTTATCTTCCTGATTATGTCGCGATGTAGCGGTGACGTTTCAGATTGCTCACCGTGTAACCTGATCTGCCTCTGACCCAATGCTCAACAATTGTATCATTAAATAAATTTAAATTAATGCAATAATTTCGGAATAATCTTCTGTTTAAAAGAATTAGATTTAGCTTAAATGAAAATAGGGAGCTTGGATGCGAAGTACATTAAAAACTTTTTAAAACTTAAATTTTACTTTTATTAATAGAGATTACAGATCGAGCAAGAAACTTCTCAAGCTAAAAAAGGTATCAGGTAAAAAATACATGAGGCAGCGACAGGGTAATATTTTTTAAACCTAAAAAGGGACTGAACGTATTCTAAAAAACGAGGCAGGGTGCTGCGCCCTTTGAAAACTAGCTTTGGAAAACACCAGTAAAGTTAAATGTTAAGAACAACTTTAACATTATTTCCATACGCCAGCAAATAATGTAAACTGGAAACCTAGGAAATTTTTTTACTTAAAATTGGACAATCGTTAATTCTAGAAATTTCCAAAAATAATTAAAATTTCTTGCATAATTTTCCTCAAACTTTTAAAAGACTTATATTCGATGAACGTTTCTGTTCTAATCGTGATCTTGGAAACACGGATGAAATTCGGTTTCATGAAAATGTTCTTATTGAGGATGTTTTGTCTAGTTTATGTGTTTGATTTTGGTACTGGAATCTGTGGGTTCGAGTTCCTCTGCTGGCATGGGTGTTTGTAGCCGTTCGGAATCGACTTTAAAAGAAGACTTAAGCAACTAGTCCCGCTCAAGTCTTCTTTTAAAGCGGGACTTTTAAGCAACTAGTCCCGCTCAAATTAACCCTGCTGTGGCAAAAAATGGCCGTAGCATTCTCAGTCATCTCGTGGTCTAATTTAAAAGTATATGTCATTAGCGGCTGAGTCGTTCTTCATGAGAAACTTAAAATTCAGATATATTTCAGGCGGCAAAGGACATGAATTTTGTGTTATACGATGATATATAAGTTATGTGACATTAGCTCAATCGAGTCACTTTTCCCCCCTTTCAAAGATCATTAACCGCACAAGGGTATTAATTCACACATTCTGGCTAGAGGGGATAAAACGGAAAGACTTGATATTTAAGACATTTTGTCTTTTTAACATTCAGGACGTTTATTTTAGCAGGATGCTTCTTGCTACAGCCGTTCAGAGGCAGTTTTATTTTTACCCCCTCGTCGTGCCAAAATGATTAGATACTAAGGTGATTTTTCTGAAGGAAAAGAGAAAAAAAAGGGAAGTGCACAATAGAAACTTGTTTATACAGTTTCATCACGCAGGCTAAGAATGGAGGGAAAAAAAAGAGGAGAAAAGGCTAATAATGTCAAGAAAGAGGACATAATGTCATAAAAGAAAAAACTTCAAATACGCGCAAGTATCTACCTTAAAGATCAAATGACAGTCTCTCTCTAGGCAGCAAATTCACGGGTGCTATTAAAAAATAAAGATGATGATGGCGTAGATAACAGAGTTTGGAAATAAAGATAAGTAATAATATACTTCCTTGAAAATTAACGCATTCGTGTCACGTACGTTTTTTTTCCCCATAAAGTCTGTACGCGGTTATAAATGGTTCTGTAAAACACAAACTGCTTGCGCAAGATGTGGAAATATGCGATCTCTCTGTTTAGTGGTACAACATTGACACTGAACACATCAGAAAAAATAAATATCGCATGGCGAAGGTATGAAGTGATATTTTTTGGCAATACTAACAGTCTATTCATATGTTTGTTAAAACATATGGTGCACTAATCTGATAGTTATGATGCATTTCTTGAAACAGGAAGAAAAATCAAATGCAGCAAAAGATTTCTTTTAATTTAGTTTTTCTTAGAGAGGGAGAAAACCGGGGGGAGGTGGGGGGGGGGCACGAGCTCGTGACTCCGCTGTTATTAAATAGCAATTCTATTGTTTCATTTTATTCATGTTAAATATGATCAAATCATTTTTTCCCTCTCTGAACATGGATTGGGCTCTGTAGTAAAAATATTTTTTGCTAGTTCACTACAAAAAAATTACTGGCAAAATAGAAAGAAAATAACGAGGTTTATTTGGTTACAGAGGGATACGGCTATCTATTCCCTTGATTAACTGCTTCAATTGTTTTTGTTTTCCTGTACCTGCAAATAGAAAAGAGTCGATATTTTTTCATCGCCCCTTAAATTTTTTCATTTATTTTTTAGATAAGTTTTATCGGCGTATAAATTTTGAGAAAATAACTACTAATACAGATTTCAAGACTACTGTACTCATCATATTAGACTGCCAAACTTTAAAAAGGTGAAAAGTTTTTCAGCAAGTCCGTATTCACATAGTATTGAAAAATAATTTTTTTAAGGGAGTGGGGAAGATTAGTTATCTTTATAAAGTTCCCAAACAATATCTTCATACGGTTTTGATAAAATACTTTAAAAATTTTCTTAACACGATTTCTAAAAAAGTTAAAAGATTTCTAGATGAATTTCTTCCATCTTTTAAGTGCATAAGTAGGGATATGTAATTTTCGTATTTACGAAATAAATGCGAATAAAGGCGAAATTTCCCGATATGAGCGAATAAATGCGAAAATTATTTCTCGAATAAACGCGAAAATTATTTCTCTACTACTTTTCGGCGAAAACTCGGTGATAAACGGCTTTTTAAGCGAATTTAGGTAATAATATTAATAATTTATTAACTAAGACCATCCGAGGTCTAAAACTGAGAAATCTCACTCCTTCGAATTTGTTCCGTATTTCACCCCGACAACTTGTCCGTACCGGAGTCGAACCTAAAAAATCCAACTGTAAAAATCAACCATCAAGTTTTGTGGATTAATTTAGTAGATTTACGAACGTCTTTTGGGTGCCAAAGTCAAGGGTATTTCATCTACTTACAGTAGTCAACGAAGAGACTTCTGTTGATGTTATACAGATTTTAATTGCAACGAAATATTGCTACCTTAACTTTGCAAATGCAGCTATACAAAGCTCCCGTTAACAGAGTACATGCTGAAAAATTTTAGTATGTACAACATAGTAATTAATGACAGCAGGCAAAGACTTAAGGAACATAATGTGGAGACTACTACAATGCTAGCTTTTCATAGTAATTAATGACAGCAGGCAAAGACTTAAGGAACATAATGTGGAGACTACTACAATGCTAGCTTTTCATAGTAATTAATGACAGCAGGCAAAGACTTAAGGAACATAATGTGGAGACTACTACAAAGCTAGCTTTTCATAGTAATTAATGACAGCAGGCAAAGACTTAAGGAACATAATGTGGAGACTACTACAATGCTAGCTTTTCATAGTAATTAATGACAGCAGGCAAAGACTTAAGGAACATAATGTGGAGACTACTACAATGCTAGCTTTTCATAGTAATTAATGACAGCAGGCAAAGACTTAAGGAACATAATGTGGAGACTACTACAATGCTAGCTTTTCATAGTAATTAATGACAGCAGGCAAAGACGTAAGGAACATAATGTGGAGACTACTACAATGCTAGCTTTTCATAGTAATTAATGACAGCAGGCAAAGACTTAAGGAACATAATGTGGAGACTACTACCATGCTAGCTTTTAACTAAGAATTTTGATACATACTTATCAATGTAAGAAAAATTGTAATTTTTTTCAATAAACGCGAAATTTTTAAAATTTATACATATTTTTTGCGAATAAATGCGAAATTTTATATATTGTACATTTTTGTTGCGAAATTTCTATTTTTTTAAGCGAAATTTACGTATCTCTATGCATAAGCTTTCTTTCAATTAGCTTGAATTTAGAGATTACCAATCAACAACATGGAACTAACAACACGATCTAATATTACACGATCTAATGAGCCGTATGTTTTCCAGTTACTTCTATATTGACCTAATTTTCCACCATACTGGATTACTTGTAAAATTGGGCGTCAGAAAATCTCTCACAAAAGAATTAAAAATTTCAGTTCTAAGTAGGCGAGTAAGTGACCACGTCTTCATTCAAGGGGAAATGAAGATAAAGATCCCCTCCCCCCAATCCTTCCTACTTAAATCCCTATCATCTTCAATCAATTATAATTTAATCCGAAGTTTCAATTCGTATTTTCGTTCTGCGTTCACACTGTTTTTACGTTAACCCCACGTTTCATCCATTTATCAATTGCCTATTGATTTACAGTTTTATCCGATACAGTTGATTCCGCCGCCGATAACAACTTCTCTCGAGAGCGAGGGGGAATCGGAAATAATATGATATTTACTAGCTGAAAACCCGCACTTCACTACGGAGTACATTCAAATTAAATACAACAGTCAATGTATGCAATTAGTGCAAAATAATGTATAAATATATTTATAATAAATACAACGATCAATGCATGCAATTGATGTAAAAAAAAAGAAAGAAAAAATATATTTATAAAAAAATCGTAACGGATATTTTTATAGACAAAATAATGTAGAAGAAAATATGCAAATTAAGTTTAATAGAACATACTAAAGAATATAGTACAGTTTGAGGAACATATCTTTTACTCTATTTTAATATTTTTTTGGATAATGTCGTCTGCCGCATTAGCAAGAAAAAAAAATATTTTTGTCCATTTCGTTGTTATGCACGTGACGATAAATTACTTTAAATTACCAGAAAAAGAAATCACGTGATCAGCATTTAGTAAATTAAATTCTAAAAATTAATCTTTAAAAATTCACCAAAAATCAGAAAACGGAGGTAAAGATTCGAAAAAGATTTCATTTTAAAGGAATTTTTATGATCTTTCTCGTGGTATAAATTTTATAACCCTCAAATTATTATTTTAAATGGAAACTTAAAAAAGTTACTAAAACAGCTTAAAAATTTAATTTAAAAAATCTAATAAGAATTTTTTAAAAATCTTTCTTAGTGCACCCCTACACTATAAGAAGAATCGCCATGCAAAATTTCAGCCCTTTAGGTCCAGCGGTTTGGTCTGTGCGTTGTCTGTCAGTCAGTCAATCAGTCAGTCAGTTACGGAACTGTTTTATATATATAGATTAACCAGCCGCAAAGAACTTATAGCTTCAAATTTTTTCCCCTAAGGGAAAAAAATGCCTAAATGATATTAATTTAAAAAAATAAAAAATCATAGCCTGTCATTTCTGGAGCGTTCGTAGAGGCAGACTGCGAATCCAAAATAACACGCATCAAGCAGTACTTGTGGTGGACACTTTTTTGAAACGGCCTTGGAATAATTCATTCGATCGATTTCAATACACAAAAGATCAGATACATTTATACGAATGAAGCAACTTGTAAAATGGCTATTTATGAAGAACTAAAATTCATCTTCTGAAAATAATAGGCACGCGATGTACCATTGACAACACAATTGTTTTTCTTTTAAAGTATTGGCTAATAGTATAATCATTACTGTTTACTTGTTTGGAAATTTTCGAAATAGATAGACCATTTATTTACAAATATACGTAAAATATAAAACCATTTGGGTGCTAAAGCTACTTATTTTTAAAAATGTACATGTAAAAGGACCCTTACACGAGCGTGAATAATTTATACGTCAAAAGCTAAAATTCATTTTTTATTTCTTTATTTTTGTTAGCTTATTATAGAACGTAAACTTCGGAATCAAATTTGCATTGAAGTGCTTACGAACTTATCGCGAAATATTTCAGTATTCAGACAGCTATTCTTTGAAATTGATCTCATAAACAGGGTGAAAACAATTAAAAGATAACATCAGCTGTTTTCACAAATTGATTCGCGACGGGGATATGTCAGGAACTAATTTTATTGCCCTAAGTAAGCAGTTAATAATTATTCTCCCTAGATTCTGGATTATCTCCCAATCGGCAACGCAACTAATGACTCAAATTTAAGTAATGTCTTCATACATACCATGCTTTTTATGCCACAAGTAAATATTTAAGAGAAACAGAAGAGACAATTATATCTGAAATTTACTTAAGTTCAAATATAAATAAATATCAGGGCTTCTTTTTCGCTTCATCATCGCTGAGGACGATCTGTAGTATAGGAAATACATAATCAGTTCTTTAAAATTTTGTACTTAAGCATCAACGAATCTTACAAAACGTATTTAAAAATGATCAGAAAAAAAACCCAGTAAGAGAACAGAAATGTAAAGCAAAAAAAGTGAGAAATCTTTAAAAATAGCTATTAAAGTTTCCCTTTCCTTCCATCTCATAGCACCTCCCACAATTTTTTTTTTTTTTTTTTTTCGTGAAAAAGAGAAAAGCAAGATCCCGAGATGCGCTACTTGTGGTAGAATATCCAGGCGCATCCTCTTATTAAACTATTCCGCATTATACGTAAACCCCACAAATGGTGAGAGGGGGATGAAATAGAAACGGGGCGAACTGATGGGAAGTACGTTTGTGCGCGATCCCCTGTCGCTCAAGAAACAGCCATTGAAAGCATTAAAAGCGTCAAATCCCTCCAAACGACTCGAGCACCGGCTGCAAGAGACATCCCAAGTCTCCGGCATTAGCACTAAAAGGTTCCATTTCAGCGCTAGATATTCGACTACGTGTCGTGCGCGTAGTGTCGGTACACTACAAAACCCTATTTCACTTTTATTAGAAACGAGCTCCTTTTTTTCCTTCACCCTCGCGCTTTTTAAAATTTGAAGTAGGAGTACGGGAATTCAATGGTAAAAAAAAAGTATGAGGCAGAGTAAATACAATTTTACTTAATGCCCCTAACGTTTAAAGAAGGGGGAAAAGAAGAAAAAGAGCTCCTGGCGCCTGAAAAAGGGAATCAAATTTTTGTCATATAACCACAAACGACTTAAATAGAAACTACAACATAGAGCAATAACGCTTATCGCTGATGGAGTAGCGCATATTTACACCCGGTGTAGTGGTCTGTGTATTTCAATTACTGTGAGGCGACAGTAAACGGAGATCTTTCTCTTCAGTTTTGCGTATGGGGAAAATAAAGGTGTGGTCGGGGATAAAAACTTTGCTTGGAGATCTCGGCTACATCCTCAGTTTAAATACCTTGTGTAAATGCATGCATAAATATAACGCCACATAAGCAAGCAGGGGGATTTTTTCGGGGGGGGGGATGCCAACTAGACATCTGACTTAATGCGGCAAATTCTTATTAAAATTAACAACTCTAAATCAATATCCAAGGATGATATCAAATATAATTTCATAAATCTATATTTTATACAGCTTTCATCAGTTACTTTTAAAATTAAAAGAAAACTAGTTGGTACCCGTCAAAAGATGCCGGCTGGATAGGAAATAAATGTACTAATACACAAATTCTACATCATTGCCAAATGTTAAAAACCGTAATATTAAGGATAGAGAAATACGCTTTAAAAAATTACTTATTGAATCAAATAAAAAGAAATAGGGTTGCCTAACAGCGCGAAATAAACAATTTCCAGGTTTAATTCTATATAACATAATTAAAAATAAAAATAGCAGAGAGAGAGAGAGCTGGAGGGATTCCTCGAAATAAACAAATTAACGTGTTTAGGCGGCCTTGTGCTTAGTGAGTATCTAAAGCCAGGTTTAAACATGTCACTGAGTATGCGCAGAAAGCAATTCTTTAACTGTAAATTATCGCTAATTAATAGAAATTGCGGTTACAAAAACCAAATTTGACACATCTATAGATTAAAATCTTTCGTTTAAGACCAAAATAAGCAAATAGATGCAGTAATTTTCTCTCTCGGACTGCCCCAAAAATCGGCTTAGCAACTTAAATATATAGATATATTTCATGAACCAGTATTTTAGTGGTTTAAGAGAGAAAAAGCCAGTTATGACAACACTAAGTGTGGCATCGGATGTTCGAAGTTACAATACAAAGAGCAGACTGTCTTTAGCAATGAAAGAAATGATTTCCCTATAATTTTCAGCTCAAAATGTGAAATAGGGCGTCTCCACCAATCACATTTACGGAAAATTTTGGAATTCGCAGCTTTATATTTAAAAAAATTAAGAAACATTAAATACTGTGCATATGAAACTAATTTGAAATATAAATATATTAAATCAACATTCGTAAGACAAAGTTTGTGATTTTTCTATTCTTTTTTGTTGCTTTGAGTCAAAATTTTTATAGAAGCACAGACACACATTTATAATAGGTATAACTATTAACGAGTTTATACAAAAGGAAAACATAAATAGAAACGTAGTAATTATCTAAAATATATGGACTAGAAACAAAAAAAAAAATTTGATGGCAGGCATTAATTTTTTCCCTATATCCTTTTCGGATAAATTCAGTAATAAAGGTCAAATATAAATTGTAGGAATAATTTACCTGGACATCTTTTAGATCTTTTTGACAATTATTTCCACGGTGCAATCTCTCTCCTGCCATTTGTAAATAAACTTATGAATGTCATGCAGTGACGCTCTAAAATGAAACTGAGTCCACGATCTTGACGAATTGAAAGAAATCGAAAAATCAATACATTCTAAACTTGATGCCTTCCTGGTATAAAAATATTTTTACTGATTATAATTTACTTCCATGTTTATTTTAACTATGGTAGCGTAGATAAAGGCTAATAATCATGCTGAGGAAGTGTTGCAGCAGAAGCCTTGCCAAATGCATCATATTTTTAAAGTTTTATTTGCCTTTATGTCGCACAACACATTACTCCAGAGAGGCATATGTTGCCAGAGATAATACTTTACACAAACGTGCGAATAACTTACAAATTTCGCCTCTAATGCGTTTATAAGTGCGAATTTGATATGTACAACACGGCCAAATACCAATACATTGCCTACATGTATCGTCTGTACTGTACAAGCTACAATTCTGATATAAATGGCGAAAAAACTTTTCGAATTTTACCTTTCCTTAGAAACGTATGGTTTTGATGGGTCACACAGGCCATGGCTCACTGTAACCTTAAGGCAGATTGCAGCACTGCCCTTAAACACATGTATGGTTAAAATCAAATGCGAAATTATCCCGTTTTAAAAAATTAATGCTGACAAACAGGAAAGGAAAAAAATATGGGGAAGGGAATAGTATTTCAAGAGAATGAAAAGGAGAAAATACCCACGGAACTCGATTTCTACGCGATCCCTGCAGCTTAGTGCACAGCGGGTATCCACTGAGCTTCGGGTCCAAAAAAGTGTTAGCGCACCGGCTGCAAAAGACAGGCCGATGATATTTCATGGCAATTGCGCCACTCGAATGTCAGGGATCAGGCTTCGAATTATCTGGCATATTGCAGGATACTGGATAACCTAGCACCATTTTTCATGGGTCGTTACTGAATTTCACACGAAAGGAATTCCCGTCATAAACATATGCTTTTCCACTCTAAGCGGTTTTCTCTACAATCCGCCACACTTAAAGAAAGGTTGCTGGACGTATGAACAAAATTTCGCACCCTCTACAGGTGTGAATGACACCTTTGTTATATGCGTATATATGAATGCTTGTAATGTATGTGAATAATTTTTACTTCATTTAAAACTATTGAAAATATTTGTTATGAAATCGACAGTGGAAAATAGCATCCGAAGGCAGTGAGAGAAGGATCTGGATATAACCGGAAAAATATGAGAGAAGGTTCATTAAAAATCATATCTACGGCTGACTGATAAACCTTAAGAATCCATCAAAAAATAAACTAAGAGAAAAATAACAAGAAATGAATGATCAATATATAAGAAATTATCTTACAAATTGGTGAGTGGGATACGAAAATTTTAACAAATAACAACGTTAAAAGTAGTATTTTATACAAATATCGCACGGTTCTATGATACAATATGGAACAATGTTATAATTTTTTTTCAACCCATAGCTTCAGAGTTTAATTTCACGTCGAATATTTCGGATGTCATCTATTATGATATAATTTTATTAAAGTTATTTTGTTAAGTTCTGATTTAAATTATTGACATTGACATATTAAAAGCACTGTACTGACCTCGTGTATGAGAACGCCGCCAAATCAAGATATCGGATGAAACCCCCTGATAAGATAAGCACTTAATTAAAATTCAAGTTCTTCCATAAAATGAGAAAAACGCAGTAATCCAGCATATACCAAACGGGTCCTGGTGCAATTCACGAACGTTCATGTCACATGAATTTTTAATTTTTTTTTTAAAATAACTGCCTCCCTACACATTCTCAGTTTAAGGTTTACAATAATAATACTTACAACTGTCCTAACTATATATGTAATGCACTAATAGAACAATTCACAACAGGTAAAACTTCTCTTGATTTATTGAAAAGCAAAACTTTGCGGCTAAAATGGATCGATCATACGTAGAAAAAAAAAATACTTCAGTTTTTACAAGGAAAAAAAACCCGCATCTCAAATTACCCTGCTGACCTTTTAAATTGCCTAAAATCATCTTTCGATAGTGGAGAAGGAGAAAAATCAGATTACAATATCACAGTCAATGAAAGCAATCTAAACAAAGAAGATAATTTTGAGTGGTAAAAAGAGGGAAGTAATTGACTGTAACTTTTGTTCACATAAGATCCTGATGTTCTGGCGTCTCCACTTAATAAATAATGATAACAACCTTTCATCGAAGATGAAATTTCATAGACAGACACGGAATTAACAGATAACCCATAATTACTTTTTGGTAACCGTAGAGTGCAATTACCTCGTAAGAGTGTATAATTTTAAAATCTCGCAGAAAGCAAATTTTTAATGGAAACTGTAAATTACAATTAAACATTATTTCTTACCGTTATCCATTCTCACAAATGTTTCTCTATACCCGATATAAGCTTATTTTGTACCGCAGAACAAAAAGACACTTAAAATTTAATGTAGTGGATAAATATTAATGCATCCCGGGTATTTTCAGACAAAATTTTGCTGTGGTCTTAGCGACAATTTCATACAGCACAGTATTTATTTCTTTAGCGTCGTTAAAAAGAAGAAAAAAATCGAAATGACTAAATGGACAACAAATGTTATATTTTTTAAAGTAACTTTACTTTTCTTCATTGTTGATATTTAGTCAGTTATTTCATGAACAGCAAAAAGCTTCAAAATTCCTATAATATAAACCAGAGCCCTACTAATTATAGTTTTTTTTTTTTTTTTCACGTTGTATGCTCGTGTAATAGTTAAACAGAAAAAAAGAACGCTGGCGCAATGACGGCCAAAACCACATTGAAATTTAAAATTTTCTTTAAACTTCTAACCTAAATGAATTTAATATAACAAACTGGAAAGAATTTTTTTATATTATTATTATTTCTGTACCCTGCTTTTAAGTCTCATGTATTGGCGTTTATTACTTATATGCGTGCCGAAACTATACTCCATCCCTCAAATTCATGGTTAGACGAGTACACCAACGCTCTTTACGCTTCCATCCCACTTAGCAAGGAATTTTGTGCCATTTCAGAAAAATTCGCCCGCTTTTAAGAAAACGTAAGCCTATTAACCTAATTCGCAACGTTTCTCAGACTCAGAAACTTAAAGGCGCGAAATTGTGAATTTTCATTTCCATGACTAACTTGTTCGGAGTCTTCAATATAAAAGTTGGAGACGATATGAGAACCCTGGTTTGAAAGAGAATATGTTGTGTGCCAAGTTTTCCCCTCAACAAATAAAATTCAACACGTCACTTTTGCAGAAAATACGTCTCCTACGTTTTTTTAGAATCATTTACCTACTGAAAGACATTTTCATCCCCAAATTACTCCCCTCTCTAGAGATCCGTCGCATAGAAACCTATTAATATAATTTGTCCTAAATAGACTTCATTAACAATACCCTTGCCTTAACATATACCTAAGAACGCGTATAAAGAAAAGGGGAGAAAAAAAAGTTATAAACTAATACATTTAATCATATATTTCTGAATTTATTATCAACTTTCTTTTTAAATGGAGCTTGACGCTCGTCACATTTTTTCCCCTCTCACTTTGATTGCTCAACCATTTTTTCCGCCCATCTGAATCATAAATTGATTAGCTTCCAAAGCTTGCATAACACCTAGTGAAAAAATAATTACGCGCTTGTATAAATAGACAGAAAAAAAAGGTATAAAGACTTGGAGATAATGAGCTTCTTCAGCATCTTTTTTTCTCCCCTCTCTTTCACGACACTGGGAAGAAATGAATAGAATGTAAAATGGAAAAGTTGATATAATGACAATAAGCGCATAAAGCATAGTTGTAATTAATTCTAGAAAGAGGAGAAAACGAACTTGAATTATTAACTTCATAATTTACGCCTCGCATTGAAAAGGCTGAAAAAAAAAAAAAAAAAAAAAAAGTGGAAAACGAAGCAATCAAAATTTGTGGATGTAGATTAAAATGGGCAGGATGCGTCAAGCAGGAAAATTAACAAAATTAGAAATACACGTTTTTAATCAAATTTTGTATGCTTGCAAGGCTAACGCAACTGTTATTTTCTCGACCTCACTGTTAAAAGAATTTCTTTTTAAAAAATAGTTTCGGGTAATTTCGACATTCTACTTCGGACACGGAAAGAGACGTTTTCTCCAATATTAACTGCATCTAGCCGTGAGGATTTTTACAGTGCAGCGAAAAAAAAAAAAATTATTTTACTTGTTTCTGTGAGATCAATACTTACCCATGGGGCAAAAAATAAATATAAATTTACACAAAGGTTTACATTTTAATCTCGGCTTCCCACAGGCATCTATACGATGTATTTTTTGCTAAACAAGTATTAAATCAGTAATCGATTTTAATTATCTGGCAGACTCTGCTTGAAAATACGTATTTCATTCTTGAGGAAGGAGGATAATTCTTTTTCCGTTTTTCCCATTAACCCAAATCCATGTTTTCTAAGATCACGAAACTTAGTCAAAGAAATGAGACATCTGAAATCTGAAACAACTCCTCCGTGTCTAATATTGATGAGGGCGCTTCAACAGATGCGTTTTCCTCCTTAATTGCCTACGCAAAATTAATGAGCCCCAGCCGGAAAACTATGAGTAATAAGGATTATGGATCTGCACCTCATGTTTCAATGCTTGTCGAACGCAGCCTAATTCAAACCGCAGGACGACATTATTAAAAGACAGTTTTTTTCCCCTTTTTCTTCTCTACCAAAACATCAGATCAGAAAATGCATAGTTTTAATGCTTATTATTCTAGCAAGCACGTCGGAGAAAATTATGTAAAACTAAATAAATAAAAACGGGTCGAACAATCAATAACAACACTCCGTTTGTAAGCTATAACTGCATTTAAAAAGGAAAAGCATAAGCGCAGAACATGGATCAATAATGCCAAAAAACCTCTTTTTACTCCCCTCCCCCCTCCTCACTCTACGCAAACAAAAATATTACGGAAATGTAAGTAAACATTGATCAGCCGGGCTTTTCAAAACGAGCAAAAAGAAACAACTCAAGCTTAATGTTAGAAAAGAGGTCTCCTCCATACACGCACTCAAGTCTCTAATTTTTCTCTCAAATCCCAAATGACAAAAGGTAGAAGCGAAGGGGGGGAAGTTCTCGAACATGGAAACGGTGGATTATGAGAATAATAAATGAAAAGAACGCAATTTTTCGTACTGGAAATAAATATACATACATACATATTATACATGAAAAAGAACAAGAGATAAAAAGAAATTTCTGTTTTATGTTCAGAAAATTATGGAAAGTTTGTCGCTGAAGCAAGATAAGATTACTCCGAGTTAAACTATATCGAGCAAGAAAACGAAGTATTTTAGTGACAGATGGATGGGACTGGAGGGAAGCTGAACGAAAAAAATAACTTTCTGAAAGAGAAAACATTTGGGGAATAGCCATTTTAAGATAAGAATCTAAAACACATAATCTGGAATCGATGAGACACTCTCGAAAAGCCAATGCAGCGGTAACTCGTGATAAAAGTCATCTTCATTTGGATCAGAAACTTTAAAAAAATAAAAATAATAAAATAAATAAAAATAAATTTTTAAAAATCTGCCGCAAGCACTTTGAGGTATATTAGGCAAAATGAATTTTAATCGACTACAACAGTACAGTATGCGATAATTTATTAGTTCTCATCATACGGACTCGCACATGCCTGTTTAAAAGCGGGTTTCCCTTGCAAAAACCATTTCTTTTTTCACATGGAAAAATTCTTCAAATAGGCAAAGTCTTTAAAATGTTATCCTATGCAAAAGAGTACCGCTGAAAACTAATAAAAATCTTACTATAATTTCTTTAATCAACTTTGTTTCTATTTTACGAGACGAACGCAGCCGTCTCCATTATTGCAGATATATGTTCAAACGAATGGAAAGTAGCATTCACAAAGTAATATATAAAATATTAATTAAGATTAGTTAGTAGGTTTTTAGAGAGCTTCAGTTATCTTTTGATATCAGGGGTTTAAACAGACCGGTATGTGCATGGGGAATGTATGCGCGTAAAATAAAATTCTCACAGTGAAGTTAAGTTAATATAGATGTAAAAAAATGTCATTCTAAGTATAAATCACAAATAAATGTGTAAAACTTTAAATTAATGAAGATAAATTATGTATATTAAATTTCCTTTTTCAGGTTAACACGGATATTGAATTTTCAGCTGTCCTACTGGGGGTTATAGGTAAGAAACTTTTACTCTAAACATTATGAGAAAAAATTGTGCACCAGTGTTTTTCAACGTGAAAGCAATTTTGATTTGCAGATCTACATAATAACAATATAAAAGAACGATGCGGATCATTATTAACAAAAAAATAAAAAAAAATATTTCTAATATGTATCTGTTCCTTTATGTAGGATAAAATGAACTTCCTTTTTGAAAATTTAATGGTCTTGTTTTTGTTTGTTGCATATCGTTACCGAAACGAGCATAATTTGATTATCCCGTAAAGAAATCTCGATTAATTTACAATATTTAAAATATTGTAAAATAGAAATATTGAGTGCGATTAAAAGTTTCATCTGACGCACACAGAAAGGCAACTTCAGGTCTTTTTCATGTGCACAAACACGAAAGGCTTCAATATAAATTCAAGTCAGTAATAAATCTCGTGTTTTTAATTATAACTTTAATAATTTCCCACCAGTCCTCAAGAAAAATTAATCTGATTCAACCGCGTACACATTTGTTGAAAGCTTTTCAAGAAATTGTTTTATGAAACATTATTCAATTTTTCTTTTTTTTCCGAACATTAATTGACACACAACAAATCATACAATCATTACACGTACCATTTCAGAAATATTAATGCACTACATCAAGTTTAGAATTAAATAATTCAAAATCTACTAATGCCATGATAAAAATGCCATGACTCTGAGTAATCCGACTTGAGAACAATTTTCAAATGCGGTAATTTCCTTCGTTTCGGCCGAAAAAAAAAAATCATACGCGTTTCCATGAGTTTATACATACTTTTTTTTTCAAACGGTTTTCAATTCGTGAATTATTTTGCCCACGATAAATAGTTTCAGAAACGGCATATTCCTGTTCTAAGGTGTGAAAAACTTTACTTGTTTAATCCTGTGAATTAATGAGACACATAAGAAATTCTAACGCAATGTAAACTTCATTCGCTAGTCACCTACGGTAGTAGCAATCGTAGCTAATAAATCCATCAGCTATTACGAGTCATTGATGTAGGCTATTTTTCCCTCGACAAACGGTAAGACCATTTACCTATTTCAGTTTACTCCGGTAAACTTTTCCAGCACATGCTCTGTTGCTTAACGAACTCAGTCACTTCGTTGAAAATTAGCCGTTAACATTTATTTACATACATGTACTAAAATAAATGCACCCCCATTGTATTTATTCTAGTGGTATTATGGATAAAAAATGAATTTGCGCTTTAGGATAATTCAGCTAGCAAAAGATTAAGGCTTTCTACCCATTTCTTCATTACGAAATGTTAACAGAGTATAATTATCCTCCGAAAATTTTCATTGCACATGTTCAAATAATCATCAGCGGATCTGCCGAAATTTGTAGGAAACTACGATTACAGGAAAAACACTTAACGATAAGAATAAGCGATGGGGGTAGCGAAACTAGGGCTTTCCGTGTAAGATATGCAAGGTGAAAACGGCAGAAAATATGACAAGCATATACTCGAAAGCTCCATTCTAAACAACCAAAATGATCTTTTGATGCGTTACACCCAAATAGGATAATGCTAAAATTTAAAAGGAACTTCTCCGACGTTTCCTCTAGTTTTCATAAAATGACTAAGGTTGAGATTAAAATGGGTTTCCTGTCAATCGTATATTAAAGTTTAAAACTAATTGTCATTCCAAATGGTTTACCTTTAATAGTTTTGACAGATACATTAGGTACAACCGATGACCTTCACGATAATAGATTTCTACTTTTCAAAATCATGTTTTGGTAAAAAGTTTTAATTTGATGTGTTCAATGCTACTGCTACAAGTACGAAAGAAAATTATCTTTTTAAAGGAGTGTCTTAGTGCGAATATTGACATTCCTTCACGCAGTGATAAAGATTTTCCCTTTCGAATATTAATGCAGTTACACACGCGCGCGAGAAATAAATAAAAAATAATTTTAAAAAAGCTATAAAATTTTCCACAAAGAATATTTTTACATATCCTGTTCAAATTACAGTAGCGAAACTAGAATATCAATGTTGTTTTACTCGGTTAATCTTTTCAACTACCCCTGAAAAGAGACGTGCAATAATGGGTGTTCGTGGGCAATGTGGATAGCTTAAGGGAGTGGGGACGACGGCATGCAATAACTGTCGTCATATTACACAAATTCCAATAAGCCGAATGTGTTCCCGAAATAGAAGAAAATATGAAGAGCTATACGGTGGAATGTTCGTATGCACTCGTAATTCTGATTCTAGAAAAAGGCTTTCGCAGAACCCTAATGTTACAAGATAATTGCACTTTCAAATTGATCACTACGTTTAGGCATACATTTCCATACTAAATATGTAAAACATTGTTTTCGATCCATAAATTTTAAGCAACAATTTAGAGTTGCTTAAAAATTAATAAACAGTCGCATCATGGCAATAAATACAACGAAAAGACTTCAACATAGTTTGATATTTATGTTCCGGAACAACAAGATTTGAAAGGTAACATATTTTTAAAAAAGTCTAATAATAGATTCAGTGTAACTAACGTAACTGGATGTACTCGTATATACGAGGAAAATAAGAATTATTTCGGTGTTAGGTGGTAGATCTCGAAGAGACATCAACTACTTCATTTACTACGTTTAATGCAAAACTTATGCCAGTCTAGTTTTCTTTACTGTGGTCATAGCTATTGCAAATTTTCAGAAGTGAAATTAGCCAGAAATTACCATTTATAGTGTCAGATGTTCAGCAGCATAGGGTTAAGGGTAATGTAATTATGTGGTCTCTTTAGCTCGAAATGCACAAATTCACACTGAATATTTTCATTGTTCTTTCGTTTTTCATACAGAATTTCAGAATACAAACTGAACGGAAAAGGATATCCCCTCTTAGATACGCAAGAAATGATAGATAGTTAAAATGTAAGTATAAATTCTGTATCTTTGTCGTTCTACAAATACGTGAAAGATGTTTTTTCAACCTCGGATCTCAAAGGGAAAGAAGTTGACGACAGGTGGTTTCAGAATCTCAAACAGCACTTCTCCCATAATCCATGCAAATTACACCATTGTTGGCAGAAAATCCTTTTCTCAAAATTCAAAATAGCTTCGAGATTCAGAGGGGCTTTTTCTCTCCTCCTTTACAGGAACTGAAGCAGAAGCAGAAACTTTTAAAAAAAAAATACTGTGGGAGAAAAAATACAAAATAATAAGCATACCAGGGTAAAAAGAAATTTAAGAAGATTCTCACACAATTTCCGAAACGCTGTTTGGAGGGGTAGTCCACCCCTTGTCCTCACCACCCCTCTAGGTTACCAGCTGTTCTAGAAGACAGACGATTTGGGGAGGAGGGAGAAGTATAGGTCAGGTGTAGCGAGACCTCCTTGAGATGAATAGCACCCATTAGGGAGAAAGATGGCTCTTTTCAGTTTGAATCTGGCAACAGCTGCTACGGACATTCTGAAGAGAGGAGGGGGAACACATAGAAGTCTGTGATGTTAATCCACCTCTCTTAGAAATAGAATACTAGACAGATATCTAGCCGAGCACTTACCTTCCCCTTTCTATTAAGTTTTTGGATGCGATACAAGGCTTTGGAACATGCGCCTTTGAGGATAAATAATTTGATAGGCAGATGGTACAACAAAATCCAAAGTTTAGAAAAAACGATATACGCTCAAACGATTCTTTTCATTAATATGTTTGATGATTATGAATATCTTAAGGTCTTTTCAATGTACAATAACAGCATAATCAATTTCATTATGAAAGAAAATCTTAACTGAACTGGCCAAATGTCAGCATAACAGTGGCATATTCAAGCCCTACCTCACTCATGTTCGGTACCTAAAAACTCTAGAGAAAACTTGTATTCTAATTCATTTTTTCTCCATTCAGTTAAAATCGAACAAAAATCAAACTGTTTTCACACAATTTCGACGTGCAGTTTTTATATCTTAAGTTTAAACATTAATATCTTCATATACAAGAATGAACGACTGATGCTGTAGAATACGACACCTAAGAACAGGAAAATTATTGTTGCGCGTACGAGAATCACAGTTGATTTTTTTTCATTTAATTTTTTGATACAAATTAAGACTTTCTTATCTGAACCTTTAATCACTTTGCTTAAAAATTTAACTTTTTTTCTTCTTCTACCGTAAATGAATCAGATATGAAAAAAGTGCAAACAGAGCAGGAAGATATATTCACATGTATCAAACAAGGAACGTTTTCAGGACGAAAAGGGTTGAATTTATAAAACACTGGTATAGCACTTACTGTAGTGTTCATCAGTGTTGCTTGCGGTAACAAACCATAATTAGCAAGGATAATCTGGAAAACGAATCGGGCAAAACCTATTACAACATTTCCTTCCTGTTTTGGCAATGTTTCAAATAAAGTACTCTTGGATCGGTTTACAGTTTTGTCAAAATCCATCCCAAATAGTGTTAAGAAATAAGACAATACAGACATACGGAGCGAAAATAATAACTTTTTTTTTTAAAAAGCTACGAAAGACCGAATTTAAAATGATTAGTAACTGCAGCATGTGTCTTTAAAATATAGAAATATAACAATTTTCGCACGACGAATTATTTTTAATAAAATCGCAAAATAATGTACATAATCACATATGTATGCGAGAATTATTCAAAAAACGCAAGCCAGGAATCATAAGGAACAGCACATTAAAAACCCATGAACAGCGCTTTAAAAAAATAAATAAATAAAAGAAATTCAAGGTGAAGCTGAAATTTTCTGGGGGGAGGGGGGGGGATCTAGCATCATTGGCAGAGCCACATAGAAATATAAGGCTTGTTGTAGGGGGTGTTATGGGGAGGAAAAAAAGAAAAGATGTTGAGTTATAGAGGAGATTATACACCCGTATCATAAAATATGCGAACGTTTAAAGAGAACATAAAACAAGCCATTTCGTTGACTACGCGCCTGTTCCCGGTAATAAAACATTCATGATGGGACAAAGTTAAGACAACGTTTAAAAACGGAGGAAAGGACCAACCATGGTATTTTTAGAAGTTCGATACCATGGCTGTCAAAATTCGCACAAGGAAAAAAAAACCTTGTTTATCCCATACGTTAAATGAACGTAAAATAATGCTTCCCTCCTTCCAATACATCAAAATATTCGATAATACTTTTTTCAATTAAAGTGTTAAAAGTACTATTAAATAATCATATTTTCACGACTTAAAGATTAATAATAAAGCAAATAATGAATAAATAGTAATTATTAATAAAGAATAATAACAGAGTCAGTAATTAAATACGGGCATAATTGAAATATACAAGCAATAACTATACATTTCAAAGCATTAGTTTAACTAGTGAGATGAATTTGTTACGAAAATGAGATTATTAGAAAATGTAAAATGTTTTATTTGTATTTTACACAAAGTATTTAATGCTGTGTTATGCGATGCTCCTCCTTTTAAAAAAGAAATACTTTATTTCCGCTATTATTAGAAATTTAAATCAGCGTTTACAATATAACTCGTAATATACTAATTTGAAATCTTGCAGTATTGTCGTACTATAAGCATGTCTTAAATGAAACTAATGTTTAAACACATTTCCACTGATTCGTGAACAATGCATTGAGAAATTTGATAAAAAGCTGAAGTGGGTTCAAGCATTCACCATTTCTCTCTCTGTAAGTTAAGAAATGGCAAGTAAGAGCCAAAATAACTATAGTAATTTAGTTATATATTACTTTTAACCTAGAGAGTTAATATTTCTTTTATTCATTTTTGTTCAACACTTAAAAAAAAAAGAATAAGTTTTGATTAGGTGAATAGTTTTTAAAAAAAAGATTATGCTCAGAAAATATAAACATCGAGTAAACTTGAAAAATAAAATAAAATAATTAAATAAAAATCTTTAATATATATATATATATATATATATATATATATATTTATTTATTTAGGGTTTATCTTCTTTAATGCATGACATTTTAAAAACATAGTGCTATTATAAATAACGCTTTCTTTCAAATACGAAAACACAAATGCGAAACAATGTTTCAAATAAATACGTACAGTATACCTCGAATCAGAAAATACATCCACTTCAAGATTTTAAAAGGCTTGTCATGTTTTCCCCGTTCTTTATTTTCTTTAGCCAGATAAATTACACTTCCAAAAAGAATATAATTTCCTGTTGCCACCCTTCCCAATATAATATTTCAAAGATTCCCACGAATCAATAAAAAGGTGTTTTCATAAATCTAACGCAGACGATAAAAGGTTTACAGAAAAATAAATTAAAGCCTCAAATAAATAGAATGCAGGTTGTTAAAGTGAATTGGTTTGGAATTCTGTATGTTTAAGCTATGATACATGGCATTCAAATAATAGAAGAAATATCGTTATATTCAAAGTTTTGAAAATAATAGAAAACATTTTAATAGTCATTCATAAAGGGGGAAAAACTACTAGGTTTTTAAAATATTCTCCAAAGCGGAAGTATTACTGAAATCCTCTCCTAAAGGGCCGTCATGCTCCTTTCCCTCGAGTTTCCTAAGAACTACTAGAAGACGATTTAATTATTATATTTATTCAATACAGAGTTATTCAATCGTCTTTAAGGACATTCCTCAATGTTATCCATACTACACAAATTCAACTTTCGTACACTCGAATTAAAGGTGCTTGCTACATGCGAATAGGTACTAGTAAATACAGCTTTCGTGCAACAATTTATACCGAGAAAAAGAAATATTTTCTGATTTAATTATTTCTAGTGTTTATCTTATTCATTAAATAATATAAATTCAAGTTAGGGAGTAGTGTTACAAGCCTCTTTTCAGTATAAGAGTTTAAATTGTATATTGGAAGCAACGGTAGGGCAAAAACAAAACAGCTATAAATTAGGTATTCTGCAAATACAGTGTTGGAAATTATACAGTGTTTCTAGGGGAAAATGTTTCTACAGTAAGTATACACGTAGTAATTTACAGTTATAAGATTGTATCCTCCAAGGTGCGGTTAGAACAGAGGGAGAAAAAGGATTTCGCAAAGTGCGGCCATAAATTGTACATTACAGGTTATCAACCTTTATTTTTTTCTCGACAGTGATGTACTTAAGCATCTGGCTTAAGCTCATTATCACTTAAGTATAACTGTCGAGTTAGCTTTGCCTTCAATAACTGGAAGGTGTGGTGGGGTCATTAAATTTTTACTTCCATCTTTGAAATTAATGAGATAAGATAGTTTCGCAACTGCAACGGACGAGGATGATTTTATGAACAATAGCATTCGGGTTCAGAATTCAGATCTTAAGGTTCAGGAATAAATACCAATATTAATTAAGAACAGGGCAATTTTAAATTTAGATATTTATCGATGGCAACAGTTAACAGAAGAATGAGACACCATAAGTTTAAGACACTTGACCTGGTTGACATGTTCGTGTCTTCGAGGGATTTGAGATAGTTAAAGTATTTGCATCAAATGTAATTGCTCAAATGTAATTGCTCAGCTGCATTGAGTTGTATTAGAGGTACAACGTGGGTAACGAGCGCCCTTTGGCAACCTTAAATTGTCCCAATCTGAATTCTAAAATGAATACATGATAAGGCTCTTCAAACTTGTTTTGGAGGTTTACAAATGTGCTTGGATCTCCTTTGGACTTTCGTTGCAGCTTTCCTTGGTTCCTATGCTTCTGGTTATAACAGGCATTTCACGGACTAAGCAGTTTTTATAAAACTGCCGTAAAAAATACGCCTCCGTTAGTTTTACATACATTTCACGCATACATTTTGCAGTATAGCAATTACACAGTGCTCATTGCTATACATATAGACTAGCTGAATACCCGTACTTCGCTACGGAGTACATTAAAATTAAATACAACGGTCAATGTATGCAATTAATTTGTATGTTTAATATCTATAAAACATACTAATTTGAATTGAATTCTTTAAAAACTTCCGTCTCAATTAGTCTAGTGGTTAAATTTTATATTTTAACGTATTTCAATATTATTTTTGTCAATTTATTTCGTTGTTTTGCACATGTCACAAAATTAATTTAAAGTATCACAAAAAGAAAAGAAATCACGTGATCAGCATTTAATAAATTAAATTCTAAAAATGAATCTTTAAAAATTCACCAAAAACCAGAAAATGGAGGTAAAGATTCGAAAAAGATTTCGTTTTAAAGGAATTTTTATGATCTTTCTCGTGATATATATTTTATAACCCTCGGATTATTATTTTAAAAGCAAACTTTAAAGAATGTTACAAAAACAGCTTAAAAATTTAATTTTAAAAAACTAAGAAGAATTTTTCATAACTCTTTCTTAGTGCACCTCTACTCTATAAGAAGAATCGCCATGCAAAATTTCAGCCCTTTAGGTCCAGCGGTTTGGTCTGTGCGTTGTATGTCAGTCAGTCAGTCAGTCAGTTACGGAACTGTTTTATATATATACAGATTATGCGTTTTATAGCCGATTAGCGAGACCTATTTTTAACGTATGACTAAATACTGTAAGTTATCTATTTAAATGTAACCATTCTGTGAACAAGTTATTTTCCTTGAGTTTCCTTCGTCAACAAGCAACCTGATAAACATGAATTTCTTTGAAATGCACATGAATTGGTTACAACAAAAAAGACAGCTCGGAGAATTAATTAAACAGCAATACACGTAGTTATTTTATTCAAAATATGAAAGTTTAAATATTGTAACGTCCTTAGCAAGGGGGAAAATGCCACCTAGCGTTCTAAAAGAACTAGATTGAGAAAATGTAAATACAAGGAGTGTAAAGGGCAACAAGCCTGTCTAGTTAACCTCGGAAGTTTCGGTTTTCAGATCTGGACAGAAAAGTTTTAAAAAAATTGAACATACATAGCACGTGTCGAACAAATGTGAATTTCTAGCTGTAACAAACATTCAATTATTATAATAACTACAGTAGGATAATAATGACCATCTTCTTTTAAAAAGATCCTATTTGAAAGATTTTAAGCTAAATGTCAAATCCAATGCAATCAGTGGTAATCCCCTCCCATCCTATATCATTCTTTCCTGTACATCTCAATACTGAAGGAAGAATTTAGGTCCTATTTCTCTGGCTGTTGCCGCACCTACCTCTTTTAATAACTTCCTTAAACAATGTGTATGTCAAAGAAACATAAGGTAAGAGGGAAAAAAAAACACTTTGCTGTACGTCAACGAGCGAAAAGTTAATTCCAAGCACATTTCATTCTGTTATGCAATCACGAGAGTATGTGTGTGGGGGGGGGAGGGGGCGCGACATGGTATAGCAGCTGTATTTTGGGTGGGGTTAAAACTTTGCTTAACAATCAGCATAATAGAGAACATATTGTGGGTGAGGGTGTACTTTTCATGGAGTGCGTAAACTTTGTAGCTATCAATTACGTGGGAAAGAGGGAAAATATACCGTCGGTTAAGTAAAATATTTCTTTTCAATATTAATAAGAAAATTTCGGCTGATCAGAATTGAACAAACGCATAATCAGAACGAATGTAGCTTATAAGAAACGGTTTCAGATCATCTACATTACATTTCACCAAAGGAGTATATTTAATTAACCATGTGTAACCTATTATAAACAGTCTTAAAGTCATCTTATTATTAACAGCTGAAAGTAAAGAATCGTATGTATGTTTGTTAGTGAACAGTCTGGGCGACACGGGGACGGGCTAATCTCGCGAACCGAGCATAGCAGGATATCGCGACTGGTACCGATGGACGCGGACGGACGAGACGCAAGCACTGATGCCATCCTCAACTTTAAACTTTTTTAATTATTAAATTAACACTGCCGAACTCAAAGGAAGCGGACAACAGAAACAGCTGACATTCCGGGTGGGCCAGCTCCTTTCCGTTTCGCAAATTTGCACTACTTTCATGAATGCAAAATTCAACTTTTCCGTTCACCAATCGATAATTTTTTTTTATTTCCATGTGTTCTACAACTCTTCATCTTTAAGGATATACATATTTTAATAAAGTTAAAAATGTTTTTCATTGCAAACGATGCTTTTTCCACAAAGCAGTTTTCCGAATTTCACGAAATCGAAAATTTTCATGGACAAATATTTCGGTTTTCTGCACCTATTAATGTCAATTTTACGATTTATCGGCATTTGCTAGATGTTCAGCTTCCAAAATATACCAAATACATTATTTAAGAAGAAAAAAAAGTTTTCATTCTAAAAAAACGCTTTTTTAGAATACTCACTTTTGAAATTTCTCGCGCTGATCGTTATAGTATCTTAATGTAACTGAATGCCGAGTTCGTAATTTTTTTGACTTATTCTTTAACTCACTAATAACTCCAGCAAGTTCGTGACATTTGTTTCTAATTAATTAGCTACTGATGAGGATTCTTCCACCACTAATTTTGAATTCATCAGAACTGCCTTTCTATTATTTAAGCACTTTCCCCCCCCCCCATGATATTTAATATTTTCAATCGGTCATGTTGCCAAAAGGAAAAATTATTAGTTGAGAACGAGTCATTTAATAATTGAAATCCAGAAATAATTTTAAAGTAACAGAAACAATTTTAGTTTTAGGAAATGAGAAGTTAAAACCTTTAGACTTTTTTCTAATTGAATGAACTTCCTTTTTTGTTTAAAAAGCAAAATTTGAAAACGGAAATTTGAAAGAATTATTTCAAAAGCCAAAAACCAAAATTTGAAAAAGAGAATTTTAAATAATTATTTCGTTTTTTAAAAATTCTAACATATTTTTAAAAGTGATTAAACAGATTTTAATCTTTAAAAAATAAAAACCATTTCATTTTAAATCGAAAAAACAACACATCGGGTTGCCACTCAGCTAGTATTCATTAAAAGTTGTTAAAGATCTTTACGAATACTAAATTATGGACTTTAATTTTTAATTAAACAATTTCAAAAAATAAATAAATCTGTAACCATAAAATTTTTGTCCTCCATTCCAATAGAAATAAAAAAGTGTTTTAAATTAAAAGTTTATGCAAATCCTTTAAAAATAGTTTTCGACTTATATTTTTAAATATGACGCGTTATATCGAATAATACCTAGAATCGTAGTTTGTTGATAAAACAAATGAAGCTTAGGTTGCACGGCACTGTGTAACGAGACGAAAGAAATTTAATCTTTTGTTGTAAGTATTATTGCAGATGATCACAGATGGGAGTATTTGAATACGGTAACCTTGCGAGCTAATTTGAATTGAAGAGAGAAAAGTGCCTTCATTTTTTTTCCCCCGCATTCAAATTCACATAGTATTTTCTGAGTTACTAAAACTTTAAGGTCGAAACTCCGCATTAAGTGCTGGATATGAAAAGCTTAATCATATAAATGCACCAAGACTTATTATTTAGGCCGAATTAAAATTTACTCTCCGAGTACATTATTTCAGCTGACGGAAAGAAACTTTATAATTTCATGGAATCGTGCAACGATTAATCTTTTAATGTTTTGAACGGATAAATCTGAATGGGAGCACCATTAGTTAAAAGCAGATATTTTTCAAAGAGCAATTATTCTTTAATCTCTTTATTGCAGATGCATTATACAATGCATTGAACGCAAAAGAGCATTCCGCTTCGAATTTGGAAAGCTTTAATTAACGTATCCTCGCGAATTCCAGTCGGAGGTTATCATAAATTTTCGGATCGTCGCCAAGGGGGCAATATCTTTGGCCTTCTTTGTTCCATTTCCGCAGTATCTCAAGAACTGCAATCCACTCACCGAGAGAGATGATGAGAATGTGAGGGATGGAGAAGGGGAGAGGGGACGCAGAAGATGATGAAAGGAAGCACACATGTGGTGGTTCAAAAGGAAATGCGAGATCCTCCGTAAAACAACACCCGCTCTTTGCCACTTCTCTTCATGTTCCCACTACTTTCGAGCAGCCGAGATGATGGGATACTGGGGGTGAAGTAAAAATCAGAATGCTTATTTAGAGGGACGATATAGGAATATATACTCGGGGGAAGAACCTGCGCGTGGATTATTCCATACGACCAAAGGGGTACGTAAATTTCGCATAAAAAATATCGAAATTTCGCAAAAAGAAAAAAAAATTAAAATATATAAAATTTCGCATTTCTTCGCAGAAACATATATAAATTCAAATTTCGTATTTTTTTAAAAAATCACAATTTTACTTACTTGGTTAGGTGAGTATCAAAATTCTTAATTAAAAGCTAACATTGTAGTAGTCTCCCCATTCTCTTCCTTAAGTCTTTAGCCATAAGTAATAAGCAAATTTCAAGAGTGAAATCTCTCAGTTAAAGACCGTGGATGGTCTTAGATAAGCAATTATGTTAATAAATTATTACTATTATTACCTAATTTCGCTTTAAAAACCGTTTATCACCGAGTTTTCGCCGAAAAGTAGTAACAAAATAATTTTCGCATTTATTCGCTCATATCGCCAAATTTCGCATTTATTCGCATCTATTTCGTAAATACGAAAATTACGTATCCCTAAACATCATTTATCGCATCAATTTTGCTACGATTTACTCTTTTTCTCTGTCTCAATCCTCAAGCATCTTAAAACCACGGAAGGTTGCTAAGTTTCTTTTTGCAATGAAGTGTTACGTTGAAAATTTCCTTTACCTAGTTTACTCACATCAATTCACAAATGTAATTAAAATCGTACAAATATAATATTGGTCTGAATAACGTAAGAAACGAGGCACCGTAAGACGTGAGAATTAGACGCCTGGCAACGCGTGGTATCATGTCAGCGAATGCTGAGTTAGATTTCAAGATATCACTTACAGAATAGAGTATGGAAATATTCGGCGGAAGATTTGAAACTATTATTAACTGCAGAGAAACAAAAATTTCTATAGTAATTGGGAGGGGGGGGGGGATAAGTGCTTAAATAAATCATTATTTTTAAGTGCAAAATGCATCGTTAATGATTGCTTATATTGGTCACATTGAATAGATTCATACTGCAGTATATGATAGGTCTCACAATAAAACATAATAAATACACACCATTTAAAGATATAATATGCAATCTATATTTTACCAAATAAAGTTGTACAGCTTCGCTATGATTTGATGGGGATTAAAGGAATAACGTCAATTTTGTAATTCGGATGGAGGAAAATATTAATTAGCGATATAAAATTTCCTCTTGAAAATTTTATTGAGATATGATCAGAAAATCTTCAAGTGTTCCTTAAAAACGGGTTTAAAGAAATAACTTTTCAGTTTTTCTCTCCTTTGAGCTATTCGCATCGCTTTAGCTCTGTTGGAAAAGAAAGAAAACATGATAATTTCTTTTCTTTCAATCATTTTTTTTCTCCTAAAAAAATACTTTAAGAGAAATACCTGTAGTCTTAGATTAAATTTACAACTATAAACATGTCTTTTTATGTTTAAATTTCGTTGTTCAAAGAGAAACAAAGAACTTATTCTGCATGCTTATGGGATAATCATCTCGCAATAGGTGAAGCAAAGCTGAGAATATGAGGCATCTGTAAGGCTATCAAATGGTCGGTAAAGTACTATCTTATTTAAACATTCAAATTGGCCTCCATTTATGAAAATTTGTGATACTTATTAAAATTATTGAAGCTGACTGAAATGTAGAACTGATATTCTAGCTTAAGAATAAGCTTACTTCATGGGGGGAGGGAGCTATTTTGAAACTAGTATCAACAACCGAATTTGAAATGCAAAACAACTTGCGAGCTCATTCTGATGTTTATTCATGGAAAGGAACTAAAAGTAATTTTTTTACAATTCTCCAAAAGGCAAACAAAATTAATAATGTTCTAGACCGACAAGCCCCTTTCTAGAGCAAGCACTGTCATCTGGATAGACACCATCCTGAAGGACAATATAGACTAGAAATGAGGAGTAAAAACTTGCTTTGCAATTAGCTAAGAAAAACTGTCAATGAACACAATTTCTCTCACTGGCTGTTCAATTTCATGTTCGATCCGACCGTTTCAAAGGATTGGGATCAGAGAGGACGTATTACAGAAAGCGAAACATAGGAATTTCGTCACCAACAGACAGGCAGTCTTGAAAAATAAGGAAAAATATTTTGAACACTACTAAATTCTTGACGGCTGCTCGCGCATAATACAAAGCAAGTTTCATCACTTCAGGCAGAGATTTTAGAAACAGAAAGCGCTGGTTTTATGCTATTGAACTGACGTACGATTTTTAAAAAGAAAATATTCTATTTTTCCAGTCTAATAATATTGATATTTACTTCGTTATATAAACTATATTCTAAAATCCGGATCATCCGAGAGCGAATAACCGAGAATAAGAAAATTAAAATTAAAATGCAAACTGCCCGAAAGAATACAAAACAGCCCCCCTCCCCCTTTTTGGGGTGGGTGGGTGGGAACAACCTGAAAAACACTTGAAGACTGTTTGAAGTTTAATAATAACCCTATTTAAATCCCTCTAAGTAGTTTAATTTGAAATAACTTAGGGCTTAAACCCTTCCAGTTAATGATCTTTTACATACAAATGACCAGTCCGTAAAAAATCCCCCTCCAACCACCTTTTTTAAAACGAAAATAAAATTAAATATATTACGAAAATATTACCAATTTTATGCATTTTACACCAGAACTGAGGCCAAATCTGAATTATTTTTAAATTAGTTCAAAGTTACTATCAAGCACATAAATTAATGCCAAATTAAAACTTTCAGAAGTTCAGAACTTTTTTCGAGTAGAAAATAAGCAGAGAAACAAAAAAGGGAATAATTTAAAATTATAGAACTCTATAACTATTTCCGAAACACTAATTTTAAACAACGATTCATGTTGAAAAAGTTTTATCAAGTGATTATAAAATGAATTTATTCACATGGTGTTCAGCTGCTTTGAGTTAAAGTGGCCAACCCAGGCTTAAAGCAATTATTACCCATACTTATTACGAAATTCATTTGATGCACGGAGGAGCAACTTATCTGGCGACAACCAGGCGAACATTGTTAGCCAGAAAATAAACATTTCACTCAAGACCATGCCACAAATGAAATATTTCTTACTTCCTTTTTTTTCCCTTCTTTTGAATCGTTATCTGCGTCTCAAAACCTGAGCAATAAACTCTCTTCGTCGAAAATAAACAGCCATTTCCCGTCCCTGTCACGTAACAGATCTTAAAAAGGACCCCGTAATAATATTTTAAATAAATAGCACGTGAACTGGGAGAAATATTTTCGTATCATGGTCACGTTAAGTCGTGATCGGAGCCGTACCTGTTGTACGGCCCCTAGCGACAGATGTGTTCATTCTTCCTGCAACGTTTTTTCCATAAAGAACCGCTATCGCCACCCATTTATCTGGATTTGATCGATGCAAGTTCATAAATCTCCAGAGAGATGCGAGCTAAGTTTTCAGGATTATTCGTCTCGGGAGTGTTCAGGATCAGAGGCAATTGTCGAGAGTTATAACTGATATATTTCAGAAGAATCCTAAAAATGCTGGCTACGTAGATGTATGTGGTATGTCTCTAAGATGCACATGACAACAAATCAGGTGAGGTGTATTGTTGAAGATTTGACCTGCGTTTGAAGGACAAATACCTGAAACCTGGGAGACTTTCAAGAGGCATTACTCGTTTCAATGAAGTTTTATGAACGAAATTTAAGCATGTTCAGGGGGATTTGACTGTACTCACCAATTTATGAACTGCAATTTTTAATTGTAATTATTCTTGAAAAAATTTACCTATGTTTGTTTATTGGAATATTCTCTTTATGAGAATAGTAAAGCCATGCTTTTATGGAACCATATATTCTTCAGCAAGAAATAAAATAATATTTAGAATCACCAAGAGAGGTTCAAGTACTACTATTGAGTGTAATGAATCGAGTGGTAGAGATGAATTTGCAAACTGCAGGTTAATCCTGATACGTTCAAAGAGTTAGTGACTCTACATTTTACTCTCCCACCTAGGAAATATTTAGTTTTAATCTTACAGCAAAACAAAACAAACAACCTCCCACCCAAAAAAAGAAAGAAAGAAAGAATATTTAATTTTAAAAGAAACATGCTTTTCATAATATCGTCAAACAAAAGGGTAGAAAGTAATAATTAAGCAAAGACATCATCATAGAAAAAGAATACATTAAAGGGGAATATATCATGTCTCCCGTGGGAATTCACTAGCACTTTTAGAGCCAATAACGTTCTTTAAATAAGGGCTTAATGCGTAGCAAACGGGCTTACTGCATCATAGAATAGGTTCTTAATCTATGATAATGTAAATCTGAGCTAATTAAGGTATACAGACCTTTACGTTGGTTGGGAAAAGGGTTAAAGAAACTTTTAAATCATTATTTAAGAATAGACAGTGAAACTGCTATAAATGGAAAACGTGAAAATATGCTTTTGAATTGATATGAAATAAGTATTAATTCATTTTCCCCTTCTTTTACAGTTTTGGAACCGATTAAAAATGATGTCGAAAAAGAAAATAGGTAGGTAATAAATCCACCAGTTATGATAATGCATTTTCTTTGTAAGCTAATTTAGTTTTTAGTTCCATGCATTATTTAAGAACTTGATACTGTTAATTTAGCATTACATTTAGTTTCACATCATTAATATATATTATGATATGTTCATATCGGTGTCTTTACAAATAAAGAATTCCCCAAAAATTGTTTCTGTGCCTCACTCATTTTCCAACATGATTTTCAAATTTTCTTTTCTTTGCAGGCGCACGCATTATGCAGTTCCATTACTGGCGAATTTGTAAAGGCTAAAAATCTCCTTTTGGTGAGACACGATATACACACGATTTTCATGCAGTTAAAAATTATTTCTCCCTTCTTAACGCAATAGAATTTTGCAGCCATTCTGTATAATAGATTTTCAACGAGTCAAACTTAAAAGAATTTGTAGACAATCCCCCCCCCCCCTTTCCAAGAATTTATATTGCGGAAGACTGGAAGGCTGGGATAGATGTTCCCATCTTTCACTGACTTGTGGATTTTTAAAACTGTATTTTTCCAGTTTTTTCAGTTGACCAGTCTTATCTCTCTTTGGTAGAACCATTAAAGGAAGATCTTACGAAGTGACTTCAAAATAAGCATAAGTTTACAAGCATATAGTTCACATAAATGAGTTCTGGGGTAGCTGATTGGGATATTGCAAGTTTTGATATCATAGGGCTAGTTTTATGTGTACTAGAACGACACCCGAGTTACCTAAAATCAATAACGCGAAGATGATAAAACAGCGAAGCAAGTATAAAAATTGATTTCAGTGCTAAAAATATATGATGGAGCATACGTCATAATAAGCCTGAAGTAACTTCAAATCCTAAGACTGAGAATCGCATCCTAAGATGGGTTTGTAGGCTTTAAAAGTGACCCGACGAAATCCATGAAATTTCTATTTGAAATGTTTGTCAATACAGAAGAACAATAAGCACATACTGAGTACATATAATTGAGAGAATGACGTAAAATTATGGGTCAAATGCATTCATCAATACATAACAATTAGAGCAAACTTCACTGCCTTAAACGCTTTCACACTTCCAAAATAAATAAAAAATATTTCCATCCTCCCGAAATAAATAAAAAAAATATTTGCCTATTTTCATGCTAACTGCCCATACAACTGAATGAGAAGAATCTGAAGAGCTCTATTATACAGTAATAGAGAAAAATTTTTAATACATAATTTCTAGCACCTGTCATATTCTTGTACCTCCGCGTCCTCTTATTTTTTTCTACTTCTTTGAGGCTCAATTCATGCAATTGGAAACTGTGGAACACAAATAGAGCCTTAGTTGTTACTTGCGATCCCGACAGATGGCAGCACAACGTAGACCAATGGAAATAAATACTTTATCCCTCACCGTAGTAAAAATATTCGCACATCACATTCAATAACAAACAAATAAAAAAAAAAAGAGGGCTAAAATACACCAACATAACGGAACGCTAGTAATTTTTTTTGAAAAAAGCTGTCTCTGAGCTGTAATATTTATATGAATAACTGATTTACAACAGTTTAAAAATTTGTGCTAAATTATACATATTAACCAAATTTAAATTTAAATATAAAAATTAGATATAAAAAAGCATAAAACGTTATTAATCAAATATTTTCATTAACTGTTTTATCTGACCCCAGCATAAAAAAACTCGAATCGAACAAAAAAATTTTAAAAAGCAATTAACAAACGATTAATTGCATTCAAAATGACCCCCCCTAGAATTTACGAAATTTTATAAATACAGTTTATTTCACAAATCTGTATTTAAGTGGTGTTTAAATTTTCAATATTGATTTAATTTTTGCTATCGTTGAGGTATTATATTTTTGCGATTTATTTACAATAATATTGCCGCGTAAAAATAAGTATTTTACATCGACCTTTAACTTCAGTGTAAAGTTAGATTCTGTCACATGACACCTTAAACCGTAAAACTAAAACGGAGAATATAAAATAGAAAGACTTCCGCTATTTAGGAGCGGGGGGGGAGGGGGGGGGGGAAAGATACGCTTTAAGAACGCCGTTTGAGACTAAGACGAGTGTGCGATAAATGCTAAAAACTTATTTTGTAAATACTATTTTCTTTTTTCAGGACACTTATTTCCATAAACATTTTTTTAATTAATATTTTAAAAATATTCAAAAATTTTAATTTATATGTATCAAATAAAAAATTTTAATAATTTAGGACAAACCAAGGTTTAACACTATCTAACTGTCTTGTACAGAAGCGAAGTTTTGGTATGAAAAACCAAAAAAATATACATTTTAAAATGCGAGAACCAAAATTACGGCCGTTGAAGAAACAGAGCCAAACTAAGATACTGTAATTTATTTTTGGTAACTTTAAAAAATAAATACAAAGTTTAAAAACAATTTCTACGTAATTAACAGGTCCTCACAGTTATTGAAACACTATATTCACTATAATGCATTGTTGGTTTCATTTGCTTCCCATAGATGGCAGCAGCGATTTGAATTTCATTTCCACTAGTTTACATTTACCTTTCGAGATCGAAAAACGAATTTCTCGTACCTACACATATATAATAATGTCATCAGTACATACGCTCTCTTTGATCTCTAAAAATGTAACTAAACGGTCAAAATTTACTAATGCTTGGTATTATGATTACATTTTTCAGTATACTTGTAAACAGATCGTAGTTTTCCTGCAATATTTTTTAATCATATTAAAATGAGCATCGTTCCAATGATACTTATTTTGTTACCTTAAAAAAAATCATGCCCGAAAAAAAGTCAACATTCACGAATCTTTTATTTAAAATATATCAGTGGAGGGAATTACAGATACTACTTATGAAGGTTAAAAAATACAGTCAAACTTGTTTTTGTGAGGGATACACACACGGGACTACCACATTTCATGTTGAGCTCATGTTGAGCTTGAGATAGGGATCGCACACACACACACACACACACACAACAAACAAAACAAAATAAATAAATAAATAAATAAAACTTAATAAATAGCTAGAACAAGTAATTTTTCACGGCATATTGAAGAAGAAAAAAAAATTATGTGGTGGAGAGGGACCGCGTAAAAAAGTCTCACTTAGAAAATGCGTCAAAGCTGTACGAAATAGCGAGAAAGTGCTTTCCAAACAAAATAAATAATTAAATTACACATGGAAACATTTAAAAAAAAATAATTTCTCATTTTAAACAAGGAGAAATTTTCAAAATGTACATAATTTGATACTACTCTACGAGCATATTCTTGTGATGAACTGATTCGTAATCGTGTTAACCTCGCGGCGAACTTACATAATGCGAACAGAATCTCGATACATATTCATAGACCGCATTAAAAAAGATCGCACAAAAAAAAATCGAATAAAAAAAAAGACCGCACAAAAACAGGTTTGACCGTATAGAGTTTAAAGACGAGATAGATATGAATGTAAATGCATTCAACTATATGTATTCATAATAGTGTCAAAATTTCATCTTTTCTACAATATACTCATTGCATCAGGTACACACAGGGAGATGTGGCAAGATTTGCCTGTGCCTGTTAGTCGTAGGCCCCCTTGTTTATACGGGGGCCCAATTTAGAATCTACGAGCACAATGATAATTTTCTTGTGCCCGCCGCGTTATTTATTTTTAAGAAGAGAGATAATTTTCTTTCTCACACACGATGATGACTCTCGGTCCCGTTGTGAAAAATTTCTTGAAATCATAATTTAGATCTCAATATACTTAGTGCTATTCCTAAGAAAATATGAGAGAAATATTCATATCTATATTTGTCTTATAAGATTTTCAAATGATACACATTATTGTGTGTTGAATAATTTTTATACATTATTAAAGTTTCAACATTCACAAGTTTTTGTATTATATAAATTTCAATTATACAATATTTTAATTGTTATAGTGCATGATTAAAGTAATAGAAGATTCAAATCAATATCCACATGTATAACAAATGTCAACACCCAGATGCAAGAGAGGATGGTACAGAACAATTTGAATACAGAGAACAATTGTGTGGAAGCAATATATGCTTAATCACATTTTCCTACGCAGCCTATACTTGTAAAATTAACTCAAAATTAAGACTTCAAACTTTTTAATTATTTAAGCCATTTTACATAAGCAGGGCCAGGTTCATGGGTAAGGTTTTGAGGTTATCACCTCAGGATGGCAAAATATTGAAAATATTCATAGCTTCTTGGTTATATTTTTAACTATGATCGAAACAGGTTTTGATCCAATTTCATTAGAACAAATTAGAAACAAGGCAAGTAAAAAAAAATATATAAAAAAAAGGGCCTGAAAATTACGCATTTATTTAGAGAACTTTATTAACTATACTTATCGTTATAAACAGTGAAAATAAGCTCACTACATTAAAAATTGAAAAAAAAATATTTGAGGATTACAAGAACTATTAAGACATTTAGATAACACGGAATTAATTTTATAAAAAGTTTGAAAAAGGTCACCTTTAAAACTAAATGCGACTTTATTCAGCTTCAAGGAGCATGCTGAACAGTCTATTAATATTAAAAAAAATTGCAATATAAAAAAAATCTAAGGGAAATCTACTAAATACACGTGACTGAATGAGGAACTAGCACAAAAATTTGAGATTGCTTCAGGTACTAAATTAACTTGATTTGAACCTGTATTTAGGACAAGAGTAACACAATTTTATTCAGTGGAAAGGAGTCACTGGAATGAAGGTAGATAATTCTGAGGCCAAAAATTCTATATTTCTTTTCCTTTGAACGCAAGTAAAAAAAATTTTAAATTCAATAAAGTTTTTAGAACACAAATTTTAATTGCATTTTAATGCAGTCTGATTTGTTGTTTTGGTATAGAAAAAAACATACACAAATAAATAAATTTCAAGAACCTGATTTTATTTAGCTGTATAATAGTTCATACAACTGTAATACAGAATCATTTGATCAGAAAATACTTCCAACTGAAAATTTTAAAATTGTTTAACACTCACCACTATCATCTAATGAGATGTAACAGAAGACAACTTCTATATTGACTTCACAGGAATGTAGTATATACTTACCCTTTTAAACCACAGACATCATATAATATTTATAAAATATTTCTCTATCAATACTAACATATCTCATTTAGATTTAAATATATAAATGTAGATATTAAAACATTAGATTGATATCAATTGATATTTAGAAACGCCAGACCTTTGTCCTTCAATGTTACACAAGAAGAAAAATCTGATGCTTATGTATACTTGTATCAGCATTTAAAAAAAACAAAAACACTTTTGATTGATATTTTCAAATTTAATTTTTCTTAAATTTGAAAAAATTACTTAGTACTATGTGAAGCTCTTTTTACAAAATTATGATTCTAAACAGCTTGATAGAAAATTAACTAAGACTTTAACAAAATTATATATTTATACTGAAAATAAACTGCACTTAATTTACAATACTTACAGAAAATAACATGAAATATATCAAGCATTATTAAAAAATGAAACTGACCATCACCAAATATTTCATGCTCATAAAGTACAGGGTGCACAGTAATTTGCTGAAAAATTTAGCTCTTTCTCCCCTTGTATGTATGTGTATATACATACATGTCAATCAATCTTTACTTATTATTGAGATGAATGTGTATCAACCATATTTTTTTCAATGTCCAAGATTTAGAGAGAAAAAAAAACACTTGTTAACATAACTATTAAAGTATTTTGATTTCTTATTTTATGCTATATATATATGTTAACCGGTTAAAACAACTTATAAATTATCAACATAAGTTTAGACTATAAAATTTGTCTACAAGCAGTTATAATTCACTACATCTTAATACATAATGAAATTAAAGTATGTTTTCACAATGATATAAAATATAATTTTTTTTTATATCCCCATCACATGTAAGAGATAGTTTTATGTCTAACTATAACTGCACAATAAATAGGTACAGTTTAATTTCCTTTAATATGAAATCAATATGAGATTTATAAACTATATAATATGGGGAAGTATCATACAACTTGCATAGATAATTCTTTGAAACAAAGTTATATTTACATGTAACTGATGGAAGAATTCCAAAATAAATAAAGCGCATAAATGAGATAAAATACACCTGTAATGTTAAATTTACATTTATTCATAGAATTGAAAGTTATCTCATTTAACACAACACTAATATCAACAATAGATGCAGTTACATAATCAGCTACAATATAGAAAAAAATCAGACACTCATACATTATAGATATCTCAGCAATTAAAAACAGAAATAAAATCAGATATAATATACAGTTTATCATGCTTCACCTAATTATTCATAAAGTTCATTAACAGATGACAAAATTTTAATGTGATTAGTGTACTTAATTCATTTTTTGTGCAAGCACCCTGTACTTAAGATTATTGTTAGTAAAGAAAACTGTCAAATATTACTGTTAATTCAGTCACATATGCATGCAGAGTAGAGTCCCATACACACACATACAATAAGAGAAAATGGAAAAAAGAGAGAGAAGTGAATGCTACGCTAAGCTAGATGAAGAATATAAACTAATAAGTGCAGCAGGAAAGAATGCCTTATACAGATAAGAAAACATTTAAACTGCCACTAGTATTTAAGGAGAAAGGATATTTTCTATCAAAGTTATGTTATTGATGAATTTTCGATGTTAAATAATTTTCATACATTTTACGTATGCAAAAAGGATTATGAATTTTTTTAAAATTAAATCTACCTAATAAACATGTTACTTTAGTTATTAAACAAATATTTAAAAATTTCTCATAAATTTTAACTTTAATCAATATTAAGTTTATAACTGAACAAAAAGTTAAATTTCAAGTAATTATTAAAGGCAGCATATCTACAAAAATAAAAGTAGCAGTACAAATATTTTCATGTTGTAGAAGGTATTGCTGAAGCTGGGGAGATTTCATGACACCAAAACATTTTCAGGCAAGGATCTGGCATTCCAAGGAAATGTGCAAAGTTTCAACTTTGTGTTGTTTATTTTTTCTCACCTGATTCTGGAGCATCTGACTGTGAGGGGGTGGGGGCTGCGGGTGAGGGGACGGCTGCGACACTGGCTGCTGTGGCGGCGAGGGCCTCATGTGAGAGTTCTGCGGAAAAGGGAAGAAGCAAGGGTTTTTGTTCAAGGGCTTGGCAGCAGCTACACATCCACTATGCAGCATCACACAACTACGTACACTACATAGGGATGGGGTGGCACTTCCTTTGGAAGCATTTACAAAGTAAATATTTAAAACAGAATATATTCTACTTCTGTTCTTCAAATTATCTCTTCCTCTCTACTGATTTATATAAAAATTATTTTCTCCATAGTGCTTTGAAGCACTATGACTCTTTTAAAAGACTTACACGCACCTATCAAAAATTACATTAAAAATTTTAAATGTTTATATATCACCAGTAAATTTATTAAAACTAGTGTAAAGGAAACTATCTTCAAACTATGATATTAAATGGGTACAAAAGATAAAAATTTTAAAATTATTTACATTGTGCCACATCATAATAAGGTTATTTGTTATTGCCTCGTATAACCCACTATCTTGTTAAAGTATTTGATAAGATAGAACTATAAATTTCTAATCATAAAAGTGGCTGGTTAAATCTTAAAAATGCTTCATACTTTCAGAGTATAAATATTTTATACAATGCAGTGTACAAAAAATTAGAATGGAAAATATCAATGTGTCATAAATTCATTCTTATAAATTTACCACTAAGTCAGACCAGAAGTCATGAATGTTAAAAATGTTCTGCTTTGCACTTGTTTAAGTTCTAATTGTTAATCTTCATAATTTAATTTTTTGATTCAAAAATTTGAAACTAATCAGAAAAAAATATGTAATGCATGTTAAGCAAATCGAAAAACTCAAAATATTTAATAATAATAATTAGAATTAAATAAAATTAAACATTTAAAACCAAGTAAATGTGCTTTGGAAATTATTTTAGCTTTACATGATTATATGTCCTTTGGTCTAGTAAATATGGACATGGAGGTGCAGGGATTCTTAAGATATAACTTTAAAACAAAACTAATAAATAGTATTATTTGCCACATTAAAATGCATCATCATTTGAACTTGAAAGGGACATTTTTGCCTTTAGACATGTTCTTAATTTATTTAAAACATTAAAAATAAAGAGTACCCAGGAAAGCAGAAAACTACAAATAATCTTTGAGGACATATTTTTCAATATTTGGTAGTATAAATGGAAAATTAACCCAAAGAATCATTTAAGTGTATCATTTTATAAATTGAATATTAGTTTTTGGATAAACTTATTAAAACAGAAACTAGCATTATTAATGAATTACATAAAGAATGAAAAATGGAAACTACGTTTTGAAAGATGACCCAATACTGCTTTCAATAAGTATGCTTACATAAAGAAAATGCCACCTCATCATATGACTCTACAGAGTACAATAAGGCAGAGAAATAATATTTGGCACTGCAGAGTCAGCCACAGAGAGCAACATTGGCTACATAGAAAATGAATGACATGCATAACAGAAATCTAGATGAAAAAAGATCTAAGAAAGTTTCACACAGGGCTCTGTCAGTTTATAATTAAAGGGAAAAATAAACAGAATAATGTGAAGTAAAAAGTGCAAAATTTTTAACAAAATTGGATAAAATATGTAAAACATTTCTAATCAGAGATGTAGTATCAGCAATGTACATTAAATACTGTAAAATAAAAACCCTCAATATAAACATAAAATTATAAAATACTTGTAATATACTGTATTATACTAATATTAACTAAACAAAGTATTATATTAAAAATTTATGTTCAATACAGTCTTCCCAATTCACAATTGTTCTTATTACACTGATGCACCACTTGACTCTTAGCATGTTATTACTAAATAATGAGACATTCAAGGAAAATCTTCCCTATGATGAATAAAACAAATCAATCTTTGTAGCAATATTTCATTCTTATCCTACTCTACCTGAAAGAATATTTTTTACAATTCGAAAATTTGAAGCAGAAAATAAGAAGAAAAAAAACCCACACACTGTTACTTATATTTTGTTATTATCTGGGGAAACTAATACATTATGAGGATACATATGAGTAATTCCCCCAGAAAAAAAGTTTTACTACTTAAGATCAAATAAATGTACATAGAAGGAATCCCCTTAACAGAAGATTCATTAACTTACAAAGTTGTCAGTTGACTACTAAGTTCCAAAAGATGAAACATTTGAGAAACTATATACGATGACATAAGAAAAATGTCAGGGGACATAAAAGAACAATCTACATCTTATGTCCTTTCAGATCAAACATACAAGCAAAAAGTGACCATTGGTCTATAATAAATATGCAACAAATAGACTAAATGTTAAATTTTAAAAAGTATTGACTGAAGGTATGCAGATCATTTCATTAAAATCAATTACGTGAGATACGTAAAATTTTCAAAGTTTGACAGTCGAAAGCAAAGAGTGAATTTAATAGGAAATATATTACAATAGTAATGAAGAAAATGCATCCTTGGACGTTAACATCATAAGATTGAAATAACATGCAATTTTAAACTCTTCTGCAGCAAAAAATACAATATCTAAGATTTCCTCTTCAAAAAAATAAGTTACAACATTCAATTAATAAAATGAGTTTTTTAATCAATACACATAATGCAAAGATAAGTTACAAAAGTGAAAATTTTACTTAAGTTAATAAATGCATCCTTTTAAAAAAAATAAAAAAATAAAAATAAATAAAAATTAAATAAATAATATAAAAAAAGGGTCAAATAAAACTATTTAATATATATTTATCAAAATTGAAATTTAAACTATCTTTTCCGCTCTTACCATTTCTTTACAGACCATATTATAAAACTCTCATGACATTGACAGAAATAATAAAAGAGGGAGAATGAATCAACGTTAATAAATGAATCAACGTTTTTAAAAGATACCTAATTGTACTTCTAATATCCACCTAAATTAGACAACATGCTGTAATTTATTATGTGTATGTCACTTTAAAAAAGATCAATCAAAATTATCAAACTGTTTGAGAAGGTAACAGCAATTTGGTATCAACATTTCTAGGTATATTTCTGTCACACACACAATTTTGACACACTTCATTATATAAACATTGATAATCTCATTTGTTCATTGTTTCATTCTAAAGATAAATGCACTCATCTTCACATGAAAAGTATCCTCGAAAATAATTGAGACAAAATGCAGTTAAAATTAAATACATGACTGATACACAAAATATTTCATAAATAGTTCAGATTTATTCAAATTTAAATAATCAATCAGCTATTTTACAAATGGACTCCCAAGTTTTGCACTTTTTAATTTGATGTATAGAGATAACATTTATACAGAAAAACTGACAGAAACCCGTCACAACAGAGCTAATAGATAGACCAATCTTCCATTCCATATTTATTTTCAATTACACATTCATCTAATTTGTAATGCAAAATTTATATTAAAATATTTTAGGTCATAAAAATTGCATTACGGTTTCTTTTTTTTTTTTCAATTACATTTACATGTAACTTTAAAGTTACTATTTAGGATTTAAAGTCAAAATATTAAGGATAAAATTAATAGTCAGGATCAATTTCAAATATTAATAGTCTTTGATGTAAAACGATGTGCAATCAAATTTAGCTAATCTATATAAAAATGCCTCGTCGTTAACATTTTAAACTAAGATTTAATAAAAGAGCGGCACGTTTAATCTTAAATTAATACGCGATTCACAGGTATCGTTAGCTAACATGATCCAATAGATGGCAGCACTACCGAAATTTGTCAGTAACAGGTTGATAAGAGTCTGCAATAGATGGCAGCACTACCCATCTCATCCAACTGGAAAGAGCTGGAATTTCAATTCCTATAAGCTAGGTTGAAATTTCCTTTTTACCTAGTGTTTTATTGTATCCATTTAAAAATTGTTTTTATCTACATACAAATAATACTAATAATGTCTTTTTAAAATATTCTATTCATATGGTATAACAGAAAAAGAACTTACAGGAAAGAAGCCGGCTGGAGCCATTGGACCACCTGGCATACCGTCATTAGGCGGTATTTGACCTAATGGACTTGGTGCTGTGGGATTCTGAAACAAAAATATTTCATGATTATTACGATATCAACACCGACTAAATGTAATTCAGTTTCGGATTTATTAAATTTGTTCTAAATATTTTAATCTCTATATTTCATTACTTTTAACAATCAAAATTAACTTCTGAATCATCACTAAGGATACGTAATTTCCGTATTTACGAAATAGACGCGAAAATTATTTTTTTACTACTTTTCGGTGAAAACTCGGTGATAAACGGCTTTAAAGCGAAATTAGGTAATAATAGTAATAATTTATTAAACTTAATTGCTTATCTACGACCATCCATGGTCTTTAACTGAGAAATCTCACTTTCGAAATTTGCTTATTACTTATTGCTAAAGACTTAGGAAGAGAATCATCACCAATACATGTGCAATTATAACATTAAATTTAAAGATGAATTCATACAAGCATAAAAATATGTTAAAATAGTGTACCATGTATATATATATATATATATATAAATAATCACAAAGGTAAAAATAATTAAATTTTTTGCAATAAAACCATCCAATTATATTACACTATAGTTTAAAAGTATATTAACTTTATATCACACATAATTTGGAATATATTATATTACTCCGCAACATTTTAAAATCATGTTGATTTTTACAGTAAAGGGTTCCCTAACTTGTAGATTACACACAATGAAAAATAAATCGTGAAGTAATCATACAGAGCAACAACCTGACTTAGTCTGACTAAATATTTAGTGTTTCTTGATTCTAAAATTGCCATAAGATTCTAGATTTTAAATGTTACCTATAAAATCCCAAATTTTTAAATAGCCACGGATTTCTAAGTTGATGCTCTTACAAATTAAAATATTAAGTCAAAGGAATCCATAAAGAAATCGCATATTGCATATCACAATAAGGGAACGCCGACAGCTGAAATACGAGTGGAAGGCATAACAAAATGCTGTAACTAAGTCACAGAAGAAAAAAAAGGATATTAGACTTATTTTATCCCATTTATGAGCATATTTCCTAACTTCGTTTACGGTAGTGCAAGAATCTAGTCTCCCCCCCCCCCCCCCCCCCCATTTTTAATAACGATAACCAGAAACGAGAAGTTTAAGAATTTAAAGTTGTGTGTTAACAAGGGAGAAGTTCTGAAACCAATTTTCTTAAATTGTTATTACCGAACAAAGCATCTAATTTTTAAAAAAGAATTTGAGAGTTTAGTTCCTTGGTTTACGCCTTTCAAATGAAAATTCTGTCCAAAGTTAAGAGTTCAAATTAGAATTAAAATGCGCATAGGATGCGTGAGAGAAAAAAAAATAAAGTTTCGTTAACACTGTTCAAAACTGGCGGAAATATTACGGCAGCTAAAACTTCTACATCAAAGAGACAAAAGAAAAATCATTCAAATAAACGCTTTCCTCTTGGTATCGAAACCAGGAGAAACTAAAGCATCATCGATTAGACGACAATTTCATCCAGCGGGAGTGGTGATAAAAATGAGAACAGCCGATGGTTTTTCGCCGGCGCGCTTTTCCAACAGACGTTTACGAATGTGGTTTAGGAGTTAAGGAAAGCTTGGTTCAATGGTTAAAAATTCCCATTCATATTAATTCATAATTACGACATAAACATTATATGCAAACTCAGTTTTTGCCAGTATTATTATTTAATGATCACTTGGTTATGTGTGAATCGAAGATCAGCCAAAATCAATGGTAAACCACGTAGATTGTGGAACTTAAATTTAAATTATAAAAATTTAACCTATAGGTATTATAAAAATGTGGAAGCTAAAATGCGCAGCAAGGAATTTATAAACAGTTAAAATAACCTGCATCAACGTTCGATAAATTAAACTCGAAACAAACGGGGAGAATTGGCAAAATCACATGTTCGATAAATTTCAATACGCATTTAAGCGAAGTCAACTCCCACTGGAATAATATTTCTTATAGACTGCTTTTGCGGGAGAAATAGACTATATTTACTAAGAAACACAATCAAATATTAAGGATACAGTTAAGAGATGCTTTGGATGGAAGGGGGGGGGGGGGGGCAAATCACTCACATAGTCTTCAGAAGTCACTACATGAATAAAAGAAACAGAACTACTGTGCCTGATGAGAGATTACAAATGATATCTTGAAGAGTATAAATACACTATCCTCCTTAAAATTAAAAGGAGGGGGGGGGGATCCACCATTAATACCTGCTTTGAGGCTCATGGATTTTCGGGGGCATCGGCAGCCATATATTTAAAAACAGTTCTTAAAAGTAGTAGTAGATGGCTCTAAAGATGGCTAGTTTGGACTGTTAAATTTTGATTTCATAAATATTTTTTCACATCAAAAAGATTCAGGTTGAAGAAATATATCACAAACTGCGGCCCTCTTATTGTATGTAATTAGACGAACTTACGGGGGCTGCTAACCACTGGTTTAAAATACTTATGTGTTGTCCAACAGAGAGCAAACACTTGACTGAATCTGTCACCACAGTTTGTTAAGAAAAATTGATATCACCCTTAACGTTGATTAAATAGGAGTGGCCCAATCAACCGTTTAAACTAAAATTAATACACTCTGAACTTCATAAAATTTCTAAATCTGAATTCTCTGAAATAAGACCATAATAATCCTCGCTAAGAAAACAAGCCAGGAAAAGATTTTCACAAAACGCCTAAGTATCAACATATTTAGCTGTTATTAAATAAAATCAACTTTCAGAAGTGACAACAGTGAGAAATGTGAAAGCGGGGACCAAAAAGGCATCCAAATGTTCTCGATAACACTGGCAAGATGCCAGTCGACTGCCCATCCTTGCGTTCTATTTACCTTTACTTTCACGCGGATTACATCTATAAAATATGGAGGGGGACGGTAGGTTATACGCATACATTCACACATACATACATGATCTGGAGATAGAGCTCGCTACCTTCGATGTCTCAACAAATCGATGCCTATGAAAATCGATATCGCCAAGTTCGGCACTTGAGAGAGAAAGGAAGCCTTGAACGCACGTGGACGAATGATACAGACGAAACTTACTATGACGAATGCTTCCATACACTGTAACTATGAAGTTTGAATTCCAGCGAGTTAGTTGGGAAAAAAATTGGCAACGTGCAAACATTTTATGCGTACCGGTAATGTTAACAGTAATAATTATTCTCCACTTTAACAGCTTTTTTAAAAAAAAAAATTATTTACAGTATTCTGATAATTACTTAAATGGCTTTTTCTGTTTAAGAAGCCCGATGGATTGCACAGGAATCTCGATCTATCGTTTTCCAAAGGACCGATTGAAATGAACGATAAATGCGGGAAAACGATAGATGCGGAAACATAACAAAGAAATATGATCGTTGGGACTGGATAAAATGAACGACACATACGGAAAAACGATGGATCCGAAAACGATCGATCGAAATTCCACTGTACTATCTAAAATTTCGAAATTTTAAAGTTCTTAAACGGACGAACAGCCTTACATATTCAAAACATTTAATTATATGACTATTTAATCCGTTCTACACACGTAATTTCATAAAGCTTCAATTAAATTTTAAAAAAATTCTTCCACCACATTCTTGAAGTATTAAATATAAATGTTTGTGGCCCATACGCAAGATATATCAAAAATTCTGATATTACATTATATTACATTTAAAAATTTACTGATTACAATAACTAATGCGATGTATAATTACTGAAATAAGAGAGTTGAGAGATGCGTGATAGAGACGTGAGCGAGATAAACCCAAGTCTGGACCGTTACAAACCCGTCGGACTGGTTACAAACCCGTCCGACGGGTTTGTAACCAGTTGCGCCGTGTGCGTGGCTCCATTCAATTACATAGGTTACGACTCATCACGGACTGATTTGCGATTGGAGTCAGTTATCAGTTTCTTTTGAGTTGCCCCGTGTGCAGACGGTCTAAATCCGAAAGTAATAAACATACGCGAGCCACTCAAGCAACTTTGGGACTCGAACCCGCACTCGCAGACTTTAGTACTACGTGTTAGCACTCTAGCACCACTGTCTGGCTCCGCTAGCAATAAAAAGACAATTCAGGGTGAAAAAAAAAAAATTGGGTTTTGGGGTATATCAGAAAGGTCGCCCAATCATAACAAAGCGACAGTGAGCGCGCAAGTCATTCATAAAATTGGGTCAGTTATTGGTTCGCATTTGTTGTGACCACGATGCAAGTGCATGTGCTAACCGAACGAGCTGGAGGGGGGAAAAATAAGGGTAACGGGTTCAAAGGAGGAATGCCGTCAAGTTGTAGGCTAAAATTCAAAGTGTAGCTCCGCTCATTTCTGCCTCTCTTTACTTTCCGTATCGCGTATGGATTCTTCTACTTTAAATGCGAACGAACAATGGGATTCATATTGGGCTTCTAGATCTCCCAAACAAATATATAATCGCGCCATAATGTTCAGAAATGAATCATTTTACATAACATGTAATACGCATTACACTAGTTATGATATTTCGATCGATTTACTTCTACACAGACTCATTTCTTACACAACTGCGTTGCAATATTTTTAATCTATAATGTAAAAATTTTTAATACAATTTTAATACAATATTTTAATATGATATTTTTAATACAATTTTAATGCATAATAATATAAAACAGTCGAGCCTCGACTATCACGGATTCATAGCGAGTTTGACAAAGATTTTTAAAGAAATTTTTTTTGCAGCAACAATTATAATGTAACAATGTTTCTCGCAGACCACAACTTTATTGTATCAATACTGTATAGTCATGATTATCATCGCCGAGCTAAACGTTAACGCTACGTAATTTACTCTTCATGCATGACTCTATTAGCAGTTGCTGATACTTTAAAACAATCTTAACAGCGAGAGCAAAAAATTGGGGGGGGGGGGGGGTTGTAGAGATATTCGTGAGAACCTGTGCTCCTATCATTCGCACATGGAAAGGATCCGTTCTATTTTTATTCAATTAGTTCTTGATAGACAGGCTATATGTTAAATTTACGTGAGCTAGAAAAGAAGAGAGTTTCGTAAAAGACTTTCTAAAAAGGAATACATTCTAAATACTAACATTCGATGGGAAATGTTTTGATAGTTCAAATAAACTTCAAGACAACTACGAAAGAGCAAAAATATTTCAGATACCATTGAAGAGAAACCTCCATAACGTTAAAATGATGAATCGTTTGGAACTCTAAATTGCGCTATATTAGAATTTATACCATACATGTTCCCTATATATTGACCGAGTGTATTATTTGTAAAATTTTCTGAAAAATATCACCCATTTAATCATATTCAGGCTCCTCATCTTTACCAACGCAATATTTTGAAACAGTTTGTGAATGTGTACGCTCCTTTCCACAAAAGTATCCGATCGGGATCTACAAGCACATAAATGATCATAAATTTCTTTTTCTTAATTTTTTCATGTTTTAAAAAATATTTTTCTTCCAAAGTATAAAATATTTCATCTTTATTTCAATAAATATTTTTCTGTTTCAGAATCAACAAATCTGATTCAAAATACCTGTAGATAAATGCAGAAATAGGGGCTATAATTGTACGACTTGCCAGATAATGAAAATACCAAGTAAATTATAACCCTGCAGCAATCATTATTAATGGAACATATTTTAGATGGTTGTTGCTATGTGTGTTGCAAAGACACCAATATTTCATTACGATAAATTCTTAGGTAAACCAAAGATTTACCCTGTGGCAAAAGAGTAGTCAAAAATTGACTAAGTACCAACTAGAACAACACATCAGCATACAATGCCGCGTTTGCAAGAATTGAAAGAGAAAGCAGAAACACAAAAATTGTTTGTTTAAGGTATGTGACTACCTTCGGAGGACTTTTTTTCAAATTCATAAAATTTTCATGAAACATATATGTTTTTAATTAAAATAGGGTACAAAACTATGAAATTAAATGCAATTTCAATGAAATATTTATAAATTTTCAAAATATAGGCAATTTTAAGGTAAATTTTAGTGAAAATTTACATTTACGCTACATCTCATATAACAAATTCTAATGAAAATATATCAATAATCTTTATGCAATATGTAGATAACATACTTACCTGTGTCATTAGCTAAAAGATTTGCAGCACTTCTAAAATTTATTGAAATATTCCAAATTTTGCACAAAAAGTCAATTTAAAGAAAAAAAAATGCTTATTTTTTTTTTTTAAATGTCATTAAAATAAATAAATAAATACAGAAATGCTAGATTTTTAGCTTATAACATAGCTAGGAACTATTAAAACATTTTGCCAAAATTTCATTTCAATAGCTTTAAAAAATTTTGAGAAATGAAATTTATCGCACACCAAAATAATGAAAAACACAGTTTCTCAGAAAACGCATTTAAAGATTTTAATCAAACATAAAAAAATTTTTACCAATCCTAGATTCTTAAAACTCGCCATATTTGTAAGTCACACCCTCTTTAGCTTCATTTTTAACTAATTTTTACTTTCTTTTAGCTTTTTGCTCTTTTCTGGTCAATTTTGTAGCAGGTAGTGATTGACGTCTCGATTTCTGAATCCGTTCTTCGTCAATTTCTATGTAGTTTTCAAGCATCAATGGATCAATTGAGATTTCGAAATGTTTTTTATTAAAATAGGGTACAAAACTATTAAATTAAATGCAATTGCAATGAAATATTTACAAATTTTCAAAATATAGGTAATTTTAATGTAAATATTAGTGAAAATTTACATTAGCGCTACATCTCATATAACAAATTCTAATGAAAATACTTCAATAATCTTTATACAATTTGTAGATAACATATTTACCTGTGTCATTAGATAAAATATTTGCAGCACTTCTAAAATTTATTGAAATATTCCAAACTTAGCACAAAAACTCAATTTAAAGAAAAAAAATGCTTATTTTGTTTTTAAAAAAAGTCATTAAAATAAGTAAATAAACAAAGAAATGTTAGATTTTCAGCTTATAACATAGCTAGGAACTATTAAAACATTTTGCCAAAATTTCATTTCAATAGCTTAAAAAAATTTTGAGAAATGAAATTTATCGCACACCAAAATAATGAAAAGCACAGTTTCTCAAAAAACGCATTTAAAGATTTTAATCAAACATAAAAAAATTTCTACCAATCCTAGATTCTTAAAACTCGCCATATTTGTAAGTCACACCCTCTTTAGCTTCATTTTTAACTAATTTTGACTTTTTTTTAGCTTTTTGCTTTTTTCTGGTCAATTTTGTACTAGGTAGTGATTGACGGCTCGATTTCTGAATCCGCTCTTTGTCAATTTCTACGTAGTTTTCAAGCATCAATGGATCAATTGAGATTTCTAAATGTTTGAAAACAGGTAACAGTCCTCTATGACCAGAATTAAATAATAAAACTGCAATATGTGCACCTAACAACAATGTTTTCTGTTGGACAAATGTTTCTTTTGGCAAAATAGTCCACAAGAGATTGTTAAAACTCTCATTATTGTTTTGTGTCATTCCGTGTAAACATTTTTTGAGCAAATTCTTATCACAAAGTTCAAAGTAGGTTGATTTTATCGTTTTTATAACTGAATCTGGAAGACCCGGTGATTTTTCCAAACACTGTTTACCATCATATAAAGCTCGCTTATATTTACACCAGCTGTCTGGCCCTACTGGACACTGTCCATGCATGGGCTTTTCATTTCTAGAGCAACAGTGAAAAAAAGCAGCTATTACAGAAGATTGCATGTTTTCCAAATTTCCAATGTTGCTACGAATAGCAATCCCGTAGTAATTTTGTAATTTATCGATAAATTTATCAGTTAATTTGCCTTTTCCACCTAGTCCTTTAGTATTTTTTTTTAATTTTCTGAGCCGTGAGCCTACTCTTTTTTGTATATGTCCTATACATTCTAGCTTTGTCACCGTGTTCTCCCCATACATGTCTTTCACTTGCATAAAGGCCTTAGAATCACCATCTCCATAATATTCAGTGTACTGCAGTTCTCGTTTCATCATAGACCTTTCAAAAATCCTAAATGCTCCAACAGCTTCCATGTTTCCTGATGAGCCTTTGTAATTTGAACATAAATGGTCACTTTTAGAGTTCATTTCACACATTTTGCAGTACTGCGTCATTATTTCTATACCCAAAAGTTTCCCAGTATCAATGGAAATAGCTGACACACAGGCATTTAGTGACATATATCCTCTCCGCTGCCATGTGCCATCAAGTGACACACCACAAGTTATATTGTTTTTTAAGTTTTTTACCTCTTTTGCAGCTGCCTTCATATTTTCTTCAGAAACAAACTGTACTGCTTGCAACAGTTTGAGTTCATGAGTTCTGAATGTTCTATTGCAAATATATGGCAAATTTAAGGTACCCAACAACTTCTTGCCAGCTGTAAATCCTCTACCTATAAGTCTCAGTCCAAATACCAACAAAGTATTTAAAGTGCTACTTTTACTTTCTTTGGGGGTTGACGAAAATCCAGTCCTGAATCCGCAATCACAAACTAAAGTAAAGTTTGAACACAGTCCTAATTTAGAGTCCTCAGTCAGTGTCAATCCTGTTGCAAAACAGTTCGGGCAGCAGAGAATGGAAAATATATTTACCAATGTTTGAATATCCATTATTCGATTTCCTTTTAACTCTGGAAAGATAGTTCCTTGCACATCAAAAATTTCATAATTGTTCAATTTTGATGAACTTGCAGTAGAAACATTGATGATTTCAGGCGTAGCAGTAGTGTTCATTTTCGTGTACCTATTTCCGTAAAAGGTACGTTTTTTAGCCTTCTTAGACCTTGCTTTTGGCATTTTTAAACGATTTTTAATCTAAAAAATCTTCAAAATATCATAAAATCCAAGAAACAAGAAGAAAAATATGAAGAAATAGCTCGTATATAACTATAATAAGATCGCAAAAAGAGTGTAAATAACGTGCAAACGGTAATTAACGTTGCCACTCTATAACTGAAATTTAGTAAAGAAATAGTTGCCAGATGCAAATAAAACAACAGAAAATAAATAAAGGAAACTTGAATCTATACTTAAAAAAATTTTTGGATATTTATATTGTTTTGGAGTAAGAAAATAGTTGTTCAAACTGATTGTTTACATTTTTTACGGCCCTTTAAATGCAACTTCCGGTATTCGAAATTTCATTTCCGGTTTGTTATTTATACTATAACTTTGCTTCTAATTATCGTAAAAACAAAAATAAAGCATTTTTAGAATCCTAAATGTGTGGCCTATAAAATGAACCAATAAAAAAAAAATCGAAAATTTTCGCTAAAACGAGGATTTTTGGGTAGTCACATACCTTTTAAGCCAATACGGGAATTTCATGTTACAACAACAACAACAAACAAGCAAACAAAAAAAGAAGTGAGAGAGAACAAACAAACTAACAACAACAACAACAAAATCAAAGTGAAGATCGAAAACAATGAAGATCATCATTACTATTTAATTCAGGCCTGAAAACGGCTCGCAATGATGAAATCAAGACAAGAAATATTTTGTACATGATATTTAACACATAATTTAAAGACAAAAAAGAGATATCGATTCTACTTCATTTATTAAGATACTCGGAATTTTCGGTCCATGCACACACTACAAGCAAGGAAAGCCGCCCCCCCCCCCCCCCCAAACTTTAATCTAACAACTTAGTCACGGGTTAAGCTATATAGGTGCATATTTGTAAGAAAATTAACTGATGTCCCTTACGACGGTACTTAAAATCCACGACAGGACGTTTTAAGAGTTAAGAGTATCATTTAAAAGCTTATTTCCCATCATCACATCTATTACGTTTCAATACAAATGAAGATGGTAGATATACAGCGCTCACGTCACCCTGACGGCCGTGACGAAGCAATCTGTACGCAGCGCTGCCAACACACACTTTCAAAAAGACAGATCAAAAGGTTCGTTCACGAGATCTGAATTTAAATGTCAGGCACAGAGAGTCATATGATAAAAAGAAGAGGGGGTGTGAGAGAAGATAATATATTGAATGAAAAACAATCGTGTTTAATCTAAATTTAGCAAAATGTAATACGTGCGAACGGATGGTTAACAATTTCCAAGAGCTTCAAAATAGGATGTACATATTTCTCTTTTTAAGTGCACTCTCGTCAAAAAATGTTCTGTCGAACAATACTCGTGTTACAGAAATACACCATGTATCATAAAATTCCTACAGATATTTAAATTTATATACTTCAATTACTATTAACAAATATGTCTTGGAGCACCTGAGCCTCCATAAACAGTGAATTGCACACCAAAATTTCGATATGGCATAATGCAGCCTTTCGAACGAAAAAGACGAAATTCCCTTTTTTTCCCCATCTTCCCATTTTACAAGTTAAAGCAATACAAACAATTGCAATACTCAGCTTAGAACGAGACCAAGAAAGTGAAAACGAGTACATCACCATCAAATCGAGATTTCTACATCTTATAAAAAAGAAAAAGGGAAAAAAAGTCTTGAAAACCGCGTGCTGCCGGCAGCGCGGTTAAAGTTAACTAACCGGTCGGGAAGGGTGACGCTTTTAGGGGTGAATGAAACGCGAATGAGACATACGAGAGAAATACTTCTTCCGCGTTTACTGCGTATGGATGGCTGCAGCGCGAGATGAGTTGTTTGGCAAAATGAGGGCAGTAAACGAAGATATCAGTGGTATATGGTATCTCTTTGAAACTACCGGCATTAAAAATGTCACATCAATTTAAATCCTGTTATTGACGGTTAATCGATAAATATGCTACTCAACACTACCACTGGGAAAACGAGATAAAAAAAGTCTTCTTCAGCACAATTATGCATATACTTTTAATCATTAACCCATTCCCCATATCAGTTAGCGTTAACCCCACAATAACATATTCAAATACAATTTATTTCAAAATTTAAGATCTATATTTGTCTATTAAACTGACAAAATAAAAATTTTCCATACAACATAAGAAGAGTGTACACAGAACAAGATTTGGCTATAAAGTAACCATCTCACAAAAAAGGTCGTTAATATACTTTGCACTTTGAAATTATCCTCTGTATAATATCACAAAATAAAAATGATTCCATAGAATCCCTAAAATTAACAAGCTCGCAACTCAGATAAACACGTGAATCTTTCAAAGGCTCTTGAACTAGGGATTTGATTCAAGAATTTTCTCCTTACCACAAAGTTAGTAAAATTAGATGAGCGCAATGATTTTACTCTCTAAAACTCACAAATGTTAAGCTCATGATATTAGAAATTCAGTTGTGAAAATCGTTTAACACTTCCATGACAGACAAAAAAAATAATAAATAAATAAATAAAAACAATCACTAAACTTCCACTACATAAAATTTAAATGAAAAACGCATCTATAACAGAAGCACACAAAAAAGCCGTTCACACACTTTGTTAGTGCATTTTAAAAATACGGGTGGGGGGGGGGGAGATTATTTTATAGTTTACTACAGGATCAGATGTACCCATACCTCATTTTGATCACATTCTCCCCTACAGATGTAGGAATTACTATCGACATACTTATCAAATTTTCAGAAATAGATTTAACCTACGCATTTTATTTAAAAACATCAAAAACTGTGATAACTGAAAATATAGCACAGGTAAACTTTTCTGGAATGTTAGATTATTATAGTATATGGTTTTTGATCTTATGCACGGTAAATATAGTGTAATTTGAACAATCAAACTGATAAATCTCCCGACAGGTGTACCTAAAAAATTAATACAAACGACAAGTTTACTAAAAAACAATAAAATTCGGATTCATTTGTTCAATTTCAGCGCAAAATTTTAGTTTCTAATGTTAAAATACAGTTTGTTACAATAATCTCGTTCGGTATTTCAATTCAGTCGAACTGACGTTAAAAATGATTTAAAAAGCATATACCCTTGAAAATAATCTGTTTATAACAGCATAAACATCTATCAGCAATAAAATAACAGAATGATGCGATCATAAAGCCATAATGTTTGCAATAAAACTTGAAGAAGTCGTGTTCCATTAAATACTAGGAGCACACAGGCAAAATAGCCGTAGTGCTGCCATCTATTGCCAAGTAACTGAATTCATTGACTACTCCAGTAGAGAATTTGGGGTCGGTTTTCAAGTAAATCTGAACCAGCTCGATCAAACCCCTAAGCTAAATCTTTCGGAGTTCGTGAATTGAAAAGAAAAAGGTTGCTTTTACTCCCAGAAAACCTGAAATGATTTAATAGTCTATGTAATCAAGAGCTATTTATGAGTACGTATGAATATATTTTGAGTCTATCCCATTTTCTGAATTTCCCTTACCCGCATGGGTAATATATTTTGAAAGAACCTGATATTTTAAATTTTAACTAAGACAGCAAAGTTTCTTTACAATGAGGATCTGCGGCTGAATGATTGTTCTGGGGAATCCAAACTTTTTATCTAAACAGGAAGACTTATGATCACCTATTCATTGACTCTTGGTTGCTGCAGCTGATTCATTTCAAAATTGGCGCATTCTCACCTTTTACAAAAACGCACAGTTCGTATTTTAAATTTTTTGAAATCGATAGAAGAGAACTTTACCTATGACGTCTTTCAGTTCCTACCATCTCATGACCAAATTATCATCTTTCTCCACTTTTCATGTGATTACACAGTATTAAGGCTGCTATGTACTTAAAAAAATATCGTATTTCCCTTTTCCTCTTCTTGCAGACTCTTGTGGTGGGAGGAGTCCAGTTGACAGTTCGAGAATTCCACCCTCCTTAGCATTGACATTTTCAGGGATTGTAATGGTTCTCTCTCTATAGGGGGGTTAAGCGCTGTCCCCAAATTTATTATTTAAAATATATTTTTGTCAACTATTTACAGGTACATAAATGCTGATAATCAAATAAAATTGGCATTGTCAGATAGCCTGAACTTTTCTGCAAAGCGCTACAGGATTCATTTTATAAATTTCGTCCACCGAAGGAATTTATGAGCGTTTAAAAAACACGCTATACCAGATTTTTCCCCGAATAATTTAAATTTAAAAATATTAATTGCATTTAAAAAAAAAACGAAAAATGTACACAAATGTAAAATTTCTTTCTGTATGACGGAGTATAATTTTAAAAAAATCTTTGAATCCAAGTCGGCAATCCGGGGACAAATTTTCTCCATAGGTTAACATTGAGGCGAGCGAATCCAATGGGGCTAGTACATAGCAGTCTTTATCTCTTTCAATTAAAGAAAACGTTTTCTCTGCCATAAGCGTATGGGGAAATCTATTAAGGATATCTATTAAGGATAATAAATCTATTAAGGATAAATATTAATCCCTCACACGCACATAATTAAAAAGTTACATGGAAGAATTTGTCACTTTTCAAATGCCAATCGCATAATGTCCGATACATTAGTTACGTTTAAAAAACACAACATTGGGAAACACGCGCTTCTCTCAACCAACTGCATCCATATTCCGGATGCAACAAAGAAGTCTCATGACCGGAATTCATTCTAGAAGGTTGGGCGAGAGAGGTTTCGGTCGAGCAGTTTGTGTCACATCCGGACCGAAAGTGACCGATCGCTGCCAACAACGACGGTGATACGAGAAAGACAAAGGAACAGTGTTACGTTTGAAACATTTCATGCGCAGTAAATGACAGAAATGTAAAACGTGCCGAGGGCTAGAATGAAACCAGGCAAAGGAACGGGGTAACTTCGGTTACGCAACGGGCTCCTAGAAATTTATCATTTTGGAGTTAGCAAAACTATATTTTTAATTTTTAATTTCTTTGACGAAAACGCATTATTTATGAATTTTTGTAAAGAGTAATAGTCTAGAAACGGAAAAAAGTAGAAAAATAGACTTTCATTACCCGAGCAGAAAAAAAAAGTATGATTTGCTCTGAAGAGTGCACTTAATAGGGTGAAACTGCCTGGAGAATTTTAAAATGAATAAGATACACCAACGAAATGAGTCAATGAATAGGTGATCCAAAAGTCTTCATGAATAGATAAAATTTGAACTCCCCAGTTAAAGCCTCCACAATGAAAATTATTTTAAATCATGAGTTTTTGGAAATAAGCAGTAGATCTTGACTCAAAAATTCTTGAGTGGTTAAAGGAAAACTAATCTAAGAATCTTCTTTTGTATGAATGCGAATTATTTTCCCCTTCAAAATGATAAGGACTACGATATAAAAGTTGTGATGCAATAAAATTCCGATTTACAGTTATTAACTACGAATAATACGTTAGCACTCTGAATAAAGCTCAACACAGTTCTATCCTGAGTGCTACCCCCAAAATGTTTGATCGTAGCTTAAAAGCGTTTCTCTGGGTAATTCATATACCCATATTAACTCACTTTCTGGAGTATTTTAATTAAACCCTTAAAACTGATTACATTTAATGCTGTTGTTATTTAATAACGCTTTCGCACACATGCCAATGGCTAATCTGTTAGATTTAACATTGTTTTAAAATAGGTTTATACACACCAGCATAAACTGGCAACAAGATTTGTGAAAAGTGACCGCAAGAAGTTCAAACACAGAGGAGATACTTGAAGCGTACAGGTATTCTAAGTGTGGATCCACTTAGTATCCGACGATTCATAAATATAACAACATAAATATTTGTTTCCCATTCAATTAGGTCTGGATGTCTGATTATGTATTTCATTCATTTTGAATGAAATGTAAAAAGGGGTTATTTAGGATGGATCAATATTCTTAAAATTAGTGGCACAAATTTTCATACACAAGAACATTACAAATATTCCACGCCAGAGAGGAAAGGGTTGTTGATTTCATTCCGGTTTTTGATAGATTAAAAAAAGAAAAAAAAAAACCGAAAATATTTTATGGCATACTGTAGGTATTTTTAAAGAAATATTTGGCACACTGCGGCCACGTTTGAAGTACCCTGACTAAACTGACCCACTAAAAAAAATAGATTCGAATTTCTTAGGTGAAACTTGAGTCTGAAAAATAGTATTTAGTACAAACTAAATTAATGATTATTCCTATATTGAGGGGGGAAAATGAATGTAAAGAATCTTTGAAGAATGTTAACATGGCTCGATAACAGTGGAATCAACAGATGCTTTATTCATATTTTCTTTTATTCGTTAAAAAAAGAACAAGTTCCACTTTATCACTGATTAGATCAGATGAGTGAAACAAAACAAAATAAAAAAATATATAAATAAAATAAATAAAAACTATCAATTTACACCTAAGTAAAAATGTAAACAGATAACAAGTTACAAACAAGACTTATTTTACAATTCACACGCCCAGTAAACCAGTGAATGAAGTAACTTCCAATACACACAAGCATCGGATTAACCTGTGATTGACACGCGATCAACCCAAAGATGGGGGTGAAGAAAAGGGGAAATTTCCTTCCCACCTATTCACAGTGAGCACGATCTGACTTCGCCCCTCCCACCTTGTTTTGATTTGCCCTTTCCCTTATTCCTGACAAGTTACTAGTTACGGTTGGCATCAACAGATGGCGCTGACAAATAGATTATTTCAGAAACACGTGATTTTCCGCTCCCGTTGGGGACCACGTTTTCTCACCGTGAGGGATGCCTTACTCGGAAAGTGCGCGCTCTATCGACGCAAATACTTGTCAGACACGCGGAACGTAAGACGTAATCAAAGGCACACTAAAGGGAGTGAAGGACAGTATTTAAAATATTTCCGAGACATGCATTTCAATCTTATGAACAATGCTAAGTACGATCCAATAAAAACCATTCATTAAGGCAGAACAGTGTGAGAGAGAATTTCTCCACATAAATACACGTTTCCAGATTTTATCTCTGCTCTTAGTATGTCACCTAGTAGATATTAAACCCATCAGTAAAGGTTTAAAAATTCTTGGATCGATCTCTAAAGACACATCATTTTCCACCTCCCAGCGTATTTTGTAACATATGAACGCAACAATTACTTTACTATTTAAAGATTTGTATAGTAGTGCCATATTTCTATAAAAACTTGGTATCAGTCAAAATAAAGCTTCTTTTTGTCTGAGGGCATTAGACTGTACTCATTGCATATTAAGTTTTTTTTCTTCAACTGGTAAAAAAAAGGGAGGAGTTGAAGGAAAAACGGTATATATTAAGTCAATAAGATTGATGTACTTAATTTGCACGGCTACTCTGAAATTACAGTTTACGAACTTTACATGTCATGACATTTGAAAAAACGTACAAAAAAAATCTGCAAACAAAATTTTGTTGAGGTTAGACCGAATGTACTCTCTTTGTTTTGGAAACGGTGTTTAAATTCAATTTGTTCATTTTTATTCTTCTTGATGAATTTGAGTTTTTGAATTGAAGTTTTTAAAAATTACAACGAACGGCTTAAACCAAGGAAAGATGTTCTATTAAACTCAACCATAAAACTCCTTTCAACGCAGGTAAAGCAAAAATAAAATATCTCAGCGATATAAGAGGCAGAGACCTTTCGCTTAAATAAATTCCCATACCAAATTTATAATATAAATACATTAAATTTACACAACTAAATAATCAGACAATGAGTTTACACTGAAAATTTATATGAAAAGATAGGATAATTTCTTTTAATCCTTATCAAGTTTTCGTACGTTTTAGAGAATCTCCCCCCCCCCCACAAAAAAAAAAAAAACCGAATAACAACTTTTCTCACGAGAACACAAAATAATTAAACCTGATAAAGTGACTCCCTGGTTCGTGAGACATGTTTAGGACAAGGGTATATTTTACATCATCTCTTCAAACTTCAACAAATTAACCGCTTGAGCTGACAAATAATCAGCGGGGACGCGTAGAAAATGTGTCCAAATTACAGTGAACTAGTAACTGAAATAATTATTATGTAATCTGTACAGAGTAAGTGCACATAATACATAAAATGCATTAGAATAAGAATAAGTAGGGTTTAGTGAATAACATATCATTCGACTTTGCCTTTTTAAATTTTCTGTTGAAGAGTTATTGATATCAATATCAGTGTTTATTAAGGCTTTTTTAAAACATATTAACCCTACCCATTATTGCTCTAATGCATTCTAACACATAGAATGCATTAAAATGTTTACTAAGGTTTTTTAAAATCATATTACCTTACCTATTCTTGTTCTAGTGCAATTTAATACATAGAATGCATTAGAATAAGAATAGGTAGGGTTAATATGATTAAAAAAGTCTTAGTAAGCATTTTGATATCGATATCAATAATTCTTAATTTAAAAAAAAAAAAAAAAAAAAAAAAAAAAAAACCAGAGATGACATGTTATTCACGCCGTTTACAATTTGCGTCCGTCACTTATTCATGTTAATAACACATCGTTCCTCCTCGAGTGTTAATTATAAGCTACTGTAAATCTTTTAAGAACAAATATTAAATTTTCATAGTAATCACTTTACTCGGGGATTTATCACTTATCCAAACAAAATCTTAGAGCTCGTCCTTAAAACAGAGTATGGTGAAAATCAGCGATATTATTTGAACAGTCGGACTGATAGTACAACGTAATACTTAATTTCAACCACTAGATATACTGAAAAGAGATTGAATCAATTATCCCAACTTTTCGAGAGTTATTCATCAGAAATATATCGCAACTTTAACCCTACACTGCATGATTTTTTATTTTTCCTTGAAAAAAATATATATGTATTTGAATATAATGAGAAAGCATGGAAAAATATTTAAAAAAAATTAACTCTAAATTTTCATTATTTTTTAATTAAATATTACTTTGTTGCCAAATGGCAACACCATGCAGTGAGACATAAAAAAGTAAAAAATCAAACTGTGCCAAATGGCTACACCATGCATTCAACAAAGAAAAAATACTTTAAATGATAGTCTCTGAAACAGTTTTTCCTCTTTGTAAAGACATAGAGGAACTAATCATTTATTGCTATACTCTTGTAAATCCTTTGCAATTCAACATTTTACATTGTTGTACACTGCTCTGGCCAATGATCAGTTATGTCAAATATGATATCTTTTGGAGGCTCTCTAGAGCAAGATTTTTTTGTGTTTTTTTCCCCAATTTGTTCCTCTGTTTCTGATGGTTTCTCTGTTTAGTGATTTTTCTTGCCTACGTAAGCACAAAGTTTGTGCTAACTGCAATCTAAAATTAAGAAATTTTAAAGGCTTTTCAGTACTGAATTTTTGTTTGTGCATTCTCTTATACAACACCCAACCATTGATAATTGTGAGGTCTGTAGATGGTAGAACAACCGAAAGTACCACTTTTTGCTTCACATGATTATTTTATACCTTTCAATCAAACTATCAAGTAAGTCCACACCTTCCATGTGCTTGTTGTAAGTCAGGGGTGTCAAACTCGCGTCCCGTGGGTCGCATGCGGCCCGCGACGAACATTTTTGCAGCCCGGTCAATATATTGGCACACAATAATATATAATAAATTAACCGACGCAGAATTATAATAAGATAGGAAGGATTCGTTAAATGTTTTTTAATTATACTCTTTTTTTGCTATTATTTAACAAAATGCGTATATTTATGTTGAATATACTGTAATTAGGTAATATACTGTAATAAACCTACGTTTCTATTAATATTGTTCTTTTTTTGCGGCCCACCTATAGTTAAACCTTGTTTGTTTGGCCCAAGTTAGCGTTTGAGTTTGACACCCCTGTTGTAAGTTGTTATAATGTAAGGACAATTTACTTTTACATATTTTTCTTTCCTGTTAAAGAGCTCTACTTCACTTGCAGGATTGATATCGGCAAATGTGGAGAACATTGTGACGCTTTTGTTATCTTTCCATGACGCATTTGACAGTTCACAACCATCATATATAGCCACAAATTCAGTGATGTATCCACGAATCTATAGTTTCAGTTCCTTATCAGTTGGAAGTTTGTAGTCTGTAATTCTATTTCTTCTAATAGTTCCAAGAGATAAAATTCCTTTTTTCTTCAAACGATTTCTGACGTTGATCAATCTAAGGTCTCAGTTTGTAAAATTTATCATGGCCTCTTTGCAAATCAGTTGAAAATGCATTATTGTCATTGAAATGAAGATATCTTCTAATTTTTCAACTTCGTTAACTCGCATAGAATTTTGAGTGAGAGATATTCCAACTACACTATATAGAATAGTTTGTTCGGTAATGAAAGTTATAGGTTCCGGCGGAAAAAAATATGAAAGAAAGTAATAAGGTGTTTCCAAATTCAAAATATTTTGAGGTAGCTGTCTATCTCCACTGAAAGTTAAGGACGCAGGATTTGTTTGACTTTTTCTTCCATATAAGTTTACATTTTTCTTTTCAACTTTGTTACTTCTTTTCTCTAACGTCTTGTTACTTGAAGTTGAACTTTCATATCGAATATTCACTTCATTCTAAGATGATTCTGAATCATTTTCACTGTCAGAATTATCCTCTTGATTTCTATTAAAGAGAACATTAGGATTAACTGTAGGATCTTCATCACTATTATCCAAATTTTCATCACTTCCACTTGAAAGAGCATTCCATATTTCATCTCTCAATAATTTCATTTTACCATCTGTATCAATGAAGTAAACAGACCTATCTGCTTCCATTATTCTAGCTTATAGAGTTTTAAAAAAGAAGTAAATTGCTTCTAATTATATGGCAATAACTCACAATTCAATCTGCACCGTCAAAAAAAAAATAGAGAGTAAGAAATAAAAACGAAGCACATGCTTTATGAACTACAGTGTTGACTTGGTTAGTTCACTCCATCACTCGTTCATAGCACCCTTACTGCATGATGTTGCCAAATGGCAACAGATATATATTATGGCCTAAATTATTTTTAAATGTTTGCTTTAACATAAAAAGTCTGTTAAATGAAAGATAAATGCTAATTTTATACATACGATTTTTTTAATGGACATTAAAAAACATTTAGTTGTAAATAATAACTTCGAAATTTGGTCATTCAAGTGATTTCAAAAGTCCCTCCCTATGGTTTCATTTACTGCTATGTTACAGGCCACTATTGCCATCTGGTGAGGATAAATGGGGAAAATTGCATTAATGATGTCCAATACTTGCTTTTGGTGCTTAGGATTGCCATATGGTTACATTTTACTGGCCAGTGGCGTGTCGGCCAGTTGGTGTAGCCAATTGGCAACATCATGCAGTGTAGGGTTAACCCTTTACACGCCAATGCTCCATAAATGGAACATCAACTTGAAAATTCTGTGAAAAATACAATTTTATTCGTATTGCTCTGTAAAAATTATTACGTAGAAAGAAAGTATGGATTTATTTTTTGGTATCGAAGTTACGTTAGTAAAATAGAGTCTAGGAGGGGGGGGGGTCGTAATTTCGGCTTTTTATAACTTTTCGCAGAACAAAATTCAAAAATTCATATAAAATTCAAAATTTAACAAATGTTTTTATAATTAAATGACAGTAATTAAAAATGGTCGTTTTGTTGGTAGAACATAAGTTATAACAAAAAGATTATATTTTGTTGTTACTATTCGGTAAAAAATTTGCATGTTTCAGAAATGGAACATTTGCGTGAAAAGGTTAGTTTTTTAACATGATAAAGTTCTTTTGATTACAGTACATAGAAATATTGATAAAAACTTTTCAAATACGAGGGATTTTAGTAAGTGTCGACGAAAGATGTTTAAGACTTACTTCCGATAGATTTACTTCCGATCCCCCCCCCCCCCTCTCTCTCTCTCTCTCTCTCACACACACACACGCGCGCGCGTGCGTTCTAGGGTGGGTCGTTTTTTACTTTTTTTAAAAATCGAATTCGTCTATGGTGGGAATTGCTACCAAATTTTTGCAATTTTTTTTTTAAATGAAAATATATTTAGGTCCCCGCCCGTCCCTTGAAGTTTCTCCAAAAACGTAAAAAAAAAAGCATTTTTTATCTATTTTTTAATTTTTTTAGTACCAAAAATTTTAACTGCCTGTAGTGGAAATTGTTGCATAGCAACTCCCTTTGTTTGTGAAAAAAATCATTTTGATATTGTATCATATTTAAGGGACCAAGGGACTTGAAACCCCGTTATTTTAAATTTTCAATATTTTACTCTATATACAAAATGAGAATAAATATTGTTTTATGAATAGATTGTAACCCCTTAGAATTCCCAAATAAGTATTTTGGGGAAGAATAAGCCGTTTTTCAAAAAAATTCTTTAAAATTGCTAGAATTTTTCAAAATGTTCCATGCGCCTTGATTTTCTTCTGATTTCATTCGAATGTCTTGGGATTGTTAAAGAAAGTATTTGTCACAAAACTGTGCATCATTCTTTGAAATCACAAATATTTTTCAAATTTGTAGAGAATGAAATGAGGCAAAAACATAAAAAAAATAACAGCCAGATTTAAAGATAAAATTTTGATTTTTGATTTGTGAAAAAAAAAAGTTCAATGCACAATTATGTTAATATATGTATGGTAAACATATATAAAAATATTGAAGGTTTTTAAATGACATAGAATGCGCAAGGAGCATTTTGAAAAAAAAATCCTTATTTTGAATTCTAAGGGTCTTCAATGTTGTCAAAAAGAATACCAGTTATTCTCATTCTGTATATAGAGTTAAAAATTGAAAATTAAAAATTGCGAGGTTGAAGGCCCCTTGTCCCCTTAAAGCCCCCGCTAGGGCGGCGAAATTTGTTTTGAATTTCACTGATAGATGGTGTGATTGTACTGCACGGTTTCATAAAAAGTTTCATAAAAAATTTATGAATATAAAGAAGTGGCTTACAACGGCAAATAGAGTGCTTCGTCTCTATATTGGTACAGAAGAGCCATCACTTGAAATAGTCTATTGTAGAATATATTGCAAAAGTTTGGTTTCTCAGTATAAGGGAGCCTTCATGCACAGCTGGTACAGAGAATCTTTGGGAAGTTATACACTACTCAAGATATCTGAGCGATGAGCTGAAATTAGTAGTGGATCCTGTAATCCAAATGAATGATTTTATGGTCACTCAGAAAGCCTGCTAATTGCAATGATCAACGACAAACGATCGTTGATCCTTGCATAGAAATGTGGGGATATTAGGCTTCAGAAGAATCATGAAGGCCCTAACACTTCCCAATGAAACAACTTGTGATTTTGTCATTCCGCCTCTCAAATTTCACGCAAACAACTGTACAGAACTGATCAATTGGAAGAAATGTTCACTTAAAGAACCTCCACTGACTAAACATATACCCAGTGCAGAAATTGAGAAAATGGTTAAAATCTGTGGCTTTATTGAAAGTAAGCTGTGGACTCTCCCATGCCATACACCAGGGCTGGCCAACCTTTTTAAGTTGGCGATCGACTTTTCTATGATTTTTTAGTCGGCGATCGACTAGTTCTCATTTTTTTGTGGAAAATGAGCAGCTTAGCGTCTCTAACATAGTCCATATATTTATGAAATTATGGCTCACGATCGACTAAAATCATGTCGAAGATCGACCGGTCGATCGCGATTGACCGGTTGGCCACCCCTGCCATACACAATATGTCGAGAGGGCAGTCAAGATAGTGTCAGAGGCATCCTCATCTGTCTGTGGAACAAAAAGTAGCGATGGCTTCATACAACAATGACGTCTCGAAAGCTGATGCCAAACTTCCAAAATAAGACAAAACAAAAAGTTTAAGATTGCTATATCACTAAACAGGAAAAAAAAAAAAAAAAATGCGCCCATATTTGATTGGGAGGTTGGGTGGATGCGGGAGGAATTCGAATGCTGCCACCTCCTCCTGGTGAATTCTGTCATAATTTTGACAAAATAAGCAAAGAGCTGCTATAACCGTTTGACGCAGATGGTACATTGAGTTTAGTAATGACTTTAATTTTTAAAATATGTTTAATGAAAATTCTGCTTCAAAGGGTTAAAATATCAAAATTTCGCCGGCCTAGCGGGGGCTTTAAATATAATACATCAAAATAATTTTTTTCACAAAGGGCCTTGCTATGCAACACTTTCCACTACAGGCGGTTAAAATTTTTAATACGTAAAAAAATTAATTAAATAAAAAATGCATTTTTTTTACATTTTTGGAGAAACTTCAAGAGCCGGGCGGGGGACCTAAATATATTTTAATTTCCAAAAAAAATTTTTTACAAACATTTGATAGCAATACACAGCTTTTCCCACTACAGGGCGATTTCGATTTTTTTTAAAGTAAAAAAAAAACCAACCCTAGACAGATTTGAAGTGGAATACTCATAGCCGCCGCTGAAAAACACGTGTGTTTGTTGATAGTTAGACGTCGTTTATCACTCAATAGGAGAGGCACATATATTGGAAAATAACGTTATAAGGAGTTCTTATTTTTTTTTCCATCACTCTGAGAATTTCTTCAGTTACTGGGGATACTTCACACTGATCATGTCTCATTCAAAACCATTTCGGGCTAAAGAAGAGGTACTTAATTCTTTTTAGACATTATCTAGGATTCTGAAAAAGAAGAATGTATTGATATTTGTCAACTGCCTCCAGAAGAAAGTGGATGTTTAACAGATGAGGAAGATATAAATGAGGACATTTTCGGGCCTGTTCTGCCAGCAGATGTTTGTGGTCGAGTCGAAATATCTAAAAAATAGATGACAATGAAATATCTAATGAAGACGAATTTGATTCTGAAATACCTTCAACTGCAATGGGAAGAGCGAATTTGACGCGAAAACTTAAGTCAAAAGAGAAAAATATCCAACATCGCTGGGGGAAATTTTTTTTTTTTTTTAAATCCTAAAAACTGATAGTATTGAGAATCTTTCTGAAATGTTTCCTAAGATGGTTACCTTATCTCCAAATGAAATATTTCACAAGTTCATGCCAATAGAATATCTACAGCATTTAGAAAATATTTTGGATTTTCTTGGATCTAGAGTTGTGCGAGAACTTCTATCAAGTGTTGAAAATCCAAAAATGCATGAAATTTTCTTTGGCAACTTATCTCGTCACATAAAACTGTTTACCGAGTTGTCTGAAAAGGGTTTCAAAGCAACTGGCACGATTCGGGAATTTCGACAGGAAGATGCCCTCTCAGATCACCAAAGAAAACCTTAAAATGGCAAACAGGAAATTTTGAGTTCCGAAGTGACGGTCAATATTACATTTGCCGCTGGAAAGATAGTGCTGTTGTAACTATAGCACCCAATTATTCGCCACATGAGCCTATCAGTAAAACCAAGCGATTTTGTCCAGCACAAGAAAAGAGAACTGATGTTTCTCAGCCACGTCTGATAAAAATGTATAAAGAGGGAATGGGAGGTGTCTATTTGCGCGACAGACTTCTTCTGGATCATAATGACTTATGTTTAAAAGCAAAAAATGGTAATGGAATCTCTTTAGCAATTTCTAAACGTTATTTCTGAATAACTTTTAGAAATTTATTTATAACTATTAAAAAAACTGTGCACGAAAATCGAGATTTGAATTTAAAAGTCGTTAATCATATTTTATAAAACCATGTGAAAAAACTAAGTGTTTCCCACCAATGTTATATTTCTGAACCATATAAATTATATTAATTTTTTTAAAACTTATAGTTCTTATGTTTGAGTTTTAATGTGATTTTTATCAATAAATATTTTGTGTTATCGTTCGATGATAGTGCGGCGTATAAAAGGTTAAGTAAGAAAATATACTACATCTCGATAGTTTTATTCATTTTATGCTTGTCGTTACAGAACATCAGTTTTATCCTCAAGTGTACAATATTGCCTTTCCTTCTATATTCTATAAATTTAAACACTTTTCTTTTTGGATGACCTGGTAAAACTTTAAAACAAACTAATATTAGATACAGATGTTTTTGCGTCTACACAAAACTATCAACAAGTTTGTTAAGATAATATTTAAAATGTTATCTAAAAAAATAATAACACCAACTCTTTGCCATCTTGGAACTATGGCTATCCAATATAGCACACGTTCGCTGCAAACCGTTTTTTAAAATTCAACAACTTTTAAAGCTCTACTTTATTTCGACTTCAGGTGTAAAATCGTACGTCCCAGGTAATTTGTCTAATTGGGATTCATTGTTATTGAGAAATAACGACGCTTTTACACAGAAAAATTTAATCAAGTACAATGGGTAAGATAATAAAGGACATTACGTATTGCTTTAATATCATGCGTTTTCAAGACAAGAGGCGATTCATCATACCTATCTGTATAAAAGGAACAGAAAACAGACTGTGCCGACCTACAATCCTAGTTCTGGGCGGACCCTCCCGGCAAAGTACAACGATACATATACTAATCTCAGATAGCATATTGAAAGAAAATTATACATTATGAGGGTAATGAAACACTAAATCTACACACACATATATATAAACGTTTACACTTAGATTAGTGGAAATACTTTGAAGAAACACGTACAAATTTCCAACACACGTGATGCTGGGCAGATATATCAGCTTGTTTATGCCAGACAGAGTTCTAATGATTTTTAATGAGTCTCCTACATGCAAATGAGAAGGTAGAGAATCCCTAGATATATTTTGTCACGCTCTCTAACCTTGTGTTTTTCATGAACGATTACTTTTCTAGAACTCCACTATAACATTTACTTTTTAAATTCATCGTAAAAATAAAGCGACAACTAAGTAAATTATTCGCACATTTGCGCTTTACACACATGAAATTTGTAACTAACGGATTAAATATATACTCCAACATAATTAAATGTGATTTTACGAGAATCTACCACTATTTTACTCTACGATGTCTATCATATATAACTATCTTGCATGCTCCTGCTAGCATTTTCCCCTGCTGTTGTAACAATACGCTGACTAGAATTCGCTATTCATGGTTAATAGTCTGACCTCTCACACCAGACGTCAGGGAAAGTTTCATACTCTCTACTGCAAAATATTATCTTGATTACTACCAACTGAGATGTTATATAACCCAAAATACACTGGTGTAATTAAAATGCATTGTAGCGATTAGTTACCAACAAAATGTTCTTCGATAAAACAATTTAAGTTATCTACTTCCCAATATTTAATTCACAATCTAAACTCATGACAAAAAAATCAGATGGTTACATACAAGCGAAAACCAAACAACAAAAACACCTATTCTACCCTGTAGCACATGAATAGAATGGGGCTGGTACCCTTTGCAATTATCAGAGTAAATATTACACGTGCCTTTTATTTCTACTCTCAAATGATTAAACATACTTTTTCACTATGGCTAAATCATAAAGCATTCATACAGTATCAGTGACACAAACGCAAAAGAATGATTAAGATAATCGTGATCAGCGTGAGTGCCAGGGCTTCGTTGTTTCATTTCAAATTATGCACGAAAATACATATTACTGCTGTTAAAAGAAAAAAAATTTAATCAGCATCATTAAGTGATCATTTTTCCTATTTCATCCAATTAACCGTTTCTTGTGATGCCCGTATTAGGATCGATGGTGTTTTAACACGCAGACATTACAAGATGTTTTGTAAGAATTTTATATTTCGTGAAACAGTATCAAGCAGCAATGATTCAATTTAGAAACCAAAAACATTATAAGAAAGCGAAAGTTAGGAGACACCGTACTTCACTAGAGCTTCAGAAATTTATTTACAACTTGTTGCTCGCAAAAGAACATCTGGCTCCATTAAAAACATTCTGTTGCCGTATATGATTCAACAGTGGTGAATTTTTTTTTTGTTTTTTGTTTCCGAAAACTTCGGACAAAATATTTTTATACCCTTTCGACTATTTTGTACTGGAACCTCGAAGAAAGCTCTTACCCAATCCTCCACACCGGAAATTCGTCTAACATTTTTTCTGCACTCGGATTCTTTTTTACCTGCGACCACACACCGGACCCAAATCCCGCGATGCGCCCGAACAAAAAAGTGTTCGACTTTCCCCCTTCCTTCCACCCTCGTACCGACGTTCTGAAAAAGCCCCGCCCGCATTTGACCTTGAACCGTCGCTGGAGATGAACACTGCCTCTGGCCCCAAAGGTGAGACGAACCGGGTTGCCAGGATGTCACCTGGCTGTCGCCAAAGGCCGATTTGTTGGCGAGAGTTGCGTGTCAGCTATCGTAGTAACATTTAAAATACACATGTCATATTTAGTAACGATAAATCACAATACGAAAAGTACTGTATTAAATTAATTTTCCGTAAAATTACAACATTGAATATTGTGATAAATAAAAATTTCATTCGTAAAACTCGTTTCACAGCGCGACCAAAAATAAAAACTACCGAGGGAGAAAAAATACTCAAATAGAATCTGCTTCTTTCGCCTCAATTCTTATTTGTTGTTTTATCCTTTGATTAGTTTTTTTTTTCCAAGCTTTAGATATAGCATCAACGTGTAAAGTATGTTCGTATAATCAAATTAAAAAATAAAACCAAAGAATTAATAGCACTTTTAAACTTATCACTAATTACAATACCTTAAACACTGTGGGTGAAAGTGATAATGGGAAACTGAAAAAATGCACTCATAACAATACTGCTCATAATCCTTTTCTTATCTTAGCAACGTGTGATATATATATCTACATAAATATAAATTTAAAAAATTATAATTCCAAATACGACAGAATACTTTCAGACTCAAAAGAGTTAAATATTTCCACGACAGACATTGGGTGTTGTCTTTAAACTATTTTTGTTTCCCTGTGCCCTCACATGATGGACATCTATAGCAATATTGATATGATGCCTCTTCAATAACATCAATTATATAATTTGTTAATGTACCGGTACATAAAAAATTAGAATTTTCCTTTTCTCTCATACATCAAACATGATAAATTTAAACTGATAAGCTTATACCCACATCATTAATTTAAAATAACACAATAGAGAATCCTTTATCTCAACTGACAAAAGTTGAATATAAAGCAAGTAGATAAAAACTGAATTTGTCTAACTAAAGACACAAATAAAATGAAAGAGGAATGAGGTAATATATACGATCTACTGGCTTGATCTTGAATTTTAGATGCAAGACCACAGTAGACAATATTATTTATTACCCAAAAGATGTTTCTCTCAATATCAGTAAGAGAAATATACATTTCACGAAGGTCTAAAATATCTTTATAATTTAAGTGTACCAGTAAAGAATATAAAAATCAGAAAACAAAATTAAATGTATCAAATTACTACACATAACATTTACCCGGATGTGTTGTTTGTTTATTTATTTATTTATTTATATGTGTGTGTGTGAGAGAGAATAGGTCAGAGGATAAATAAGAAACTTGATAACTGGGTAATTAATGCAGCTGGCACCTGTGACCTGGCTCGAATGGACCTATTCGGCCTAGCTGATAAAAAGCCATTTAATTCAAGTGTTCTCAATGGATAAATTCACATTTGTGGGAGAATTTCAGAGAATGCTCGTTTTGCGAGTAGACGACAAACAAATTTTACCGGAACTAGTCTCAGGTGCTAAATGAATAACCGCGGAGTATCTGTAGGTTACATATGCTACTAATTAACTTGAAGTTATTTACAAATACCGCCATTTGAAAGGTGGGGTTTAAATCAATTTCAATTACACACATAATTTCTGGGGAAACTTACCTGATAAACCTCATGACATGAAAAATACAAAACAGATAACAAGTTTTGTGAATAAACACATTAATAGAATTTCTCGTCCTGTTGAGCTACTACAAGAAAGGGTTCATTTTAATAATTTAATTTTTCGAGTTAGAATTATTACAATTAAATCATGACAATCCATAAATTACTACGAGACAAAACTAAACAGAATTTTTCAGTCAGAAATTCAAACCAAATACGATCGCACATGAAGGAAAAAAAAATTGATTTTATATTTCCATTATTTATATTAGTATTAAATTAGGGTGTTTAATTTGAGAGATTTATTGTCCAATTTTAGTCCTCCAAACAAATATATGTAGTTGAGTCAAATTTAAGAAATAAGTTTATATTATTTACAGAATTAGAAAATCTGAATGATTACACTTTTACTCGATTCTAAACAACACACACACACACGCATATATATATATAGATAGATAGAGACTGACTTGACTAACTCTGACCTCGATTTTAAAAAGTCTAAAAACATAACATTGTTTTTGACTATACTTGAAAAAAAAAATGGAAGATTTATCACACAAAAAATTAATAATATAAAAGCAAATACCATTAACTCTTGTCTTCCCTACAGATTAGGATATCCCCTTCGCGTGTATTTTAAAAACGTCCCTAGCTTACCCTCGTTATATTACTATTTTATTAACAAGGATGTTGACGTGCGGAGGATTTCATTTGATAAAAAAAAGCGCATGAATATTTAAATAAATGCAAATTCAAAAATTAAACATAAAATAAGACAAAGGAAACTAAGAGATTAACAGTTGAATAATTTAAATTAAGATATCTGCAAACAAATTAGGTGACCTGATGGCACATTTATCACTCTTCTAAAAAACAAAATCATATTTTGCAGTCAAGTTAGTAAATTAAGCAGCAAATAATGTGACGAATTATGACCCTCAACCCTTTTCATCATAAATTTAATATTTGGTTTAATTGTGTACTGATGAATTCCAATTTGAAACTTTTAATTGCAACTTAAAAAATTAACTTTTCCATGGGACGAAAGTCGGAGTGCCTCCTCATTTTTTCCCCATACCCGTAACAATTGTGGAGAAGACAGAAAATGCAAGTGTGGGCAAACAGAAGTACAAAAAAATGCTTTGCAGGAGGTTGAAAAAATTAAAATATTTTATGATACGATATAAAAACTCTTCCCGTAATTACTATAAAAATAATTATTAATTAAAACACGGATTAACTAATTCGGTAAGAATTTAGCGATCACTGAATTTAGCGTTTCTATTTAACAAAGTTTGGGGGATACCGACACCAAAATTTTGGGGTAATTTGAAATCGTTTAGTAAATTATACCTCACGATGAACGAAAAAAAAAATGTTACGGTAGTTCCGGGGTAACTTCGAGAAATCGATAACAATTCAGTATTATGTGCGCGTGAGGGGTGCAGACGTGGAACAAAATGCTTAACTTTGCACAAAAATGAAATTGCAATGCGTTATACACAAAACAAAATATGCAAATCATACACCTTTATTTTAAAAATGGAAGCTTCTCAACGGGGAAAAAAAAATAGTATCCCAAAATAATCCCACTTGAAGAACCTTGCGTTTTTCTTAAGTCTGTAGAAGGGGGAGATTTTTTCCCCAAAACAAACACACCAGCCACAGTCAACTATGGAAAAAATGTGAAGAACGTAAGTTTTTTTTAATGAATTTCAACCACGCCTACTCACTTAACAAAAGACACTTTAGAGACGAAAGCTGTGTCGTTCCGATATCGAACCAACTGTCAGGAAGATTGCCGAAACTTGAAACAAAACCATCGCGCAATCCTCCTCCAAAAAACATTGCACTCCTGTGACATGCTCACCTTGAACTTAGACCTCAGTTGAGCACGAGCGGGTTTAGGAACCACGACCCCCTTTCACGCCACCACCGCCACCCCTGCATTGCGTTTGTTCGTTGCTCTCGTTTGACGGTTGGGGGTATTCAAAGCTGCAGTATGACAGGAGGCAAGTTTTCTTTATTTTTTTTCTCTCCCCGGAATGAAAGAGTAAAACGTAGCGTGAACTAGCAATCGATTGCTAAATCAAAACATAACTCGGCCTCAATTTATGTATTATTTCTATCAAAAGCTTCACAGCGGAGTTCCGTCTCAAACATTCTCACTCAGACTGTACTAACATTTAAAAAAAAACATTACTATATCCATCTCTAAAAATGAATAAAATTTAAGCCAAAGATGCAACCGACAGTTTCGATAAGTCATAAATTACGCGCTTTTTTTTTTTTTTTTTTTTTTTTTTGGTTACACCGCGAAAATTTTACAGAACACAGTTTTTAAGCATACAAAATGCGACGAGATGGTACCCTTGCACAATCTCAGCAAACTCCAAGCGGTGTGGGCATAACGTGTCAATCTTATTAACATTTTTTTTTTCCTCCTGCAACAAAGAATATCCTCAAAAATATTTCTTGAGTTAGCTCTGTTCGGAAACAACGAAATTTTAATTCGTTTGCTAAAGTAATCTCAACTGATGATGACGTATGGATGAATGACACACAAGGCCAATAATAAGTCACTGATCAATATTTAGCTGAAGTTTTTGATGCATAGTCATTCGAACTAAGAGTGTCCCCAGTTTTACACACAGAAAATTACTTAACTGATTGTGAATTTAATCAGCGCTTATGAAATACGATAATTTTTCCTAGCCTGACACTTGCAAGCGATTCACTTTTAACGGAGCACCTGATGAAATTTCGAAAGTTAGGTAAAGACAGAAGGTAAAGAACCTTGTAAGCAATATATCCTTTACATATAGCTACCCATGTTGATGTTTGTGATCAAGGAATTATTTATTTTTTTATTTTTAAGGGTTCTTGAAAATTTTATGAATGCATTATTATAGCCTTTACCTACGCCCCCCGACAAGCGAGTATCTATTAAAATCAATCACACAGGTAATTTAGCATTTCTGACTCATCAACTTGCATTGAAATGTTACTTTCTGACCTAGAATGAATAATTGGAATCTAGCCCCCCACTACTTAGCCAAAAATAGATTAATATTTCTCACATAACACTGGCTAAAAGAGCATTGGCAATTTTACCAGACAAACAATTTATTTTAGCTGCCAAAGAGTACCTAGAAGAAGAAAGAAAAAAATATATTACTTTGAGAGCTACAAAGCGAGATCGACCCGGTACAATTAAGTTGACTCCGAAACAGTTACAGAACATTTATGCCAGATATTCGAAGCAGTGCAGACTTTGGTTCCGAGAGAAAACAGCCCAAGTGGTTCCTACAACTTTCAGCCCATACTAAGGCGGTATATATAAGTAAATATTCCACTATATAAGGTAACGTCATATTTAATTATGCAATTACAACGTTAAATTTAATATGATCTACTTACGAAGTCGCATTATGCGATCTTCAAAATGCTGTATACCACGCGTTGAAAACATTATTTTTTTTTCTTGTTTAACAAAATCCCAAGGATATACTTTTTATACAGAGATACAGCTTCGTAGGGAATGGACTAAGTTACATTCTATTGCGTATCAATTTATAAGAATAATACAAGAATGATACAGACGTTATAAACTAAATGGAGGGTGTGTGTGTGTATGTATGTATATATATATATATATATATATATATATATATATATATATATATATATATATATATATATATATATATATATATATATATATATATATATATATATATATATATATCAAAGCAATAAACCAACATTTAAGAGTTCAGTGGCTATAGTGTGCCCACTGCGGCACCTTTCCTAATACAATAATACGGAAAGGAGAAGAAAAAGCATGCGGGGCATATTAGAGCTTAAATTGTTCTTCAGAATATTAGGTGTAAAGGGAACCGCCACTGTCTTCCACCAAACACGGCCAATTATTTCTATACTGTAAGCGTTACACTGCCGATCAAACAGTCACATTAAGTCTTTTCTTGCGAAACGCTGTATTACAAGGGGCGAACGGTATCAGTATAATTTACAGCTTCTTATGAGCCGTTAGAAAGTGGTTATCTCGTATTTGCGAGGTGCGAAGAGACGATGGCATCAAAGGACGTCCGACGCGAACTTCTATCTGAATTAACACACAAACAACGAGCTACTTTATCCAAAGACGCAGGGATAACATAGTATTTACCTCTTTTTATGAACAACAGTGATGAGTATTGGGAAGGGAATAATCAACTAATAGAAGCGGTCTTGCTTGTGGGCAGTCTGCTCCACATTTTAGCTACATTAGTAAAAACACAGCCCGTATCTGCCATGTCTTTGAACGTAAACGCAAATGTAAATTTATACTTTAAAGTTAAAATGTTCTTTCCCGCTAGGTGTTTTTCCTAAACACAGTCTACAGTGGTTAAAATAGAAAATTCCCAAAAATTTGAATTTACGGTAAAGATTCATGTTGTGGTAAAAAATGCATTATACTTTATATTTAAAAGTTTTATCTTGAAGTAACAAGGCTATTTTTAAATTAAATTCCCCAGACGCAGATATAAATACAAATACGAGAGTGTATTAATTGCATACAGGCAGATTTTACAATAAGGTAGAGATCTGCGCGGACCGAAAACTCAAAGTAAATAATCAGGTCACATGATCACCAACGACCCCGCTTGACCCAGTTCGTAGTGTTAGAGCAAAAAGCATGTATATTCTAACACATCTTCTATAAATATTTCAATATAATGTATACAAGATATTTATAACTAGTTTATTATCATTCTAGCGACATCACTGTTATTATTGGTGTCGTTGCTGCTGGTACGATTATTTTCACCTGGTCTGTCCCCAGCTAGACCAGGTCCATGGGTCCATGTACCTTCATACAATCCAGAAACAGCATTAAATCTGCGTAAAATTCTTTTCTAGGCGGTCCCAGGCAGGCAAGATGACCGGAAGAGGTCAGTGTCATTATGAGTTGAGTAAATTGACTCTGAAACTCAAAAAATTTAATCATTTAGAAAAAAAATTAAATATATAGCGTTGAAAATCTGACGTATACGAACGATTAATCCTAAATGCGAAGAACTTTGGAGCAGGAAATAAGAATGATTTAAATTTTTGTTTCCATTGTAACGTTTCTCAATATCGTAAGATTTTCCAGCCACTTAAATTAATATTTTTTAAATATAAGACAGTCATCAAATAAGCATTCTGTTTTATATATATATATATATATATATATATATATATATATATATATATATATATATATATATATATATATATATATATAGAGAGAGAGAGAGAGAGAGAGAGAGAGATGTATATAGATATGTTCTATAACTATCTTCAGGAAAACTACATCTGTTAAAATTGAAATTTACTAACACAAACACAAGAATGTGCCTGCACTCCCCACAGCTATTAAACAATTTCTTCCTACTATTACACAATTTCATCTTCAAAGCTTCAATGTCCGTTAGTTTCGATGAGGGAGGGGGGGGGGAATTCAACTCCGCCAAATTTGGGGCTTTATGTGTATTGCTTTCACAGACAGGTGGTTAAAAAGAATGATCCTAGGTTTCGTTCACCTTTAGATGATTTTGGGACAAAAATTTACAGTCGCAGACGCCAAGTAGAGGATGTTAGTATTGTGTTAGTATATGTAGACACACGCTATTTTAAACAGTATTTGTATGTTCATTCCATATGTTCGACTACGCAAGCCCTTTCCATATTTTTAAAGTTATTTATGCACCGAAACAAGGGGATCGGGACAATGCATAAGAGCTTTTATATTAGTTACATAATTCGTACTAATTTAAACTTACTCACTTCTCATCATTACGTACGCCACTCTACATATTTCTAAGAACATTCTGGCCTATGGATTTCCTTGGTGAAAGCTACAAAGCAGAGTTATATGTATTGAAGGCTTTAGCAGCGAGATAATATATGTGACATTCGAACTGGATACCGTTAAAACGAATGTGACCACGTATTAAAATAGTCAGAACATTATACCGCAGTAACGATCATAACAACCTCAGGTTATGCCAATACTTAAAACTGAAGCCCACTGTTGAAGCATCACTCTTCATCTAAACATCTCATTTCCGACACTACGTACTCACAACCTTAACAACCTCCAGCTAACGATTTCATTCTGCATCTCCTCAAATTCGTCTGTGCTCTGCCGAATCGTGACCGTTCTAAACTTCCATAACCCCAGCAAAAAGAGACTGGCGGAGGGAGGGGTGAGGCAGATTTTTGGCCGTGTGAATGAACGCAGCAGTTGTAGTTCAACAGGTTTTTTGTTCGGTGTTCCTTCATTGTTCTTTTTCAGTTGTTTGTTTCATGCGTAGAGTCTTTTGTTTCGGAGAACTTGATTTTGGGGAGTTTTTTTAACTTTTTGCTCATGGTTTTAAACCAATTCTTATTTGTTTTTACTCTTACAGATAACTTTTTTTATTTATTTATTTACTTCCACCAACGCTTTTACGAAGGCAGATGATCTACTTAAATGAGCCATCTAAATAGATCGGCAGCTAAAAATAGATGGGTAAGTGTATATGGGGAAAATCTATTTTTGGAATGAGCTTCGTGGTGGTATTTATAGCATAAAAATACAGATCAACTATTAACAATTATTCTCAATTATTAAGAATTGTTTGAGTTTTTTTAAGCCCAGGCTTTATTTTAAATGAAAGTAAAAAATAAAAAATAAAAAGTTTAAGCAATCATATTTCGATATGGTTTTTCCCCGCCCCAAATTTTATAGATATTGTTCAAAACATTTAAGACGAAATACATCTGTTATAAAATCAACACGAATTAATAATTTTTTTTTTAAACTGGAACAGTGTTAAATACGATTTTTAAGCAAACAACGTTAATAGAATTCCTAATGGATGACACTCCCTTTAAGACGGATTACTAACTTCACAATAATTTACCACTTACCAGAGATAAGAGAATAACTACAAAAACAGCTTTATAGTTAAAAATGATTAATTTTCAAAAATACTAGATGACTAGGTCGTATAAATTAAGTAGTAGTTCTTTCTCCCCACACAAAATATCACATACGAGTGAGAGCATAATGTTCAATATAAGTCAGTCACGTTACGAAATCGCCACATGTTTGACATAAGGTTAAATAACTTTTTAGGGTGCAAGTAAATATTGGGAAGCCTTCGTTATGAAGGAAACACATTTTAAAAAGTAACGATTTAAGATTTTAGGAACAAAATCGTCTTTTACGTAACTTAACAATTTTTTTTTCTGGACATTTTTAAGCTTTAATAGAGATGTGACAAGACAACATCCAAATTAGAATTGGGGTTTCCATAGCACATTTTCGCTTTCAAAACGTGTTACTCCCAATAAGTCATTGAAGAGAGGGGGGGGGGGGGGAGAAGAGAGAAAAATAAGATTTTTTTTCAGGGGCATGATGATATTAAAGAGGACATACTTAATGCTAGACCACATGATTGTGCAATTTTCAATGGCCGGTTTTTTTTAATGTGTTTGCCGCTACGCCTTGAGATCGAACACAATAAAACAGATGTCATGACCTTTTAAGTAAAAAAGTCTGAACTTCTTTGATTTAAACACTGAGAGAAGACAAGTGACATTTAAAAAGAAGGATTTCCTGTTTTCTCGTCCACTTCAAACACTCTCAGAAACGGCAAAAATGCTACTAATGCAATAAAATTTGAAACAGGTGTCGACTAACAAGTGTTTGTGACCCGCTGACATAGAAAGAGGTTTGCCCAGTCGTGGGGGTAATGAAGAAAACTGTATCTGCGCGGACGAAATATAAAAAACTGTGATACAAATAGCAGAACTCTTAAAAACTATCCAATAGTCCCGCAACAAAAAATGAAATTAAAAAAGACAAAAGTAAACTTTATAATAATAAAGACGACTTCAAAATTAAAAGATCACAGAGACGCAAATCCCCCCCCCCCCCAAAAAAAAAGGGGGGGGGGGAAAGACAGGAGTCTAGACTAATCACTGTGATGTACCATGATGGTACATCCACATTCATGCAGACAAGTACCCCAAGACTCTGCTTGACACCATTTGACCCGCGTGATCCCCCGCCCCGCCTTTGATGTTCTGTCGGAGGACCGCTCGATCGGAGGATCGTTGCAGACGCTCTGCCCATAAATCACTGGTTTCCCCCGCAGAATACTGTGCAGAGCACATGAATGTGAACGCTTTATAAGGGGTCCTAATCGCAAGTGCCAGTACCATCGAGAACACAGAACAATCAAGCTGAATTGCAGGAGTTGTGACATTACGAACATCAGGCAAGTTTCAACGCAAGCGATGAGAAAACAGGTATACTTAGTGCTGCTCATTTAAAATCTGGAACCATTTTTTTCCTTCGAATTTTTAAAAAAGCTTTGTTATATTTAAGAAAGAAGGAATAACACCAAACTTCATAATTTTTGAAATGAATTAAAACCAATGAGATGGAAGTTAGAAAAATTGTAGCGAACTTTTTGATTTAGAATAAGTAATTATTAAAAGGAAAAATACATAATTCTCTCTGTCGCGACCATATACGTGCAATAAACTAGCAATGTACAATTTATCCATTTTATTAATAATAAAGTTACTTTACTTCAATTCTTAATTTATATTCAAATTTTGTCTATGCCTTAAGGTATACAATCATCAAATGATAGAAATTTTTGAACGCGACTGAAAGGTAAGCAAACAAAGGTCTTATGTCGTCATCAGTAGTGTCTAAAAAGATCGTTATTTAAGTAGTTATGTTTGTTTCTTTAAACGTTAAGTTATAGTTTGAAACTGTTTAAGTCGGTTTCACGAAAAGTGAGTAATTTCTTTATCTTTTTTTTTCCCCCCTGGCATTTCATTTCCTCTAACAAAATCTTTACAAAACATGTCTTCAATTTAAACTCTTTCAATTCCTTTTTCATAATAATTGTAACACCTTCAAAATTTGAGTTATCTCGTAAAATCTTCTGCACTGAGAATTTCGTAAAAACAATTGTAAAAACAAAACTGGCCGGATGGGAATAGCGTTTCTGGACCACTTCAAGAAATAAAACGGTGTATCAACGTAACCCCCCGATGCAACTCTGAGTATTATCTGCCCCAATCAATAAAGCAACAGTGTGAGCCCCCCCCCCCCCCCAGGTGTCCACATACGCTCTGCTCAATCTACACGAACGGAGGAGAGTACTAAACACAAACAAAGAAAGCATTCCAACAAATGGTACTGCAACAATGGTAATTAAATACACAATTATTTAACATTCTAAATAAAGGGATGAGTTGAAAGGTTTCACGGGCTACTGAGAATTTTTCTTGCGAATTAAAATAAGCTGAGATTTCTCATTATAAAATTTTCCACCATACACTTGATACAAAAATAATTAAAGTTCGACCGGTAGCGCATTCCAGTAGCGCATTTCCCCCTTATATCTTATAACCTCATAAATCTCTTAATCATGAAAGCGCGATATTTAAATTGCGGTACCAAAATTTCGCTTAATGTGGGACTTATTTGGCATAAAAAAATCTCCAATAACGCATAAACGCAAGCAACTAATACAAATGCTATGAGAGAAATATCAATACAGTCGAACCCCGTTATAGCGAACCCCCGGTATATAACGAACGAAAATTTTGGTCCCACCGTTTTCCTATTGTATTTAATGCTAATTTATCCTTTTATAGCAAACCTCCGAAATCTTAAGAATCGGCTATAAGAATGTTGAAGAAGATGATGAAGATTTATCTATCGCGATGTGTATAGAAAAGCACAAAGTTTCATCATTCTCAGATTGTGACATGCAATTGTTCGAAACATGTGATGATGAAGTCATTACACGTGAAAATCCGACTGATGAAGATATTTCGGAAGAAATTAAAATGAATCATTCTGAAATCGAAGATTCTGCATCTGATGTTGATGAAGAGGAGCACATAAATGACGAAATCCCCACCATCTCAGATGCTACAGCAGCGATGCGTGTAATTAATAAGATTTAACAACAGTGGAAGAAAAATTCCACTGTGTGAGTGTTGGGAGTCACTTGAAGTATTGGACAAAGAAATTCAGAAAATATTTTTGAAATCGGCATCATGTCAGCAGAAGATTGCCGATAATTTCTGTATCAAAACAGTGAGTAACAATTGAAGGTAAAATGAATTTAATTTCCATTTGTCTTCATTTTTAATTAATTTAATTAGTATTGTGTCAGTTTAATGTAATCGATTTTAGTCAATTTAATTCACTAATGATAATTTTTAACAGATTTTATTATTTTTTTAAATACATCATTATTGAATACATATAGCAACTAATGAGTTATACATTTTGTGAAATCATTTTTCTTGACGGTTCGGATATAGCGAACAAAACCTTTGGTCCCTTGAAGTTCGTTATAACGGGGTTCGACTGTATACATACATAAAAAGATAATCTTTGGATGATAGACATTGTTTATAATCTACATATTTTTACACGATAATAATAATAAAAAAATTATAACACAGAAAAGCTTAATGGAAGCGATTAAAAGTGATAGTAATCTTAATCTCAGATACCGTTTGATTGTGAGGTGCAACAAAACTGTTCAAGGCAGAAGGGAGCCCAAAGTCAATCCTCTGAAACTAATCCACAGGTATCCTTTACATGCAGGATATCAATTTTATCGTGCAGCTTATTGGTTGGAGAGGACTGATACCCTTTCTTTTCCACAACGTCAGCCTCGTGAGAACAAGAGACCCTATTTTATTCTATCTTGCAGTCTCCATCCGATCCGAAGAATAGGCGGAAAAGGGGTACACTTCAAGGTGGGTAAATAAATTAGTAAGCAGAAGAATCGCGTTTCCACCGAATTAATATGACACCTGCTTCCTCTGTTATAGTTCTTCCAAACCCCCACAGGGTTGGGGAATTAATTAGACAATGGGGTTTTTTTTATTGTTCAGATCACTACCTGCTTTTTTGCGACTTTATTGGGTTTCAGAGTTAAAGCGTTTTCAGCGCTTGCCGGATACGCATTGAAAAAAAAAATAGATAATTAAAACGGTGTTTTTTAGGTTTGGGACAGAAGCTTGCCCAAAGAATGGAAGTGAAAGGTAAGAGCACGAAACATTGAGTGTCCTAATGAGAAATCTTAAAAACTAACTCTATAATAAATTCTGAATATGAATTTCAGTACATATTAACATAATTGGTAAAAATGACTATTTCATTAGATGAAATGGAAGCCACAACATTAAAAAGGGGAGGGGGGGGGGGAAATTATGAGCCATCTAATTAGAATATGAAGTTTTGTGAGTCGTGTTTAGACATTAACCTTTTCCTTACAGGGTGGGATAGCATGTATCCCTAGAATACGGGCCCAAGACTGAATGAATGAATGAATGTGTATATATATATATATATATATATATATATATATATATATATATATATATATATATATACATACATACATACATACATACACACACACACACACACACACACACACACACACACACACAGGGTGTATCAGCATAGCGGTTACAAAACTTCAGGAGAGATAAGAGAACACCTAGACGATGGGAAATCACATCGCAATACTGTACGAGAATTTTAAAATTTTCAAGTTCAGGGGTTGCCCTGTATATAAATTCAAACTGTAATAACTCAGACCCTAATTTTCGTAGAGAGATGCGGTTTGTACCAAAAGACTCTATTCGATATCCTCCTTTAGAAAATGACATGGACTCATTTCACCTTTAAAAAATAAAAAATTAAATTTTGAGTGGTCGGACGCTTCTGTTTAGTGTCGTCACTATCGCGCTAAGGAAGTTTCCGACCATGCATTGCTATGTGATCTCCCATCGTCTAGGTGATCCGTCCTGAAAGTTTGTAACCGCTGTACTGATACACACTGTATATTATATATATATATATATATATATAACAATATAACCCGTTTAATGGTCGTTCTTACAAAGGGGGTATGAAATTTCTCGTTCTAAAGAGGGAATCAGAAAAATGGGCCCTTTAAGCTAAATGTTAAAAAACACTGAACCCACTGAATCACGAGATTACAACAGCTTTTCTCTCTCCCCACCCACCACACCCCTTTCCCTATCCAGAGCTCTTGAGATCAATATAATGATTTTGGAACTCAGGATAAAGACTGAGTTTCTTAGGTTATTAAAAATCAACTATTATTTAATAATTACGCCCACGAAATCAAAAGCAATAATATCAATATGTACATAGTCCCTTATCCAAAATACAACAGTCTCTTGGGAAATGGCGAAGAAGGGGGGAAAAAAAATCACCGATCGCCTAGCAACCGCATCATTTTCATCTTTTCCCTCCACCCTAGAATTTTACCATGGTCTTCCAAACCTCGGGTTCAAAAAGAGTGATGGCAGTCCGCCAGCGGCCAGCACATCGGGATTTGCGGCAAAAGTCTCGGGAGAGCAATAGAGGTGTAATTATATGCACTGATCAAGCGATGAAGTATACAAGCGACTACACGTAAAAAACATAAGCGACACTAATGATATAAAGAAAGAGAAGAGAAAAATTTTAAGCGTTAAAAAGACTCGATTATGGCACTGTATCAGACATGATCATGTGCTCCAGGAATGTTCTTGACAAAAAGTACTAAGCTTTGCTTTAATCAATAAGCTCTAATTTAACCTCTAGCATTTTAATCATTACAGTTTACGACATTACACACTAAATTCTCCATAGTCTGGATCATTCGTAGTACAGAAAAGGAGAGAGAGAGAGAGAGAGAGAGAGAGAGAGAAAAAAAAAAAAAAAAAAAAAAACTAGAAATAAAATTCAAATTGGCTATCAGTATGGGTGATTAAATAAAATACGAATAAAACATTTAAGAAAATTTTATAGTTAATTTACTTGAATCCCATTTAAATCACTAATAATTCCTTTATAACCTTCTATAGACTAATTTTTTTATACGTACATTTTTTCTTTCTTTTAATATGGACATATAACGATTATACTCGTTTCAGTGCACGAGAAATCGGACGCTTGGTGCACAACTAAACAAAAAACTCCAAATAATGTCTCATATTGTACAATTACAATAACTGCCCTCTAACAGCAATTAAAATGACCAAAAATATAAAGTTATATTAGGGGATTCCATACAAACCAAACAGAAAAAAGTACAGGCATGAAATAACGCGTATGGATATGATATGGGGACGGACGGACGAACGCACGCACACAGTGAAATCTCTATCGTTTTTCAAGGGACCGACTGAACTGAACGATAAATACGGAAAACGATCGACGCGGGAACGTAACAAAGCAATATGATGGTCGGGAATGGGTGAAATAAACGACACATACGGGAAAACGAGGATTCGAGGAACGGTCGATCGATATTCCACTGTATGTATGTATGTATATGTGTGTGTGTATATAACTTTACTTACGTACATGTAAATTTATTTACTTCGTCGGTTAATTATTCCTGAAATCAGCGTCCAAAAATCTATCATTATCAGCTATTGGTTTCTAAACACTTTTTTGGTTGCAGACCTGTGTAATCCATATATAATTATAGAAAAAATATTAAATATAACTATGTCACGCGTACCCCAAAAAATTATTAAGCGGTGAATGCCAAAAAAGTAAACAAAGATTAAATCACAATCTTTGACACCTATCTATTTTATCTATGCTAATGACACTATACAATTTTAACAGAAAATTTATGTGTAAAATTCATTTTATCACGTTCTGTTTTATTTGGAACAACATAATTCCATATCGTTGTAAGCAAGCAAAGCTGTACAAAATTCTTTAAGAATTTTATACAGCTAAAGAGTGTAAAGAATTCTGAAAAAATTTCATACATCCTGCCAAATCTAAGACTTGACAGATCTTAAAAGGGAACGGTAAGTTACATACACCGAAAAGAAATTTTGTAAAGTAAACTTAGTACATGCCGAACATGAAATTTTATTCGTAAAATCGTAATCACTTCTTATCTCTGTCATGTTCTCGTGAACAAGGTAAAAAGTGCAGAGTAACTCACCAGGTGGTACAACCCACCCCCCTTACTCCACACACGCTCTCTCACACATCTCTCAGTTTAATTTCTTATAATCGGATATATTTCAGGCAATAAGGAGACCATTACCCTATAGTACTGCAAGCAGCCTTAAACATTAAAAAATAATAACAGCAATAAATAAAATAAATCGCAAAGTTAATGTGAATTATATTTATTCTATTCCAGGGGTCGGCAACGAGGTGCCCGCGAAACAATTTTAAAATGCTCGCCGTTCAAATATCTAAATTTTAGGTATTTGAGATTAGAAATTTGATTTTATATATTTTTGATTGTTTGATTTTAGATATTTAATTGAGAGAGATCAGTAGAGGAAAAGTATTTGAGCGGTTTTTAAATTTATTACCACAGGTGAAAGAATTTCTATTATTCAGGAATAAAATTTGTTTAGAATTAAAAAAAAAAAAAAGGCCTTGGTTAATTGAGCTAGGCTTCCTAACTGATGTAATTGTAAAATTGAAGGGACTAAATATGAAACTACAGGGTAGAAATCATCATATTGCTTCTATGACAAGTACGATAAATGCATTTAAAGCTAAATTGGCACTCTGGAGAAAGCATATGGAGAAAGATAATTTATCACATTTTCCAAATTTAAAAATGGTGATAGAAAATTATTACGATGGAAATTCTACCAACTATCAGTTTGCCAAACATTGATTCCTTATTGGAAGAATTTAATACCAGATTTGAAGAATTGTACGAATTGGAGGCATTCTTGACGTTTTATATTAATTCTTTCTCTCATACAGAGGACGATGTGACTCATAAAATCGCAACATATTTTGATATTTCCAATATGGAGGACTGCGAATTCGAAATTATAAATATAAGAAACGACATTGAATTAAAATTACATCATAACGAAGAAAAATTCTGGAATTTAGTGAATGAAAATGGCTTCCCCTTGTTGAGAAAATCTGCTCTAAAATTGAACTCTCTTTGTGCGTCGTCAAATACTTGTTAATATTTGTTTTCTAATACGAAATTCTTAAAATCAAAGAACCGATCAAGCCTCACTGACACTCATTTAGACCATTGCCTGAGAACTGTGAATTCTACTTATGGGCCACATTACAACGAGTTGGTCGCAGATTTGCAATGTCAAATATTGCACTAATTATCAATTTTAAGATTATTTTATTTAAACTGAAATTTTAATTTATGAATTAAAAATGATTAATTATGATTAAATTATGTCACATTAATATTTTCATGTTTAAATATTACCCCCCCCTCCCCTCCTCCTCTTCCTCATCCATGGGCGCCCGCCGAACTCCCGCATTTCTGAAATATGCCCTCCTAGTAAAAGAGGTTGCCGACCCCTGTTGTATTCTATTACCCAATATATCATGCACTCTATTTAGCTATCCTTTCATGTTAATTCGAGAATGTATGAAGTCAGAAAGTTCAAGACCGTTATAGATGTAGGAATACAATCTTTCCTAAAGCCCAAATCTGACAATAAGTTTTAATTCCAGTTACAGCGTATATGTGGATGTGAGGATCTTAATGACTGGAGTACTGATGATTTTACGCGCGGACAAATAATTTGAAAATAAAAGATCGTACTTACATGTGCAATACCGTTTACTGCATACCCAGAGTTCACAAACCCCTGCAATATAAAAAAATAAGTAAAATTAATATAATGAAAAATAAATTAGCTCTGACATGTGGTTTTATTTAATTTTTAATAATATAAACTGAGTTATACGAAAAGAAATGAAGGGGGAGGGGAATCAAGCAAATGCCTTAAAAACCTCCTTTTTAAAAAAAATTTATTGGGCGGGGGGGGGGGGGGCACTTATGAAATTTATTTCATTATTTATTTTTAATTCGATTAAAAATATATACGGTTTTTACAGTCAACGATATTAAGTGACGATAAACCTTATATGCAAAACTTCAATCCAATCCCAATCAAATCCAGTTAGGTGAAGGGTCGACTTTAATTATATTATAATAATAAAATAATAATATTAAAAAAAACACGCATATGATGCACGGATAGCGAGTTAAGGCTGTTAAAGTACGAAACAGAAACAAAATAAAAAACATCGATACGAATACAAAGTATAAATGCTAATCCATGTGATTGTGAATTCCCAGATATCCATTCTTTCTCCTAAGAGGTATATTTCTTCTAGAACCTCCTCTGGGCTTAACTTCCAAAAACGCGCGAAAATGAAGCCAGAGACCCGCCACATCATTTCTCTCTAATTCGCCAACAAGTATAGGGAAAGGGAAAGGGAATCGTAGTTTACTCTTCTCTCCTGATTGGCATCCTGCCCGAGGTTTACTTCCCTTTTGCCAAGACGTTTCCTCCTAATGTTAGATGGCGACTGTCCACCCAGAAACACGAAAGGTCACGATGTCTTGAACGAAACATTTTTCGAAATTTTGGCCACTTTAAGTTCATGTTCATATATTATAAGAGTTTACTAGTTTTTCCGAAAGCAAAGTGAAGTACGAATTTACCCCCCGACCTCCAATTACTACGATTTAAAGTCGGAAAGAAAAAAAAAATCCCACCATTTAAAACTTTAAAAAATACTTAATATCCTTAAAACTAGGAAAATATCACTACTTCAACTACCTTTAGGACAATGAAGCGTGCGCTTCTTACAAACATAACCTGGAAAGAATACTCACACTTTGATAATTTATTTTAGCTCTTCCTGCACGATACTATCGTGGAACATATATCCTCCACAAATTAAAAGAAGCATTTATGATGGAACATCATAACTGATAAATGCTTGTTGTAACTTTCACTACACAACCGAGAACAGTTCTTTAAAATTCTAACCGTAACAAATATTACATTATGGGTTGGAGACGATACGTCACATTTTATATCATTTCAATACGTGCTATAAGAATATTTATTAAATATCTATCAATTTTAACGCCCGAGATGCCTCTAAAATTTAATCTGCAACTATCAGAATCTTGAGCTCGACTATGATTCCGAAATTTAGACTAGTATCCTACAAAAAGTATTCTTTTGAAATCTTTAAGAGTTTTCTCTAGTGTATAAATACAAATTAAAATTTCATGCAGAGTAGTGAGTTTTTTTATAAGTTGTTGTTTCTTATGCCCCCTTGTTGGAGGAAGTTCCAGATCAGGTCCACATAGGCTTCGGGCTGAAGTGTGCGGCTCCGGTTTAATTAGCACCACAAGGGCCAGAGAGTCCGTCTTAGCTAGTTGCCACCTCAATTTTGGCCGAGCAACTCCAGGAGCGACATCCGGGGAGATCGTACCCTCTCCCACCCTCACTAACGTTCATAGAGGTGCTTTCCGGACTCCGGACGGTGATATTTAACGACGCGCGCAGGGATTCGATCCGAGCATCCTCAGCACCAAAAGCCAGCATGTTACCGCAAGGCCACCTCGAGCCTTGTTTTAAGTAATGTTATTGAACGAGAAAATTATCAAAAATGAGAAATTTCCTTTGTAAACGTGCAATATTGACACAAGATTAACATAAATGTCATTACATGGTAGGAAAAATAGACTATAACCCCGTCAATTATGAGAACACCAAGAGTCTATTGAAAAGTTAAGAAAGTCAGAATGTCATTCATAAAATGCACTTCTCCTTTCTGGATAACTTTCTTTTTCACTAAGGGATCTTTCCGCTACCAGATCTCTTGCCTATATTAAAATGATCTAATTAAAATCAATTTTGTATATCAAGGAGAGGGGTCTCAGACCTACATCACTTATTTTTTTATAACAGCCGCAGCAATAAATGATCCACATAAAGCAAATTCGAGAGCTATAAGCTGTCACCAAACATGCATTCTGTAACCACTGCTCCTTTAAACTATAAACACTGACTACCAATGCTATCTAGAAGCAATGCTCACATCTCATGGGGCTATTCCAAAATCGGCATCACTTAATAAATTTAAAAGCCAGTCATTAGCAGTTTTATCCATATCCAAAATTTTTAGGGCAAATGAGAAATGAAATAATAAACTGACTTTAATTACAATCTTTAAAGGAGCGTTTTATCTACGGTTTTATATGCCATACAAAATTCCTGGAAGTACTCATAAGAAGCAGCATTTTAGGAAGAAAATTTTAGCTCGGTGATACACTTTTTGCATTACAGGCAAAATAATCTGCTAAAGCGAATTCGATTCAACAGTCTTAAAAGCATACGACGATTAAGCAACGGCCTTCGAAATTTAATTCTTTGGATATAGAAATTCATAGTTTTGGTATCAACTTCAAAATCCGTTGTTTTAATTTATTTTAACATTCCTAATACGCAGAAATCCGTGACCGAATTTAGTTTTGAAACTTAATGTTACCTACTGTACACTGGTTTATTGAGGTTGAGCGTTGCGGTTATCTTTTACTACAAAGAGTAAAGGAATGCATGGGTCGAAAATTCAGGGACTGGTTTGACTAACCTCTGACTGATCTCTTTTTTAATATAACCATCAAGATATCCCGACGGAGAGTTCCTGAATACGAGGAAAAGGAGGCCCCGGAAGAAGTTAGAAAATGATAAACCAGCCCGAATCTGATCAGATCTCTAAAACAGGGATTTAGCAGACCAGGGCTTACACAGTTTAAAGTTAATTCCGAATGACTGAACACCCATGTTACCCGCTGGACTCGAATCCAGACTGGCACTGCTACTCTGTAGAGCAGGGGTGGGCATTAAGTCGATCGCGATCGACCGGTGGACCACCAAGACATTTTGGGGTGACCGCCTTTACCAAGACCTAAGACGCGCATACTAAAAGAAGCATATTTATGGAACACCGACGCGATTTGCTTTAAACGCGGTTTTAAAAGAGTAAGTTTTTATTTTCTTGTAGTTATGTAGGTAAGTACATATTCCGTATTTATTATTAAGTTATAATAAATATTGTAGACTGTTTTTTTTAGCTCACCACACCTTCGTCACTGGGTGGACCTCAACACCTTGAAAAAATTAGAAGTAGCCCGTACCCTGGAAAAGTCTGCCCACCCCTGCTGTAGAGGTAAGGTGATCAACTATCTCCATCGCCACTGCAGGAATCACGTCCGTGTGACGCAACTCGCTGCAAAATTCTATCTTGCTCTTTTAATATTTTTAATTCAAAAACTTATTTCTCCAACAATGAACTTTACATAGCACTCTAGAATTTTGTTCGACTCTTTTTTCATCCAAGGAAAAGTTCACAAAATTGCCAATTTAACAACAAATATTACTACTTATGGCGAAACTGATTATTTTGCACGTCCACTTCGTCATAAAGAGCCAAAATATAAAATCTTTCTAATCCCCATTAATGATCAGTAACATCTTGATGCAAGTAGATAACACTCAAAGGGACGGTGGATCTTTATTAGAGCAAATCTTGTCATTGTAATATTGATTGTGTTATTGTAAAAAAAAAAATTATATATATACTAGGGGCTTCGCCCCTAGGCTCGCTACGCTCGCTCCTCTGGTGAATCAAGTGAATGAATGACTCAATAGTTGTTTACAGCGATTGAGTCATTCATTTTTTTTACAGTTGAAGCTTCCCCCCCCCCTCTCGACGAAATGGATGAAGCCCGGAGAAATGGATGAATGGGTGAAAAATTGGATCTTCTTTCAAAGCAAGCGAATGAGAAGATTTTTTTTGAAGTATTTCTTTAAAATTCAATTAAAAATCGAAATTTTAAGATAGAGACTTGAAATGAAGTTTATATGAATGAAAAAGCTTTCATCTTCCAGTTGATATAAATATTTTCTTTGTAACATAATAAGTCTGAGAGCATCGAATTTATATATCTCGAAACGCATCAATTTTTCCAAAAGTGAGTTTTCAATTTTAATAAAAATATCAGTCTGTTTTAAATTATTTTTAAACAAATGACGTCTTGTTTGAAGGAGAAATGTCTGTAGTCTTAGATTGTAAAAAAAAAAAAAATTCTACGATCCTTTTTTGGCGAGTTATCGTAATCTGAACATGAAAAAGTCAATATTTTTCCACAAAACATAAAATAAAAAAAAAAACTTAAAGTCCGACGAATATGAGACATGTCTTACTTTCTTCCCCACATTGTTCTGCATCGATTGGTATCGGTCTCGCCCCATACCCCCAGCGGTTTCGGAGGAGATAGCGTGACAAGCTTTTGACAGCGGCGGCGGCGACTGCGGCAGCGCCAGTTACTTTCTTTTAGAATAGAGATATATATATATATATATATATATATATATTTCTGTAAATTAATAGTATCAAAATAGTTTTTTCTTGTAAAAAACCATTTATGAAGCTTCTACGAAGTAATTTATAAAGGATAAGTGTAGTAATAAACTTTAAATCTGTTTTCTCAAAACAGATTTTTCAAGGTTTTAATAATTTTTAAATGTTCCATGCTACTTAATTTTTGTTCAAAATTCAGGAAATTGATAAGGAAGAATCCTGATACTTTGTACCAAAAAAAAAATGGGCATGCATTTCACAATTAGACTTTATTAAGGTATTTAAATTCGATTTGTAACTTATTAAAAGGCAAAATTTTGATGAAAATCGGGATGGAATTCAGAAAAAAATCTCTAAAACATTAACTACTCGAGGGAAATAATTGATGCACAGATTTGTTTGTTATACAGTATAAATTGATTAAAATGCAAAATCGAGAGAATCTGAAAAATTAAGTAGCAAAGAGCATTTTAAATTTTTTTTTATAAATTTCAATTTTTTTTAAAAATTTAAAATTGTAATGAGATTGGAAATTTCTTTTAAGGTATTCTATATATTTATAGTGAAATGTATATATGTACAAAATTTCGTATCTCTATGATGAAAAGTTTTTTTAAAAAATTTAACGTCCACCGTCCCCTTAAAATACGCCACAAGTACACTTTTCCCGCCAAACTGAAATCTTTATCAGGAGAGAGACAAGGAATAATTGTACAGGAATTTAAAATGTGAAAACGCATTCAGATCCCTATTTTCATACCTTTTGCGATCGGAATAGTCTGCACTATAATATTTATGATTTAAAATTCAAAAATAAAAACTAGCAAATTAAAAAAAGTTACGATTAGCAACATTTGAAATAAATTTTTAAGTTAATGTAGCAACTTAAAATTCACGAGCGCTGACGTATTTAATATTTTTATACTAATGTACGTAAGATAAAGTCAAATATGACACACTGCATAATCGTCCTCATTAACTGCATTATATCTTCAAAAATAGAAACAAACGCTGACAAAAGATTGACCACATGTGTGGTTTCTGTTGACGACATTGAGACTCCCAGAAATAGAAGCCTCACTGAAAGGTCTTCCCTATAAATCGACTTGAAATCTCCACTTAAGTTGGAATGAATAAAAGCCACTGCTACGGAAGATGTGGCTAACCAAAATTAGGACTAGCAGGTCAAATACGAAAGGGCGTGGGACAAAAGTGAACACATTCCGGAGTTTTAAATAAATGTTTTTACGCAAAGGAGTTGGAACTTTTACGATATTCTGGCGATAAAAAAGGTAGTTTTGAATGCCATTATTTACAATTTCTCTCATTAATAGATGTGAAGAAAATTTTCATATAAATTTTAAATTTGTAAAGCAATCTAACAAATGAAAAAGTTTTCTTCAAAATCGTCTGAAATACATTTCGAAAAGCAAATAACCAAGATATAAAAAAAAACGCCACTACATCTACATTTTAGCCGTTTTTAATATTTTGTCTATAAAAAATGTTCGTATTAACAAGTGCAGCTATATACTCTGAAATTAGGCCGTTTACCGACCCACAAATTTCAGGCAACTGACAAGTAGTCGTCATGTCATTTACAGTAATACAAGCAGGAAAACTTAAAATGTTCCAATACGTAAAAACTCGAGTAAAGGCATGACATTCTGAAATGCAATAATGCTACATTTAAAAATCCTTAAGAGCGAAATTTTGCGTTGAGTCATGACTGGTGATGTCATAAAATTTTAGAATGGATCAATTTACAACCAAGAAACCAAGTTTTCAGAATCTCATGATGTCATCGAGGGTGCAATAATTAAAATTATTACAATGTTTCCTCGTATTTCATAGCTTGAATATGTATTTCGACGAGATACATAGCCATCTATCTTATTTTAAAAACTTTCATTGGAAGCATTTTTAACATTCACTTGAAAATTCAAAACTTCGAAGTATAACTTGTAAAGCACTTCCAATATACCATGAGAAAATTTTTACAATATTATATTGTGCTGTATCTTCGTTAAGAGTTAAAAAAAAAATCATATGATTTTATGATTACGTTTTTCTTAATAGTTTCTAATAGCTGAAATGGAAAAGCCGATTCTATATGAAAGAAAAGGGGGGGGGGGGCTTTGAAACTGCCACGATCCATCAGCACAATCAGTTACAAAGAGAAGACTTTTTAAGTGAAGCGCGCTATAGTACTTTGTAAACACAAGTTGCACAAAGAAAAACACGGAAATGTTGGCGTACGTGTTATAACACAACTGAAACTACGGGGGGATTTTGATTAACCAGATTGGTGATACCTAAACCATGAAAATCGCTACTGTTAGTGCAAACGGTCATATGTAAAAATTGTGTAATTTACAGGAGAGCATAAAAACTTATTTCCTTATGTTTTACTAGCTGAAAACCCGCGCTTCGCTACGGAGTACATTCAAATTAAATACAACGGTCAATGAATGCAATTAATGCCAAAAAAATAAATATATATGTATATTTATAATAAATACGACGATCAATATATACAATTGATGTAAAAAAATATTTATATATATATATATATTTATAAAAAAATCATAAGGAATATTTATTTTTTTGGATAATATCCAATCGTCTGCTGCATTAGAAAGAGAAAAAAATATTTTTTTTGTCTATTTAGTTGTTACGCACGTGACGATAAATTTATTGAAAGTACCAGAAAAAGAAATCACGTGATCAGCATTTAATAAATTAAATTCTAAAAATTAATCTTTAAAAATTCACCAAAAATCAGGAAATGGAGGTAAAGATTCGAAAAAGATTTCATTTTAAAGGAATTTTTATGATCTTTCTCGTGATATAAATTTTATAACCCTCAATGTATTATTTTAAATGCAAACGTAAAAAAAGTTTAAAAAACAGCTTAAAAATTTAATTTTAAAAAATCTAAGAAGAATTTGTGAAAAAATCTTTCTTAGTGCACCCCTACACTATAAGAAGAATCGCCATGCAAAATTTCAGCCCTTTAGGTCCAGCGGTTTGGTCTGTGCGTTGTATGTCAGTCAGTCAGTGAATGAATGAGTCAGTTACGGAACTGTTTTATATATATAGATTAGTATAATCAGATTTTTCCCCTTTGCTGTTTCCATGGTAACTAATGTATAGCATAACTTTTAAAGCATTAAATTCATAAATAAAAAATTTACACTAACATACGGCATTTTGCAGTTTTAAATTGGAACTTAATTTTTACATACGACCTTTTGCACTAACAGTAGCGAAATATTAAGTAAAAAAGGGAAGTCGCTGAAACCTTCGAATTTCTTTCTGCTTCTATGCTCAGCGGATGTAGCTTGAAACATTACAACCTCCAGTAATCGATGTAAATAAAAACCGGGGAGAAAAGTTGCGAGATCTATTTAAAAAAAGAAAAAAAAAGGAATACCCGAGAGAACTGGTGTCGTCGCGCGTTTTAAATGCAATAGCCTTGGTCGGGAGATATTAAAACAAAATAAAATAAACCCGGGCCGATAAGACGTCGAAATATCTCAAGGTTTCAGAAAGATGTTAAAAAGTGAATCAACTTCTAGGGGTGCGCGTTGCGTAATTCCAGATAGTAAGACAACGGTTGCCTTTCTCCTGCCGAGAAATTTAAACACAGCTCCTCGACGTGATGAAACCCTGGCTCTCTTCTAAACAAAGCTATCGCGTATGCAAATAAGCTAGCGTTTCAATAAATGCGAAGTTCAAGCGTGTGGAGGGAGAAAACATCACGGCGTTGAGACTGAAATAGGTGCATGAACGAATTTTTCAGTTATAAAGCATGACAAAAACGCCTGAACGATTTAAAAAATAAACACTAACAAAAAGGAAAAATTTAAGTGTTTCACAGAGAATCGTAATGTCTTCGCACAGTCCCAAAGACAGTAGTAGAGAATAACTAATTTCAACCTTCCTTTAGTATTTTTAAATTATTTCACACGCCAACAAATGTGTGGCAAATTTTATGCAATAATTTGAATTAAAATTTCCATACGTTGATAACCAGGAAAATTTATGTACATTTGACTGTTGTTTGTATAAAGGTATTTTATTGCAAAATTTTTTAGTCTATATTAATCCTATAATTATATAAATATGTAATTTTATTTAATTTTTCACTATATTCATAGTATTATCTATTACAGATTGCCATTATTATACTTGTTACTAAATGAAAAGCAAATACAGTGGATGCTCGTTAATTCGAACTCTGTTAATTCGAACTTTCGGTTAATTCGAACTAATCCAAAGGCCCCAAAAAACTTGTATTGGAGTTAATGTTAAAAATATCTCATTAATTCGAACTAAATTTTTATCACTTCGGCTAATTCGAACTAAAAATTTGACAAAAAAAATTTCTTTTTACTCGTTTAATGGAGAAAATACACACTGTATTTATTATTTTGTGTGTCAAATTTTTTTTTCTGTGTAAAGAGGCACATGCCTGCATTCCTAGACTATTGCATGTCCGCTAAAAGTTAGTAGCTATTGTCCTTCTTATTAGTGCTAAACGGAAAAAGCAATTTTCCTTTATTTGGATCGATTTTCTTAGAATATCAGAAAAACTAGTCTTTACTACAGATTCTAGGGAGCTTCAGTGATACACATTTAAAGTTATATATTTTCTCTTAACATCGGATAATTCGAACTTTTTTCTGAGAACCTTTGAGTTCGAATTAACGAGCGTCCACTATATCTCAATACAACTTATGTATTTATCACTAATACGATCAGTTATTAAGATATAAATACACATACAAGGACACATACACATTTGTTACAACTTATTGTATGTAACTGAAGTCGATGTTAAAAGCGTACAGGTTTCCTTCCCCCTTTTTATATACCCCACACGCGCGCGCACTTTCGCAGCTACTCCCCTGACTGGAGTTCATACCGATGAAGTTATTTCCAAATCTTCCTCTCAAGAAGAGAGAAAAACATATTTCTGTTGAATTCAGAATCTTATAAGTTATAGCAAAAATAACAGCAATGCATTTTGCAGAACATATATAAGCATACTATATAATACACAACAGGTTCTGTTAATACAGTTATAAACCTAGTAATATACTAACATGTGTTAAACGTTTGATATTTTGATTTACTTGGTAATACTTTTAAAGGTTTTTTTTCTAATATTAATAACAAAACAACAAAAAATATCAGATGTCATAGGGAGTCATACTTAAACCTGACAAGGGGACCCAACGACACAAAAATAACCAAGAAACATAATTCAACAATATCACCTATATCTAACACAAGCATTTGCTACGAACTATCAAATTTCAACTATATTATGTTGCCCAATCACAATTGTCTTTTCTTAATGGCTATCAGAAACAAGAGAGAAACTTTGAAAAAAGAAAATACTTTCCTGATGCTGTGAAATCATCGAAATTAAATTACTGATAGTTCACCATTAGTTGGTGTAACTTACCAAGATGAGAGAAGGAGTACTTAAAATTCTTCTCCCATCTCTCAAAAATTCTTAAATTCATCGTTGCAGGGCACTAAAAGATCTGAAACCCACAACATACTCGGACTTTGATTACAATATATATATATATATTTTTTAAAGAGAAAGTTTTTAAAAGGTCAGTGGTTCTGAGTGCTGAAAATTTAAAGATTTAAATTTTCCCCCCTTAAAATTATGGATACGGAAGACAATCACTTTGAAGGAATTATTAAAACCATGTTATTCAAATAAATTGAAATGAATATTACTGTTTTACACATGAAAAAAACAGGGGGAGGTGGAATCTCCCTTCATTTTCAGTGACACAGAAATTATGATAAGGGCCACTGTCTGTAAAAGCAGTAATGTTACTCCAATAAACTCTCCAGTACGTGTACATATTTAGTAAACGAAAAAAGAAATCTTTCACCCTACTAATTCCCAGGGCCGCTCAGAGACTTTACGGGGCCTGGGGCAAACTTCTGTTGGTGGGGCCCAAGACTATTTTGTAGGAAGAGATATCTGATTAATCGAATAATTTTTTTCTTATTTTTTGGAGGGCCCCTTTTTTCAGGAGATTATTTTAAATTTTGAAGTACAGTACAAGTTTCAGAATTTTCTTTCGGAGGAAATCTAATAAATAATTTTTTAAAATTGTTTTGGGGCAACTCCGGCAGTTGGGGGCCTGGGGCAAAGTGCCCAGGTTGCCCCCCCCCCCCGGGCGGCCCTGCAAATTCCACAAATAGAAAAGGCCTATTTACTTTTAAATTTTGAAGGAAATACATGGTTTTGGATTAAAAAACTAAACTTAAAAAAAAAAAAAATCAGGGAAAATTTTATTCTTAATAAATTTTAAGATGTTATCTTTAAAAGATATTCAAATGATAAACTTAAATAAGAACGTCAGATGTCATGCACCTTCACTGAATTATTTATTTCGGGTTGTAGTTAAATCTGATAAGAACATATTAAACGAGGTAAATTAATTATTTTCGAAAAACTCCCTCTATTTTCAAGCGTTGGCACTCAAATGCGCTCCTTCGTGGCTAATCTTCAATCTGCCACTCAAAATACTAAATGAAGGGCTGAAATTCGGCCAAATCTGTAACCAACTCGCTAAAGGTTAGACAGCTTTGTTTCTCGGAAGGAATACGTCAGTTTGAACAGCATTGATAACAGGGGTTATTCGGAATCTTTCGATAACAGACCGAAGGAGATCACTTTCGATTCTTAATATTTATTACCACTATACAATCAACAAATCACATTACTCTATTTCACTTCGCATGTAATCCAGTTACTAACGTCAACAAGACGTTAGGATAACCTGAAGCCATATTAAAGGATGAATAATTTCATCCATACCCTGCAATTAAGCGCCCTAGTTTTTAAACATGGACAAATCGTTAAGTAGGTCTCATGCATTCTCATTCGAAAACGCCGATTCAAGTAAGAATCTAACTCTTGCGAATACAAACTTCACTCTCCACCCTCTACTCGGAGTGTGAGACACACATTTTATCGTCTGCGCACCGTTCGTTCACCTGGGCCAAGCAAAACAAACAAACAAACAAACGCGAGCATCGTTTGATACGCAACAGTGAGCATCCAATCAGGAGAAGGAATCAGAAGGTTACGTGAATTCGAACACTCAACCGTTTGGAGTATGGTCGAAAAGATGGATTTTCAAAATGACAGAGGCATGCGATACACAACTGGACTTTACAACACTGGTTCAAGGTCGGCATTTCGAAAAGGTTTCTTATAAATTTAGAAAAAGCTACAGAGCGTCTATTAAGTTACTTCCAATTTTTATATTTATTCGGATGAATGCAAAAACGAAATCTATCAATAACACAGCAAATATACAAATCCACATTACTTTACACACTTCTCTAAACCACACAATTTTCCAGTATTAGGGAAGAATATGTCTAAAAGGCAAAATTGAGCGTAACTTTCGACTTAAAATGTTCTTTCCTTTTAATTATAAAAAAATGATAAACCTCTCAATTTAAGTTCTAAAAGAGATAGGGGAGAAAATATCCTTAAAAAATAAGGCCCAAAATCACAACAGGAAAATAAAAAAAAATATGCAGATAATTTCATTTAACTGGTAAAATACGAAAAATATGGGACACTTTATCTATTTATTTTATTTTACTATCCGCTATATTTCAAATACATGAAATTATATATCAGGATTTTTTTTTGTTTGTTAAAATTAAGATGCACTAAAATGATCTGAAAACATATAAATTAATCCCTATATCACCACAATATATATAACAGCGTAGCGTAGAGATATCAGTCGTGAGCTCTGGTTTCAAAATTAGCATGGCAAATACATTAAACGGAAATACAAATTATTTAGACATAATTAATAATGCAAATACAAGGCAGCGTAACCTCCCACTCCTTTCAAAACGATTAACATATGACCCACAAGTAAAAAACTGAAATGTATTAAAGAGACCCTAAAAAAGCACAACTGAAAACAAAATACTTATCCTCAACTGGTGTGGGAATAGTACGCAGATTTTGGGGAGGGAGAATTCGCTAGAATCGTAAACTTGGTTAATCGTTAAAAAAAAGGGGGGAAAAGGAGCGAGGGAAACCGAACGATTTCGGGGGAACTCTGGATCCAGAAGTGAATCGATATATCGAGGGAAAGGAAATCGTTTGATGCTTGCGAAAACGTTTTTGATGTGTTGGTGGAATCCGAAAACTACCTCTGAGGATCTTTGTGGCAGTTTTTAAATATTTTATAACTATTAAAGGGTATTTTATAATCTATGATGATGATGATTTCTTAAAGAAGACAATTATACGTAACTCAGCAGAGCACCAGTCATGTAAACAAAGAGTCTCAGAATCCCTACTTTACTAAAGAGCTAATAAGCAGTCATCGGAATCCCAGATAAAATATGAAAATAAACAGCCACACATGTCGCCCACTCATTTCAACGACGTCATATCTCAAAAAACAAGATTTTTCAGGAGAGTGCTTTGAAAGTTTAAAAGTGCATTGAAATGTATTGAAAATAAATTTTAATTCTGCTCTCTAGCGGCTAAATATTGAGCGGTGATATATGACGATCTTGCAGGGATATACTACTCTTTCAGGGCATTCTGAAAACAGGCATAACTAAAAATCGTCGATTTATGAGATATGACGTTGTTGAAAGGAGTAAGCGATGTATGTTTAATTATATTTACCAGATTTTTATTTATTTATTTTTTTAAAATGGAGGTTATAAATTTTTATGGGTATTGGTTAATGCTATAGTTAAAAAAAGGTATGGCTGAAGAAAATATAGTTGAATACTTCAGGAAAATCTTAATTTTTATGAAACGATAACTTACAACTGAAATAAAAGAAAAAAAAATATTATGGAGTCTGTTTTACATTCGGAAGCGTTAAAACTATAAAAACATTGTAGGTTTTTAAGTAACAGCATTCAGTTCCAAAAATAGAAAATCTTCGACACATTAAAAATTTTTATTGACGAACTGGTAAAATTTTTTTTAACAGGGCTGTTAATTTTTCACCCCTTGATCAAGAAAAGAGACATTGTGGTTAAGGCAGTTATTTTAGACACCTCCATTTCATAACTAAATGACTAATTTAGAAAGCTCATAAAGAATTCTGTGCTGCAGAGATGCTCTAGGCACCACTTCAAATCTTCAAATAATTATCCTCCAAGTATCTCCGATCGAGGTTACGAGGAAAAAAGACTGCAAACGTTCTCTCAGACCTAGGGCATGTCTCAGCTGGGAACCCCAAAAGCTAATATTATCACATTAGCAGCAGTGAAACTTTAAAATTACAAACTATATTACAAAAAACAAAACAAAAAAAAAGGCTATTTTTGCCAGCAACAGAATGGGTGGGAGGAGGGGGGATCAACGTTATGTTTGATAAAGTGAATTAGTCGGAGTTAAAATGTTATTTTTTTTCCCAACGAAAGTTCTACTCGCGCCGCCAGCTAAGCATTTGACAAGTTAACAATTAAGTGTTTCAAACGACACAGAAGCAATCAGCAGCTGTAAAAGCAATGTTTCATTCATACTTATTATATATCAATTACACACCCCAAAAAAATTGTACTAATTATCCCAAAAATAACAGTGAAAGTAATTATACTTTTCACTATGTTCATAGCTGGTTACAAGCATTTTATAAGCTAAGTACTATCTTGTCCGGTATATAATTTCCAAGAGATTTCTCTAAAAATACTGCGGCTGATTTAGCAAACTTATTTCCAGGTTCTTATGGTTAAATAAGCAATAATGTAAGTTGTAATTTGTAGGTAAATGTTCTAATAATGCATTACGAGGACGATATCGCAAAAGACTCAGATGCATAGAATTAGGGTGTCGCTCACTATGTATAAACATGAAAAAGTTTCGAAGAAATAACGACTAAACGAAATAACTACTAAATATTTTCAAATTCATTTAAAACATTTTTATTCTACAGTCACTTTATCATTTCAACTCCTTTGTTCACACCTTTCGCGTAGAGAGAAAGGAAAAAATTTTCATTTGGAAGCTGTTTCTCGAGAATTCAATTAAAACAAATTTTTTAAAAAAAGTTATGTACCTAAATACACACAAAAAAGATAACTAATACGCCAAACAAACATCGACAACGAAACAGTAAGTAAAAATCAAAAACCTAAACGACGACTAAAGACATATCAATCACCGGCCGTTTAACACATCCCCATCGTAAGTGCATTAAAAGAGAAGCCCGAGAGCAGCTGCGGACTCGAAAAAGCACATGGGCAGCAATCGATGGATGCTATGCGATGCGTCATCATCATCCAGACAAATCCTCCCCACTCCCACTTCGACCGTACGATGTGACTAAACGGGACAGGGGGGAATCGGATTCGGTCACCCCTCCGGTCGGGGGTCTTGATTCATTCATAGAATTCGAATGCTGGAAACAGGGAAAGGGGATGCGAGGCATCGTTGAAAACATTTTGAAGCTTGATAGAGTACAGAAAGGCACTTGAGGTAGTTGTAGAAAAATCTGCTTCACGTGGAAATATTTCAAATATGAATTTTTTCTAGAAGGGGGGGGGGGGGGTATTACCACAGCTGAATTTATATTTCTCACTATGCCTTTTTCGTAGTGAATAAAATTACATGCACGTTCTAAATGACAAAAATATTCAGGATTATACGCATCAGCTAAAAATACACCACCACAAACAAATCTTTACTGAACAATTAAAAAACATTATCAGAAGTATATAAATACATAACTGCTACATTTTGATGGAATCATCAGTAATGCATTAAATTTTAAAAAATGATAGGGAAAACACAATTTTTTTAAACCGTTGATTAAATTAAAATATAACAAACAACAACAACAACAACAAAAGGAATTATATGTGTACATTTAAAATTTTGTTCTAATTAAAAAAGATTTATAGACTCATGCAATGCAAATAAAAATACGTACTATGTAGGAAAAAAAAATTACTAGGAATCTGCGTCCAGAACGAAATAAGGTATACACACATTTTGCTACTTAAATTAATCAGTGGTTAAATAGAATAACCGCGGTTAACACGCAAGACATGCATAATAAATGAAGACTCATATCTGCAAAAAGAATATATTAAAACCTACTTAATTTTTCTATAAAGAAAACGGACCTCCAGCTGAAATTCTAAACGTGCTTAACAGTTCTAAATCGATGCTTTAGATAACTTGTAAGGCACTGTTGTCATAGGCAAACTAACTATTTTACCAAAATTTAAAATCTGCTGAAGGAAATAATCAAATACTGTTAATTTTGAAAACACGCTCAAACAGTAAATTCTCCCCCCCCCCCCTAGATATTTCTCAGTTTTTCAGAAATTAGGCCTGATAATACAGTGCAATGTTATATGAAAAAAAGTTTTTAATAGTTAACAAAAACTACATTTCATTACCTATGTAATATTTTTTTTAATTATAGAATCTGAGGGGGAAAAAATCTTGCCTGAGAAATTATATTCATGCATAATTACTTTCAAATGTCCTTTAAAATTTTAAATACAGAGCATTTTATGAAACACATAATGAAGATGAACACACAGAGTGTGGCTCATGCTTGGAAAAAGAAAAAAAAAATTCTCTAGTACAGCATATTAAATATTTCCGTTGGGGTTAAACATAACACACTGGAATAAGGTATTCGTGTAATATTGTGTAGTTAATATAAACATGCAAATTAATACGGAAGAAGGTTTCCAAACAATGCATCGAAACATGCACACTCGCGTTATGATAAAATACGAACTTAAGGGGGGCGGAACACATTTAATTTTTCTTATTTTTATTTATTGAGTTAATTTTTTAAATTTTTTTGTGATGGTTAACCATATAATTTGCAAACAAAATCCCATCATAAAACTTCTCAAAGTTTTTTAAAAATTTTAAAATTAAAATTTTTTAAAAAGGGAGTAATTTAAAATCGTCATAACTCGTATTATTATTTATCGAATATCAAAAGTTTTTATTTAATTAAACAGAAATATATAAGTTTTAATTTTGATTCAGCATTTTTTAAAATATTAATTTAAAAAATTAAAAATATTTAGAATAAAAATTTTTTTAAAAAATTATATAACTTATTTTTAAAAAATCATTTTTAAAATGTTGCAAAACAAAAAATTAATCTCCTGTTCTAATTAAGATATGATTTAAACGTCTTTTTAAGCAAAAAAGAACAGAGAATTTTTTAATGTAATAATTTTTTTTTTCGAACATTTGAAGAATTGTGTGTCCTGGACCCCCTTAAATGATATATTTGGAAAGATGAAAAAAAAATATCTAATAGTTTTAAAACTATCACCGAATGGATGGCAATGCATTGAAATTTGCGATAATTGGAAAGTAATGTTCGTAACAAACAAACAAACAAAACACCACAGAAATTAGAATTACAAAAAAGCAGCATCACAGCGAACCTACAGGAATCCAGTTAGATAGTTCCAAATAACTGGCTTTTCAGAACCGTAAAAATCCTGCTTATTACAGGAGGAAGAAGCAGAGGGGAAAAAATTATTATAATTTAAACAGGAATTTAAAATAAAAAAAAGCAGAAAAAATGTGTGAGTTGTCTGCTAGACATCGATAGTTGATTATTATCTCATGTGCTATAGGCGCAACTTAGTTAACGTTCGGGGAATGCAACAAAATACTCAGAAATTAAGCTTTTATTTTGGAAAATTAGGTTAGACCTAAGTTTAACGCTCAATCCATGGCATATGCTTAGGTTATCTAGTGTGGCTTTTATGGAGTAACGCTATTTCAGGCCACACTGCAGCGCATGCGTGTACCTGCACTCGATAATATACCTTACAGCGTAAAATACAGCTGAAAATATTGTGCACTGCTGTAGTAGGGTAACAACAATAAACACAACTAAATAAACCCAAAACAAAAGTTCTGATGAGGTCTACCCAGCGAATAACATAGTTTCATAAGATAATACAAAGATAATAATAAAACATTCCAATAAAAACCAGATGTTTAGAGCAAACAGACAAGCGCTGGGGGACTTCCTCCTATTAAATCAACTAAACGCGTTAACCGTCATTTATAATTATATATTGAAGTTATAACTCGTAAAACAGCAACGAAAAAGTTAAAACGTGTAAACCGGATAAAGGAACTTTACTAATAAACAGACGAGATAACATACTTTATACGAATAAAAAACTAAATCCCTATTAAAGACAGATAAGAATGGCGCCTTTCTTTCTAGTATCAACTAGGAACCAGACCGAAATATGTGGCCTGGTAGTATGTTCCAAGGCTTCGAGAAATCGTGTTTAAACAGTTATATATTAAACCGCTCAATCATCGTTTCACCCCTGCTCTCAAAGGGTAAAGAGGGAGAGTAATTCATATATAAATATCTTTTCATAATTAACCATGATGTTTATCATTTAATAAATTTACTTCCAAAACATTTGTCAGGATTTGGCTAATTGCCATGTAGATAATAACAACATTACGTACGCATACTCAGCAAACAAGGGAAATAAAATAAATCTCAAATGAGACACACACACATCTCTCCTAATCATTATATAAATTCATCTCGTCATCTATTCCCACACATCCATTTCTTCAAAGAGATCCACCCACCCCCCGCATATAGACACGAGAATTTCTTTTACAAAAGATTGCGTCATCATAATATAAATTTTAAGATTTCAAGAACAGTTCAACTGAAATTAAAAGTACAACCCTTCTGATTTTCCGCCAAGTTAAAAATAGCATCGGATTGTCAACTACAATCAGTAAGAAGTCAAAGTAACTGTAAAACCAAGATTTAATTATTTATTTATTAGTAAAGCCTACCTGTCACACGGAATATATATATCAGGGAAGATTTTTTTAAGGTTTGGTTTGGTTTGAAACTAAACCTTAAAAAAATCTTTCCTGATATAGAAAAAAATCTTCCCTGAAAAAATCTTCCTTAAAAAAATCTTCCCTGATATGATTCTTTTAAGGTGTAATGTATTTTAAAAACAAAGAAAAATCGTTATAATTTATTCCTTTTAGTTTCAGTTATCAGCCTATTTTAGTTTATTAATGTAAAACACAGCTAGCAAAACTAGGACCAATATCAAAACCACAATCAATAAAATCGGTCATAATTCGCCGATTTTTATGATAACTTTTATAATGATTCAAAAATTTCAAGCTATGAGGTGTGTGTTTTCACATAGGTTACTTACATTACTCAGGTCAGAAAGGGTGATAAAAGGGGGCAACCTACGACTAAAGGTGTTAGGATGTTTGATATTACTTTAAAACTGAATAACTAATGCCATGATATAATTCTTATACCTAAATATGCAGAAAAACATCTATTGGTGACAAACTATTTCAAAAAGATTACAAACGCGAAAACACATTTTGAACAGAAATAACAAGCTTGTCTAAATAACCCCATCACTCAAGTAACTCGGAACAATAATCAGTAATGTAAAGGGAGAACTTTTGATATATTTTTTTTAAAAAAGGGGAAAAAAGGAATGGACTTTCACCCATAATTGTAGTATAAGTGAGTCACACACGCTTTTCGCTGAGTGAGCGAGAAATATCAAGATATTTCTTTATCGACAAAAGCATTAATTAGAGGGCGAAATGTTATTACGCAAGCCACAAGTTGGAAAAGCATCGGCCACCGTTAGCACGTCAATCTCGGAGGAAAGTGTTGAATGACTGCCATCCGAGGATTCCCGACCACTTTTCCTTCGACCAACAGGTGCCGGGGGAGACACACGCCGGACGCGATGAGAATAAGAAATCAGCCTGGGAACTGACTGGAGGAAATGGAGGATGACATAATTCGGAAGGTCGGAAGAAGGGGCTCGCGGCAAGGCTGCACGGAATTGAAAAAAAAAAGGTTCTGTTTTATGGGTTTCGCTGGTGCGCACCCAATGACGAATTAAACACGAAGTACTACATTAAGAAAAAGGGTTGAGAAGAGGTTGAAAAGATAACTATCCCTTCATCGACAGTGACCATATTAAACAGAGGTTTTTCTCAACACTTTACCACTGACGTACTCATTTGGCAGCCAATTTTCATAATTTGCACCCCAAATGACTGCAAAATGATATCGCAGTACAGTTACTTATTATCAAATTCAAATGGTTTAACTGTAAATAAACTGACTGAAAATGGGATTCAAAATAAATAGAATAAAAAGGTCAGTTAACAGCATATACATATACATTCATAACACAATACAGGCAACGAATTAAAAAAGGCATTACAAATTTAATTAGAATAAATTTTATAGCTCAATTCCTCACATTTTCTAAGTATAGTTTATTATTAATTAAAATATTTAAAGTTCGACCAACTTATTATTTTCCTGCATTTTTTATCTGGCTGTCCTAATATATTCTTCTATCCAGCCTAATCTATCGAAAATCACAGTAACAAACCTGAAGTAGAATAATACAGTGAAGTTTTACAGAATAAGTCTTGAAAACCTCTGCTTTAACACTGAAAACCTGCATGTTATTTTATCACAATATTGAATTAATTACACACATTTTGACTAGTATCTTGTCTTACACTGTTGATGTATGACAGAGGTGGGGAACATTTTTACCATTAGAGGCCACATATAAATTATGTAGTAATAAAGGAGGCCGCATAAGTTGATGAACCTATAAATGCGACTTTTATGAAATTATTATAGTTAGGTATAGTTTTAACAATTCGGTGCATTATATAGAAAAATAACAAGAAAAATTAAGTCCTTATTTATTTATTATTTGACATAAAAAGTTACAATATAAAATATTTTTGTATTCACATAAGGATAAAAACTTGTTATAACATTAATCATTATTTTTTTTTTTATTTATTTATTTATTTATTTTTTTGCTGCTGAAAAAATAATACGTTTTAACGTACATGGAGTCAGTCACAACAATAATAGTAAGAAAATAGTTTTTGTGTAGAGATCATATAACATGTCTGGTAGTATTGCTAAGAAACCCTGAGCATTAAATTACATATAAAGTGTAGTTAAAGTATCATACAATCAAGGTAAACGAAGCTCATTTGGATAAATATACAATTGTAGCGACTTTAGACAACAATTTCAAAATGTCAACTTTATTTTGGCCAACACTGTACATACATCCATGCCGTTCTTTATTTAATTCTATTGATTTGGAAATTGTTGTAATCTATATCATTAAATATTAATTAATACAAGTGTTAGATTTTATGAAGGCCGCAAGAGAAGATCAAGGAGGCCGCAAGCGGCCTCAAGGCTGCGCGTTCCCCAACTCTGATGTATGATATTAGGGATGAAATTCTTTTTCCGCCATTCAAAAATTTTTCCACGTACTCATTAAGACTTTGAATCATTTGAAAGTACCTTAAAAAAGAAAAAACTACTGGCATTTTTTTAAAACCGAGTTCTTGTATCTTAAGCCGTCTCATAAAATACATTTTTTTATCGCAATCTTTTTATTAACTTTAAATGCATTGCTAGTCCTTATTCTATATGTTACCCAAGCTTATAGAAAACTATTCTGCAATGAAAAATTTTCTTAGCATCTTTAAACAAAAAAGAAAATTATTTAAATAATGCACACAACTGTCTGTTTTCAATGGTTTTGCATCTACTTATATAAGTGCAGAGATTAACGGATTACGTTTAACACCTTCTGAAACTAAACGTGTATCATCGCGGGCTGAGAGGAAAGTGAAAGTGCTCAAGTTATCTAATGTTTAGTGAACAGCGAAATTAAAAAATTGTTGCCTAAGTAATAGTGGACACTTTGCCGAAGATTTATGTGTTTCACGGTCCAGGAAGCCGCAACCAGGATGTGGGAGGGTTGCAAAAAACAGTCCCTGTCTTTGTTTGTCAGTGGAGAAAAATGAAATCGGACCTGGCCGGGTAGAGATGCCCCTGGGTCAAGCTAATAGGACAGTGTTGTGCTAACGCGTTTAAGGAGAAACTATTATGTTATGTCTAAAAGAAAGGGATGCATTTTACGACTGTATTCCATCCCATCTTATCACTCTTTCTTAAAAAAAAAAAAAAAAAAAAAAAAAAATTTAAAAATTTAAAAAAAAAAAAACTTCATGCTTTTTGAGTGTTTAAATGGTTTTTTTGAAAAAATTAAAGGAAAGCGAAGAGTGTGAGCTCATTCTTAAAACCGGTGGATTGATTCTTTAAAGCGAAAATTTTAACATGGAAACAATACATTTGTTTTTGCGATATTGATTCTTATAACCACTGATCACTATAAGCGGTGGTTACTGTGTGTGTGTGTGTGTGTGTGTGTGTGTGTGTGTATATATATATATATATATATATATATATATATATATATATATATATATATATATACAACGATCAATGTATGCAATTGATTAAAAAAAACGAAAAAATATTTATAAAATATACCGTAACGGATATTTTTATAGACAAAATAGTGTAGAAGAATATATTCAAATTAAATCTAGTAGAACATAAAGAACATAGTACAGTTTGAGGAAGATTTCTTTTACTGTATTTTAATTTTTTTTTGATATTGTCCAATCATCCGCCGCATTAGCAAGAAAAAAAAAAAAATTATTGTCTATTTCGTTGTTATGCACGTGACGCAAAATTAGTTTAAAGTATCACAAAAAGAGAAGAAACCACGTGGTCAGCATTTAATAAATTAAATTCTAAAAATTAATCTTTAAAAATTCACCAAAACTCAGAAAATGGAGGTAAAGGTTCGAAAAAGATTTCTTTTTAAAGGAATTTTTATGATATTTCTCGTGATATAAATTTTATAACCCACGGAGTATTATTTTAAATGGAAACTTTAAGGTTTGTTACAAACACCTTAAAAATTTAATTTTAAAAAATCGAAGAATTTTTCAAAAATCTCTCTTAGCTCTAAATAACCCCTACACTATAAGAAGAATCGCCATGCAAAATTTCAGCCCTTTAGGTTCAGCCGTTTGGCCTGTGCGTTATATGTCAGTCAGTCAGTCAGTCACGGAACTGTTTTATATATAGATTAAAACTATAAAATATTTAATATTTATCTAATGATACTATAAAATATTTAATAATTATCTAGTGAGTTAAACGTTAAGCACATCTTAAAACCTATGAGGAAAATAATTACAAGATAAAATGAACTTTTTATATACCACGTTTCTAAATTTTCTGTTGAATCATATAAACTTGACAATTCTATGTATTAATAAATACCTTTTTAACATTTTTTTGATGGATTATCCCATCAACTTGAAAGAAAATGATTGGCCTGCACTGTACACAAAATCCAAGGATATACCGTGAACCACGCAGTTCTGTACCTCGGGAAAAAAATATTCGCCAAGGGACAGGCTTACGTCGCATTAAGCCGAGTTAGAATCTTGGAAGGACTGCGCATCGAAGAGTTTGACTGCTCCAAACTTACTGGAAAGACCTCTTATATCGCCAAATCACAATTTTAATATTTTCCTATTGTATTTATTTTTATTTTTCTCTCCTTTTCTCTCTTAATTGCACAAACCTTCACTTAATTATTCTTTTTCACTTTCTTTTATTTAATTTTAATCACTTTTTAGTCGTTTCCACTATCCACAGACTTTTTTTAAACTGCTAACTTATAGATATATTTTTTTAACTTTTCGCACAATATTTTTGTAAACAAACTAAATTCACATGTATTCTGATTTCAAAATCGTCAAACGCCGTTACTCAAAAAAGTGCAAGCATGGAATTCGATCGAAGCGCCACCTTGCGAATTTTTCTGCTTAAAGATGGCTAAAAGTATTAAAAGAATGCATTGTCATCGTGTTCCGAGCTATTCTAAAAGGTTCAAATGTCTAGCTAGTCGGAAGCTAGATAAAAATCGATTGCAAGATTTGTACTGGACAAAAAAGAAAGCGAGTTAATAAAAACGTGGTAACTAACAGGACTTATTTTTAAATCATATATCACCTCCATTGTAAAAATCCCATCCATAATACTGGAAAATCTTCCCTCCTCTATTATCGACATTAAAAACTAGAGACCAAGCAAATTTTTAATATGCAGTAGCTTTATCTGGATTCGTACTTGCCAGAAGAAAATAACGGAACCGCAAGCTAACATGGTTACCGCCCATGATATCGAGAGGAAAAAAACTGTTCACCCCAGTACGTAAAAAACCTTGAATGTCGACCTTCTGTAGAGTATTCAATGACCAACTAGTAGACATTCTGCACTGCACCTGATCTGCTTGCTGCTCACAGCGCGGCGAAGGAAAACGGGGGGTGGAAAATGTCTTCGTTCGATGACTTGGACAGCACCGTAAGTGGAACATACCTCAAGGGAAAAGTACAGTGTTATAGAACGCGATAACTCATGACTATAAAATCGGGAATATTCTGAGGGAAAAATATTGTCACACACACACACACTCATAAGCGCGTACATACACCCGTTTCGAGTTTCCCATTATTGGACGCACATAAATGTGTTACACTCTCTCTCTCACATTACCACTGGTGCAAACAATTTACGGCTCTAGAGCAAGAAATTTGAAAAAATTAGATTTCCTTCTTTTTTACTTGTTGGTGAGAATAATTAGGAAAAAGAAGTCTTCAATCAGCTGGGGAGCATAAATATAGGTTTGTAGAGCAATAAAGAAAGCCACGTGCGCCGATGATCCCCGATGTATTTTTTTCCATGGGGCATGCCTTGTGCTCACAGAGCAAAAATGACTTATGATCTGATGATAACTTCTGTCGGCCGGTTTAGACTCAGCAATAGTATAAAGCATAAATTTATGTCAGTGCCTGCACCTGAACCTACGGAAAGACCAACTTTAATATAAACAGGTTTTTTCGATATCGACACGACTATACATTTCAGGATTTCAACCCAGTCGAAAGTTTCAAATTTACTGATAAAATGATAAAAAAGTTCCCACACTTTCGTCGTGAATAATATCTGGGGGTGAAAGATGGCATAAGCTCGCCCAAACATAAGTCACAACAAATGTCTTCTATGATTATGAGCTAAAAGTAGTCCAACGAAAAATCACAGCCGACAATTTTCTTTTACTCATGAGGTCAGCAAAAACATGAAATTATCTTACAAGTAAAACTACTGCGCCTTTGACAGATTCGCCCGTAACTAAATCGGGCGACACCTGTCCAAAATACATGTTGGTAGCAATTAAAATATAAACTTAATCGTGATTCAAAAGTAGAAAAAGAGTGATACATGAATGCGTAACTACCCTATCCAGTTATTGTACAAACGATAATGCATTTGAATGGGTAAGATCAGCGATGGGCTAGTGCGAATGCAAAACAAGTAGCGCCAACACTAAAGCGAAAGGGTGTCATCTTTCCACATTGTCAGTCTCGTACTTCGGCGCGTGATCCCAATCCGCATCCACTCATAATGCGTAGTAGTTTTCAGTCAGTCAGTCAGTCAGTCACAGACTTCTCTCCTATCGACGAGACGAGCAGTCGTTCCCGATTTAGACGAACCAAGGAGGGTGGAATGAGAGGCAGCAAGCCGGGAACAAATTGCTAGAAATAGAAGCTTAGGAGAAGTAAGATCAGGACGGGTTGATGGGGCGATTTTTCAGGTGCAGGCAAACAGGATCTATCGATGCCCCAACACTGAAATACTGTTCGGAAGAACAGACCTGCTCAGCTGAAAGGTTTGATCATGATTTGATCACGGAACCAAGATGATCTCCCTAAATTAATCTCTCCATCATACAAATGGACAAATGAATGAATTATGGAGAAAGTTAAGCGATTCAACACGAATTTCATATAAGATACAGGAGCATAACACGTAAAGATTCCAAATTTTGCCTTTAGTAAGGGCATTTACAGAGAGATACACGAGATATTGCAGAGAGATACTGATGAACAAGGGGTCAAAACACTTCATTTAAGAAATCTTTAGAAACTAAAACTAGACCTGCAGTCGACTATTAAGATGCGTATCCCAAGAATATTGAGGCTGATAGTCGTCGGATCGTGAGTTAAGACTCTCAAAGCTGCAAACGGAGTGCATTTACTAAAGTCTATATTCTATATGGTATGTAAAGTTTACTATAAATAAATAAGGCTGCACGGATAATCCATTTTCTCTCTGGAACGACTAGAATAAAAATTTATGCAAAAACGGTGGCGTTTTCACTTGAGTTAAATCATCACAAAAATAATGATTATTCAAAACAAAAGTTCGTTGTCAAAAGAAATAAAAAACAGGAAGTGTGTAAAGGAAGTTTACTACCTTTATGAGAGTGGATGTAATTCACACAAGAGTCTTATAAGCGGAATTACACTTCCTTTACACAAAATAAGTTTCCTAAATCAATGGTTTCTGTACGACTTACACAAGTTCCAATATTTAGGCATATATTTTTATGGAATTTATCTTAATAAAAAATTTAACACATTTAAAAATCGGAATAAAGTTGTCTAGCAAGGATTATTATTTTATCTCAGTCAAATCGAATGAGAGATAGATACATATACCAAGGGGATAATTCGCGGCAATTTGCTCACTAATACTCTTAAATTGAGTCTTCCACATAAGCAGTCGTAACTGATATAGAAGTGGAGGATACCCAGGACTACACAATAGAAATTTTCTACTTTTAATATGCAAACTACCGGGGGTACAGATTAACAATTAAAACATGAGTGTACATATGTAACGGGTTCGCGAAATGAGCAAGATTACAAAATGTTCACATAAAAGGAAAATAGATGATGGAAAGAACATTCAACACGCGACATGAAAGTATATTTCATAAAAACAGGAAGTTTCCAACCCTGAATTGGTGTTTCACAGCATGCGAAAAGATTTTGATCAAACGTCTCCGAATGTTAAGATATGATGATTCAGCTGTCAAATGGTCGCGCCATACCTGTACACATATGCACATAATTTTGTTTTTCGCATTTTTTTGTTGTTGTAGATCATGCAACGTTCAGTGTTAAAGACTGATATATAGACCTGCCTTTGCCCCGGGGGTAAATAATTCTAACAGCAATCGCCGGATGGGTTTGATTATGATGACCGAACTAATACGCCTCATAACAGAATTTTAGGGAAAAAGATAGTACACCTATGCCCCATGATTCGACCGGAAAAAAATTAATGCTTTGAAAATACAATACAGGTCTGGGTATGTTACAAATTTTTATAGATAAAAAATAGATGCGTAGTATCAGTTCTAGTCGATTATCCTAAAATTCCCTAAAAGACGTTTAATCCTTTTTTCTTCAGTTGTTTACAAACACGTCATCACATATAAAAATCTCAACAGTGCTAATGCTGGTGCAGTGAAAAGCATCCCTAAAGCTTAGCGACAATATTACACTACCTGCAACTTCATGTAGAATTCACTCTAAAACAGGAAATTTTTGCTTTTACACAATACAAAATCACAGAAGATCAAGAGACTCATGATCGCTTAAATAAGAGAACCGCAACAGCCTCCATCAATTTTTTTCCATAACACACATACTCTCTCTCGACGTAGTATTCCCGATTTCTTTCTGTCTTCATTCTATATTCTGGTTCGATTCATCCCCCCCCCCCCAATCACGTACCGCGGCCATTTTGTGGGGCGGCGAACCGTGACGGAAGTAAATGACCTCACTCTTCTTCAGTTCTCGTTTGTTGTAGACAAATTTGCCTTGTGGAAGGGATTCGATTAGAAGAGATAATTTTTATGGGGTGACAAACCAATAAAATCAACGAAATTAATTAGACAGAGAGTTCAGCGATTTCTCAGTCTATTTTATACAAATATGCAAGTAAATAAACAAGTAATGCCCCAAATTTAAAGATGTGCGCTCCTGCCAAAAGTCGCACTCACAAACATAGATAAGTATGCAAGGCCCGTGCCTACAAATTAATCGATAATCATAAAAATGAACAATGATTTCTACGATTAAAAATCATCTACAGCTTAAAGAAACCTTGAAATCAAATAGTAAATCCTGTCAAATATAACCGTGTTGGTCGTTGGAAGTTATCTTGTAGAGGGAAAGATTTGAATTACTTAGACCAGGGACCAGCAACTAAATTACATAGTCAAGCTATAAGCTATACTTTGATGTTACGTTGCGAGCATCTACAACACAAGTTAAGCACTGTCAGAAGACCCAAGGAAAACTATTTAAATTGTTTGTAAGTCTTTTAGCCGGTTGATTATCTATAATTTAACAACAAATCTATGTATAATATTGTATACGTATATACTACGATACTCTTAATTTAAGTAACCAAGCAAACCAAGATGTTAAACAATATATAAACAATGGCAGTAAACTGTTTAAATAGACATTTTGTATATTCATACATTTGTGCAATACATAATATTTGTTGCTTTCCTCAGATCAGGTTCATACTTTATTATACCAAGCCTAATATAGAAGTGCACATGTTTGTCAGTCAGTCTACAGCTGATATTTATATTGGGAGTTTATTTGAAAGCTTTTACTCCAGGATAGGCAAAGAAATCTTGAAAAAATATCGGGGTAGAAATGTTACTGCTGGCGACCATTCGATCGCATCCAACAGGTTGCGGATCCCTGATTTAAATAACTTCCCAAGCAAGCTACATAAGCAATCCTTAGAGCTTGTAATTGGAACAACAATAATAATAATAATAATTATTATTATATAAAGTTTATCTATAATATTAACATAACTGATTAATTTGCTAAAACTATTTCGACCATCAGTCTTACAATAACAACAATTAGATAACTACTGATGCGACAGTAGATTTTTCGATTACTAATCAAATATTTAGTACTGACAACTAAAAAGCAAACATTTTGCGGGGGTAAAAACAGTTTACATCGTTCAATAAAAACTGTTCTTCCCACATCATTTGACTACAACACGCCCGGACATAATTATGTCGACCCGAGTAGATTTTAGTTTTGCTCATCAAAAAATAAAACAGACAGACCAAAAGGCACGTAATAATTTTTTTCAGCATATATGATATAATTTATATCCATACAATTGTTCCAAATTAATTCTTGAGAACTTTCTGGGACCGTACGAACTCAGTAAAAACATTTTTTAAAATTATTAATGCAAAATCAGTATAGAACATAAACAAAACGCCTTATTGCACGTTCATACATACATTTATATAAAGCATCCTAGTTCAAGAAAACACATTTGATGATGTATGACATAAAGCGCCGACTTTTTCCAGGTAATTGTAGAATTATAAAAGGTACAAACATACTTAAAATAAATTCTTAAAAGAGTTGTGGTTTTTCCAATGAGCTCTTATAATGTATCGATAAAGAAAAGTTTAAAATTTTAAAGTTAAAAAAATTGACGAAAATCATCAATTCTACATGTAATGTAATAACAGCAATTAGTTTGGAGAAATTAGAATTTTAAAAAAATCACAGACTATGTGTGAAAAACAAATGTTAAAATTTAACAGAAAACAAAAAAAAAAAAAGTTAAGTTTTTACAAAATTAACTGAAATAAATATGGAAATGCCTATTAATTTTCACATTAATATATATCTAACAGACATAAACTGACGCAATGGTGGGCAATTTATAGTTTCCTTTTAAACCATTAACGATATTCAAGCGCTGTTTTCTTTGAGTTCCAAATTATTGTATTTTTATTGTAAAAGAAGATAATTTTTCAGACAAACATACTAAAATACAATGGATTATCAAATTTAAACACTCTCACAGATTGAAACAAATTCAAATTTTAAACCCCATCAAAAATTTAAAAAATTACAGTATTTTCCTTCGGTAGATTTTTGATATTTGAGATAAACTGCTGTAACTGAAAAACATTTCATTTGATATCAAATATGTACTTACTTGCCAATGTGATAAAACAATTTGGGTTTCTCAAAATGGGAAAAAAAAATGAAAAAAAAAAATAATGAGAGATTCCTTTCGAGTTTTCATTTTCTAGAGAGAAAACACGAGTGAGAAAACACGAGTTTTCTTAGAACCTAGCAGATTTTGCAGAGGCAGTTAATTAAAATTCACATCTTTCTATTATCATGAAGTGTTAGTTACAATGTTTTGAGTTCACTTGTCATTAATTAAACTCTAGGGACAGCTCTGATGCAATAATAAAATATTTAGAATAATTACTAAAAAGAATTCCATTGGTTCCTATAACTCTGATGTATACCAGGGTCAGAGACAACTAGTCGTAAACTGCTGCCATAGCCTTAATGTGCTCTAAAAAATTTCCTCCAAGGAGGTAATGTTTGTACATGCCCATTAGCACACTTATAGTTTAAAATTGAAATTAATTAAATTATATATTGTTGGGGGATTAGGAAAAAAAATTTTCATTGTAAATATCTCCCTCACCAACACTACACAAACACACATAAAAACAAAGACAAAAAACGGGGGGATATTACAGTGAAACTTCTGTAAGGCGACCAGTCATGGTTCCGAAACAAAGTGGCCGTTTTGAGAAATTTCACTATATTTATTTATTTATTTATTTTACTTGTTTATTTTTTTAAAAACAAATTTTATTTTGATTTAAATAATTTTAACTAACAACTTTAACCACATACTTAGTTCGAAATTGTTCTAATATAATATGCATTCTAGGTCTAAACTCTACTCAGTTGAATAACGTAATTTAAAAATTCAGACTTAGAAATTATGAAAGTAACACACGGTGTTTATAGCTTAAGTCAAAAATATAAAATCCTAGTTTGCAGACAACAATCGACAGAAAAATACTCCGTGATCGATCTGCTGGTCGATCACGGAGTAATCGCTAGTAACACACTAATTTAATGAATGATATGCCACAAAATCTTAGATATCAGAATCGGTAAATAATTTCATCAAAGGTTGAGGTTCATTTGCTCATTTTACATGAACTGGAAAAAAAGGAGAGACCATAACGGTGAATAAACAAAAACAGCACAAACTTTCACCAATATAAAACTTGACTAACTAAACAGCATCTATTTCTAAAACTTTACTAAAAGAAATGAAATATTTATACAAGGGGTCCAAAGCTGCACTACCAACATTAGCAAATATGAAGCTACCGCCAACAGACCACAGTCGCAAAACACAAATCAAAAGCCACAAAATTTTCCAAGAAATGCCAAAAAACCTTCCGAGATATTTCCTCGAATCATCCCCCTCCCCTCTCTCTCTCACATACACACACCAACCTCACTATAGAAAACAATAAAAAGAACACACACTCTAACACACAAACAATTACTAAGCGCTAGCCAATGCTTTGCTGGTTTCGGCTCAAGGATTTCAGAAAGGACCCGCCCTAGAGCAATGACTCCCGTAGGGTAAAAACTGCCTCCCTCCCATTCTCCAGATTTTATTTTGAGATTTTTATTATCATTATTTTAACCTGTTGAGCTGATCGTCTACATATAGACTCCTTCATTTCTGTTTAAAGAGGGATTCCTTCCCTTTGTTGTCTGTTCAATCGGTTGATTTTACCCAATAATTCAAAATCTTTAAACAAACTGCTCGGAAAGAAGTGAAATTTAAATTTAAATTTAAATCAATAATTGGGAGAAAAACTGTACCCGATTTATATTGCCAGGAGAGCTCGCACGTTAAAAGTTAGCTACGGATAGTTTGTACTGCACCCGTGTGGGATCGAAACGTGCTTAAAAAATAATAAGGCGGCGGTAAATAATTAACGGTATATACGTTTAAAAAAAATACACAGATATTTGAAATAGGTGTTAGAATTAAGTTCTCGGGGAAAAATTCGAAAATAATTGAATGCCCACAATACATTAGTACATACTATAAGTGAGCATCCCAAAATCTTGAAAAAAAAATCATGTTTGTAAAACGAATTTCCCAGCGTCACCTCACGTTGCCACAGCTCAATGCAATACTTGGGGGTGGATAGGGGGAGCAGAAAAAGAAAACAGGTGTTTTCAATTATCGATAACAATGACACAAATAATCGAAACTGTCACAAACGCGTCCTCATCGGCCTGTGTATACAAAAAGCGCGATACTCTTTTAAAAAGAGGTGGAGGTGAGAGCCATTGTTCTTCACAAAACGATCTCTCAATAGTTGCTATAGTAATAAAACATCGATTGTTGAAAAATCTCAACAAGAGGCATGCTACGTGAGCGCCGGGAAAGATAAAGTAAGTATACACAGATTATCGCTCAATGAAATGGGGCAACCTCTATAACACACAAAGAAAAAGACGAAAAAAAAAAAAAAAAAGAGGGTGCTTAACATTTTTCATTAAAAGATTATCAAAAAGTAAGACTCGTTGTTTTGAAATTTTTATCGATATATTTATAAAACAAAACACAATCTAGATTTAACTGGATAACAAACGTCACACACGATAGTATGCTATATTGGGTAAAAATGTTAAGAGAGATTGGGTAAAAATGTTAATATTAAGAATAAGAAAAATTCTTAACCCTAAACAGACGTACTTTCCGCTTAAAAAACCATGATTGAATAAGGAATCAAAAGCTTGACTTCGCTGCTAATGCTGAAGGTGCATCGCTGCTAGGACAGATAATGCTGAAACACGAGAGATTATTACAGAGAGAGAAATCCAATTGAATGGATGGCTATTAATTACTGATACCTACTCTTCTCTATACTAGAATGCGTGCTCTCGAATTTTTATATCTATAAGAGAAGGAATGTATGAAATTGGCCAGGAAACTAACGTAATTGTCTATAAAATAATGCATGAAACTAAGTAAGCATGAGCTTCAGGAATTACAGCGATGGTCACAAATGTACAAACAACTAGGAAATTAAAATTATAGCTAGGAAAACGAGTAGAATACGTGAACCATCGCGAGAAAAGGTGTTACAAAATTCGAATTGTTTTAAAAAAGGGAGGAGAAGGAAAACAATTTAGCTAATATTTTAAAATGTCCCCTCCCCTAACACACACACAAACAATCAAAATTTAAGTTTTGATGTTTTAAAGAGACATAAGCTGCATATTTAAAATCTTAAATATTTACATTCCGGAGGAAAAGGGTTTTTATTTACTAGTTTTCCTGTCTATCATCTATGTAAACAAAGAGGAACTGTGTGTGACTGACTGACTGCCCCCCCCTCCCCCCACACAGACAGACAGACAGAGAGAGAGAGAGAGAGAGAGAGGAGAGAGATGAGAGAGAGAGAGAGAGAGAGAGAGAGAGAGAGAGAATGAATTTCACGGGGGCTCACGGTTAAAATAAGTAGAAACCGTATAAAATTCCTAATAAACTAAAAATAGTATTGCTATAAAGTTATAATTTACATGTTATACACATTCTGAACGGAGTTAATGCGCGGTTGATTGCTGAGTTCAGTTTTACTATGCTAAATCACAAAGCGCAGGACCTGTTATAAACAGTGAAATTGCAAGCCCGGGCATCAGCCAATTGGAATATCTACCGACTGGACCAGGGCTTTTAAATTTCGGTCCGTGTAGACCTAAAAATGCTCTAGCACCGTCGATAAGTGTCCTAAAGCACAAAATGTAACATACGTTTTTTTTTATAACTCAAAAAAAAAAAATCAAATTGAAGATAAATAAATGGTCTTGAAACATTGTTAGCCATTCTGAGGAATAGATACAATGTGGGCCGACCATCAAGATAGCAGTCTGATTTGTAGCGCCAACGTAGATCGCCCCAATAATGCGTTCTTGAAATTAGATTGAGTTACAAAGAAAATACAGCATAATACTTAAAAAACAAAATTATTCCATACAAATTGATAATTTAATAACGTTGTAATATTTATATTTGAAAGAAGAGTTTTAATTATTTTTTAATTACAATGCGGTCTTCCGCAATTAGAAGATTCGTGTTGGGAATTATAATTTTTATGCTTTATATCTCTCTCTTATACATTACACTTACACACACATGCTTTCTCTTCAAATATTTTTTTTTTTTTTTTTAAACGTGTATATTACTTTTCACATAATTACAGAAACACTGTGCTTCAATTTCATAAACTCATGTTGATGAGGGTATTTGATTTATGAAACTTTACTGAGTGTATATGCTCATCAACGGTGCTAGAGCTAGTGGCAAACAATTAATTTACACAGAAGCACACACACACACATTTAATGAATACTACAAAAGGAAAGGCACTATTGATATCCAGGATAACGGCTTCGAGGGATAATGTAAGTATATCATAAAAAAAATAATTCAAAGAAATGGTTGGGCGAAATATATATAACACGTCTCATTCTATACCTAAAAAAGATTTACCGTCTCACGATAAATGATTGATATGAAATGAGGTCATGTTGTAACATTAAACGCGCTGGTATCAATTCAAAAATTTCCGAAATTATCACACACCACTACCAGTTTCAATTCGTTTCGATCTACATTTCTCTTACTTTCACACTGAACTTCCTTTTATCAGTGGCGTCACAGTCCTGGTTTCTGTCGTTGAAGACCTTTGTCGCATACGCACTTCGTCATTCTTTATCACTATCATTTGCGCAATCTTTCCTACCGATATTTGTCGGGGATTAGATAGAGACAGCATACTTGGGCTTCTCGGTTTAGTCCAGACGGGTTTTCCGCGATAATATGCAAAAGAGTACAAGTAAACAACCGTCTAGAAGTCTACACAATGGGGGTATTCTCAAAATAACCACACAAAAAAAAATTAACTAAAATTTGATATATAACTAGCGTAAAATACTAACGAACGATGAAAAGAAAAGAAAAAAATTAAAACTCTTAAAAGTCGGGTATAAATGAAAATGTTCGTTAATTACAAAGCAAGCAGTTAAGCAACATTTCAGAATTCATGATATACATAATTTACAATTATATGGAGCTCCCCCCCTCCAAAAAAAAGTTATCTTTATTTTAGCATTATAGATTTTAGCATTCATATTAGAATATGATGTCAGACGATTATCGTCACAAAACATTCAACGTATATACATTTTTCCATACACTCACATATATGAAAACACAAAACAAAGAAAAGAAGTTTGTTCATATTTAATTAGACACTTGAAGTTGCACATTACAAAAACATGAGCTTTCTTACAGAACCTAAACGAAAAACGCTTAACCTAAAATAAACATGCAAATCGACATGCAAAATTTTAAACACTAGGGGCTTCGCCCCTAGGCTCGCTACACTCGCTTTTCGTACGGGGCCGCGTAAAAAGACTTAATAAGGCTTCAAAGGGAATATTTTACTTGTACAAGGCCCCTAATAAGGCTTACTCGTAAAAAAATATTTGTTATTGCAATGTGATATTAACGTGACCGACTACGTTGAAAACATCGATTTTCGACAACTGGTCGAGTTTTGTTTTGTTTTTTAATTTGTGTTTCTTATACTTTGGACCTTCCTCTTTCCAAAACTGTTTTTCTTTTTTCTCTACGTGATATAGAAGAAATTTTATAGCCATTATAAAACATATCGTTTGATTCAAAATCAAACCGGAAGTTGCCCTAAAATTTCACTAATTTGCTCATTTTTAGCAGCTTAGTTTTTTTTCTAATTTGAAGTTCAATAATGTTTTTGCAACATCTTTAATACTTTTTGGCAGTTATATTATTAGTTTATTTTTGAAAAAGTGGCAACAATTCAATTCTCGTGATTGCTTGTTTACATCATCACGCTGATATTTCACTCTCTTTGCTTTTGCTTTTTCTAATATAAAACACTGTTTTTTGCTTCAAAATAATTTTAAATCTTATTTAAAAAAATTTATAAAATTTAAAATTACTAACGAATGGGTCGTTGCCCACCGTAACGAATGGGTCGCTGCAAAAATTATCGCTCTAAAAGGCGGACATTTACTGGAAATCAATACACCATTCCGGAGAGACAGGCAGAATAATGGATATTGTGATTTTAGTGTCTGTATTTTCTATATTGTATAAGTATGAGTAAAATTTTAAAGTTGTTTATGCTTATAATTCATTATTTAACCAAAAAAGTATAAGAAATGTACAGAATTGGATCAGATAGAATGTTACAGAGCAACACATTGCTATGGGGCAACAGAACCACGACACTTCCATATAAATATAATAAATTTCAAACGTTTCTAACAAAAAAACAATGTTTGGGAGTTTAACCTTTGTTGCCACTCTCTGCTTCTCTTTAGAGTACAAAAAAATTTCAAGAATTCAGTATAAAAATAACGCTTGCGCATGAAATATTTATTTTGATAAAGATACACTTCCCTTTTGAAAAAAAATAATAATAAACTGAACAAATGAACTTCTAAAATGAAAATGGCAACAAAGATCGTTTGTTTACAATCGTGAATTTGAGTTTTGGTATAATTAATTTACTAATTATTGACCGATTTTAATTATTTTAGGCTTTTGAGACCATCTGCGGGTGGGTAAGGAGAATTTTGAATTTGATTTTAGTTTCTTTTAAATTATTTTCACATCTTTCCTCCGTTAGGGCTAATATCGAGATACATAGGGCTGATTCTCGGGCAATGTAGCAGCCTCCGTCCATTTACTGTTGTCACCCTTATGCGAAGGGCTTTTCATCACTGTTGAATTACCAGCTTTAAAAGTCAATTAAAAATCGAAATTTTAAGATGGAGACTTGAAATGAGAATTATATGAATAAGAAAGCTTTCAGCTTCCAGATGATGTAAATATTTCCGTTGTAAGATAAAAACTCGAGGAGCATCGGTATTACATCCACATATAAGACGATATTTCTTGAAAAACTGTTTTTCATTTTTTGATGAAAATAGTCTGTTTTAAAATATTTTTAAACAAATGAGGTCTAGTTTGAAAGAGAAATGTCTGTAGTCTTAGACTGTAAAAAGATCAAAATTCTACGATCATTTTTTGGCGAGTTATCGTAATCTGAACATGAAAAAGTCAATATTTTCCTACAAAGCATAAAATTTTTTTTAAAAAAACTTAAAGTCCGACGAAGATGAGACATGTCTCACTTTGTTCCCATTTTACTGCATCCATTGGTATCGCTCTCGACCCCATACCACCAGCGGTTTCGGAGGAGATAGCGTGACAAGCTTTTGACAGCGGCGGCGGCACCGGGAGTTATTTTTTTTTTAGAATAGAGAGATTTCAATTTATCATTTAGATATTTTATAATATATAATGCTCATACACACCATTTACAAAAAACTTAAAAAGAGGGGGGAAATGTAAGATTTATGCTCAATAAACATATTCTGCAACTACGCTCAACATATGTTACGCCGATTTTCAATAACTTATATTACGAATGCGTTAACTGCAACAATTTTTTTTCAAATCACGGAATGTTAAAACTTTGTTATTATGTGAAGCAGGCGAAATAGGGCAGCTCATATTTGAGGAAATTTGGATAAGTACTTTAAAGTACAATTTCTACAACGATTTTGGGGGGAGGGAAAAAAGTATTCTAAGACTCGGTTCGAGATTGGTTTGAGTTCATGATCATAAATGAATTTGAATAACTTGAAATATACCCACATGTTTAAAAAACACAGTTTATATAAATCGTTTACAAGGGATGTTAAAAACTAAAACATATTTGCGGGCTAATTTTAAGCATAGTGAAGCTGGTTAAAGATGCAATCAAATATCGTTTGCGATTTTTGAAGCTTCCGATGGCCTTTTTCTGCAATGCCGTCAAGATTAAAAGCTCCCCGACCATCCCATAATCAACCTCGATCTGATCAACCATCTCTCTACTGGTTTCGGCAAGTGATGTGTGGAAATTTAGGAAAAGTTCAAGCAGCTCCTCAACTTGCAACAGAGCTGGATAATATACGGTAGTTGTTAGTACAGTTCGAAATGCATGTATACCTAAAAGCTTTCACGGTCATTTTGTACGAAATTCATTCTTCATGAAATAAAATAGAAATTCTGGTAGCTCATACAGCTAGTAAAAGGGAGCTCTTTGAATCGGTATAAAAAAGCTCGACATGCTAATATTCAAATGAAAAGGTATCCAACGTTAATTATGCAATTATCAAGTAAACATTTAATAAATGCACAAATGCTCTCTATACCCACTGGATACTAATGGTCATTGCCGTAATTACATAAGGTCGGTTTTATTAATTCAAACTTTATGAAGGGCAGTAAAACATTTACGCATATCTAACTAGTTGTTCTATTGTATAAATTTTAACATTAAAAAAATGTTTTCTACGTTAACTGAGTACAAACTTACACATACACGCAATATCGTACTCTCTCTTTATATATATATATATATATATATATATATATATATATATATATATATATATATATATATATATATATATATATATATATATATATATATATATAGAGAGAGAGAGAGAGAGAGAGAGAGAGAAATAGAAAGACTGCCTAAACTCGGCTTCGTGGCAGTAAACCAATCGCGAACTTTGAAGCTTCTCTCCAGAAAGAAAAGAGAGGCGTGAATCAGGCAGTCTCAAATAGGGAATATCATGGTGTAAAACGCATTCAGTAGTTCACCAACCTCATGCAAAAGCGGATAGTAATAATAAAAAAAAATTCTTCCGTCCCATCATTTTCCTTCAAAAGAAACCGGAAATAAAACACCACTTGTTTCTCAAACCAAGGCTGACCACCTCGCACACACGGAATTCTTTCCTGACTGAAGTATAACAGAGAATGGGAAAACAACTAACAGCATCTACCGTTCGTTCCGCGATTAAGACGCGAAGTCTGAAGGTTAGAGGAAGGTCGGAAGTGTCCACTACGGACCGAAACTAGTTGTTGTTGTTGTTGTTCAGGGGAGGCATTTGAAACATCAAGAAAAAAATACTTCAATAATCAAAAAATAACATTCATGGAAGAAACAGATCAGATGCCTTGACATCAAGAAAAACCCGGCGCTCTAATGCGCCTATCGTAGTGATACTTTATAAGATAATAAATTTCATAAACGGATTACACGCACTTCATATTTTTAAAATTAAAGCTTTTTCAAACCTTTATCTTCAACCATAATAGCTATTTATTTGAAAGCAGAACAACAAATACAAACTCCAAAACAAATTTTAATTAGTATATGAACGAACACGCAAATATATTTGAACGTAAAATAAGTTTAATATATTCGAAAACATCGTCCGTTTTTAGAATTCGAATTTTATTTAAAGCGACTGTTTACCGGTCGTTTGAACATTCGATCGTTCAATCGTGAAAAACACAACAGCGTAAAATTTTTATTTGTTGTAAGGAACCTATTTCGACCAAAACCAGCAGAGGGAACAATATACAGAGCAAAAAAATCAAACTCTAAACTTACTCAAGAAGGCTTTTACTTCCATCAACGCACATCGTTGTGTCCAATAGTACTAGGATCACAGGCAGTGAATTGAGCAAAAGTGGTGGGCTGTGATGAGGCTAAATTAATAAGAGTTCACACTTTTGATTGGAAACAGGCGAACAGGGGTATGGAAACAGCCAAAGAAAATGTATGTACAGTGTTTTAAATTGAAAAAGATTTTGAAATACTCTGGTATTCACAACGTTAAGGTCCATTAGTTACACTGGAATGAACAGTGTGAATGTAGCACACTATTTTCTAGTTATTAGTTTCAGCCTTTGATGACACACTTTCCTCTCACGTTGCCAGCTATGTTTCTACAGCATAATGCTTCTATTGGCCACACAAATGTACTCGCCTACTGATTTGCGTTACGTGAGGATGCGGTGTTCTGTATTCTATGCCTATCCTAATCGTCAGACAGTGGAAGCAACTACTGGCCAATTTTCAGCGAGTTCGCAAGCAACTTTGGCAACCTTTAAGATGGACGCTAGTTTCATTCAGACAAATCATGTAAAATTCCTCCTGTTGAGTTTCAAGCTCTAGCAATCTTTCACTCGACGAATATTCCATGTTTTACTGTCTTATTAATAAGGATGTTAAAAAAAGGGCACACGTGCGAGAGAATTACCAGTTAACATTTATCGCACCTTACTCGACTCTTGTATTGCTTGTGAAAGAACGGGAGAAAAACACTAACGGATTTAGAAGGAGGAATGATTCTGGGTATCAGAAGCAGTGGAGTGAGTATCAGCGAAACTGTATCGCTTGTAAAGCATTCCAGACAGCTGCTGATCATGTTTACAATGAATTGGCTACCAAACAATAAACCGGGTCTCAACTTAGGGCGCATGGTCGTCACCGGATACAAGATACTCGAGCTAAGAGGAGAGTCCCAAAACTTTACCAGTCCATTAGAACGGCAACAGAACGTCAAATTACAGTTAATCTTAATCAGGGATCAACTCCGATGGCCTCTCAACGTACTGTTCATCTCACATCACACAGTATCGGGTATGGAAGACGAAGGCCTGCTCGAGAACCTTGACAGTATGCAGCTAATAAGATAAAACGTTTCCAGTTCGCACAGGATCCTTGTGATCATGTCAACAGTAAATGAATGGAAAAGGGTAATGTGGTCCGATGAATCGAACCTCAACTACACCATGCAGATGACAGGATGATAGTAGGAAAAAAAATAGCGAGTAAGCATGGACTCTTAGTGCATTCCCGCAACCTTTCAAGCTGGAGGAGGCAATTTTACGATTTGGGGGACGAATTGTTTGGGTCCTTTAATTTGTGTGGAACAAAGCCTGAATGCTAAAAGGTATTTAAATATTATCGCTAACCAAGTACACCCAGTAATGTTATGGTTTGCCCCACTGGAAATCATAAATTCTCGACAATATTCCATGAAATAAAGCTCACATAGTCCATTGCCGGTTTGAAGAGCATGACGGATACCTCAAGCTGGCCTCCACAATCACCAGATCTCATCCAATTGAGAATTTGTGGAATGAGGTCGAAAGTAGTTTTTTTTTTTTTTTTTTTTTTTTTTTTTTTGAGGAATCTGAGACCGTTTGGTCTCAGATTCCTCAAGTCACCAGCCAACATCTGATAGAATCCATACCAAAGAGAATCGCAGCAGTAATGAGACCAAGAGGTGACGAAACGATGTACCGAATAGGTGGTCATAATGAATTGGTCACTCTAGTGTATGTAATATAAAATATTTTTAACTATTTAACACATAAGTACTCCATTATCATATTTATATTTTAGTTATTAGAGATATTAAACAAATATTACATCACTAAGCGAAAGAAATTAAGTAAATGCAGCAAAATTTGATAGGTTTACTATACTATTTTAAAATTAATAATTCGTAGGCCCATCTACATGGATAATCAATTACCTTGAGTCCTAGTTACATTAATATGATGCGATTTCCCCGTCTGATGAGAAAGGAGGGAATTTCATAAATTTAAACGAGTTAAACAATACCCATAACCACATTCATGCTGAGCATTTGGGGTTATCCTACCATGCCTATTCACAATGAAAGCCACTTTTCACAGCGTTAAAATGTAAATTATTTGTTTAGTGTCAGTATAGACCAAATAACTTCGTAAATTATGGCTTAACTACCGATCATTCACTTCAGTGTTTTGTTTTTCTCCGCTAACGCCCTATCCAAAAATGTTGAATATACTCCTAGAAAGAAATTTTTTTTCATTCTGAGATTCTATTATGGTATCCGACGGCATGTTTGAACTTCCGATTCGTCTTACTGACGAAGATTTCCTTTAAACAACATGATCATGACCCCCCCCCCCCTTTTCTTTACGTGTGGATTTCATCTGTATTTACACTAACATCGGCCTTCTACTTTTCGCTTTCACTGCAAAATGAGGGGCACTTATAATTGGTTTCTCATCAGTTTTCACAATGGACCGCCTATCGATACTGCGAATAACAGGTGGTCGACCACAGCGTGGTTGATTATGCCCAACGTTTGAAGGGCCATATATCCTCCAATAAATATCTAATGAAGTAAAAGTAGTCTCTGAACCAAAACTAAAATCGAATAAGTTTTTCCAGGTACGAGAAGCTTCACTCACTTAAAACTATTTGAATATTCCTAAGATCACATCTAAATCACTTCTCAGAAGCGTATATATAGAGCAAAATGTTCAAATTGACTAACTACACAACTCTTCAAAAAAAAATCACGAAATACCAAATGAAATTCACATTTTGTCAGGTGACCAAACACTTTTCACCAAATCTGTAAGTGTATCTGACCCCCAAGCATACCTTTTCATGCAACCATTACTGTCACAAATCTGTTAAAAAGTGGTAAGTTTTCAATCATTTGAAATACATTTGTAGGGGACAACGATCAAGTTTTTTTTCCCATTCTAAAGAAAGATTTTTATATATAATAGATTTTTGAACGCAGTTCCTACAAAGTGGCGTAGGGCAAAACGAAAATATTTCCTAATAATTGCACATTAAACAACTAGCAGGGATAATCAAACGTCTGAAAATCTATTTCCTATGGAACTTGCCCCCTCTTTAAATTGACCTTTTAAAAAAAAACTGGGACTACAGATTCTATCAGTATCTACAAGTTTCATATTTCAAATCCTAACTAAGAGAATTACCTTTCCTTTCCGCGTGTTTTAAGCTATAGTTAAGAGTGGCACTTTCTTATTATAATATTTAAATAACTTCGGAAACTGAAAGAGATTACAATAATTCAATTGTTATCACGAAATGTCACGAAAGATCAAGAAGAGAAAAATAAGATACAATCTAAATATTTTACGTTTAAATTCTAATTTAAGATATTCTTAGTTATATTGCAACTTTTCCAGATAAACAGCAGACAGCAACTGCAGAAAATTATGGCAGACGAACTATAGATATAATTATCTACATAGAAATAATTTGTAATAGACTCGCACAGCAGGTTCAGATAATTTAATCATTAAGAAAATGATAATCGGTATTTAATTTTTGGCTGAAAAAGTGAAAGTTTAAATTAAAGTCAAATCATACCTTTCGGACATACGGGTAGAATGAAGGCAGACTTAGGAGAAGGAGGGAGGGGGGAGAATATTTTAAAATAATAGCTCAATCGAGAAGCATTAAGATTGTCTCTCTGGAAAACTCACAAATGGCTAATACTATCAGCTCAATATTCGAAAACATTTAAACTCAGTTCTCACACACACAAACAACAACGAACAAACAAACAAAAAAGGAGGGTGAGACGAGATCGACCACCATATAACCGTTGAATATACAGTGGCTCCCAAAAGTCTTCGCACACTTACGATATTCAATGAAATAGGGGTCTATCCATTAATTAAAATGAATATTTCAGAATGGGCATTTAATAATAAAATCTATAATCTATTCTTAACAAAACTACATGAAATATTTTAAAAACATAGTAAAACTTAATTTTAAGAAACCAATAATCAAAAAGTAACAAAAACTTTCTCATAAAAGTCATGGTAAACTTGTAAAAAATCTCTACATATTAGTAAATATTCTAATTTTTCGTTAAAATCGCAAGTGTACGAACACTTTTGGGAACCACTGTATTTAGCTCCACTGAGTATTTGAAGCAAGATCTGCAGCAAAATAAATTAAAAATAAGTCCACGATCATTCGTATCTTCAAAATAAAAATCACGCTGGCAAAATCGAGATCAACAAGTCTCCTTTACCGTATTTCCATTATGACGAACTAGTAGTCTACAGCCGAAGGTTGTTAGAAGGTCACGAAGTCACTTTCTTGCGAAAAACTCAGTTATGAATAATTAAAGCGAGTAGTTGTAGTGCTTGGATCTGTTTCCTTATTTGTGTGTGTGTGTGTTGTTTTTGTTATTTTGGAATGGATAGTGTGTGAGGGTTCGTCAAGTTTTAAAATGTTGCTCACTGGATTAACGCATAGGAGAAAAACTTGCAATAATCTAGGAGACCACAATCAAACAGAACACTGAAAGAAAATCACAAAGGTTAAATCCAGTGTTATAAACAGACAAGGGAGTTGCAAAGTTATAGCATCGCTTTTTCCGATGAGCTGAAACAGATAACCTAACATTTAAGTAATCAACGGCGTATACCACTTTAGCAAACTAGAGAAACTCTGCCATACTGGGACATCATCTTTTAGTCGCCCACAAATCTTATCCGTAGAAATGGAAAGCTATCAATACAGGAAAGGCTAATTAGTAAGATCTAAGGATCTAAGGCATGACAGTTATGATTTTCGTGATGAACTGACTCTCTTTGCAGGAAATTGCGTCGCTATTTTTTTTGCAGGAAAAAAACGTGGAAAAGCATTCGACGCGAGAGGTTGTTCTCGGTTTTCAAAATACGTGCTCCACAGCTTTTGCGTTTATTTGCGAGTCCGATAACCGGTCTCTTGCTCAAGTATTTAATTATAAGTAAAAATGTGTTTTAAGGTCAGTATAAAATAAAGATTTAATACTTTTACATCAATGAAATGCTCTGAATCTAACATACCTTTGGAACGCGACTGAACAGATGACTCGGACACGTCCGAGACAAATGTATTCTAAATTTGAGTCCGTGCTCGTGTCGGCCACGGGTTGAAACCGTCTCTCCTAAGATCCCACACACCGTGTCACAGTTGCGACCGCCAATTATATACACATCTGAACCTCAGCAATCACAGCCTTAAGGCTGCTATGTACTAACCCCATTGGATTCGCTCACTTCAATGTTAACCTATGGAGAAAATGTGTCCACGGATTGCCGGCTTGGATTCAAAGATTTTTTTTTTTTATTTTTTTTTTTAAATATTGTACTCCGTCATAGAGAAAGAAATTTTACATTTGTGTACATTTTCTTTTTTTTTTAAATACAATTAATATTTTAAAATTTAAATTATTCGGGGAAAAATCTGGTATAGTGTGCTTTAAACTATCATAAATTCCTTCGGTGGACAAAATTTATAAAATGAATCCTGTAACGCTTTGATCACTACGTTTGATCACTACATACTGAACTTTTATTATTAAGGTTAAGATTATTAGCCAACAAAAATTATTTAACCCTTCAGCGTGCGCGCCCGTGTATAAAGTTCAACATCTTCGTAATTTTTAATGGTTTGTTTTTACATGTAAGGTTTGAATGTTCTAATCAGTTTCTATTTATAGCTACACCCTTTCTAATGCAGGTCTGATTTTCTGACCCTTGTATTCATTTCCATTCATTGTTATTAGTGATTTAACCGTGGTAAACCAGCGATTATACTGGATTACAATATGACAAAAACAGGAGTTGATGTCGTCGATCAAATGTGCAGCTATTACACGGCATCCCGCATATCACGTAGATGGACAATCTTATTGTTTTTTAGGATTTTGCACACCAATAGGAATTAATTCCCAAGTTGTCCTTAGATCCAATAAACCGGACACTCTTGAAATAAGGCGATTGTATCTGCATTCTTTGGCCTTTAATTATAAACATGTCTCAATATTATCAACATTTTATCTTATTATAAAACGCAGAATTTTAATTTTTAATTTGAAAAAAAAAGTTTATCACAAAAGGAATAATCAGGGTTGAAAGAAACGTTGCACTTTGTGCGTCGCGCGCCTGCTGGTGTTCCAAAATTAGGCGCGCCTGCTGAAGGGTTAATCTTTAAATTTGTTTAATGCTTAGAAAAATTTTATTAGAACGACAAATTATATCTAATAGAATGAAATTAAATCTAATAGAACGTACTAAAGAATGTAGTACAGTTAATATAGTGCAGTTTGAGGAACATTTCTTTTACTTTATTTAAATATTTTTTTGGATAATGTCCAATCGTCTGCCGCATTAGGAAGGGGAAAAAAAGTGGTAAGTAATTCACCTCAGTTCAATATACTTTTAAAATTCTCAAATAATTTTATCAGTTTAAATATTCGTGGGGGTTAAAAAAAAAGTCGCACCGCACTCAACTAAAGAAACGTGAAACCGCGATACAAAACAATAAGTAACAATATTTTTTAACAGGACATACCCTTCTGCATTTTAAATCTGTACGTCAGAGGTAAACCATAATAAGTGAATTTTCTTCATTTTCATTGTAAGTGACTCCTTTTGGATGGAGCTACATTGAGGAAAACTGCCCTATATGGGAGGGGGGGGGGGGAATGGTGGGTGAAATATGGACTTATAAACTATCGCATATGAAAGTCCTGATGAGAAGTAAACCATCACAAAGCTCCCCTGAAAAATGGGAAAATTCACTGAAGAAAAATCCCTTATGATGGTTTATCTCTGACGTACAGAAATTACCATTGTATAACTCTTCTAGCAGGGCCGGTCCCAAAGGTGAGGCGGCGAGGCGTATCGCCTCAGGCACCGAATTGAAATAGGCACCAATATGGGACATACTAAAAATACGAAATTTTTAACGAATAACGAAAATATATTAATAGTTTAATCTAATGTATAAAGAAATTCCTAAAAATATGCAAATATAAGCTAATATTTAGACTATATTTTTTTATGAACTACTTGATATTATGATAATTAAATTTTGAATCCATATTTTCAAACGCTGTTACAGTTCTATAAATTCCACTCACTCTGCCTGCAGCTGTGTCAGCAGCTTGCAATTTTTCTAAACTGAAAACTTTTAAGAACTATTTATGAACAACTCGACAGCGATTGAATGATCTAGCACCAATTTCTACACAAAGGACGGTGAATGCGATTGAAAAACAATGAATAATAGGGATGCAATCATACAATTTCCTCCAAAAAGGAATAATTTAGAAATTTTATTACATAATATATTTCATTCAAATTTAATTTTTCTACTTTCTTGAAGTTCTATAATTTTTAAAATTTTTATGTTTTTAAAAATAGTATATATATATTTTCAAAAATTTCCTTTATTCCTTTAAGTAGACTATTTCTAGTAGAGATACTTCATTACTTGAGTCTCTCTAAAAATTTAAAAATTCTATAGCGTATTACCCTTAACAAAAAGTAAACTATTTAGAATAATAATAATGATCCCTTTAACGTGGCAAAAATTATAACGATAAGATTTTTTTCATTTGTTTACAGTTATTTTCCCCACTAAGGTATGTTATAAATGAGGATCCAAAATGCAAGTCTTAAAATACAATATTACCGAGAGACTTAAATATTCTTAAAGTTAGATTGGAAATAACTTGAGGACCATAGACTAATATCTGGTACAAATCAAAGGTTCGCGGGCACGACTTTAAAGCCACCGTTGCAAGTGAAAAAGAAAAAATTATCACATGGTTTGAAATTAGAAGTGCAAACACAATCTGCAAAGACTAATAACATTTTGGACCTCCAAGTTATGAATATATTGCATAGAGACATTTCACAGTTCGCCACTTAAAATCGCTATCCAGAGAAAGTGAAAACCGTACACTGGGAGCTAACTTGTAGAGTGATTAAATAAGCCAGGTAAACCAATGATTTCGTGCAAATTTCGACTTGATTAAAACTGTTGAGAAATAAACAGAGGGCGTTATGAGGGAAATTAACATAATGTGAATAACTAATTATACGGAAGATGTGCGGTCACAAAAAAGAAAAAAAATTCAATAATAGGCATAAAACTGTTTAGTTTTAATTAAATATAATTACACCACCAAATTCTTAAAACATATTTCTACGAAAATCCTTGTAAAAATTCAGACTCATTTCATCCAGAAAAGCGTACGCATGATTTGTGCGTGTGTGCGCGCGCGAAGAAATGAAATTCAATAAAATGTAATCCACCTATTCACTAATTTTCATCTAATCCAGTCCGCCACGCTCTATACTAACCTCAAATAAACAAACACTGGTTCCACAAAGTGTGAACAAATTCCCCCTGCCTAAGCCGCTCAACTTTCACGTAATGTACAGACATCATCGAGTGCTCACTCCTGGTAAGCAACTTTTAGTTCCCCACACCTCCTCCATCGCTATCTGTTCGCCATAGAGACGAGAAGAAATGAGGAGAGGGGGACAAACCACGTGACTTGCGTCATATCCGCGAAAAAGTTGGATGCCTGCCCGCACTCCTGATTGGACGATTTGGGTTCTCCAGAAAAGTTCATCCATCAAGTGAGTATGTATGAGTGTGTGTGCGATACAGGGCGGGTTGGCAGAGCATTGGCGTGTTGGCGATGGTTTGATATAGTGATTTATTTATTTACATGCTTATGGGCCAAAAATTTTTAGGGCATTAAAATTCATAATGAAATGGTTAGAAGAGCGTATGTAGTATTACATAATTCGTTCATTTAAGATTAAATGCAAAAAATGATCTAAATAAAGTAAAATTTGATAACTGAAAAGAAAATTATGCACATACTGAACTAATGGATAAAAAAATATTTGATTTGTGAGAATAGTTTATTACGTTAACATATAACTAAGTTGAATCCCACTACGCAGTATTCAAAAGAGACAATGTTTTAAACTAAAACATCTGTCACACATTAGTCTCTAATTTACTCTCGAAAGATTTTAAAGAGTAAAATATCATATGAAGTATTTTGACACACTAGTCAGAATTAAAATACGGTATACCTGTTCGTAAATTATTGGTAAAAATAAGGAATCGAGAAAATTCACCACCTGTTAAACAAATTAGGAAATATTTTGTACCAACGTTAAATTTCAGTTTAGTAAATTAAGTCCATTTTTATATCCCATAAAAAATTATAATTCTTTAAATATAAGTTGCAATAAACTGAAACAAGAAAAAAAAATACTTTCTTTATTAACGGGATAAATTATTTTAAAAAGCAATTACAATTAAATTTACTTCATTCTCAAAGTTCTTAACAAAAGACACTTGAAAAATTTTCTATCCTTCAGCTAACTACATGCTGACAATTTTCTTCATTTATATTACACAAACAAATGCAAATGAATTGACATGATTCTTCCCAACTTTTCTTTCAGAATAAATATATGAACAGAAAATAAGGAAAACTTCGGACAGTTTATGATAGTTTATTAATGTAAATAAAGACAACACAGCGCTGTAATTTACTATTAGTTAAATTAAAAATTCAGAAAACTCCCGACTGGAAGCAGACGGATTTCATACTATTTTGTTTTTAGTGACTGTTTCAAATGGATCACATAGAAACTACTATGGAAGGTGTATGTATGCATGCACATGCACACACACACATACGAAAAGAAAGATGTGAAAGAATAGGCACAAAATAATAAAATCCGTTATAAATTAACGCGAATTTTGAAAAAAAAATTACAATTTCAGGTAGTGTAGAATTACAACGACAACGTAACTATATATTCAACGAAACTTTGAATCAGCTAAACACAAAATGCTTTCGCAGAGTACCAATGTCTCATTAGCAGTAGCAAATAGAACTTGAATGACAGGTATGGGCCAGAAGGAGAAAGGTTCAAGGTCACGTAGAGGTTAATTCCCCCACCTTTACGATCACCCCCGGATGGAAGGGGGGAATGGAGGAGAATGCGAAAGATTCCATTTCCCCTTCATACCTACTGCGGTGGTTACAGTTAGGTGCAGGTGGAATAACTTATCTTTACGATAAAGCTAGCAAGAGACTTTACTTACTGAGTTTCTATAAAGCTTAATGGGTTTTCTTATATCAAATTAAAAAAAATTTTGATTGTATAATGGTACAATGCTGGCTGAGTATAATAGTTACAATATATATTAATATATATCTGTGGAAAGAATGATATAATTCAGTTCCTTCCGAGAATTTAAAAAAAAAAAAAAAACAATGTGGAGGCACTTGTCTTGAAGACATTCGCCTATAATTCGCGACAGTTTTGGTGGACATTTTATTATGGGGACACCAAATAGGCGGACCAGTATTACCCCCTATGAAGGGACGACAAGAACGGAGGCATTTGAGTGGCGCTTCGCCGGGATTCGATCCGAGCACCCTCAACATCGAAAGCCAGCACGTTGTACCACAAGGCCGCCACCGCCCTGCCTCCGAGAATAATTCTAACAAACTTTTTTGTCGCTCTTAAGATATTCTACGAGTCTAACTCATCAAGCGATTTGAAAGAATATTTTGCAAATTTAAATCTGATAAAATCAGATTCACGCAGAGGACTCTCAAATTATTCGGTACACACGGGGTTTAAAAATAAATTTATTATCACTACTTTAAATTCTAAATTTCATCAATGTAATGAGCGGGAGATAAGCGTTTCTGATACATATTTGTGTACCTGAAGTGCGATGGAGTTAACCAATTTCTATTTTTTGACCTTGCCACCCAGCCTCGCAACATAAATCTGATACCGATATACTATTAAACCATAAAAAGAATAATTTTGAACGTCAGTGTTAAACAAAACCGAAACTTCAGTTAATAAAATTCTACACCAGTGGTAGCCAAACAGTGGCGCGTGGGGATTGATCCAGCACGCACATCATAACAACCACAACTCATACTAGCGTTTTTTATTCAGTTAATTTTTACCTTACGAACTGCCTAAGTTGCTACTATCACTTGCTTACTTGAATATAAATCAAATATATTCAGTTATATTTTAGGGCACAGAGTCCCCTGTCCACATTTTTAAAAAAATCATTTTTTAAAAATAAATTTATCGTTGAATACAGACAAAACTTATAACATCCGAATAAAATTATAATCATTGATAACATTTGCCGTTTTACTATCGAATTCCAGGGTGAAATTTTTCTGAAAATTGTCGTCACTTCCTTGGACAAATACAAAGCAAAGCTCCGATGAAAAAAAAATCAAACCTAACACTTCAATCTAGAGGAAATGACGTCACACGAAACGTACACCATATTCCTACGATGCAACAGCCTTCGGTCATAATACAGCAAGCAGCAAAGACGTATTACCCGAAAACGCAATCTGAAACAAAAGGCACTTCCCGGTCGTTACAGGAGAAGAAATGCGTTGTGTTGATACGAGCGCACACAAATTCCGCCTTGAGATCCAAATCACGTTTTCTGGGTCAGCACTTCTGGCGAACTATGAACTCCAGCTGACGCGCAGGCAGGTGAAAATATAACAGTGCTAACCGTTATCCACACACACCGGAATCGCCTTTTTCTAAAACGTAAATATTCTGTTAACTGCTTTTGCTAATGTTATCCTTTAATATTTTGGCATGACATATTTTGAACTTCGGATAACTTTCAACGACGTCTTCTTAAAACACACACATTTTTTACATGGAGGACACACTGAACCTAACTAGTTACGTCACAAATTTTCCATACTACATTAAAAAGGGGACAGTTTTAATGTCCGTAGTATTTATTTCAGACAGGAATTAACTGTTTCCATTCTGTCATAGATACTCAGGTTTGAAAAAGATACTTATTTTCCTCAGAAATCAAACATGTGCCAACTGAAATCCCAAACTGACATTATTCTGCTGTTCCCTCATCTAGCTTTTCTCCAGTGATGTAGAGTTGAAACTAGGCACACCACAAACTTATTGGCCGAGGTGAGATTTCCACAACAGTAACAATCTTTTAATTCATAGAAAAAAAATCAATTTAGATCTTCCCCAAACTTCGATGCTATTGTATAACGCAAATATGTGATCCAACCTAACTGAATTATAGGATTCTACTTTAAAAAATGTGTCGTATGAATTATTACACAATAAAAATTCCAATAATACGTCGAATCGTATATGAATGCATATACGACACTGAAACCAAATATAAAAACATATGGCAAACACTCCTACCAAGTTGGAAATTTGTACCACATATCTTCCAACTTGTAGGTGTATGCGATAATTGTTAAACAATACCGAAGTTCTTAAATAAGCATGAGGGAATTACATTGATACTAACGGCGTTCTCACCTTCACAAAATAAATAAATAAATAAATAAAAAAAATTTTTTTTAAATACGATGCTTCCATATATTTTCCAGTGCGGCAGAAGCTTGTCATTTTTTGACATTCTCCCAAAAACACCGCGAAATCTTGTGGCTACTTTATTGTGAGAGCACTATTTAGGTGAGCCAACATTGCTCCCTGTGAGGCATAGGCGTAGCGTGCTTCTAACTTTTTTGGGGGAGGTAGGAGGTGGGGCACGAATTGAATTCAGTTAGGGCCCTCCTCAGCGATTTGACTGCCGGTCGGTTCTTGAATATGAAATATTATTTTTTATATTGAATAACAATAGATTTGATGTTTGAGTTGTATTCAAAAGTTATACAATGAGAAAAATAAATATAATATAAATAAAATGAGAAAAAATATAGCATGGAATTTTTGTTATGGATCATATTGTTCAAAACTATGTTAAGGCCAAAGACATAATAGGAATCTTCAGTTTCACAGTTTGAAAAAGCGGGAAAAAGTCAACTTTCCTAAAAGTTTAACTGTACTTCTATTAACGTTTTAATTTATTTCAAGTTAAGATATGGGGGGGGGGGCGTGCCTCCCCGGCGCTACGTCTATGCTGTGAGGGGACGACATGGGAACGTCCAAGTCTTGCTCCGCATTTAAACCCAAGCCCACTGCATGGAAGTTCACGACGCTAACCACTACACCATGTGTACCACAAAATCGCAGTACGGGCGAGCGAATGTCTTGAAGACCAAGTGTCTGTCGGGGAAAAAAAAAAATAATCAGTATATACTGCAAGGATAAAAAAAAAAAAAACACTAGTGAGGTAAAAGTTTAATAAACTATTATATGCGTACAAATGACATGAAATATGTCGAAACAGCATGATGCATCCGAAAGTATTCCCACCGATCCTATTTAAACTCCTGAATGCGTTTAGGAATGAACCCAACTAGCAAACGCATCAAAATTTCAGAAAGAATGTTTTAAAACATCAAGTAACGCAAGATCTTTATCCGTTCATAAAACTGGAATTTAAAACCTTGAATTGGTTTAAAACACAATTTTCAAATCAAAACTGTTTGTACGTGTATAATAATACAGATCTGTCACGATTAACCATTAAACTATCACGCACTAGCGTTAAAAAAAAAAAAGTAACACAGGAATTGTAATTATCACTAGAAATTCGCAAGCAAAATAGATTTTTACCATTGTTTCAGGGTATACAACCCCCTCTGCTAAATACATATACAGTGGCTCCCAAAAAAGGTCGTACACTTACGATTTTCAATGAAATATCCATTAATTAAAATGAATATTTCAGAAAGGGTATTTAATAATAAGATCTATAATCTATTCTTAACAAAACTACATGAAATATTTTGAAAACATAGTAAAACTTTATTTTTAAGAAACCAGTAATTAAAAAGTAACAAAATCTTTATCTCACAAAAGTCATCGTACACTGAAATATTTTCCGATAAATTCATAATTAAAATTATCGTCTGGCGCTTTATTTTTCTTTTTGAATTGTGGTGGTATTTAAAATATTCTTTGGCTTTAATTTTTGCTTGCTTACTCCGTAATATTCTAACTATTACTTAAAAATGGCTCATAGTCGTAAAGAAACAACAAACAGCATTCGAAAATTCATTATTTTTCATCATACAATTTATCCCATTCTACTATGCAGTATGTGATAAAACGCTTTAAAGAAGAAAATCTTATCGAAAACAAGGTAAGAAAAGGTCGTCCGGCAACGTTAACAAAACGTGATCAGAGATTTATAATTAAAAAAATTGTGAAAAATCCACGTTTGAGTGCTGTAAAAGTTTCTGCAGAATTTAATGAAACATTTTCTACTTCAATTTCACCTGCAACTGTTCCACAAGTCCTCAGAGCAGCTGGATTACATGGGCGTTCTGCCCGTAGAAAAATTTTGTGAGTGAGAAAAACAGAAAGCTTAGGCTTTCATTCGCACTATCAAACGTATTGGAATAATGTCTTATTTGCCGATGAAAGCAAGTTTAACATTTTTGGTTCCGATGGGCGTATAATTGTATCGAGAAGAAAAAATGAGGAACTTAATCCCAAGAACTTAGTAGGAACAGTTAAGCATGGCGGTGGAAATGTCCTTGTGTGGGGGTGCATGTACCTAGCATCAGGACTAGGTAATTTGGTATTTATTGATGACATAATAATGAATCATGCTGTTTATATAAATATTTTAAGAGTCAATTTAAAATGATCAGCCCAAATTTTGGGTATTGGAAACAACTTTGTTTTTTAAACAAGATAACGATCCTAAGCACACGGCTCTCAACGTTCTCCTCTGGTGTCTCTATAATTGTGCACAAGTTTTGAAAACACTACCTCAATCGCCAGATTTAAACCCAATAGAACATATTTGGAGAGAACTGGAGGTTCGATTACAAAAGCACGACATTCATACGAAAAGCGAACTAAAAACAATTATGATGGAAGAATGGATGAACATTGATGCAGAAATTACAAAAGAACTAGTGCAACCTATTCCCAGACGTTTAAAAGCTACTGTCAATGCTAAAGGATATCCTACTAAATATTAATTTAACGAAAAATTAGAATATTTACTAATATGTAGAGATTTTTTACAAGTGTACGATGAGTTTTGTTACTTTTTGGTTATTGGTTGCTTAAAAATAAAGGTTTTAGTATGTTTTTAAAATATTTCATGTAGTTTTGTTAAGAATAGATTATAGACCTTTTTATTAAATACCCATTCTGAAATATTCATTTTAATTAATGGATAGACCCCTATTTCATTGAAAATCTTAAGTGTACGAACACTTTTGGGAGCCACTGTATAAGCACATTTTTAAAATACAATGAAATACATGCAAGTTTATAAATGCTTAAAATTAAAAAGTAGCCATATGAGGCGGTGAAAGGCAAAGTGGTGTAAATCAGTAAGTCAAGTGGTGTAAGTCTAAAGCGTTTTACTGCAGAAACTACAAAAAATTCCACTATAAATTAAACAAATTATAATTCATAACAATTATTATGATATTGCAAATAATAATTATTTGTAATTCCACTATAAATTAAACATGGAGTTTACATTTTTGCCCTCAAATAAAAAAAGTTGAAAATGTGACTTACACAACTTTGCCTTTCACCGCCTCAATGTTTATAAACAACATGTATTTTCATACTCTCGAAGAATGCACTTATAAATGCGCACGCACACAAATTTCTTTTAAGAAACATACTTTTAAGAAGTTAGTCCAAAGTTGGTAAGCTAGCTCGCGAGATCGGTCTCTCTCCGTGCATGCGTGCGCGAGTCCTTAATTATTAACTGTACGCCGTCATTTTAAAAGTTCGATAATTAGAACCTTTGCCGCTTGGACTGAATGGCTGAGCTACTTGGGTCTGTTTTTAGACTTTATAGGATCTAAAATGGACATTAGTGTTTTTATTAACAACGAAGATAAATCTGGACACATACTGTAGAAGCAAACGACTGAAAGGTAGTTAAAAATTGTTATTGCCGTACGAACTTTAAAATTACGCCGAGATATAACATTTCCTTTCTTTTTAATATAATTTACTAAGCATTGTTGACAAGCACTGTTTCAGAACAGTTCAATAAAACCCGCAGCTTAGAGAAAACCAGAAAAAGTTAAGGGTAACTACGTACTAAACAGCATTTTAACACATGTAATTTTTTTTAAAAATCTCCAGACACCTGAGGAGAAGAAAAAAAGACAAACCAATTACTTCCCAAACAATGGAGTTTCTATGATATTCCTCCTTTTAACTAAGCTAGTTTCTCGGTTTCATACAAATGTGGAACATCGGAACAACAAACGAACAGCGAATCCGCGACCGCGGGGTGGAGCGGGTGCTGGCAGACGATCGCGTGTCGCACTAAACGTTTGATGCACGCCACGGACACGTTCTTTCAGGATTCCCGGATTCTAGAACGGAAGGGTTGGTGTGTTTGTTTCGGTTCAAGGATTCGGGGTCTTCTTATGAAGATCCAAGTTGTGACATATAAGCGATGTATTAATTTGGATAAATAACACAAGCGCATTTACCAATCCTGACAGCTTACCGCAAGGTTGCGAGAAAAATAAAAACGTGGGGATATGCAAACATCAAATATAATACACAAATCAGCAGAAATCAAGCACAGAATACAAGATATCAAACTGTTTTTAGAAGTTAAAAATGAACTGAGTTAATAATGATAATTCAAAAGAAGTGAAGAATTCAAATGAAGAATTATAACTTCTTCAAATACGTAAAATTTATTGAAAGTAATTCCTTTTAAGCTAAGACACAAAAGTCTAAAAATACCTTAAATTTGGTTTACTTTGAATATTTTTTAAACCATGTTTACACCTGAAACCCTAAAATCAGAAAATTCAAAGGGGGGGGGGGGGGCGGTCGTCATCGCGTAGGATGAACAGGCAAACAGATTATTCAAACATTTAAATTATTATACCTAAAAAATTTTTGCATCCCTCTTTAGCAAGATTTCTGCGAACGCTTTCTTCTACAAATATTTAGTTTTGGATTCTTTGAAAGCTTCGTCTCAATATTTCTGTGCCATATCCAGTCACAACTTGACCGCGCTCTAGAAGACAGCCTATTCCGACTAGAAGACGTGCCTATACAGTAAAGTCAATTTTTCCTGTAAATTTAATGCAGTGAAATTGAATCCAGACTATCTTGCCACAATATTGCTCCTCCAAGATAGAACTTCAGTACATTCATAACTAGATATAAGCAAGAATCTAAGAACCTTAGCGGCGTAATACGAGAATGATTCATCTAGCCTAAACATTTGCACGATACCTTCAACGAGTACCTCACAAGTAGTTCATATTCTTCCTCTGCAAAACGATATGTATTTTAACGAATTTATACTCATGTAGATAGAGCAGTAAACCTCTAGCTTTCAAGATAGCCTACTAACCTATAGATTTGGCAACTCTATTGGGTGGCAATTACAGAGAGGCTTCAAACGGAGATTTCGCGGCCTTACCGATAGCAATATTAATAATGTTGTTGGAATGGGGTAAAATGAATAATCTACGAAATTACTAATATGGTTCCCCAACGAAGCCAAATAGTGGCTCAGCTTCTTAACCTAGGGAGGGGATTTTTTTTAAATATCTAACAAACCTGAGAGGTAAGATAGAGAATCATTTCTTATAGATGGGTGCACTGGGGGCACTAAGAGTTGCGGTATCGAGGCAGATTTTTGTTTCCCATAAGGCGCAAGTGAATTTATAACTTCGTATACACTTGGATCGTTACTTTGTATATACTTGGATCGTTTTATCACTTCAAGAGTGAAATTTTCTAAGATTTCTGGTCAAAATCACACAGGTGTAACAGTAACAAACAATGAACAAACAGTAATGAAGTCATAATATAGATGATCGATCAAACCGTCGCCAGAAAACTGTTTACTTTTCTGATATTGTGAGCATTATCAAAAACGAATTCTTATTTATGATCATAAATTTTTACAGAAGCAACTGAACTGGTCAAATAACGAACTTTAGCACTTCATTCTGACACAACTATTATATCCCTACTAGCTGAGTGGCAACCCGATGTGTTGCTTTTTCGATTTAAAATGAAATGGTTTTATTTCTTAAAGATTAAAAAAATTTTAATGACTTTTAAAAATATATTATAATTTTTAAAAAACGAAATAATTATTTAAAACTCTCTTTTTTCAAATTTTAGTTTTTGGCTTTTGAAATAATTCTTTCAAATTTCAGTTTTCAAATTTTACTTTTTAAACAAAAAAGTTCCTTCAATTAGAAATAATTCTAAAAGGTTTTAACTTCTCATTTCCTAAAACTAAAATTATTTCTGGTACTTTAAAATTGTTTCTGGATTTCAATTATTAAATGACTCGCTCTCAACTAATATTTTTTCTCTTTTGGCAACATGGCCGAGTGTAAATATTAAATCTCATGGCGGAAAAAGTGCCTTAAAAAATAGAAAGACAACTCTGATGAATTCAAAATTGGTGGAGGAAGAATCCTCATCAGTTGCTGATTAATTAGAAACAAATTTTACGAACTTGCTCGAATTATTAGTGAGTAAAATAATAAGTCGGAAAAATTACGAACTCGGCATTCAATTACATTGATACTATGGCGATCAGCGCGGGAAATTTCAAAAATGAGTTTTGTAAGTACGTTTTTTTAGAATAACAATTTTTTATTAAGTATATTTGGTATATTTTGGAAGCTGAACCAGTGGCGTAGCGAGGGAGAGCAAGGAGGTCTATCATACCCCGGGCGCTACTTGCAGAGGGGCGCTAAATGGTCTACCTTTTTAATTAATTTTATATATTATATCACTACATATTTTTCGTGGGGGGCGCCAATAAGGAATCGTGCCACGGGCACCAGTTATGCTCGCTACGTCACTGATCTGAACATCTTGCAAATGCCGATAAATCGTAAAACTGACATTAATAGGTGCAGAAAACCGAAATATTTGTCCATCAAAATTGTCGATTTCGTGAAATTCGGAAAACTGCTTTGGGGGAAAAGCTTCGTTTGCAATGAAAAACATTTTTAACTTTATAAACATGTGTATATCCTTAAAGACGAAGAGTTGTAGAACACATGGAAATAAAAAATTTGTCGATTGGTAGACGGAAAATTTGTATTTTGCATGCATGAAAATAGTGGAAATGTGCGAAACAGAAAGGAGATGTCCCACCCGGAATGTCAGCTGTTTCTGTTGTCCGCTTTTTGAGTTCGGCGGTTTTAATTTAATAATTTAAAAAGTTTAAAGTTTTGAAAATTGGGGATAGCATCAGTGCACGCGTCTCGCCCGTCTGCGTCCATCGGTACCCCTCGCAATATCCTGCTATGCTCGGATCGCGAGATTAGTCAGTCTCCGTGTCTGCTCACTAACATACATTTGTTCACCTTCAGCTGTTATTATATCGATAGATAAATGGGCAATTCACAGAAATCCTCATTCTATGAACACCAATGCAGATAGATACATACACGAGACTTTTCCCTGGAAGACGAATGTCGTATGAAGTACAGAATGAAAATTACGCTACACACACAAATCATTCAATAAAGTCCAAGTTTTATACTATACAGTTTATAATTTATTACTTTCATTATCTTGAAAATGTCGGTACTTGGCAGAAAATAATAAAATTACTCGCTTAAAGTAACAAAAACCTGAAAAAGGTAGAATTAGTTGGGCAAAATTTGATTTGTTTTCGTATTCGTTTGAATCGTTGGTATACACAACAGTCTACATATCACCGCATTTCAATATTTTCCCCTTATTCTATCTACAGATGGGAAGATATGTCATACATTATTTGGATTTGAAAGCAGAAGAAAGAATTCATCTCGCTAAATATATAGCTCAAAAACGCGCAATCACATTAAAACAATTGAATGCCAATAGGTTAAAGACTCGACTCCCAAGTACAGTGAAAAGGTTTCGTATTCTTACTTGAGACACTTTTCGAACAATTACTACACACAGCTGACAGTTCCAATGAAATAATGAATCAGCTTTTCAAAGGTTGACAAGGATATTGTCTAGTGCTAGTTGTTTAGAACAGACGTGGAAAACAGAAGAAATGAAGAGTTGCGAAATAAAAAGGACAGAAGTTGATGAGGAAAATGGAACAATATTGATTGAGAAACACGAATCATAGAAATGCAGAATGCAACAGAAAACAAAATAATAGTTTTCTGTTACATGGATGAGAAGAAATACTAAAATATACACACGATAAATTCTGGAAAAGCTGTTACTGTTTTAAAATTGGGTGATTTGAAACATGAAATGTTCATGACTTGGTTAAATGTCGTATTAATGATTTTTGATAAATTCTGATACAGAAAACTAGCTACCCAATAGCTAAGAACACGGAAGCAATCATAGGAAACTGCAGTCTATCACACCGAACAAACACTAGTCACGAGGTGTTACATCATCAGACCAACCTGGTTGCTTGGTTGAGAGCAGTCATCATTTTCCTACACGAACACCAAGACAGCAATTTAAATGTAGAACCAGGCATAACCCTGTTCTGTCTTAACATCCATGTAGTGTTGAATGGCTATTTAAAGCATATGCAATAAATAATTATTTCATGATGATTAATTAAAATATCCTAACAAAATGTGTATCGACGCCGCAGTGTGTGACTTTTTTCATCAGACATTCCTATCCATAATAACATGTGTACAATAGAAGTGTTCTTAATATATATTTATATTTATGAATGGTAGTTAAAAGCTTTGAAAAAAATCATAATAACCATCGCAATTTTCAGAAATGTTGAGGTAATTCTTAAATCTATGAAACAGACAGGTTGTAATGCTAAGGTAATGCAAATCATAATTAATTGCCTTAGAAATCTAACATGGATGATTAGTTCCATCTCTGAGTAAAGAAAAAGATTATTAGCAAACAACACTACAACTTTGAAAACCTCGATCATTCATTCGACACAAATATCACCCAGCATTATGTTTACTTCAAAATATTCGAGACGAATAAGACTAATTATTATTCAAAATTAAACTCGTTTAATGTCATACATCCTCTCTCATCATTAAACTGTATTCTAGTTAGTTGCTTGCTGTGTACACAAAAACTAAAATCAGTACTTACATAATCGTGAAACGCTTTTGCCTCACTGGAGTGTTCACACGTGTCTCTCCTTTCAGGAGCAGCACAGTACAGGTCCCAAAATACACTAAAAACA